>OY101451.1:53340984-53530783 GCA_956483635.1 Panzeria rudis
ACCTGGGATAATTTACCGACCCAATCCGCGTGCTCAACCGGCTCCGTTAGCTTGGCTAGCATTGCCCTCAAGTCACGATTCACACGCTCCACCTGACCGTTCGATTGGCGTGAGGCGACTGACACCTTCACATGAGTAATATTGCGCTCCGATAGAAATCTGGCGAATTCAATGGAGGTAAAACACGATCCACGATCACTAATGATGCGCCTAGGCCTGCTGTAATACTCAAAATATTTCAGCAAGGGGCAACACACCTCCTTAGTACCCGGCGAATTTACAGCATATAATTTAACGAATTTCGTAAAAGAGTCCACTACCACCAAAACATGTCGACGTTTAGAATTGATAGCAGGCAAAGGGCCAAAATGATCGATATGCAATGTGTCGAATGGCACCGGCTTTTTCTGCAAACTATACAAATTTCTCCCATTGCTACGAGCTGGCAAGGAGTAGAAAATACATTTTAAGCAATTCCGGGTGAAACGATTGAGCTTCTCCCTCATATCAGGAAACCAGTAATGTTTCTGAATCTGGTTAACGCATTTCTCTATCCCAACATGCCCGTATTTCTCGTGCGTCAACCTCATAATGTTCTCCTCCATCTCCACAGGCACGTACAACTGGTTTTGTCCCTTAACCCCTGGCGAAACACCAAGCCATTGTCCAAGAAAAATCCCTTTACTTCGCCCTCCTCCAACCTCTCCCTAATTCTCCGCACTTCCGGATCCCTACTCTGAATCATCTAGATGTTAAGGTCAACATCGGATCCATCCGTAATAGCGGCAATCGGTGCACGGCTCAGAGCGTCGACGTGCGCCATTCGTTCCCCCTTCCGGTGGCGGATCTCGTAATCGTAGTTTTCAAAATCCAAAGCCCAACGAGCGATACGATTATTGATCAGTTTCTTCCCCAAGGTGAGTGCCAGTGAATTACAGTCGGTGACGATCGTAAATTTCAGGCCCTCCAAAAACATCCTAAACCTCCTCAATGCATACACAATAGCCAAAGTCTCCAGCTCGAAGCTGTGATACCTCGACTTTGGGCCAGAAGCGGACTTAGAATAGTAAGCCACCGGATGAAATTTTCCATCGTCCTGTTTCTGCAAGAGCGCTGCACCAAATCCCCGAGAACTGGCATCAGTATGCAGCTCAGTTTCGCGGAACGGACTATATACCGATAAGATGGGCGCCTCAGTCAACTTGTCCCTCAAACTGCAGAACGCCTCCATGCAAGAGGTAGTCCACTCAAACACACTCGTCTGCTTAGTGAGGTCATTAAGTGGTCGGGCAATCCTCGCAAAGTTCGGCACGAAACGGCGGAAATAAGAAAATAAACCAAGACACTGATGGACCTCCCTAGCATTCGAAGGGACCGGGTAGTTACGTATCGTCATTACGTGATCACCATTGAGCCGAACCCCCATCTCATTCACACAATACCCCAGATAGTCAATTTCCCTATACCCAAATTTACACTTTCCTAAATTCAAACCCAAACCGTATCTCCTCAACAACAGTAAAACACACCGCAGCACCTCTATATGCTCCTCTATAGTCCTCGTCGCTATAATGATATCGTCAATATATACGACGATCCTCCCCGTGTCAATAAGCTCCCTAAACACTATACTAACAAATCGCTGAAATACAGCCGGCGCGTTCCGTAGCCCGAAAGGCATAACACAATACTCATATTGCCCAAAGGGCGTGACAAACGCGGTATATTTAAGCGAGTCGGGATGCATTCGAACCTGATGGAACCCATCCTTTAGATCCAAGGTACTAAAGTACCTTTTACCACCCAAGTATTCAAGGCAGTCCTCAATTAGCGGCAGGGGGAAATTATCCCGAAAGGTTATCCTATTAAGGGCGCGGTAATCTACGCACATGCGTAAACCCCCACTCTTCTTCCTAACCAGTACCAATGGGGAGGCATAGGGCGAATCACTAGGCCTCACCATTCCTCGCCGTAGCAAATCATCAAGTGTCTTCCGAACCTCTCCCTATACGATAGCCGCCGCGGGGTGGTAAACACCGGCGTATCATTCGTCAATCGTATCTTCATGGAATAATCTAACATCTCTCGTCCACTAACCCCTTCTCCAAAATAACTCCCTTCTAGCGCCCTGTAAATGTCATTCGCATCCCCCTGATCCAAACCAGGATCAATATCTATAATATCCCCCGACCCTTCTACCATACCACCCGAGCCAGACCCCACGTCACCCAGATCGGTCGCACCGACAGCTCCCGAGAACTCTGTGTACATGTTTTCCCCACAACGGAAAGGCAAATTCAAAATACCGTACTTATCGCTAATAGCTGGAGACCCGGTCACCACCCGAGGGTTTCGATATATACCACAAGACACAAGTGCACTCAAAACAGATTTATTTAATTCATTACAATTCAAGTTCAAATTCAAAAGTTCCTGCTTCCTATATTTTTTTATAATGCGGCACAACTGAACTCCGAGTTTAGATAATAAATCCCGACCTATCAACAGTGGGGCAACCGTCTCCTCATCCGGTAAAACAAAAATTTCGTCAATTGCTACTCGACCACCAAACATCAATTTACACTTCACTAGGCCGAATGTACTTATTCTATTCGGACCTACACCCCGGAACGACGAGACGGCTCTCTCACTACCAATGCGGAAGGGCACTAAGGATTTCCGGATACAGCTAACCGGACTACCGGAATCAAAAAGAAAAACAAAAGGCCTCAATTCAGTGCACTTATCTCTCAAATAAAAGGCAACACTTACCATTTGGACAGCATCAACGGGATAAACTCCATCACCTTCGTCATCAATAGCCGCCACAGCCTTGTTCCGCTTCGGACAGCTCTGGCGGAAGTGGCCTACCTCCCCACAATAAAAGCACGAGTTCGGTGGGCGGAGGGGCTTGGGACATTTACTTTGGTAATGCCCAAACTGAGAACAGTTGTAGCACCTAATCAGTTCTTCAACCGGCTTGACGCTGTTGACTTGGCCCACTGGCCCAGACTTTGGTTTAATATTTGCTTTCAAAACTACACCAGTCTTCTTCAAGCTGGCTATTGTTTGCTGCCGTCGATGTTCAAACCGGTCTAACCGGCGAATTAGTTCGTCCACTGTGCTGGCAACATACAAGATGGACATGTGGCTGCCTGATTCGGGGATGCCCTCAATAATCAGGTCTACCAGCTCTGCTTCCTCAATGCTAGAGTGATTGGCAATGGTCTGCATATCGGTTAGGTAACACAGACAGGTCTCATTTGGGCGCAACCTGCGAGCCTGTAGTTGGCGATAGACTTCCTGCCGGCTAACTGTCCTTTTAAATACTTTAATGTAGTGTAGTCCATGGAACCTAAATTTAAAATGTGGTTCCGGGCTGTGCCGATGAGACGACGCCGTAGGCCGAGACAGCGCTCCTGATCGCCATAGCCGCACATGTTAACGTAGTCCTCAAAGTTTGAAAGCCATTTTACAATGTCGTAAAAATCATCCCCACTAAATGGTGGTATGACCGCTTCAATCTCGCTCATGTCAATGAGGCGCCGCCGGCCAAAGGAAATATTACCTGCATTCGATTCCAATGCTCTGATCTCCTCCTGTGCCCGTAGTATTTGCATACGTAATTGCAACGCCTTTAAATCTTCGGCCAATGATGCATTGGTGGCGGCAGTGTGCGACGTAGTACCCTCTTCTGTACACCCTGTGGTCAACACGGGGGTGACGATTCTGGCTGAGTCCACTGACGAATTATACCCCATCTGCCGATTACCAAGTGGCTCAGCCGATGCCAGTATGGGCGGCCACATAACGCCGCTAGACACTGTCGGCATAACGCCGCTAGACACTGTCGGCATAACGCCGCTAGACACTGTCGGAATAACGCCGCTAGACACTGTCGGCGTAACGCCGCTAGACACTGTCGGCATAACGCCGCTAGACACTGTCGGCGCCATTATTTTTGACATGGCGGCGGAAAATTCCGATGGACTTGGCAGCAGGGCGGCAGCGAATGTGGAAGAAGTTGAGCGCACGACAGCGGTTTTGTGTGGAGAAATGAGCGGCAGGTGTTAGTATAGAAGGCGGCAGCAGTTCGGCAGTAGAGGGTTGGTAACTTGACCGCATGGTATCAGTGGGCAATGGGCAATGCAGCCCACCAGTTTCCTTGTTTGTTTTATCCATTGCCTCAGTTTCACAGCTAACCGAAGTATTGGACGGCGTCGTCTTGCTGTCGGATTCATCATCAGCGCCGGTTTCTACCAGCAAATTGGAGCAACCAGCATCCATCACAGCAGATGTGGTAGTAGCTGTAGCTATTTTCACTGGCAACCTACCTTCAGGTGAAGCAGCGGCTTCCGATTGGGCATACAGGGTTCTAAGCTGTGCAATGGTGGCCGATGCTGGAAACTCCACCCCATTTTTCTTCAGCATCTCTACAATTTGTTGCTTTGTTAGTCGTAAATCCATTGGCTGCGTGTATTATACCCCACACCTGAATTTTAGTAAGGTAAATTTATTTAAGCTAACTTTATTCATTAATTTACAAAATGTGCTTGTGCACTTTTAGAATGTTCACGAATAGAATGCCGGAACTGCGTGAAGTTGGCTGTTGTTAGTTTCTTCTGTACGCTCGGTTATATTATCTTGGTAGCTAATTTAGTAAAAAGAGTTGCTACCCCTCTAATCACTACAATATAAAGAACGCTATATTATTATATTTTATAGACACCTTATAGTCCTAAAGCGATCTTTAAGCGCGCGAAGCGGGTGGACACATCTAGTTATAAATATAAACAAACTAACGCATAAACATACGTATGCATTTTTCGTAGAAACATTTGAGAGTAACACATAGCAACACAAATGTTCTGTTTTAAATGCGCGTCATATATTACATCAGCTTATTAAACTGTTGCGAGTTGGTTTTCTGCAAAAAACTGTTGTTCACTATTTAGAGTCATTAACCTTTGTTCACAATTTAGAGAGTTCATATAATAAAATCAGTGTTCATAGCTCACTATTTGGGAGTTCACATTACCGCGAGTTCACTGTATATACTTTACACTTACAATTATTACATAATCAATGTCAATCTGACTTACAGCAATAATGCTATGCCAAATTTAGATTATATCTTTATACTTATATGAATTATAAAAATCAATTAATAAAATAAAATAAAAACATTGCAGGACCCTTTCATTATTCTTATTTCCTGAATGGAGAAAAATATATTTTTTTGGATAATTCTTTGTATTTTATGGCGCTGCCATATTTTTATCACAATTAAAAACAATAACTAAATACGACTGAAAAGCATAAGATGTTTTTAATTACAATTTAAATATATATAAAAATAACCAAAATAAATATTTAATTACTATGTCAAAGCTTCACCAAACCATTTTAAGCAAAAAAAAAGACGAATTTTATAGATTGGTTCACAAATGACAGAGTTAAGCATGGGGCAAGCAAATTTCCCCACCGATTTGCGAAAAAAAATTATGGAACTAGGCCACAATCAAACCCTTTCAAACAAAAAAAAAACAATTTTAAAAATCTCCCACTTTTTCGAAAAAATTATGAGACCAAGCTGCAAGCAAAACCTTAAAAAAAAGAATTTTAAAAATCGGTTCACAAATAACTTCGTTATTAAGCATGGGGGAGCAAAATTTCCGATCGTTTTTGGAAAAAATATTAGAGAACAAAACTGCAGGCAAAGCCTTTCAAACAAAAAAAACTTTTTAAATCAGTTCACATATGACAGCGGTAACCATGCGGGGAGCGAATTTCCCCATCGATTTTCGAAAAAAATTATAGGACTAAACTTTAGGAAAACCATTTGAATTTTGAAAATCGGTTCAGAAATGCCAGAGTCAAGCATTGGGGATGGGGGAGGCGAATTTCCCCACAGATTTTCTAAAAAAATAATGGGACTAAGCAAATCCTTTCAAACAAAAAAAGAATTATAGAAATTGGTTGACAAATGGCAGAGTTACAGGATGGGGGGAGCGTAGTACCCACCGATTTTGGAAAAAATTTACGGGACCTATCTGCAAACCAAAACTCAAGCCACTCATAACTTAATTACCAAAAAATAATTTTAATAATCGGTTGACAAATGACAGAGTTATGCGTAGGGGACCAACATTTTCCCTCTACCCCTCTACGTTTTTCGAAAAGAGTTATGGGATTTTAATAAAAAATGATGAGACTAAGCCACAAGCAAACTATTTCAAAACCAAAAAGGAATTTAAAAATTCGGTAGACTAACGACAGATTTATGCGTGTGGTACCGAATTCCCCTCCTCCCCAACCAACTTTCGAAAAAAGTATGGAACTAAACTTCAAGCAAACCCTTTTAAACAAAAGAATTTGAAAAATCGGTTCACAAATGACAGAACTAAACATTAGAGAGGGGCGTGGGGGTGAGTCAAATATCCCCACCGATGCAGCATCAAAGTCACAATATGTGACCTCCGAGAAAAGGGACCTAGTGTGTCAATAAACGGGTTTTGATTTAAGAGTGGATTCTGGTACCTAAAAGGGTGTAGAATAAGATGAAATTGTGGCTCGATTACGATGGCAACCGAACTTCAGTTGCGTTGCCAGCCGGCAACTTAAAATTTGTGGTTGCCAGAAAAGCAACTGAAATTGACAGCTTTCAGTTGCCATCCGTAATATGATTTTTGCAACTGGCAACTCAACTGAAGTTCGGTTGCCATCGATAATCGAGCCATTAGTTTTCTCAAAACTTCATTTTCACACACTAGGTCCCTTTTCTCGGAGACGGTCACATATAAGTCTTTAAATGACTTTCTCATATGCGGCCCAGATTTACTTACGTCACTCTTTAACATATTAATCGAGTTTCGAGTGGGGCAAATAGCAATTTGTGGTGACAGCTGAAATGTTTCATCGCATGAGCGTCAACGATAAAGATATGCACGCTCGTCGATTTTTGTGGCTCGAAAATAGTAATAATCAGCTGCGACCATGCGCGTATGTAATGAAAGCGCTCACTTGCGGTATAAGCTGCGCACCCTATATCGCTCATTTTATCAGAAACAAAATGCCGAGGAATTTAAACATTTGTATCCCAGAACAGTCAATGCGATACAGTACTACCACTACATGGACGATTTCATCGATAGCGTCAACAGCGAAGAAGAAGCAAAAGAACGGACGCTCCAAGTAAAGGCGATTCACTCTGCTGCGGGATTTCATATGAGAAACTGGAACACTAATTCAGAGCTCGTACGAAAACACCAATATAAGGATGGCTCGGATACTCAGACTTCTTTTAAAGCACTACAAAAAATTCTCGGTATGTATTGGGAGTCAAATAAAGACGTATTTCAATATAAATCTAGATTCTCGAGGCTCAGAAGGGATGTTTTCCGCACAGATGTGGTCCCCACTAAAAGAAAAGTCCTTCAGGTCCTAATGTCGATCTCTGATCCACTAGGGTTGGTCTCCCACTGTACAATTAGGCTGAAAATTTTACTATAAGATATATGGCGTTCGGGCATAAATTTTTTTTCGGTTCTATTTATTTATTGTATCTTCAATAAAATTGAACTAACAAGTAATCAAATCTTAACTCTAAAATTTTAATTTTTAAGTCCAGCCAATGCCAGACAAAAATATTGGTTTCAGCGGTTGGTTCTTCGGTTGTCTACGTCTCTCGTGTTCGGCTGAGAGCAGCAGTGTCCCACCTTCTTAGCCGAGTGTGGCCTCTAAAGTTAACGATGTTTCTAGGGGAATTGGGTGCAACTTAAGTTTTGTTATGTATCTTGTCACGTGTTTAGAAAACACTGTCTTAACCAGCAGCACATCTAGATCTTTATGAATTTGCTTGTTGCTGACATACCATGGGGCTGCTGTAATCGTACGAAGTATTTTATTTTCTCGCCTTTGAATATTTTCTACATTTGATGCCAAGGCTGTGCCCCATAACTGGATACCGTAGGACCATATTTGTTTTAGAAAAGAGTTGTATAGAAGAAGCTTACAATATAGGCTTAGAGTAGAGTTCCTTCCAATGAGCCAATACATATGAACTGCTTTTAATTTTATTTGGGTAACGTTTGCATTTATGTGGGACTTCCATGTTAGACGACGATCAAGATGAACACCGATATATTTTACTTCAGTGTGTTGAGGTATAGTTTGGTTATTTATTTGTATAGGTGTGCAGGTTTCCCTGCACAATGTAAAAGTAATGTGCAGACATTTTTGTTCTTTAATTTTTATCCGCTATTGTTTTAGCCATTGTTCCAACTGGTGTATATAATCTTACATTTTGCGGGAAACTTCTTGGTGGCTTTTGTGAACACTTAGAAAAGCTGTATCATCAGCGAATGTTAATATGTGTATGTAACTGCTTATCGGCAAGTTAGAGGCATACATCAGATATAATACATACATCAGATATAATGCCTTGAGGAAGTCCGGCTTCATTCGGTTGCGGAGGGCTTAGAAAATTACCTTCTTGAACAACAAATTAAATAAAATTTTCGTACCATACTTTATCAAATGCCTGAGAAACATCGATGAATAGCGCAGAACGATATTTCTTTTCTTCGAAGGTTTTTCTAACCACGTTAACGAGTCTATGTGTTTGTTCAATCGTGAATGTTGTCTCCTAAAACCGAATTGGTGGTCTGGAATGCATCCAGTACGATTCAGTATGGGTGTTAGTTTACTCATAATTAGCTTTTCAAATAGTTTTGACATGTTAGACAATTGGCTTATATGCCTATAGTATTCCACCTTCATATGATCTTTGCCTGGCTTAGGTATCATGGTAATCAGCGAAACCTTCCATTCAGCGTGATAGCATTTGAGGCGCAAAATACTGTTAAAAATAAATATAATTTTCCGTTTGGTGATATAGGGTAGCTCAAAGAGCATTTTATTATTTATTTTATCAGCGCCTGAAGCTCTTTTGGAATTTAAGCCCGCAATACAGTGTTCAATCTCACGAATATTGAACCTCAAGGTAACATATAGTATAGCTGAACTATAGTATCACACGTATTTGGAGTAAATACTTTCTGCAACTGGTTTACAAACAAAGTATCTTTTTAAGCGTCAGTTCTCGCCCAGTGTCCATTCGAAGCTCGCAACGAAGGCTTATATATCACTGGTCTTTTGAGGCCCCGGGCTGCTCTTCATAGCGAATAGTCTGTTTAAGGTGTTGCGTCGAGCCCATTCACAAATTTTTGAAGAGAAGCGGTTTTTTGATATTCTAGTAGCGTTTTTAGCTGATTAGTACATTCCTTCAGCCTAGATTTTAGTGAAAAAAGAGCATAAAAAGTTGAGAGAAAAAAAAATTTTGCAAGTTTTTGCTATTAAAGTTTTTACTAGCAGGAATTAGCCAAACAGGTGTTTAGATCTTTTGTTTATAAAATAAATGTTTGAAAAATTCATGAAAAAGTAAACTTTTTCTAATTTTATTGAATTATTAAGAAATTAATACTTTTTAAGAAGTCAAAAATATTAAATACGGTAAGATTGCATATTTTTCTTCAATTTGACTGCAGCAGTGGTCGTTAAAAGAGTTTAAAACGCTTGAATTGGGTGGCAGAAAATTTTCCACCTTAAGCCTAAATCATAAAGGTTACACCCGAAATATTATGTGAGTCAAATATAAGAAAAAACTTGGCAAGTTCCTGCAAAGAACAAATTCAACTAAATTAATAAAAAAATTCTACAATTACATTGAAATTAACTTTATTTCTACTGTTTACAGATATTTTAACTAAAAAATCCTTATGTATAAGCAGTTGTATTTTTATTTCTGCTATTTAAATACTTTACACATAAAGTTTTATTTACGGACAGTTAAAAGGTAACACTTTTTTATCCTAAGTTGTGTTCATGTACCTCTAAATGATAAAATTTTCATATATTTTTTACGATATGTCTAACTTTTCATAAAAAGTACTAACAGCTAATGTAAAGTTTTTTGGGTGTAAAACTATTTATTTTGTCACTTGCAAATTTTTGCTAGTAAGGCGTTCATTTACTTTTTCATATAAGTAGATAGGAACTGGGGACACGACCGCAATTAAAATTTTAAAATTTGGGTAATTAAAATTTGAAATTTTGAAATTTTAATTGTTAAATAAACAAATGTGTAATTTGATACCCGTGGGGAAAAAAATGAAAGTGCCCTGTAGGCAAAATGTGTATAGTGAAGATTGTGAAAAATTATAGTGTGGGTAATGCTTTTTGGTGTTATAGAAATTTAGGGTGTTGTTCTAATGGGGTGATATTGAGACATTGGGTAGTGAGTTTGGAGCTTGAAAGTATTGGCTTAGTATAGACAATGTGGTTCTTATGGGGTGATATTGAGACATTGGGTAATGAGTTTGGAGCTTGAAAGTATTGGCTTACTATAGACAATGTGGTTCTTATGGGGGTCATATTGAGACATTGGGTAGTGAGTTTGTAGCTTGGAAGTATTGGCTATTATTATTTTTTTGTTCTTGATAATTTTTTTTGGTGCTTGTGTTTACATTTAAAATGTAGTTGTGTTTATTTAAGCATGTCCGTCCACCAATTGACTGGTGGAGGGTTTGTATAGTTTCAGAATGTGATTATGGAAGTGTGAGAGGGGGGTTGTTAAGAATGTGGTTATGGAAGTGTTACAGGGGGGTTGTTAAGTTCCAATTAATATGTATGCATATACATACGTACATACAATAAGCGTTTGCTTTTTGTTTATAATATTTTTTATGTCAAGTGGGGGTATTTGTTTTTTACATCAAATAATCGCATGATCGTTTGGATTTGTAGCTGTGTTGCTTAGTATGACAGATGGTCTGAAATGTTTGTTTACGTTATATATGAATGCTTAATCTTGTTGGTGTTTTTGTTTATTCAGGTGGATGTGTTGGAGAATGAGTCATCCTCCTAATTTTTGTTTGTTGGTGGGGGTTGGTTAGAGGTTGTGTTTACATAAAGAGTCTGTACATGTGGATTGATGTCTACCCATCTTGTATATTTCTTTGAACATTCTACCCCACAGTAGGGCGACATTGCACAAAATTCACTCAAAATATTGCTTTGAAGTTTTGCCGAAGTTTTAAAATTTGGGTAATTAAAATTTGAAATTTTAATTGTTAAATAAACAAAAGTTTAATTAGATATGCGTGGGGAAAAAAAGATAAATGTGTATGTCTGTGTATGTGTTGTGTGAATGTGTCTATGTGATGTATGTACGTTGTGATCGATCTAGTATCTGTATAAATTTTGTTGTTTGTGAGTTCTTGTTTATATATGTAGGTATATGTGAAGTTGTTTTTATGTCTGGATGTATGTACATATTACAATTCTCTTTTATTATTTTTGTGTTTGATAGGTCAAATTTGAATTTCACAATATTACGCAATTTGAATTTTGCAATGTGTTGTCCTTGATTTTGTGCTGATCGTGCGAATTCTTGCTGTTGCTATGTATATGAATTTCATCATATTTCTACATGTGGATTGATGTCTGTCCGTGAGAATATATATTTGTGTATGTGAGATGTTCATAGCTTGATGTTATTTCAATTTGTTAGTGTAAGTATGGGGGTCGTTAGAATTTTTGTCTATCTGTGGGAATTTCTATATGTCTGAATGTAGGAATTTGAGTCTGTTCATGATTTGGATGTATGTTGTTAAAATAGTTTGAATTGTTTTTGTGGGCGACATGTGATGTACATATGTAGTATAAAATGTTCTCATGTATGTGACCTTCCATATTTTTTGTATGTTTATGCTAAAATCCGTTTGATTAGATCAGTGTTTTATAATAGTGTGGACGATGAAATTTTTTTATTTTGTCAAGCTTATCTTTGTTCTATGTGTTAAAAACACACCTATTATTAAAATGTGTTAAAACACACCTAATATTAATATTAATTGAATTTGTCCAACCAAAGCAAAATATTAAACTTATTAAATTGCATTAATTACAACTTTGTTCTGATTGGTTAATTTCCCATAAATTTTAAGTTTCTGTAGACATTAGCTCAGCATTTTTTTATTATTAATTTAGTATAAGCATCGTAATAAAATTTAAATTCTTGTCAGTCAGTCACAAAATAAATCTGAGTGTTTTAATTTTCTGATTCATTGTCTTCAAGTTACAAGTGCTTGAAGATAAAACAATAAAAAAACAATTAGTACGGTTCCAATTCAAGTGTTGGAATTGAGTAATACTAATAATTAACATTTTTTGGTGACCCCTATCTTTCAAACTTTAAAAAACACGCAACAGCGCTACAAATCACAGGATACTCGTATCATCCACCTTTTGAAATTCAACATCCTGCTACAGATTTGCTACAACATTCAAGTCAAGGCTCATTCTATACAGGACATCCACGAATTTCCTAATTACGACGTCAGACAGCAACAAGTCTACATCGTCAACAATCCACCAAATAACATTTTGGTGACAACAGGCCTTTTAGACTTATCAAGACAGCTGGATATCAACCGACCAATCAACATTTTGGCAAATAAATAAAAAAAAATTTTCAGCCATTTTTGATCCTCCAGACGACTGGAAGCGGAATGGTCAGAATTCGAGACCAATGACACCAAGATTCGCCTCATTGAAAACCTTCCAATGGAACATCAGTATTTCACGGAAGATTATTACACCGCAGTTATGAATATCGCAGACCAATATAAGGCGATTTTTGAAAATTCAATAACAAAAATTACTGAATCTATCGGCAAGCAAAAAATTCAATCAGTCGGATCAGAGCCAACTATACCTACCACTGACAAATCAGTAAATCAACAAGAGCTAGTCAAGCTCATGCGGAGGCAAGCCGCCATGATATCATCGTTGGAGCGCCTTTTAGAAGACGTCTTCACAAGAGAAGACACCAAAACCGCAACAAATTTGTGGCAAAATATTGAAAGCTTGCATTATCAAATTGCAGAATTGAGTGCTGACACAAGCAAACAAGGCTATAATATGGATAGATTCATCCAGTTAGAAAAAAGGCTGCGGACGGCGATTAAAACCACTGGAAATAGTACAAATGATCAAGCCCACTCTATGCCCCAAAATAATCAGCAAGATTCGCGGACAATCCTAATTCCCAAGATAACGCTTCCTAAATTTGAAGGAAATTATTTGAAGTGGAAGGAGTTTCATGATTTGTTCTCTTCACTAATAATACAACAACCGATGCCAGACATTCAAAAAATGTGGTATCTCAAAACACATCTGGAAGGAGAAGTAGCAAATCTTATCAAGCACTTCAATGCTACAGGAGATAATTTTGAGGCAGCATGGTCATTAGTAATAGAGCGCTACAACAACAAACTATTGCTTGTTGGCAAACTGGTACAGGAGCTGGTCGATGTTCCAAACAGAGCTTCAAGCGATAATTACAAGTCATTGCATGATAAAACACAAGAGTGTCTATTAGCATTACAGAATCTTAAAATAAACACAGCCACTTGGGATCCGTTGCTACTACACTTGTTATTAAAAAGACTGGATCAACCCACCCGCCTTCGCTACGAGCAATCTCTTTCACATCCACGCGAAGTTCCAAAACTCAAGGAACTGTTGAAGTTCTTGGAGAGAAACTTTCAGTCAATGGAGGCAGTTGCTCTGAAGGACAAACCACAACACAAGGTAGTATCAACAATTATAACAACCAACGGAAGCAATAGTAGTACATGCAGACTGTGCAATAGTAGTGACCACAAACTATACCACTGCAGTAAATTCCTGCGACTATCAGAAGCAGAACGACTACAATGGGTACAACGAAAAAGGTTATGTGTAAATTGTTTCGGAAGTGACCATGGTTCAAAAACTTGTAATTCAGGTAGCTGCAAAAGGTGTGCGAAAAAACACAACACGTTGCTCCACTTAGAAAAAAGGGGCAATACCAAAACAACGAAAAGCTCATCAACTCCATCTTCAGCTTCGAATCCGAGTCCAGAAGTAAAGCCGCCTGCCTCAGAAGTAGCAGCAGTTGCATCAGCAACAACAAATATCGGTGCGGGCCGCCAGGGTCATGTATTGCTAGCAACGGCAAGAGTTATCATTACGGCCTCAAATGGTGTATCAGATGAGTTTAGAGCAATATTAGACTCTGGCTCACAAGTAAATATTGCATCCAAACGACTTTGTCAAAAATTGTCCATTTCACCATTTGAGACCTCCCTCTGTATTGATGGTGTAGGTGAAATTCGAAGAAATTCAAAATATCGCATAAATATTGGAATGATGTCCAGGAATCGCAATTTCTCAGCAAATGTTGAAGCGTATGTTCTACCTAGCATAATTCCCTCGCAACCCAATCAGCATGTTGACATTTCAACTTGGGGAATTCCCAACAATATTCACCTAGCAGATCCTCATTTCTATCAGCAGGAAAAAATAGATTTGCTGCTTGGAGCGGAATTTTTCTTCAAATTAACTCAAAATGGCACAATACACCTTGCTGACGATCTTCCAACACTTCAAAATACAGCTTTGGGATGGATTGTGGGTGGAGAAATCGGGAAAAATCCAATCCCGAGTCCGTTATGTGCTACAACATGTGCAGTATTTGGAGACTCCACTTCATTGGAAGAAGCCATAGAGCATTTGTGGAAATTGGACGATATCGAAAGCAGCGAAAAAGTTCTCTCGCTCCCCGAAAAACTATGTGAAGCACATTTTACCCAACATGTTCATACCAATGGCGAGGGTCGCTTCATAGTCAGTCTTCCTTTTCGTGAAAACCCAAGTGCGTTAGGAGAATCACATGCAATGGCATACAACCGATTCATGAGTCTAGAGCGTCGACTCCAAAAAGATGAAGGAATTCGAACCGAATATATAAAATTTATGCGAGACTACGAGCAATTGGGGCACATGCAGAAGGTAGATATCGACACTGTATTAAATCCCAAATACATTATTCCTCATCACTGCGTCCTGAAACCAGATAGCACCACAACAAAACTCAGGGTGGTGTTCGATGCATCAGCCAAAACCTCGTCAGGCTACTCATTAAACGATCTGATGTATACAGGGCCAAGTATTCAAAGTGAACTTTTCTCAATTTTACTGCCTTTTCGATTCCCCAGATTCGTCTTCACCACCGACATCGAGAAAATGTATAGACAAATTCTGATTCACCAGGACAACCATCAGTACCAATTAATTATTTGGAGGGAAGACCCAGCACTTCCTATTAATTACTACCAACTAAATACAGTTACATATGGGACACGAGCAGCACCTTATCTAGCTACAAAATGCTTACAAAAAATTGCTGATGAAAGTTCGCTAGCCTACTCATATGGTTCACAAATGCTTAAAACTAATTTTTACATGGATGACGGCCTGAGGGGCTCTGATAGTCTTAATATCGCACTTCAAACACAACAAGAACTCAGTACAATTTTAAGAAGCCATGGTTTCAACTTAAAAAAATGGTGTGCAAACCACCCGAAACTACTGAAGAATATTCCACTCGGTGATCAAGAGCTAAATTTGGATTTCAGTAGTAATAACGCTGATTCTATAAAAACGTTAGGGTTTTTACGGCTGCCTAATACTGACCATTTTTGCATCAAGGTAAAAATGAATCATGTACAGAATATCACAAAACGTACAGCAACATCGGATCTCGCAAGATTATTCGATCCGCTTGGTCTACTTGCACCTGTTGTCATCAATGCAAAGATATTTATCCAACAGTTGTGGGAGTTAAGGTTAGATTGGGATGAACCTTTGCCCGAGGACCATCTAGTACTCTGGACCAATTTCAGAAAAGATTTAGACAGCTTGAATAACTTCAAAATCCCTCGGCACATTTTTAAAGGTGAACTCCCAGCAGAGACGGAACTGCATGTTTTCTCAGACGCTTCTGAAAGAGCTTTTGGTTCAGTCACCTATATTCGAACAGTTCTCAAGGATAAAAGAGTTATTGTACAATTACTTTGTGCCAAGACAAGGGTTGCTCCATTAAAAAGGCAGACACTGCCTCGGTTGGAGTTATGTGCCGCGGTAATGGCTGCCCAGCTAATGCATAGAATCAAAATGGACCTTCAAACCAAAAATCAACGGATGTTCATCTGTAAAATCGGCAAAACATCTTTTACTGCGAAGTGTGGCAGCTGCATCATTGACCCAGGAAGAAATGGGGACTATCGTAGCAGAGATCGAGGCAATCCTCAACTCTCGCCCACTAACACCTATGTCAAGTGATCTTGATGATCTTGAAGCACTGACTCCTGGTCATTTTTTGATTGGCGAAGCACTTGTATCGCAAGTAGATAGTGGCGCAACCACAGTAAACTCATCAAGACTATCACACTGGAAGCTGGTATCCCATCTCAAACAAGAGTTTTGGAAAAGATGGTCCACTGAATACTTGAATCAATTACAGCAGCGCCATAAGTGGAATCAGCTGTTTGACAACCTCAAGATTGGCGATATGGTAATAATAAAGGAAGACAATCTACCAATTATGAAGTGGCCCTTAGCAAGAATAGTCAAAACACATCCTGGTAGTGACAATATGATCAGAGTTGTGGAGGTTAAAACAGCTAATGGAATTTTCAAACGACCAATACATCGAATCGCTCTCTTACCCATCGAACCAAATTGCGAAACATCTGTAACCCTTGATGACAACAGTTCAACTAGCAACAACAGTACTTATGACTCAATTCAGGAGCCTAGGATTAAAAGGAAAAGAGTTATATCAACCCATCTGAGTCTAGCCTTAATTACAATACTTGTGCTGGAAATCCGGTAAAAAACAAAAAATTTGGAATGAAATTAGCATTCATTTTGAAGAAATTGGCACAGCAACCATTTCAAGCAGTGAAACATCAATTTTGATCAATGGCACGAAATCCCTACAAAACCTTTGCAGGATGATAAAATTGAATGAATCATGCCTAAGTATCATAAGGCATTTTGAACACATGGAAAATGATCTACAGCTGGAAAATCGACTACTACGAAGTAAAAGAGGCGCCTTGAATATAGTTGGAAATATTGCTAACTCATTATTTGGCATATTGGACTCTGAATATGCTAACCAGATATCCGATACAATACAAAGGGTAAAGGAAAATGAGTCACATTTATTAACTTTGCTCAAGAATCAAACCTCAATTGTTGACTCAACAGTTAATATCATAAGAAAAGCCCAATTAGCAGCTAAGGCAAGGTTTGAACCACTAGCGCAAAAAATCGAAAAATTATCACAAGGAAATCAGCAAAACAATAATGTGTTGTTCCAGATACAGCTCACCCAATTATTTAATAGTGGAGTTTTGGAACTGAACCTGGTTGCAAATAATATACGAACCATACAGTTCTCAATTCTTGATACTCTCATGGATACTCATCAAGGAAAAATCAGTCCATTATTACTGACTCCAGAACAATTGCAAGAGGAGATTAATCAGATTAAACTCCATGTACCAACATCAGTAACACTTCCTATCACCGGAAAAGATACATTACTACAGCTATTCAAACTAATGAAGGTTCAAGGTAGACTCACGCCCCAATATGCAGTATTCAAAATAAGTCTACCATTAGTGGAAATTGAACAATTTAAGATGTTCCAGCTGATTCCCGTACCTAACATGGTGAATCACACCATGGTAGCCATTAAACCATGTGCTGATTTCATGGGCATGTCAGTTTCTAAAAACCAGTATATTTTTCTTACGAAGGCAGATCTAAGAGCTTGTGATATAATAAAGCAAGACGTATTTTTGTGTACCACTGTTCAGACTCGCTACAATTATGGTTCAGAAATTTGCAAGTGTGAAATCAATTTGTACAACAATAAAACGACACCAACTTGTACTCTAGAGAAGACTACAACTAAATGGATACCACTTAACAAGTGGATATATGCCACGTCATCACCATCTCGGGCAACAGTCGTCTGCAACAGAGAAATTACTCATCTTTCGTTAAAATGATCCGGTCTACTTGAGCTGGATCCGGAATGTATACTAAAACATGAATCCGTCACTATGAACGGACGACAAACTATCTTGAGCACAATAAATTCATCATACACTAGCCTCGGCACGACTTCCGATTTATCCTCGCAAAAGATTATTGCACCATCTATAAGCAATAATCTATCAACGTCAACAAACGTCGATAGTTTATATGACAACAACATCAAGGAACTATTAACTTTACAAGAATCACTAAAGGAACAACACATACTGGACCTGCCTAATAAAATCAATTCCCATCAACAGCATAACCATACGATTGGCTACCTTGCACTTCTTCTGAGCTTAATATCATTGAATATTATTTTTCTTCGAAATAAAACGTGCAGAATCTGTCAGAAGCTACACACAACAAGGCCTGTTGAAGTCACCAACGAAAATATCGAACTGCAATCGGTAGAACCACCGCTCAATGACTTGAACCCTACACCAACACCACGTCAGCAACCACTTCAGTTCGTCCTAGACGTTTAGGCTATATGGTAACTCCTAGTCGACTCACCTAAGATGAAACGATTTGTTGAACATCTGTTCAACGTGGGGGAGAATGTTAAAAACACACCTATTATTAAAATGTGTTAAAACACACCTAATATTAATATTAATTGAATTTGTCCAACCAAAGCAAAATATTAAACGTATTGTGAGAAACCTTATGGTAGTGGTGGAGATGGCACGCTGGTCAAGGCACGGCATGAGCTCGCCGGAAATGGGGGGGATCTTTCCACCAGGCTTCATCCACATTTAATTTTTTTCGTGCCGGGAATTATTTTTAAAATATAGGAAAATTTTACATTGACAGAATTGCAAGCGGAAGTAAATGCTACACGGACGGACACCCGACAGCTAAACTACAATGTTCCCTTCGTTATGCTTATATGACTTTTACTACTTCCTGGAGACTGGGTGGAATTAGTCTCCTCCGGTTGCCCTCCCCTGGTATAGCTTTTTCAGCTATCCTTGGCCCCTGTTCACCGGGGATAGAATTGCTAGGAGCCCCTAAAGTAAACTTACCAGTTTAACCTTGACTCACATCACCAACCTTAGGTTCTCAGCCTTGCATCTTCTTAATAAGAAAACGTTATTAATTAGTTTTTTTTTTCTTTTACTGTTGCGTACAAAGTTTATTGTTCAACTTAGGTAGATCAGGATATTAAATAATTTTAGGACAATGTACATAGAAATATAAGAAAAAGGAATATTAAGTATATGAATGTAAATATATAATTAATCTTTTGTGTTCTTTCTTTTTCTTTTATATTGAAACAACTAATCAATTAGAAGAAATTTTAATTAAATGAATGATTTATTCACCGAATTCGTTTATTTGTTAATTTATTTATTTATGGTATTGATTGAGTGTTATTTCAATCATTATAGTCGAGGACAACATAGTTTCGTGACGTTTTTATTTCCGGTTGATTTTGTTATGGAGTTATGACTTTTTCTTCAAATTATGAATTTTAGGTATTTATCGCTGGTATTCATTGATTAGTGATTAATTCTTTGTTATTTAGTTATTGGCTTAGGTACTTGAACATTTCTTCTCGTCATTCAATTAGTTGTTTCCGGTATTGAAATATTTTTTTTTCGCGTAGCTAATTTTACTAGATTCTACGAATATTACTTTCAAGGCTTATTATATTTGTATGGCACGTTTTACATATAAAAACAATATTTATTTGTGTAGTTGAAGCGGTGAATCCGAATTTATCCTTGATGAACTATCAACGTGAGGACAAATCGCAAGGATAAATCCGTATTTCCTTCTCAATCACAGAAATAGTGTTAGGTATTAATTATGAGTTCGACGTAAATCAAGTTAGTTTTAGTTGTAGTTTATACTTATATACATATAAATTATTTTTCTACTTGGTGATTATTGCTTTGATGTAAAATAGAATAGTATTTTATATTTTTTTTTTAGCTTCGATTTTTCATTTTGATCTATAAACAGTCAGATAATTGTATATTAACATTATTTAGTTTCAGTAATTTAGATTTTTAACTTATGTACGTAATAATGTACGTGCATGCTTTCATAATTTAGGGTTAATTTAGAGTGTATAATCTTTTTCTTTATATATAAACTCTACAACTGACAAATGACATTGAAAATAGACAAAGGTTACGGTTAAGACGGTCATCGAAAGGGTATGATATTACGGTATGTAGAGTTGTAACGGTTTCGGCTTTTTCCGTTCTTAAATTTTTGTTGTTGCTTTTGTTCTAGCACTTGAAATATTTTTACATACGGCGTGTAACTGTATATGTAAAATATACGCGGAAAGGGTTATGTCAGAGGTCGGTGCGATTTTTATAACGATTTCCTTTTGACCAATACGTTTCGGCCTTATAAGTTTCTTTTTTCTTCTTTTATTTAAAAAAAATGTTTGAAATAAATTGGATAGCGTGCTGGCTTACCCTGCTCTGGCTCTTTTTATAGCACCTTTTTTTCTGCCCTTGTTGTTGTCCTCGTTGAGGGATATTGTAGTGTTTATTTTCCCTACGTTTTTTCTTTTTAGCGTGTTCCAACACTTTCCCTCGCCTAACTATCGACACCTAGATGGCTCTTCCTTCCGACTTTATACCTATGTGGAAAGTGATACGCTTTTTGTTAACAAACAAAGATGAGGAATTTTTTTATTTTTAATTACATGACACCCAAAATGGTTTAATCATGTGACAACGACGACGAGATGTGTCCCCTTACGATTTTTCTTTTATGATTTTTTGAAGTGGGCACTCATCACTCGTATCATCCATGAAACTCACCTTCGGTGTCACATTTTTCATTTTAATTTTTTTTTTCACTTTGTTATATTAATTTCTTCAGTATTTTCTTATTTTTTTACTGTCACTTTCTTCACTATGCTAAACTAATTCCTTACCCTTTCCTCTATTATAATCCGGTACTTAGAAGGTTAATGTATTGTAGTGGAATTAATAATGTTTTTTTTTCCTTATGAACTTCTGAATTTCTCCTCTGTATCTCGTGGCTGTTATATTATTTCTGCCCGTTCTTTAATTTTTTAATGGATACCGATGGGTCTGATCACGTTTTAAGTTTTTCTTGTTATCTTTGGCTATTCAGCACCCGAACATAAAGGTGGTGTAATTATTGTGAATGACCCTTACATCTTCACGCCCCCTGGATTTGACATTCGACCTGATTAATTATTCAAAGGTCGGTAATAGCATAACTTTATGCAGCAGCTGTAATGAGATAATTTCATTACACCCGCGATTGCATGTCAGTTGTCAAAATACATATAAGCGTCAGAAGACTGATTGAGACTAAATTAGTGTCTGTCATAGCACTACGATCTTGTGAGGGAATTTGTTTCAAGCAAAAAGAATACAGGTAATGAACTGTCAACGATTGTTTTTCTTTTTTTTTTTGTAAATAAAGCAGAGACTGACAGGTATGTATGGATGTGAAAAAAATTAACAACATTTTGTTTAAATAATTTCTCTTTCCAGGTGTCCCTTTTTTTTCAATGGCTTCTTTGGTTCATGGGTAAGTATATTGAAACCAGACGAATATGGCCTGCGGGAGTACGTGACCGTCACAACACCTGCTTTTGTAACAAATCATGTGAAGTTACAAAAGTTGGGCACGGGCAACAAAATCTGTGGTCTTCAGACAAGGCATTTAAATTCGAGCTAAAAGAAATCTGCAAGTAGCGGAGTTTATACATCCCTTCTATGATGTGTAGTTAGTTGCCTATTAACATTTAAACTAATTGGTAAAAGTTTGTGTTATCGCGACTGATCGATAGCCCATTTATTTTTTTGTATAAGAAAATCGAAAAAAGGTTTTAATTAAAATCCAAATTAAGATCGGCTAGTTCTGTTCAGTCTTCCTTTTGCTTTAAGTGCCCACGTAAATGTTCTTATTCTGCTCTTCACTATTATTAATGCTCTGCGGAATCTTTTGAAAGTAAACCTTAAGTTGTTTTGTATCCAAAGAAGTTTTGTCTAAAATCTACAGACCCATTTGTTCAGCTCCTAAAGAAAATAAATAAAACAAACATTCAATTCTCTTGCTCCTGAGGATTTATGCGAGCTGATTGTACAATTTCCGTATACGCAGTGCAGTAATTTGGACCTTCTTAGATGAGTCTGATGGTGGTATTGAGGTAAAGAGATTGATTCGAATTTATGTGCACGCAGTTGCAGTTTTCGACGGGGCAAACACAAGTAAGTATTTTCGTTCTAGTGTTTACGTATATGTAATTTTTCTAAACTAGCTAATTTTTCTTTTCATATGGGTATCTAAAATCTATGGATTGTATTCGTTTCGCCTGCTTCTGAGTACTAATCGAACGCTCGTATCTGGCCTAACCCCCATTAACACAAAGCTTTATTATGATGGTTTTAGCTTCAAGTTTAATAACTTTCAGTTTGCATAAACTAAACTTTTAACTGAAAGTTAAAAATTTTCGTTAACAATAACAAATCTGAGTTAGCTGGTGTTATCAGATTTTGTAACTGCCTGCAATAAACTATTTCTAGAAAATGCAAACATTGTCGCAATTTATATAAATAACAGCATGTATTAATAGCATCTGAGTGCGATTGCTGCACCAAGAAGTGCTACGTTCGCATAAGAAAACTTGAATATGTTGCTATTCTTGAAAATTTATGTTAAATATACTCAATATAAAAAAGTGATGTTATTTTTCGAAAATCTATAGTTTCTCTAGTTAAGAACTTAAACGCCAAAAATGTTCCAGTTAAATTTACTTGAAATTTAATAGGCAAACCAGCTTGTGTTAGTGAAATTTTACTAGCCAATATTACAATTTTGAGTTTAGCGTTAACTGCAGGTTAATATTTATTTTTTCAACGGCCCTAAGGATGTTATATTTTCGCTTAGGTGAGGCTGTTAAGTACAAAATAAAGTTTTTATGGCAAATAAAGGAAAATCGTTCAGTATATTATTAGTGTGTATTACCGGTGGGGTGTTTTGCTTTCAGTTCTTTTCTGTGGGTATTATAAAATGGATATATTTGCGAGAAAACCAAAATAGGAATGAATGTGGTGATTAGGAGTCACTGTATTATTTTATACAAGACTGGTAAGTGTTGAATCAAAAAAAAATCTTGATGGCTTATTGTTTAAGGTGTTGCGCGTGTACTATGCCAATCAAGTGTCCTTTGAGATTTTCAATTTCATACTGATTTGATCCAATTTTTTTTCTTATTCGGCACTTGATCCATGGCTTGCAAAGCTTTGCATTTATGCCTTTCGAAAAGTTGCTTTGGACGAAATTTTTTCGAAAGACTTCTTGTCCCTCTCGAAAGGAAACGGTTTTACTGCGGCGATTGTATGAAATGACATTTCTTTCGTAGGCTTGGTGTAGTTTCTTATTAATACTTTGGTGGATTAGTTGCATTTGATCGGATTTTGGTAGCACTAACGTATCGCCATCTTCCATTGCATCAAGTTTTCTCATTATCCGATAGGCGTCGGCGTGTGTTACCATATTGAATCCGGTCAATGCAAAATAAGGTGTAACACCTGTTGAGGCATGCACAGTCGATCTCAATGAACATTCGATTCTACTCAGGTTCTCGTCCCATTTAGATTGGTCGTTTTGTAAGAAACTTCTTATGCCACTGATGATGGATTGATTGACTCGTTCACTCGCATTTGCTTGTGGTGCATGTATAGGGGTTCTTATATGCTTGATACCAAAAAGATCCATCAGCTCCTGAAATTTAGACGAGACGAACTGCTTTCCATTATCTGAATGCACTTGCTCTGGAACACCAAACTTAAAAAAAATTTCATCAATTAAAAATTTATTGACTGCTTTCGCAGACGCTTTCGATATGGCTTTTAATAATACAAATTTAGTTTTGTGGTCTAAAACAATAAAAATGAAAGTATTTCCTGTTTTCGTTCGCGGGTATGGGCCGAGAAAATCTATATAAATTTTCTGGAATGGTCTTTGAGTTATGACCTCCTTTCCCATGTTTGGTCTTAACACTTGCTTTGGGTGCTTGATCTCTTTACAAGTATCGCATTGTAGGACAAAATTCCGTATGTCTTTTACCATTGTAGGCCAATAAAAGAATTCTCTAATATTGTAAATTGTTTTGGCTATACCGCCGTGTGTGGTGTTGTCTAAATGCGCTTTCTTTATGACATTCGTTGTGAGTGCATCGGGCAGCCATATTTTCCAACAATTATCTTCTCCATCTCGGTTAAATTTGACTTTTTTATACACAATTTCATCTTCGACTTTTAGGTCGGGCAGTCTGTCTTTGTTTTGTTGTATTGTATCAATAAGTGATAAATATCCCGGGCTTTTAAATTCTTCAGAGTTAAAATCGATTAGACAATTTGTGGAGATTTCTTCCATGTCAAATCTGGATAGCATATCCGGCACGACGTTTTTATTCCCTTTTCGATGTTCTATTTCAAATTTGAAACATTGCAGCTTTAAACTCCATCTAGCAAGTCTTCCATTTAGGTCTTGTTGTTTCATCAGCCATTTAAGACTGGAATGGTCTGTGATGACGGTGAAATCCATGAGTTCAATGTATTTTCTGAACTTTTCAATAGCTAGCACCAGCGCAAGACACTCTTTTTCGGTAGTTGAATAATTTTTTTGGGCGGTGTTTAATTTTTTTGAGAAATACTCAATTGGGTGCTCTCCATCCTCCTCATCTTTTTGAAATAAGACGGCTCCTACACCGACATTAGAGGCATCACATTGAACATAGAAGTGCTTGCTGAAATCGGGGCTTGAAAGTATCGGGCTTGAAACCAAACGTCGTTTCAGATCTTCGTAGGCTTTTAAAGCGTCGGGTGTTAAAACGAATTTTGCTGATTTCTTAAGGGTATCGGTCAATGGTGCGGTGACCGATGAAAAATCGTGCAGGAATCTACGATACCAACCTACAGTACCTAGGAATCTACGTACATCCTTAGGGCTTTTTGGTGGACTCATTTTTACTATTGCATCGATTTTTTTCGTCGTCAGGTTTAATCTTTCCTCCGCCGACCAAGTAACCGAGGTATTTCAGCTCTTTATGGCAAAATTTGGATTTTTCCATATTAATTGTTAATCCAGCTTCTGTCAATTTGTTTCCTACGATTTTAAGCATTTCCATGTGGCTTTCGAAATCGGGTGATACGACCAATAGGTCGTCTAAATAAACGAAAATTCGGTCTTTAAGTTCAGATGGTATGACCCGGTCCATTAACCGACATAGGCGCTGCGCAGCATTACATAAGCCGAAAGGCATAACTTTGAATTGGTAATGCGGCCTACCTGGGACAGTAAATGCGGTTTTGCTTCGACTAGATTCTTCTAAGGGGATTTGCCAAAAGGCGTCCTTTAGATCTATGGCTGAAATGTAATGTGTATCTCCAAGTCTTGCAAGTAAGCCATCGATGTTAGGGAGTGGATATGCATCCTTTTTCGTTACTTTGTTCAGCTCTCTAGCATCGAGGCAAAGACGGTTTTTGTTTAGCTTAATTACTAACGTTGTACGATTATTCCATTCGGCTTCTTTGGCAACTTCGATGACATCTAGCTCCAGCATTCTGTCCAATTCAGCATATGTCAATTTTTGAACAGCGGGGCTCACGGGATAGTATCGCATCTTCTTAGGTGGTGCATCACCGGTATCAATTACATGAGTTTCTAAGTGTGTTTTACCGAGTCCATATTTAGTGTAACATCTGAAACATCCTTTTACTTGTTCCAATATTTTTGATTGTTGTCTTGTTAGCTGGTGAACTTTTACGGTATCTATTTGCTCATCTGAGAGTTCATTTACTACCGGGCTAGGTATGCAAATTTTTATGCCTACGTTTTGCCAAAGATCGTACCCTAGAATTAGTTCTTGTTTTAGACTGGGCACTAAATATAATGTTACATATTTTTCTTTCAATCCGATATTAATGCAAACATTAATCTTGCCGATTATTTTTTTATGGCTCCCATCAGCAGTTTTAATGGAAGACAGGAAGTCTATCACCTGACATTTCATTTTATTTACATTCTCCAAGCAGTTTTTACCTAGACAACTTATCGACGCTCCACTATCTAATAGTCCTTTCAGCGGTACGTTATTGAGCATCACTTCAATGTAGGGCCTAATATCTGTATCTGCTTCTAAAATTACTGACGCTAACTCTTTCCTCTCAGATTTCCGTTGATTGTGACGTGTACGAGTTTTTGAAATTTTTTTATTGACCACAGGAGTAAAGTCTCGAAAAATTCTATTTCGTGCTGCCTGGTACTTTCTGAGACGCTCCTCGTATGTCGGTATGTGATGGTTTGAACTTGTTGTATTTGGTTGCGTGTTAATCGACGTAGGCTTCGTTTCTGTTGATATATTTCCAGTATTTGTACCATTGTTAATTAATATCGAATGTGCACTTACTAATGATTTTTCTGGTTTTTCGCCTTTGATGTTAAGTGTTTCATGTTCGCTGAATGTGGAAGTATTTGTTACTGGTTTCGCTACGAACATGCTGTCCCAGTCCTCGTCATGTTCGCTTATCTGTTTCCCGTACATTTGGGGCATTTGGGTGTAATTACATTTTCGAACCCACATTTGTAGCAAAATAGATTGCGTTGTGCTAAAGTGCATTCAATAAACGTGTGTCCGGGAACTCTGCAGTTCCAACAAACGAGTTGTCTGGCGGGTGGCGAAGTCATTTTTATTGCCTCTACATCATTATTTGAACTCTCGAGTGTATTATAGTAATCCACGCTGTAGTTCAACTCATTGACTTTCCTGGGCATGTAGTGGCGATGGTTATTCCTTTTTGCTACGTTTCTTTCGGCTCTTCTACATTCTTCTAACAAGTGGTCAAAACTTACTAGGTGAACTGGATAAATTAATTGATAAATACCGTCCTTTAAATTGTCTTTTACAATTCTGACAAGTTCTTCTTCTCTAACTCCATAGCTTAGTTGATTTTTCCGTGCGATTATTTCGCCTATAAATGATTCGGATGATTCTGAGGGGTGCTGTCTTCTTTCCATTATGCATCGCTGAATCTCTGAATCGCTTTCGAATCGCCTAAACTTACGGATTAGATGGCATTTTAACTGTGGCCATTCGCAGTATGGGTTTTCTCGACGAAATGTCCAGAACCATTCATGGGCGGGGCCTGCTAATAGGTGGTGGAAACCTCTCATCAGTGTAGCCATTGGACAGTTATAGTCTACCTGTAGTGATTCGACTCGGAATACGAAGTCTTCAACAGTGAACGACTTTCGGCTTCCGTCAAACATAATTCCCCATTTTTCCAATTCCATTGGCGCATTAAATCTTTGGTGAATAGGTTGATAATTTTGTGTCGAAAAAAATTGCTGTCGCTGTGGATACTCTCTAGCTTCAAATTGTCTCTGCTGGTATTGATTAGGGTATTCTCTCGATTCATGTTGAATTGGCGATACGTCTACGTGATTGATGGAGTGACCTCTTTCAGCTCTCAATACATCACGCACTAATTGTGGTACCATTTGCTGCATTGCCTCAGTCATTTGCCCTAGGACAGTTGCTTGTGATGCCCCGACAGGTGCACTCACATAATCTCGCAAAGTCAATCCATCGTTGTTTACTACCGTATTATCTGCGTTGCTTATACTCTGACTAAGCCGTAGGTTTTGATCGTTTGGATTATTTCGGAATTGTTGACGGATTTCTCGAGCGACAATGCTACTATATTCTGGTGAAGTAATTGTGTTGCTAGTGTTAGATGCTGTTGTCATTGCCGTGGTATTGGTTGTTATCGTTGTCGTAGCTATGTGTTGCTGTTGTGTCACCGGAATTTGAGGGAATGCTAAAGACATAAGTGACGGTATAGTGTTGGTGGTATTCGTTGTTGTTGGTGCTGTTGTCGTTTTCTTTTTGTTTTGACTCGTAATTTGATTGGAAGCCTCTCTATTACCGCTAGTTGTTCCCTGGGATCTGAGAATTCTACCTTGTTCCATAGTTTTATTTATGTTTCTTTTTGTCAATTTTTTTGTATGTATGAATAAAAATACTGTATTCTGGATAATGTTGTTCTCCCGTGACTGGAATAATTTATTGCAAAGAAATGAATTGACGAACGACCCTCAGTAAACACACCAACAAAATAGTTGAATTGTGTAAAGGAATTAATTTTCTTGTAATTAAAATTTTAACTCTACGACAGAGTTAATGAATGAAAGACTGAAGACGCGAGCGTTAACACCCTTAAAGGTTCTAAAGTATGTAAATGGTTTATCCAAAGTAATTGCCATATACAACTGTATTCCAGGTTTATGTTAAAGTTTTGTTTTGTTTTTTTTCAAGTGCATATGTTTATGTGTAATTATTGATGTAGCTCGTAAAGTGGCAAGATTATTACATTGCTAACAAAATTTAGCAATGAAAAAGAACAAATTAATTTAATCTATATCCTAAATCTGGTAATGTTCCGTCCGGTAGTTTTTGTTGGTATAATTAATTTATGTTAGTACTGTGTTGGACAGTTGTTAACTTTTCAAATGACTATCTACGTATATTTTGTAACGTTAGGAAACAAATCTAGTTGACAAAATACAAATACTACTAAACTAGGTTTTGCTACTGTAGACAAATAAAATGTGTAGGATAGTTTAACTAAGTGTATGATAATGATTTAGATGATTCTGAGAAATATAGTGCTGTTTATATCAAATAAGTGTTCAAATAACAAACTTTGTCTATTTTTTTCAGGTTGATGTGAATCGATGATTGCTGGTAGTTAAATTGAAAATAACGTGGAATTTGTAAAAGTCACTTCAACCATATTTTTAAGTCTTATTTTATTTTGCATTTTAAGTATTATGTTAAGTTTAAACATAAGTTAAATGTATTCAACTCAAATTGTTGAAATTTGATATTTTAATGTTGTTTTCCTTCCGGAAAACTGAATAAAATTTTGCATAACATGATGTAGATTTGAAAAGGCATTTTTTTGTTGTGTTTTAGCTGACGTTAGACTGAGCATATTAAAAAAAAAGAAACGGACTGGTGAATGGTGAACTTCTCAACTCCCTTCGCCTTGTTTCCATTGCAGTCGCAAATAAACTCATGACTTTATAGTAGTTAGGTTTATGACTTACTCCAAAGGAAACAATTGAATCGATCTGAGAAATTCCTCAATATTCCAGTTCTTATAACATAGCCGTCGCAACGCAGGCATGGTGTCTACTTGGACTCCTTCCGGGACATACGTCTATAATACAAAAACTAGAGTACCGAGAAGTATGGCATTTCTTGCAAAAATGCTCATACGTTGGGCGCCAAAATGTGAGAAACCTTATGGTAGTGGTGGAGATGGCACGCTGGTCAAGGCACGGCATGAGCTCGCCGGAAATGGGGGGGATCTTTCCACCAGGTTTCATCCACATTTAATTTTTTTTCGTGCCGGGAATTATTTTTAAAATATAGGAAAATTTTACATTGACAGAATTGCAAGCGGAAGTAAATGCTACACGGACGGACACCCGACAGCTAAACTACAATGTTCCCTTCGTTATGCTTATATGACTTTTACTACTTCCTGGAGACTGGGTGGAATTAGTCTCCTCCGGTTGCCCTCCCCTGGTATAGCTTTTTCAGCTATCCTTGGCCCCTGTTCACCGGGGATAGAATTGCTAGGAGCCCCTAAAGTAAACTTACCAGTTTAACCTTGACTCACATCACCAACCTTAGGTTCTCAGCCTTGCATCTTCTTAATAAGAAAACGTTATTAATTAGTTTTTTTTTTCTTTTACTGTTGCGTACAAAGTTTATTGTTCAACTTAGGTAGATCAGGATATTAAATAATTTTAGGACAATGTACATAGAAATATAAGAAAAAGGAATATTAAGTATATGAATGTAAATATATAATTAATCTTTTGTGTTCTTTCTTTTTCTTTTATATTGAAACAACTAATCAATTAGAAGAAATTTTAATTAAATGAATGATTTATTCACCGAATTCGTTTATTTGTTAATTTATTTATTTATGGTATTGATTGAGTGTTATTTCAATCATTATAGTCGAGGACAACATAGTTTCGTGACGTTTTTATTTCCGGTTGATTTTGTTATGGAGTTATGACTTTTTCTTCAAATTATGAATTTTAGGTATTTATCGCTGGTATTCATTGATTAGTGATTAATTCTTTGTTATTTAGTTATTGGCTTAGGTACTTGAACATTTCTTCTCGTCATTCAATTAGTTGTTTCCGGTATTGAAATATTTTTTTTTCGCGTAGCTAATTTTATTAGATTCTACGAATATTACTTTCAAGGCTTATTATATTTAATGGCACGTTTTACATATAAAAACAATATTTATTTGTGTAGTTGAAGCGGTGAATCCGAATTTATCCTTGATGAACTATCAACGTGAGGACAAATCGCAAGGATAAATCCGTATTTCCTTCTCAATCACAGAAATAGTGTTAGGTATTAATTATGAGTTCGACGTAAATCAAGTTAGTTTTAGTTTTAGTTTATACTTATATACATATAAATTATTTTTCTACTTGGTGATTATTGCTTTGATGTAAAATAGAATAGTATTTTATATTTTTTTTTTTTAGCTTCGATTTTTCATTTTGATCTATAAACAGTCAGATAATTGTATATTAACATTATTTAGTTTCAGTAATTTAGATTTTTAACTTATGTACGTAATAATGTACGTGCATGCTTTCATAATTTAGGGTTAATTTAGAGTGTATAATCTTTTTCTTTATATATAAACTCTACAACTGACAAATGACATTGAAAATAGACAAAGGTTACGGTTAAGACGGTCATCGAAAGGGTATGATATTACGGTATGTAGAGTTGTAACGGTTTCGGCTTTTTCCGTTCTTAAATTTTTGTTGTTGCTTTTGTTCTAGCACTTGAAATATTTTTACATACGGCGTGTAACTGTATATGTAAAATATACGCGGAAAGGGTTATGTCAGAGGTCGGTGCGATTTTTATAACGATTTCCTTTTGACCAATACGTTTCGGCCTTATAAGTTTCTTTTTTCTTCTTTTATTTAAAAAAAATGTTTGAAATAAATTGGATAGCGTGCTGGCTTACCCTGCTCTGGCTCTTTTTATAGCAACTTTATTTCTGCCCTGGTTGTTGTCCTCGTTGAGGGATATTGTAGTGGATATTTTCCCTACGTTTTTTCTTTTTAGCGTGTTCCAACACTTTCCCTCGCATAACTATCAACACCTAGATGGCTCTTCCTTCCGACTTTATACCTATGTGGAAAGTGATACGCTTTTTGTTAACAAACAAAGATGAGGAATTTTTTATTTATTTATTTTTAATTTTAATTACATGACACCCAAAATGGTTTAATCATGTGACAACGACGACGAGATGTGTCCCCTTACGATTTTTCTTTTATGATTTTTTGAAGTGGGCACTCATCACTCGTATCATCCATGAAACTCACCTTCGGTGTCACATTTTTCATTTTAATTTTTTTTTTCACTTTGTTATATTAATTTCTTCAGTATTTTCTTATTTTTTTACTGTCACTTTCTTCACTATGCTAAACTAGTTCTATTATAATCCGGTACTTAGAAGGTTAATGTATTGTAGTGGAATTAATAGTGTTTTTTTTTCCTTATGAACTTCTGAATTTCTCCTCTGTATCTCGTGGTTGTTATATTATTTCTGCCCGTTCTTTAATTTTTTAATGGATACCGATGGGTCTGATCACGTTTTAAGTTTTTCTTGTTATCTTCGGCTATTCAGCACCCGAACATAAAGGTGGTGTAATTATTGTGAATGACCCTTACATCTTCACGCCCCCTGGATTTGACATTCGACCTGATTAATTATTCAAAGGTCGGTAATAGCATAACTTTATGCAGCAGCTGTAATGAGATAATTTCATTACACCCGCGATTGCATGTCAGTTGTCAAAATACATATAAGCGTCAGAAGACTGATTGAGACTAAATTAGTGTCTGTCATAGCACTACGATCTTGTGAGGGAAGTTGTTTCAAGCAAAAAGAATACAGGTAGTGAACTGTCAACGATTGTTTTTCTTTTTTTTTTGTAAATAAAGCAGAGACTGACAGGTATGTATGGATGTGAAAAAAATTAACAACATTTTGTTTAAATAATTTCTCTTTCCAGGTGTCCCTTTTTTTTCAATGGCTTCTTTGGTTCATGGGTAAGTATATTGAAACCAGACGAATATGGCCTGCGGGAATACGTGACCGTCACAGTATTAAATTGCATTAATTACAACTTTGTTCTGATTGGTTAATTTCCCACAAATTTTAAGTTTCTGTAGACATTAGCTCAGCATTTTTTTATTATTAATTTAGTATAAGTATCGTAATAAAATTTAAATTCTTGTCAGTCAGTCACAAAATAAATCTGAGTGTTTTAATTTTCTGATTCATTGTCTTCAAGTTACAAGTGCTTGAAGATAAAACAATTAGTACGGTTCCAATTCAAGTGTTGGAATTGAGTAATACTAATAATTAACACTATGTATGTTAAATTCAATTTGTTTATATTTAAAGTTTTAAAATGTTTTGTTTCTATTTATTTAAGCATGTCCGTCCATTTTTGACTCAACGTCAGTCGGTTGGTAAACGGTTTGAAAATTTTCATTATGTGGTTATGGAAGTGTGAGAGGGGAGGAGCTGTGTTAAGTTCTACCAAATGTTCTGAGTACGCAATCGCATGGGTATGAAATTTGACAATATGTGTACATACTTATGTACATATCTGCAAATTTATTTGATGTACGCATGTACATACATACAAATAAGTGTTTGCTCTATGTTTGTATTAATTTTTTTCAAGTGAGAACTTTTGTTTTTTTGTTGCAAAATATTCGCATGATCGTTTGGATATGTAGTTGTAAATATGCTGATATATTTTATTTATATTTTATTTATATTTTATTTGAAATATGTATTTTGTTTGCAGAGGTTTTTTTATGTACAAGTGCATTTCAGTTGTTCAATATTTTGGGACCATAGTATTGATAACCAGAGTTTTTGAATAGGGTTAATGAACTTGTGATGGATATTTTGATTTCTTTATTTTAATGTAACAATTGTAGGTAGATGTTAAGGTGACATTATTTTATGGGGTTTTGTCTGTCCGACTATTGCTTCGTTGGTGAGACGAAGGTGTCGTTATGGGACCTTCGTTTATTTATTTAAAAAACAGTGTTTCGTATTGCTAGAAAAAGGAATTTGAATTTCAGAATACATAGTATAAATTTTATTATATGTTATGTTTGTGTATGAGTATTACGTCATCACTTTTTTGTAGGTGTGTGTTGGGTTGAGTGTGTGTATACGATATACATATGTCTGTTATGATCGATCTAGTATCTATATAAACTTAGCTATTTTGTGGGTTGTTGTTTATGTATGTATGTATATAAATTTCTTTTTGAGGTTGTACCTATTAAGTTTTCTTTTAAATTTTTTTATGTACATATTCTTAATTCTGCTGACTTGGATATTTTTGTTTATTATTTGAACTGTACAGATAAAGATTGTATAGTATTGAGCTTGTAGTGGTAGTTGTTGTGCATGTACATCACTATTTTTTATCACTTTGTGTGATTGTTTTACAATGAGCCCTACACGAGGACCAGAAGACTAATTTTTTTGGGATGAAGCCATGGGAGGTTTTCATGACTCAGGAAATTTATTTTAGTATTCTGCGGTTATACTTTTGAGGGCGAAAGGTCTATCAACATACTTATTACATGGTTGTTGTTCTTTAATTTGAATGCTTATACCTATACATAGAAGACAGGAGCATTAATTATTTCTGTCACTTTTACATCCGATATTTATAATAATTTTAATGAGTTTATTTGATATACAAAGATATTTCTTTACATTAAATATTTTATCAAGTAGGGATTTTATAAGTTAACTTTTCTCTTGACCGCTGGAAAGTAGTAGATGATATTAGTATGCTGTGATCGATAGATAATCTTTGTATTGATGTGTTCTATTGTTTGAGTTTTGTTTTATTTTTCTGAAGCGTGTCATTGAACGTACATATGTACGTATATTACTTAATAATACATACATTTTCTTATACTGATTTGCTAAACAAGGTTAGTTTTTTTTTATTTTTGGCGTGCAGAGTAAAGCTGGTTGTTTTAAAAGACCAGCGTTTAATAAAACATTCTAAAAATATGAAAGAAGCAAGTGTTTATTATAGAGACTGTGATGATTACAAGTTTGAAAAATTTTGATGCAAATAATTGCAAAATCTAATTATTTATTATTATTTAGACTTTCTAGTTTAATTATTTGAATTAATGTAAATTCAAATTATTATTATGAATGAGATTCTGTAAAATCTGTTGACTAATTCCATACCGAAACTGAATATACAAATACGTACTATTTTTAAAACTCATATTACCACACATATCCTTGAAAATTCAATTTAATTGTAGATATATTTCGGAATATTATTACTCGAAATTTTTTTGAATATTATTAAATTACAGGTTGATAAGAAGTCAACTACCAAAATATTCCCATTAGATTCATGTGCTTAATTCAATACCATAATGGGATAGTCTTAATAAAAACATAAGGGGAGAACTTAAAAAAGCAAATATATAGGCCTTTTATAATATACATGTACAGATTTCGATTGTATGTAGGAATCAGTGAATATACCAAACTCAAATATTGTTAGATAACTGTAAATGCATATTCCATTTGCTTACAGTTATCATATTAAGTATTCCTTTAATTCAACATTAGACATATATACTATATATACATGCATATTTAGAATATTTATAAGAGAATTTTTAAATAATATATATCTATGCATATTCATATTAAAGAAAATTATAGTGAACGATAAAAACGCATTACTAAACTATATTTTATAGACTAATTTCGATTTACATTATCAAGTCATCAAGTTCGAACACACAGAAGGGTTTTTTATGCGATGATGGTTGATATGATGACGTTGCTAACAAAATAAATGAATTGTCGATGAATTCTACTTAATTATATGTACAGGTATCTCCTCGTGTAATCATCTGAATTAGTTTCGAAGAAATGATTACTAATTAGTCATATAGTAAGGATGATTATGAATATGTTGGAAAAGTATGTATTACATTCAAATGTAGTACTATGATGTAACACAGAACTTTACAAATAAATCATATTATCTAAGTTGTTTAGTTGTAAACAACTTGTATGACTATGGTATATGTTATTACCTACCATATTCCATTCTTCATTGGTTGAAGATTCATAAAATTTTAATTTAGATGATGTAAGGGAAGCTTACATCATTTACAAACATTTGGATACATATTAGATTAGACCCATAGAAATTTAATAACTTAATTGTTATTACCCAGCAAAAAATGAAGCTTCCGTCGAAGCAGCTTTGTAAGGGAAAGATTGATTACATGAAATATTACATGATTTTTGCATGGGATTCCCCGCAGAGAAGCTCTGCCACGCGGATCCAAAATATAATTTTTACATGCCTTCTGGATTGACATGAATTCAACGAGGAAAGAATGCGCATATATGTAGTGTTTTGTAATATATTATGCCATGCGTTTCTAATGTCTTTTTTGAAGGCCTTCATATATTAATGCAAGACATGCCTTCTATAATGTTAAATTTTCATGCCTTTTTAATGCATAACAAGCATTGCATCTATTTAGAAGTTTAAGAATGCCTTTCACATAATACCTTATTTACGCACAACTTTAAATTAAAAAATGAAACTATAATTCAATTTTAATTGTATAAAATAATATGTTTTATTATAAAATAAGATTAAAAATAAGGTAAAACTTAAACAAAGGTTGTAATTCATTTTACTTTTATGTATGGGTATCTTACACATACATATCGTTACTTTAATATAGAAAGGCCCTAACTTATTTTTTTCAAATAGATTTTTTTCATATGTATTTCGATAGCTTAGAGATTAATTTATCGAAATATTAGTTAGGGTCTTCCTTTATTATTATAAGGTACAATAACTAAAAATTGTATTAAATAAGGTTGTATTTCATTCTACTTTTATGTATGCGTACCTGTACATACATATAATATAAGTTACAATAAATAAAAAATTATTAAAAATTTGTAATTCAAAATAATTGTGTTTTTAAGTCAAACCAGGGGTCAAAGTACGGCTCGATATCGGACGAAATTTCAACTAAATGGTATTTTCGTTCGATATCGAATACCGTAATTTACCCACAGTTATAAATTTCTATAATTTAGTGTTTAATTGTAAGTCGATTTTTGTACTTTAGGATCAGGGTCGTTGTTTTCGTCATTGCTAGATGAGTCGTCATCAATGAGAGAGTTGCTGCTGCTTTCTTTTTAGACACGTTTCTTTGTAGTATCTGTTTTTCCTTTCATCCTTGTATACGGATTCTGTAAGTAAAAAAAGTTGTCATATAAGTAATAATATTTATATAATTTACATATGCATGTCTCAGCCGCGGATCCAGCTTGAGGTTTTGGTGGGGGGGAACTTGTAAGTAAAACATACTATTTTTCCAAACTTCTTTTAGAAACTCTATAGAAATTTACTCGTTTGGGGGGGGGGAGGTAATATTCCCTTCCTCCCTTGTGTTTTTTTTAAATTTAATTACATATAATGGGCCAATGAAATCAGTAGCAATTCACTTTCATATGGCAGAGAAATTAGCTTGCTACATATATCTTCTACTTTGAAAATATCTTCCCTAAACAAATTTAGATTTACAACAAATACGCCAAGATTCTGCGATCGCATGGGCTTTGAAAACATGCCTCTAGGGCTATTAAAGACGTTTGCTCTAAATGTATTATTATCAATAAATGCCGTAATTTTAACAGGAATACCACCAGAAACTAGACAATAACTGTCCTGATTCCTTAAAGAAAAGAAAGCATTTTCTGCTGTGTAAGACATTATTTTGTTTTTGGAACTCTGTTTTATTCCTATCTGGCTTGGACTCTTTATTATTGGTAATATAGAAAAGACATTGAAGATTTGTTGTTCAATATGCTGAGGCTTCTTAATCGCTCTTTTTAAGGCGGTCATAGCATTTTCAAACGGATATGCAGTAACATTGGAAAGACTTCCAAATTTAATCGCTACATCTTTTAAATGTAAGAGATTATGGACATTGTGTGTAACGCTAGATTCACCATAGAAATGAGAAAATTTCTCAACAAATTGCTTTAGCATTTCATGGGCCTGATTTATGTCACTTCTAGAAATTGTTTTACGAATTAAAATGCGGTAAGAGCACGAAAGGTGTAAAAAGTGTTCAAAAAGCTCTTCACATGTAAACCTTTTATATAAAATCAATCCTGTGTAAAGAACGAACTGACGAAATTCTACGGCTTTCCATTTGTTTACTTCTTCGAAAGAGCGAGGTTTCCTAGCAAACTCACGTGGAATAAATGGATGCATAGATACCATCAGCGATGACATTTCTTTTTTTGTTTGATGATAGTCGTTCAATTGAGTTGGAAGTCAGTAATCTTAAAATCATTTTTTTTTTGCAACGCCTAAATCAATTAAATGCATTACATCAAGTGGAAATTGAGATATCATATTAACGTTTAAACTCTCTAGCACCATTTCCGTATTAAGGTATTTGGGCTGGTGGAAATCTTTATCACGTCTGTACTTAAAATCACGATCTGTACGTAATTTCGCTACTACTGTACTGAAAGTAGTTACATTTGAAACTCTACCCCCCTTTTGATAACATTTGCTGCAACCACTTGTTGCATTGTGACCTTTAATGCCGCACACATATGATCTTGCTGGAGTGTCACATAAATGCACGAATATTAAAATTAATTTTGCGGCCATCGACAAAAAAATCCATATTTTTTTATTTTTTTATTTCTTCCACCAAATCCTGAAGATATAAATCAATGTCAAAGGGTTTTATGATACCAACATAACTAACTACCAATTAAAAAAACATTGATATTGGGTACATTAACAACACGTCCTAATATTGCCCAAAGACCTCTGTTAGAGCTTTTGAACAAAGGACGACCATGAATTCCAATATCCAAAATAATTTCATTGATATTTTCCGATATTATGACACTCGCAATTTTGTACAAATTGTGTTCCAGTCCTATATGAAAATAGGGACCAGGCGAAACAGTACGTTTAATAACATTTTGTGACATTCCAATTAAAGTACTTATACTTCGGGGAATTTCTAAATGTCTTTTATTAAGAACTTTAAGTAGCGATGTAGTGCATTTATGAGACGGACGGAATTTTAGATAGCAGTCCTTAATTTCATTCCTCATATTTTGAATATCAGTGGCGTTAGTGGAAACTATTTTAATGGGTTCATCTTCTATATTTGACATGTTTTCCTCCTCTTGAAAACTGTTTTTTACATCGGAAGACGCATCAAGTGCTAACCTATTTTTAGTATTGTTGATTAAGTAATCTTCAGCTAATTAGGCCTAACGCAGTTTATGTTAATAAAAAACTTTTTATTACATATTTACCCAACGTTTCGTCAATTTTTTGTTGACTTTTTCAAGGGTTTCGTCTATTTAAAAATAAAAACTTAATATTATTACAAATAATCACACCAAAAATTATGGTTAACTTACAAAATGATATTATAAAATCAATTTACATTTAAATATTAGTGTTTCTAAAATAAGTAAACTGCTAAAAAAAATTTTTATATAAAGAATTAAATCAAACACAACTTAAAAATTAATATCACAGTTAAAATTTCCTACTTATTGCAACGCTGTAGCTCGTATTTATGTTGTTAGTGTCTTCTTTTAAGTTCATCGTTCTGTTGATATTTTGTTGTATACGTAGACTTTCTATAGTGTATCTTTTTTTCCCTTTGTTTTCTATATCTAGTATTTTAACATTATCAAAATCAGCATTATCACAGCATATACTCAATACTGGACATGCAGTATTGAGTATATGCTGTGATAATGCTGTTGTTTCTCTCTGTTTTGTGATGTCTTTTTTATGTTCACTCATTCTTGTTTCCAAAGTTCGTTTTGTTGTTCCAATGTATATTAAATTGCAGTTTTGTTCATCATTGCCTTTGCATTTTACTTCATAAACAACATTGCATTGTTGTTGTTTTTCTACTTTGTCTTTCATATTGGTGAAAACTGTATTAAGTGTAGAATTAGGTTTATAAGCAAATTTTATATTTTCTGTTTTTATTGTTGTTTTTAACTTTTTGTTATCTGTTAAGCCTGGTATAAAAGTTACACCGTAAAAAATATTTGGTTGATTATTGGTATTGCTATTTGTTTTGTTTTGGGAATAATTATTGTTGAGTTTAAGTTTTGTCTCATATATTAAATTGTTAATGAGATTTATTGGAAAACTATTGTCTTTGAGTAATTTAGTGATTTTATTTATATTCTTGGTGTGAAATTGTTCGTCACTTATATTTAATACGCTAAAAATGAAACTTTTGGCCGTATTAATTATTTGCGTTTTTGGTTGTGTTGCATTAAAATTCATTAGTCTTCCTGATGCTATATCTTTTGCATACCAGTCGAATAAAATTTCGTTCTCTCGTCGTTGTAAAAATATATCTAAATATGGTAAATTGCAGTTTTTCTCCATTTCAACAGTAAATTGTATTTTAGGATGGAAGCTGTTGAGTGCCTGTAGAATCTCATTTTTATCGTCAAGTTTAATTATAGCCAAAACGTCGTCTACATACTTAACTATGTATTTCAAACTTATATTTTTCTGTTTTAATTCAGCTAGTGCTTCGTCTAAAAGGCTGTCAAGTATCACATCTGCTATTGTTGGTGACAATGGATTACCCATTGGCATTCCAAATATTTGATTATATATGTTGCCGTCATATACGAAATAATTGTTGTCGGTAAGACAAAATTTTAGTATTTTTAAGAATTGGGATTTTGGGATTTTTGTGAATGTTTCAATAATGTTCCATTTTTTCATTATATTTCTAATTGCAATATGTACCGGAATGTTTGTAAATAGTGAAACTACATCAAATGATATTAATATTTCATTGGTTTGCAGTGTGATGTGTTTAAGTTCGTCTTTTAATTGTTTTGAATTTTTTATATTATATTTTGTAGATATTATATTTTTAATTACTTGCCCAATGTGCTTTGATAAATGGTAGCAAGGGACGTTCATTGAAGAAACTATCGGCCGTAGTGGTGTGCCTTCTTTATGAATTTTGGGTAGGCCATAGATTCTGGGGGCAATCCCAGAAGAACAAAGTAAGCGTTGTTTTTGTGATATGTCTATACATTCACTTTTGTACAAATGAGTAATTATTGTGTTGTTTTCTTTTTGTAGCTTTGCTGTTGGGTCAATCCTCATTGTTCTATATGTGCTTTTATCGTTAAGTAGTGATATCATTCTTTCTTTGTAGTCCTCTTTATACATTAACACAGTTTTGTTTCCCTTGTCTGCTTGTGTTAGCATAATATTTTTGTGCTGCTTAAGAAATCTTTTGGTTTCCTCATAAGCTGCAGTTATAAATTTTTCTTTTGGAGAGTTGTTAATTTTTCTTCTAAATGTTGTTATATTAGTGGCTAGCTTAGTTCTTGTAACGTCTTTTTCTTTTTCCATATTTTCACCCATCGTTTGTATGCACTGTTCCAAGTCAGCAATGACATGTAAAGGAGAAAAATTTTGATCTCTTATTGGCAGCGAAAATTTTTTCCCTAATGATGTTATCCACATACAATCCTTCGGAACTATAATATTTGTTTTATTTATAAACCAATTCTCATTAAAAACAAAACCATGTAATTTAAAATATTTTTCTTTAAGTGTATTCAGCTTAGCGTTCTGTTTTGCGTTTATGATTATCTGCATTTGTTTTGATCTTTCCATTTGTTTATAAATGAAACTCGTATAATCTTCAGTCGAGAGTAAATTATGTATACCTGTTTTTAGATGGTGAAGCTTTCGTCTAATTATTGTAATATTTGTATTTGTTTGTGATATCTCTAGGCTTAAAATTTTTTGATGGAAGTTGTTTTCTATTATATTCAGTTTTCTTTTAATATTGTGACATTGAAAAAAGCTGCTTACTTGTGTTGTTGTATTTTTTGTATGATTTGGTATTATTCCATATTTTCTAGTTGATAATAAGAACTTTAATCTTTGTTGTTGTTGTATTAGCCTTTTTGTTTCATTACAATACTCTTTCAATGTTTTGCAAGTTTCGTTGTTGTATTTAAGATTGATGTGTTTGAAATATCCCTTCATGTTTAATTATTTGTTTTTTGGTGATATGTGAAAAATATTATGTTCAATTATTCAAATAGTGTGTTTCGGCAAGCTATCCGATATGATATTGTTGTTTATATTATTTGGCCAATTTTGTAGTTTGGTATTGTTGATTATATTTTTAGTTTTTCTTTTTATATTAATTTATTGATTTGGCTTCTGCCCACCATTTTATAAAACTTAAAAGAAATTATTTAGAAAAAAGTGGTACTCACCTGTAAAAGAGAGAATAGAATAGGCAATTGTTTTATATTTTTATTTGTTAATTTTTCGATACACCCGCAATTAACTTTGAAGCTTCGACAATAAAATTCAACTGGGAAAATTTGTTATTTCATTGCATCATCTACGAAAGCCCTCGTTAAATCTCGTTTCATGTTCGTAGATTGTCACATTGTTTTTAATGACTAAAGTTTGGTTCTTCTGCCTTACAGTAAAGCTTCGCCGAAGCTCTGCTGTAAGGCAATTACAAAAGTAATAAATATTTAAGCTCGCCGACCTATCTTTTATCTCTTTATTAAACACAATTTTTTTTTTTTCCTTATATTAGAGCTTCCGAGATGCACTAGTGTAAGGGAATTAAGGAACTATGAAAAAAAGCATATCAAAATTCCTCTCTTCAAATGACTTCAGACTAAAATATTTATATTCCGTTATTAATCACACAACAACACAATTATTTATATTAATTCTGTTAATACTGTTTCCTTTCCGTTATTTAATTTTAGTAAGTAACCATTTTTTTGCGACGGAACGCGCTTCTAAATCAACATTTATTTTCTTTTTTCATCATTATTAAAAAATAGCTCTCCATATTTATTTATATCAAGCTACAGCTTCCGAGATGTTATGTAAGGGAAATAAAAAACTATGATAGAACACTTACTAAATTGCTCTCAGAAAATGATTCGTGGAAAAACTTCTATCAGTTTTGATTTACACAGCACCACATTTTGCTTTCTGAATACCTTAGTTAATTTTTCATTTTCTCTGCTTTATTTTGGTAAGCAATAACTTTTTTGTTGCAGAAAAAGAAGCTATGAAAATGCTATAGAGACTTTTATTGCTTCTAAATCTAGATTATTTTTTGCTGGGTAGATTAGACTTAAAATACCATAAAGATTACACAATTGTCAAAATTCTTTATCATTTTGTGTAGAAAACAAGAAAATTCAAAGCATGAAAAAAATTAAATTAATAACGCATTTAAATAATAAAACAAATAATATGATCGCCGGGTGACCGAAATTCAAACGGGGATATTTCTGGGGAACTTCTGGAATTTTGAGGATTTTCGGTAAAAAAAAATATATTACGCACATCTATACACAAATATCTTTTTAACCATATATGTATGTTTCATTAATATTGGTGGACAATAAGATACTTAAAAGTGTACGACAAAATTGTGTAGTCTATTTATATATAAGATGTAGCTCACTAACTTTAGAAATATCTAACAATGTATTCAACAAGGATTCATTTCAAATAAAACACATAGAACTCTTAAGTTTAACCGTAGATTGATCCTAAAAAAATGGAATTCGATCCTTTAGGGCATTTTTGTTCCATATGTAAATTTCAAGACAAACTATTTATTTTTCTTCATTTTATTTATAAGTACAAACAAAAACATTTTAGTTATGACTTTTTAGACCTTCTGTGAAGTCAAGAGCCACCCGCTCACCTTGATTTGATCTGAAATTCCACTTACTCCTTTTCCCAAATACGGCTGAATTCGCCATATATAACATGTGATTTGTATTGGCTCGTGCACTCAATTGTTACAGTTTGCTTAAATTTTTGATATCGTACAATGATTTTACAAAAACAAACTGCTTGCGATTTTCGTGTATTTGCTATGTATTTGCTGTAACGGCAGTACCGACCCCAAGCTCTCCGGCACAGGTGGCGGACGCCTCATGTGATTTCGTATGGAACATTTTTGTACCATATGATAGAATTATGAAGTTTTGAAATTATAACAAAACTTTGCAATAAATTTGTCTAAATAATGCAAAAATCAAATTACTCATGATGCTGTTACAAAGTCGCTAAATATTGAAATAAAATCTTCACTAACAAACAAACAAAGGGTAAAACAAAATTCGTATGGAACATTTTTGTACCAAGGATCACTCTACGGTTAAATGCTCTGAGGGAAATGTTATACCAATTGTTTTTAATGTACTTGTTGTATGACTAGTGAAAATGGGAATGGTACAAAATCTTCCTGAGTTGTAACCGGTGAAAATAATCACATCACAAAACTAGAACAAAAATGATAGGAAAATTCCTTCATTATACAGCAGACAAGTAGCTTAAGTTTGGGTCTAGAACCTATCACTGGGTATCTTAATTATGTCAATTGACCCCTTGGCGAACCAGTCACGTGACCTGCCTTGTGACAGGTTCTTTTCTCTCTATCTAGAGTAATTCAATAGGTTAGGGAAGAATATTAGTTTCAATATCCACCATCGATTATTAGATAAAAATTCATTTTAGCAAAAAAGAATGCCGTCGGAAAAAAGATTTTGAAATAGTGTGTGTGAATGAAAGAATTTAGCTAAAAGGCTCTATGCTTTAGTCCTTGTTTTACAGATCGTTTTTTATTGTTTTGAAGCATATCAGGATTATTATGTATGCAGTACTCGATCTAAGTTTGCTGGTTAAATTATTAGATTGATACCTACTCACGTGCCTACTACATTTACAGAGTTTTAATAATTGTCTTTGTTGTTCACCTTTTTAATAATAATACCCGTTAAACTTTCATTTTATTGACAATTTCAAGTAAATATATTATAAGGTGAAGAAGGAAAATTGGTTTAAAAGTGATAAAAAGAAACATAATTAGGTTATATCTGTTATTTTGAAAGCGTGTATTATTCTAATACTCTGATAAAGTTAATATATATATATATATGTATGTTAGCATTTTAAAGCAATATATAATCGTATATATGTATGTATGTACGCAACTATTGTCGTGGGCATCAGTTCTTCTGACATCTTATACGTAAGCCCTTCTTTCAGAAAAATATTTAAATATTCTTCGATGAAGATGGATTCAAGCACATCCTTTAACTTGAGTATCCACCCATAGAGCAGAACAACTTAGCATAGATCTGGATAGAAGTTCATTTGAGATCTATGATGATCTTTCGATTAATTTCCCAGAAAAGCAAAGCATATTTAATTGATATAACTAGATCCTTTATCTAACAGTCGAGGGACCTGAAAACTGATATATGTGTCTAATGTTAGTTAAAGTATCCAGACTGTCGAGTAAAGTCTAACGAAATATAGCTACAGTTCGTACCGCTTCGATGTCTAGTTGAGTCAAGCTAGATTGCTCGAGTAGCATATCTGGTAAAAAAAGTACATGCAACAACAATTAGCAGCTTCCACTCGTTTGCAAAAGCGTGCGAAGCGCTATTGTATCAAAAATATTCATATAAACAATGGTTTGGGTTACATTGTAGATCATAATGAGCCTCAAATTTAACTGAATTATGTGCTTATATATGTAAATAGGCGCTAATAGCTAATACGTACGAGTATCTATAATATTTGATTTATGTGCTTATAGCACTATAAGATCACACATTCTAATTAAGATATTATTATTATCTTGCTGTATGTGGTATATCAAATATATAAGTAAATGAACGAAAAGATATGAACAGATTTAATAAGATTTATTTGTAGAGTAAAATTATTGAAATTTAATCAGTATTGAACATAATGATTTATCCTTTTGTATCCAAAATATATGTAAATACCTTTAACACACACTTTAATAAGAAAAACCTCTATCATCGATATACACTTCAGTCCAACAACTACAAACAAACTGTATCTGAATGCTGTATCTGTTCTTCAGACAGAAAATCATTTCAATGATTATCTTTATTCCTAATACTAAACGAGTTAATAGAGATTATGGTAAGCCTAATTGCCATTATAGCTGTCTGATTACAAATCAGTACATTTTATTACAATATTCTCCAAAAGTTATGTATTTATTTCCTATTATTCTTATTATCAAATTATATTATTAGATTATGTACTAAATATAATTTTTTTATTGTTTCTGTTTCAACTACAATATTTCATCTATGTATGCTTATACAAGAATTCTGTTGTTTAGACAATCCTAGCTCCTTTAGCTTTAAGAACCCTTTGAAGTGCATATACATATATATATATATATATATATATATATATATATATATATATATATATATATATATATATATATATATATATATATATATATATATATATATATATATATATATATATATATATATATATATATATATATATATATATATATATATATATATATATATATATATATATATATATATATATATATATATATATATATATATATATATATATATATATATATATATATATATATATATATATATATATATATGTTTCTTTCTATCACTTTTAAACCAATTTTCCTTCTTCACCTTATAATATATTTACTTGAAATTGTCAATAAAATGAAAGTTTAACGGATATTATTATTAAAAAGGTGAACAACAAAGACAATTATTAAAACTCTGTAAATGTAGTAGGCACGTGAGTAGGTATCAATCTAATAATTTAACCAGCAAACTTAGATCGAGTACTGCATACATAATAATCCTGATATGCTTCAAAACAATAAAAAACGATCTGTAAGACAAGGGCTAAAGCATAAAGCCTTTTAGCTATATTCTTTCATTCACACACACTATTTCAAAATCTTTTTTCCGACGGCATTCTTTAATAAAAAATGTTTGCTAAAATGAATTTTTATCTAATAATCGATGGTGGATATTGAAACTAATATGCTTCCCTTACCTATTGAATTACCCTAGAGAGAGAGAGAGAGAGAGAGAAAAGAATCTGTCACAAGACAGGTCACGTGACTGGTTGGCCAAGGGGTCAATTGACATAATTAAGATACCCAGTGATAGGCTCTAGACCCAAACTTAAGCTACTTGTCTGCTGTATAATGAAGGAATTTTCCTATCATATTTGTTCTAGTTTTGTGATGTGATTATTTTCACCGGTTACAACTCAGGAAGATTTTGTACCATTCCCATTTTCACTAGTCATACAACAAGTACATTAAAAACAATTGGTATAACATTTCCCTCAGAGCAGTTAAACTTAAGAGTTCTATGTGTTTTATTTGAAATGAATCCTTGTTGAATACATTGTTAGATATTTCTAAAGTTAGTGAGCTACATCTTATATATAAATAGACTACACAATTTTGTCGTACACTTTTAAGTATCTTATTGTCCACCAATATTAATGAAACATACATATATGGTTAAAAAGATATTTGTCCTCAAAATTCCAGAAGTTCCCCAGAAATATCCCCGTTTGAATTTCGGTCACCCGGCGATCCTAGTATTTGTTTTATTATTTAAATGCGTTATTAATTTAATTTGTTTCATGCATTGAATTTTCTTGTTTTCTACACAAAATGATAAAGCATTTTGACAATTGTGTAATCTTTATGGTATTTTAAGTCTAATCTAATAACAATTAAGTTATTAAATTTCTATGGGTCTAATCTAATATGTATCCAAATGTTTGTAAATGATGTAAGCTTCCCTTACATCATCTAAATTAAAATTTTATTAATCTTTAACCAATGAAGAATGGAATATGGTAGGTAATAACATATACCATAGTCATACAAGTTGTTTACAACTAAACAACTTAGATAATTTGATTTATTTGTAAAGTTCTGTGTTACTTCATAGTACTACATTTGAATGTAGTACATACTTTTCCAACATATTCATAATCATCCTTACTATATGACTAATTAGTAATCATTTCTTCGAAACTAATTCAGATGATTACACGAGGAGATACCTGTACATATAATTAAGTAGAATTCATCGACAATTCATTTATTTTGTTAGCAACGTCATCATATCAACCATCATCGTATAAAAAACCTTCTGTGTGTTCGAACTAGATGACTTGATAATGTAAATCGAAATTAGTCTATAAAATATAGTTTAGTATTGCGTTTTTATCGTTCACTATAATTTTCTTTAATATGAATATGCATAGATACATATTATTTAAAAATTCTCTTATAAATATTCTAAATATGCATGTATATATAGTATATATGTCTAATGTTGAATTAAAGGAATACTTAATATGATAACTGTAAGCAAATGGAATATGGTTTTAGAGTTATCTAACAATATTTGGGCTTGGTATATTCACTGATTCCTAAATACAATCGAAATCTGTACATGTATATTATAGAAGGCCTATATATTTGCTTTTTTAAGTTCTCCCCTTATGTTTTTATTAAGACTATCCCAATATGGTATTGAATTAAGCACATGAATCTAATGGGAATATTTTGGTAGTTGACTTCTTTTCAACCTGTAATTTAATAATATTCAAAAAAATTTCGAGTAATAATATTCCGAAATATATCTACAATTAATTTGAATTTTCAAGGATATGTGCAGTAATATGAGTTTTAAAAATAGTACGTATTTGTTTATTCAGTTTCGGTATGGAATTAGTTTTATTAAACGCTGGTCTTTTAAAACAACCAGCTTTACTCTGCACATCAAAAATAAAAAAACTAACCTTGTTTAGCAAATCAGTATAAGAAAATGTATGTATTATTAATGCTGACTTTAGACGACATGTATTTTAGATCTGACTTGTCAAATTTCCCACTGCAAAAGTTGTACATGCCGTGTGAAACATATGAAACATTCTCAGATGACATTTACAGAAGCAAAGTCATATGAACAATTTTCAATTAGAGCGTGTTCTATTTTCATCTGACAAGGCATATGACATCAGCTGTATTGAATTAACAAAAGTGTGGTTTGGTTGAAAAAACATTAAAAAGCATAGTGCGCTTTATATATTTATGAAAATTGTGCAAAACCTCAGCTGTTGTGAACACTTAGAGGTTATGTCAGATAACATTGCACATGTCATGTAAACGCAAAAATTATAAACCATCTGTAAATGTACAATTTTGACAAACATACGAAGTTACATATGTGTCACATACCTGACAAACCATATGTAAATAACATGTCGTCTAAAGTCAGCATAATGCTGACTTTAGACGACATGTATTTTACATCTGACTTGTCAAATTTCCCACTGCAAAAGTGATACATGCCGTGTGAAACATTGTCAGATGACATTTACAGAAGCAAAGTCAGATGAAAAATTTTCAATTAGAGCGTGTTCTATTTTCATCTGACAAGGCATCTGACATCAGCTGTATTAAATTATCAAAATTGTGGTTTAGCTGAAAAAACATTAAAAAGCAAAGAGCGCTTTATATATTTACGAAAATTGTGCAAAAACTCAGCTGTTGTGAACACTCAGAGGTTATGTCAGATGTAATTGCACATGTACGTGTGAAAGCAAATATTATAAACCGTTTGTAAATTGACAAATTTGACAAACCTGCGAAGTTACATATGTCTCACACACCTAACAAGCCATATGTAAAAAACATGTCGTCTAAAGTCAGCATAAGTAATATACATACATATGTACGTTCAATAACACGCTTCAGAAAAATAAAACAAAACTCAAACAATAGAACACATCAATACAAAGATTATCTATCGATCACAGCATACTAATATCATCTACTACTTTCCAGCGGTCAAGAAAAAAGTTAACTTATAAAATCCCTACTTGATAAAATATTTAATGTAAAGAAATATCTTTGTATATCAAATAAACTCATTAAAATTATTAAAAATATCGGATGTAAAAGTGATAGAAATAATTAATGTATTGGTATAATAATTATGTATTGGTATAAGCATTCAAATTAAAGAACAACAACCATGTAATAAGTATGTTGATAGACCTTTCGCCCTCAAAAATATAACCACCGAATACTAAAATAAATTTCCTGAGTCATGAAAACCTCCCATGGCTTCCTCCCAAAAAATTAGTCTTCTGGTCCTCGTGTAGGGCTCATTGTAAAACAATCACACAAAGTGATAAAAAATAGTGATGTACATGCACAACAACTACTACTACAAGCTCAAGACTATACAATCTTTATCTGTACAGTTCAAATGATAAACAAAAATATCCAAGTCAGCAGAATTAAGAATATGTACATAAAAAAATTTTAAAGAAAACTTAATATATATATATATATATATATATATATATATATATATATATATATATATATATATATATATATATATATATATATATATATATATATATATATATATATACATATATATATATATATATAAATATTATACATATATATATATATATATATATATATATATATATATATATATATATATATATATATATATATATATATATATATATATATATATATATATATATATATATATATATATATATATATATATATATATATATATAATATATATATATATATATATATATATATATATATATATATATATATATATATATATATATATAATATATATATATATATATATATATATATATATATATATATATATATATATATATATATATATATATATATATATATATATATATATATATATATATATATATATATATATATATATATATATATATATATATATATATATATATATATATATATATATATATATATATATATATATATATATATATATATATATATATATATATATATATATATATATATATATATATATATATATATATATATATATATATATATATATATATATATATATATATATATATATATATATATATATTAAAGAAGTTTATATACATACATACATAAACAACAACCTACAAAATAGCTAAATTTATACAAATACTAGATCGATCACAACAGACATATATCGTATACACACACTCAACCCAACACACACCTACAAAAAAGTGATGAAGTTATGCCGCGTTAAAAAGTGCTTTATGTAGCATGTTTCGTATAAGTACATATGTACATTTCATCTTAGATGTCAAAGCGAATCTGTAACGCAACGCGAAGCAAAAGTTTTATATGACATGGCCTTAACTTAGTGTCCACACCTGATGAATTTATATCATGATGAATGTCAAATTGATATCATGATGAAAATTCATCACGTATAGACTCAATTTATTAATGTTATATCAGCGTTACTTGCAGTCTACACCTAAGTTAACTTAACATTAACTTCAAGTTAATGTTAAGTGTAGACCGCTCAAGTTAATTCTTTTCTCAGGTTATAACATAGTTGTTAGTGCAATTGTTTTAACAACGCAGTCATACCTTCAAGTTACAACAGCATTTCAAGTTAGGTGGAGACGTAGAGTTATGATATAATCATCAGAGCTCAAGCTCAGATGAATATATTATGATATGAAACGTCATTTCATTTGTTGTTTTTACTTTACTGTTAATTTTGTTAATTAGAATTATTGAAAATTATAAGAAATAAATATTTTTTAATGAAAAACCATAAATTTTATGATATTTATTAAATAAATCTTATTATAAAAATATTAAATTTTTTTGCTGGCGGTTATTGCTGCCCATATAAAGGTGTAAATGTTCGATCTTAGCTGTACGACAATTAATAAAATATGATTCATCATGATATAAATTCATCAACGTCTACTCCTATGTATTGATCATGATCTAATAATACAGGTCTATGCACCAGTACAATAGCCGTGAAGAAAACAAGGTGGATAATGCCGTAAGCAGCAAGTTTTTCAATACGTGTGATTTCTAAGAATTTATGTGTGTATGATAATGCAGTATATTTCTGATTTTAGCAATAGCCGTGAAGAAAACAAGTTTGATAATGCCGTAAGCAGCAAGTTTTTCAATACGTGTGATTTCTTTTTTACTTTTAGTATTTTAGGAGATCCCGGTTTAACAAAATGGTACCAATATTATATGTTTACCCTTCTTCGGCACCTACATGTACAAATTTCAAAAAAGTAGCGAACACATAACGATTATTTTTTGATCTTATTATGCTTTTTTTGGAATTTTATGTCTGCCTTAGTTAGATCCGGAGATATAAAACTACCGAATCTACCCGTTCTTACCCCTTTTTGCCCCCTTAGCATTTGAATTTCCAAAAATGGTCAATTGCTACCATAATATGAAAGAGATAGTTCAGATAGATTCAAAACAATAAAACCTGCTGTTTCTTTCATGTAATAGTCTTAATGTTGTAACCTGTCAGGCTACGTACAAAAATTCATCCAAAGTGTATTAATACCAAGTGGCCTTATTAGTGCAACAACATATATATATATATATATATATATATATATATATATATATATATATATATATATATATATATATATATATATATATATATATATATATATATATATATATATATATATATATATATATATATATATATATATATATATATATATATATATATATATATATATATATATATATATATATATATATATATATATATATATATATATATATATATATATATATATATATATATATATATATATATATATATATATATATATATATATATATATATATATATATATATATATATATATATATATATATATATATATATATGGAATTGAAGAATAAGAAGAAAATATTAAATAAAAAAGTTGGCGGCAACCCATATTTTCCGAGTTATGGGCCTCTGAAGTTTTCATAAAAAACTGTGATTATACGTTATATTTTCCAACATTGTTTAAAAGCTTTTAAGAATATATTTTAGGTGGTGGTAAATATTTTAAAATGTGGCTTCGCTGAGTAAAGATTCTCTGCACGGCCGGCCTTCGCCGGGCTTAAGGATTTTTTCCTCTATGTATGTCGAATAGCGGCTTCACTGAGTAAAGCCTTTCTGTACAGCCGGCCTTCGGCCGGGCTTAAGAATTTTCTCCTCTATGTATGTCGAATAGCGGCTTCGCTGAATAAAACCTTTCTGTACAGCCGGATTTTCGTAAACTCAGGTTTTCGTAAACTCATCCCCGCATCGTAATGGGTTAAAAAATTTTTTAAATGTTTGAATATTCAGAAAGATCTATTCAAAAGCTTTAAAATGATACCAATATTGGCCATATACGTTCAAAAATATAGTAGAAAATTACATTTGTATGTTTATATATATGAAAACTTCTGAAGCTCATAATTGGAAAACTAAGTGTTTTCCCCAATGTCTTAATTTACATTTTCTTCTTATTTTTGCATTTTCTATCCCCCTATGTAAATTTTTTTTTATTTGGAGCTGTGTCAGTAAACTGGACTTAAGCCGCCAATATTTCAGAAACCGAGATATCGATACATCGATTCTTATTTACGAGTATCGCTTTCGATATTTTTAAGAGCTTTTTATAAATTTTAGCCGTTTTTAAACTGTATACAAAGCTGGCATTACTGCATGTATCATGTGTTTTTTAAACTGACGCGAAGAAAATGGGGCTTTTTCATAATAACAGTCAATACGGAGACACAATGGTTTTGGTATGATAGACGTTGATTCGGGTAAATAAATGTCTTCTGTGTGGAAATTAAAAAAAATATATGTATCGAACCCGCTTCTTGTAATTTGTGTGGTAGACACGTGGGAAAACGCAACAAATTTGGTTACAGACCTAAAAAGCAAGCTTATTTGCAACTTATGAAAACATCAAAATTCGACAATGAGACTGAAGAAGATGCTTTAAATTTTTTGATATGCCAGGCTTCTTCAGTATCGTCCAAAAGAGTCGCTTCTGCTGTAAAAATTACCAGTCCCTGATTAAAGAATCAGATTGACATAAGAACACATAAAGCCAAGAGTGCTCCTGATGAACATATCCGATGAGTACTTGTTTAAATAACATATAAGTGTAAGATGATGCTCTCGTAACTTATTTGATGCCATTTAAAATTGTGTCATTTACTTTTTAATATGGTGAGCTGACAACTGTTTTAATTCTTCCTTTGTTTTTCTTGAATTTTCTGTTTTTATTGTTTTTATTTAAATACGTTTCGATAAATCGAAATATCGATGTTTGTAAAAAATATATATCGATAGTGTTCAAAAATATCGATACGATATATATCGATAAATTTTTTCCATTTGCCCATCCCTAATTTAATGTTCCCCAAAGAAAATGGAGCCAGGGCATTTTTATCGAAGGCGGCTGAAAATGTAAAATGGTCAGCGGCTAATATGACAGCACCGTGCGCTAAACGGCTGGATAAAATTTTTGTCGGCTGCGCAGCCCTTTTGTCTGCGTTCATACGATTCATGTCTTATTGACAAGGTTCTTACTGTTTCTTCTTTGAACTTTCATTGGCGTTCACACAATTCATGTCTTGTTGACGACATGTTTTTTAAGTCTGCGTTCATACGATTCACGTCTTATTGACAAGATTCTTACTGTTTCTTCTTTGAACTCTTATTGGCGTTCACACAATGCATGTCTTGATGACGACATGTTTTTTAAGTAGATATAGTTAACTATTGTGTGCATGCTTATGTGCGTTTACGAATAAGAAAGCAACACCTACTGATAGTACATGCATCCGAGTACTCGTTTCTTTTCCCCTCGTCTCTCACGCCAATAACACCCCGTCTTCACGAGACATGATTTTGTTCTAACATTTGTCAAACTTCATACATAAAAAATTCAGAAAAATGTTAGTGCTATTTTTTCATATCGACTTTGACTTTTGTCAAGACAAATCAATGGCTCGTGAAGACGCTATGTAAGTCTACGTTAATACGATGCAAGTCTTATTGATCAGCTTCTTACTTTTCTTCTTTTTTAATTTTTTTTTTAAGTTTCAGACGATTAAAGTCATCGCTTAATTGTTTCTTCCTTTTGCAGGAATGTATACACGTGTGAATGAATGTGTGCGTTTCTTATATTACGAATGAGAAAGCAAAACGAATTTCATCGGTACATGAGGTTGTGTACCCGTTTCTTTCCTCTTGCCTCTCTCGCCCACAATATAACAATCTGAACAATAAGACTTGCATCGTCTGAACGTTGACTAAAGTAGCAATCATGTCAATAAGACATGACACCCCGTCTAGACTAGCAATAAATATGTTAACATGTATTGCAGCAAATGTCAAAGCTATGTTATCTCCAATGTAGACTGCCCATTTCGTACATATTTATTGCTGTCAAAATATGTCGCAATAATTGTTAACCAATTCTCATTAACAATTATTGCTAACATTAAACATCAAATGGTATAAAAATATGAAAAAATTAAAAAATATATTAAAATAATAAACTACATTTTAAAATAATATTGTGGAATAAAAATTTTCCGTTCAAAATACACAAAAATATATTGTTTTCCTTTAAATGCACAGGAAACATCTGGTTTGACTTGCTTTAAATTGTGAGTTAACATAATTGTGTGTTCCCTGTTAAAGCAATAAGCAACATTGCTCTATTATTCTGCCGACGTTTTTTTCATATTTCTAATATATTTATTGCTAATCTAGACGGTGTGATTTCTCTATGCCTGGCTCGGGATTTTTGTAAGGTGGTGCGGCAGATAAAGCAAGTTTATATATATTGTTGTCTCTTCTTTCGTGAAGATTCGTACAAGCAAAGACTTTTCACATTAGTCACTAATTTCAATTGTAATTCTCCACGACAACCGCACTGTATGGAAATTTTATTGCAAATGAGCTAATTTTACGATAAACTATATAATCAGTTTGCCACAAATTCAATATAGCAGTCAAAATATCTAAACATTTTGATTTTTCTGCAAGCCGCTTGTCAAACTCGAAAACACCCCATATATTACACAACAGACTTGCACAAACGTAAATTTCTGACATGTTTGGCAAGCCGCTTGCGTAGTTTATTTGGCCCTTTAAATGCTTAAGCAGAGGCCACACTTGCAAACTTGCGTGTCACTTAAAAATTCATCATTTTTGTATGATACTTTTGACTGTCTATACTATCGATCATGTTCGACACTCAAACCTTCATTCAAGAAAAAAATTTGACACGCAAACACAGAAAACAACAAAATTCGGTGCGCTTTATTGATAACAAACATTTTTTATAATGAATTTTTTTAATTCAATTATTTAATTTCTTATTATTTAACATCTCGTCGTACGATTTTTTCTTAACATCTCACACAAACAGCCTTGTATTTCATAAAAATATATGAATTCTTCGAAAATATAATTTTCAGCGTCCAAGTTATGAGGTTTATGCAACAAAAAATAGCTCTTGAATGACACTTTTTGTTCCCACTATCATTCAAAAACCAATATGGCCGCTGAGTGCCACTCAACCGCAAAAATGTTTGTGGTTGAATGTTGTATGATGAGATTTGCGTCTTAACTATCATACAAGCCAAAATTTGAGCAAAAGTGTCACGCAAGTTTGCAAGTGTGGCCTCTGCTTTAGTGTGAATTTCGAATTAACCTGGCCCTTACACATGCAAGTGCAGGTTCGAAAAACTCAATACACTCAAAATTTTCACTAACCCGCTTTTGATTTTGCTGTGAGAAAGACAGAGAAAAGAATACAAATTAATCTTTCGTTGATAACTCGTAAACAGAACTTGCATGCAAGTACTTGCATGTCTAAGCGTAGGGTAAAGGTGGATCCACATCTAAAAATATTTGCGCCGAACGCGTTCGCCGAAAATATTTGCGGCACAAATTTTAGCTTGTAGATGTGGACGAGCTTTTAAATATTCATCACACAAATATTTATTCACGAAAATTTTCGCATCTACTCGCTCAAGCAAATGATAAGACAATAAAATTAGCACTATTTCTACAAATGCGTCCAAACCAGAACAGCATGCGGCGCAAATTTTTGCGTTGTTCGTCAGAAACCAACAAGCCACGGTTCGTGTGCGTTGAATGTGTCGAAAATTCTTGTGTCGTTTCTGTGCGCCACACACGCCCACACTAACTAAAATGCACCACAAATATTTGCGTCGAACGCGTTCGGCGCAAATATTTACAGATGTGGACCCACCTTAAGAAATATCCAATTTTGATATAAAATTTTGATATTTTTTAACTCCCAATTCACACAATGCAAGTCTTATTGAACAGCTTCATATTCTAACATATATCCTGGGCCATGTGTTTTAACATTGATTTCCAAACATGTGTTAGAACACAAACACATTCGGTCCAGTCGTTAATTTCTTGTGTTAGGACAGAATTTAGACAATTTGTGTTAGCAAAAATTTCCAAACATATGTCTCGTGAAGAAGGGCCTAAATTTTGGAAATTTTTGCATTCGAAATTGTTAAAATCTATTGCTAACACAAAAATGACTGTGTGAACAGTAAATATTAGTGTTCTGACACATGTTTCGAAATTGATGTTCAAACACAACACATAGCAATTATGTTAGGACACAAGCTGTCAAGTTTAGTATGTAGTGGTTTCTGTATAACTTGTTTGTTTTTATGGAAAAAGAAAAAAAGGAAATTTCTTGAGGTGTTTTGTTAGCACCAGTCATATTATTGGATGGTGGTGCGGCAGAGATAGCAAATTTATATATATGTTGTTGTCTATTTCATGTTGGCAGCAATTCTTGTTTTTAAGACATCGTTGTTCTAACAATTGTGTTAACAACGCTGTCATAGCAGTAACAACAGCGATCCATACGTGACAAATTTAATTTTTCATTGTTATAACAAAAAATATCACAAATATCTACCATGAGTGGTCTGTAAATTTTAACGTCACACGATCTTAATCGTAGCGTTTTCTTTCAGTTACATGTGTAAATGCTGCGATACTTGAAAGATTTATTAGCATGTGTAAAGGCATGGTTAATTATATTGCGCTTGATAGAATTGGCAGCTATTATTGAGCCGCCGACTCAACCTAGTGGTGGCGGTAAAAAATTAAGCAAAAATTAAAAACAAGTGCGATATGTAGATTCTTTTATGTGTTAGTAAAGGTCTATTTAGTAAAAACGTATCGCTTAACGTTAGAACTTTCAGTGCCACCCAACTTTAGGTGTTAGTTATAGAAAACGTATCACCCCAAGCAATTTTGTCAGCTGTTAGTATTGGATTGTAATGCATTTGGCATTAGTCTGACATTTGCTACGTAAAAATCTAATTTCTGTAGATTTTTGTATGTAACAAAAGCAACGATACGTTTTTAGTAAAGGCCCTGATTCACTATCCTACACGGTCGAACGAATCATTCACAGGAAAGTTTTACAGAAGTCTGACCGAAAAATCGCCTCAAAATGGCGTTGAGTAATTTTTAAATTTTTTTACTATATTTCTTTTCACATTTTTATTATATTGCTTATATTTTATCTTCCTGTGCTCTTTTTAAAAGTCAGTAGTTTCAGTTTGTCTCAAAACTAATTGTCAAAGTTGGTCGGAATTCATCACACCTTTTCAAAATAATCGTATTGAAATTATTTGGAAAACAATTGTTTTCCATCACATCCCTACAAGAACAGTGACAGTCATTTGATCAATCATATGACATATAGTGCTGATGGAAATATCCATCATCACGTAGAACAAAGTTTCTATCATTTTCTTAAAACAATTAGAAAAAACTGATGGAAACTTTTGTGTACGTGTGATTTTGTATCCTTCTCTAACGTATGAATTTTGTCGTCCATAGAACATATAACTGAACTGCTCATTCTAATGATTTTTACTAGTCAGTATTGATGTAAATATTAGTCACAGCTGACTAATCTAGCTTCATGGATATTAGGTCATTGCTGACTAATCAAGCATGATGGATATATTGGTCATAGTTGACTAATCAAACCTGATGGATATATTCGTCACTGTTGACGAACATACCAATTAAAATAAAACACGATTTATTCCACAATAAATTCTTCATACTGATTTTATATACATATAAGCATGATCCAATAATACAGGTCTGTGCAGCAGAGAACAAAATGGCCGTCCTGCTGCGATTGTCAAAATAACTCCATATATAAAAAATATTGTTTGTTTTTTTATATGAAGTTTGACAACCTCGGCATGAAAACAAAGGAACAGCTGATCATCAGTTGATCTCCTGCACAGACCTGTATTATTGGATCATACATAGCATTCAGATAACTTAACATGTTACAGACCGGTTGGACTGGCGAGGTTTCCGGCTATGCTCTGGCATCCTCAGGAGGTTCCAACCCTCTCGCAGCCTCGTATCCGAACATCTATAAATGAAAAAACAAACAAAACTAGACAGAAACTAACACAAATATACCACACAATGAATTCTGGAGACAGGTGATCGTCTCGTTTGCCCTCCCAACCTTGTCGTGAAAAAAGCCCTAATTTATTTTGGCTCACGACCCACTACATCTACTTGACCTTCCTTCACACTTACCTATCCATCATTGCCATTTTCGTCCTTAAAGAGTTTTCCTTTCATCAGGGAATCATAAAAACTAGAACGAGTTTATTATTTGCAATTCTACAAAAATTATATATACAAGTGTTTTGAACCTAACCGTTTTTGTAGTAATTCACGCACCCATGAATGAAAACTACATCCCTGTTTTTGGTTGTGTAGTCATTCGTTTGGTTTTGTGAATTAAAACAAAACAAACATTGCAGACAACTTCCAGGAAATACATAATTCTTTTGACAGCTGCATAGAAGCACGAAAATATCTACGGGACATAAAATTTTTTATTATTAATTTATAAATTTCCGAATAAATAAAAGCAAATAAAAGAAAAATTAATAATTGTGTCATTTATTGTGCTCATGTGTATATATATATATATATATATATATATATATATATATATATATATATATATATATATATATATATATATATATATATATATATATATATATATATATATATATATATATATATATATATATATATATATATATATATATATATATATATATATATATATATATATATATATATATATATATATATATATATATATATATATATATATATATATATATATATATATATATATATATATATATATATATATATATATATATATATATATATATATATATATATATATATATATATATATATATATATATATATATATATATATATATATATATATATATATATATATATTATTTGTGTAAAAGTAAAGTGACGAAATTAACCACTATATTTTATTCTGCAGTTGCTTGCAGAAATTTGCGGTAACGAAAAAGTAGCCAGTTATGTTGATTGTGGTTGCAAATCTCAACGAAATGTTTGATTTTCTCTCCATAACTACTTAAACCTACCCAAAAGAGGACACCTTAACTCCAAACGGATTTGGGTAACATCTTATCATTGGCCAAGGACAAGGGAAACCAACAACAAGCACAGAAAAAAAGTAAGTTTTATATCTGCAGGTGGTTTGCAGACATTTGCTGCAAATCAACAACGAACAGATGTGGGTAATTCTAATGTTGAACAGGTGAGTTGGTCAAAAAAAAAATCACGCCGTATTTGCACCAGCAATCAACCAACAGTTGTATTGTTTTTTTTCCATCCGCAACAAACATTAGGATGCAACACTTTTTAATTCTCAACAAACCACCAGCCTAAAAGGGCACCTAGTTTATTGCCATTGAATATCTATGAAGTAAAATATTTTTCAATGGTTATGCAAGTTACAGTATTCTAGCCGCTAAATGCAATGACCTACCTTAGAACAAAGGGTGTAGCTAACATACGAGTATAAAGAAACACTTCTATGCCACTTTGCAAAAATATTGTTGAAGAAAGGTAAGCAAATCGTTTGCTTTTGTATCGGCCGTCATAACCAAACACTATGCCACGTTCATATTCCTCTGGAGTGTATTGATATTTGATATACTTGCATAATCCCTGATTCGGACAGTAACAAAATCATTCATGGAGTCAAAACCAGCCCGCATGCGGTCACAAAAACCAACCGTGCCAAAAGCCAAACAATACAAACATTGATTTTAAATTTAGAGAAATTTAATTTTTCACGTCAAAAAATTTCAAAAATGCAACTGTAAAATACATTCGTCAACGATGATGGATATCTCCATCATCAATGACAAAATTCATGCATATGTATTAGTAAAAAAATTGTTTGGGTATTAGTTTCAGTCAGCAATTTCTTGTTGGGATACCTACATATCGTCATCTAATATCCAAAAAGCCGTAAGTACACTTCATTTTTATTAGAGAAGAAGGAAAAAACTATAAATTTCAGACCATTTGATTCTTGGTAGCCAAATTTTAAAATCAATCTTAGAAAACCAATGCGGAGTATACGGTTATACGAGTAAAATTTTAATGAAAGATGTATTTTGGTTAATTATATCACAATCAAAAAAAATTATTTTGAGATTTTTGTCGCTTACAGCCTTTTGGATTTTAGGTGACGATATACATATGTTTGTTAAGTAACTATTCAGGTTACATACAGATTTGCAGCAACTTCTCCGTGACCTATCTTCGGCAATTAAGTACCAAAAAATTGGGTCGGTAATTAATAAAGGAAAAAAATTTTATATTTAGTATTTTAGGATATAACGGGTTAACAAAAAGGTACCAAAATCACATTTTTACCCTTATTCGGTCCCTGAATGTACAAAATGCAAAAGAGTATCAATCACCTGTCCGCTTATTTTTTTATTTTATTATGCTGTTTTTGGAATTTGATGTCAACCTTAGTTAGATCCGGATATATAAAATTACCGAATTTACCCATTTTTGCCCCCTTTGCATTTGAATTTCAAAAATCCCTTCTTAGTGGATCTACACATCGGGAGGGCGGCCGACGTACATTCAAAGTACGTAACAAATAGCTGTACAGGGAAAAGTAACAAAAACAACTCCCAAAATTCGAATTTCTAAAAAGTACCAAAGCACATCTTAAGGAGAGAAGAATACATTTTAAATTTCATTTCTATCTTTATTATTTGAAGAGATAACGGGTTAACAAAAAGGAACCAAAATTTTATTTTTACCCTTTTTCGGCCACTAAATGTACAAATTTCAAAATAAAGTATTAAACACCTGTCTGCTTATTTTTTAACCTTATTATGCTGTTTTTGGAATTTTATGTCTACCTTAGTTAGATCCGGAGATATAAAGTTACCGAATTTACCCGTTTTTATCTCTTAGCATTTGAATTTCCAAAAATTCCTTCTTAGTGAATCTATACATCGGGAGGGCGACCGGCGCACATTCAATGTACATAACAAATACCTGTACGGGAAAAAGTACCAAACAGAACTCCAAATTTTACCCTTTATATATTCGAATTTCTAAAGAGGAGCAAATCACATTTGGGGCTTTCTTAAGGGAGAAGAATAAATTATAAATTTCATTTCTATCTTTAGTATTGTAGGAAACTGTTAGTTAGATCCGGACATATAAAGTTACCGACGTTACCCCTTCTTGCCCCCTTAGCATTTGCATTCTTAAAAATCCCTTAGTGGATCTATTTATTGGGAGGGCGGCCGACGCACATTCAAATTGCATAACAAATAGATGTACAGAAGAAAGTACCAAAACGAACTCCCAATGTTATCGTTTATACATTCGAATTTCTAAAAAGTACCAAGGCACATTTGAGGGCTTCTTAAGGAGAGAATACATTTTAAGTTTCATTTCTATCTGTAGTATTTTAGGAGATAACGGGTTAACAAAACGGTACCAAAACTATATTTTCACCCTTTTTAGGGTCCTAAACATACAAATTTCAAAAAAGTACCAAACACATCCGCTTATTTTTTAATCTTATTATGCTGTTTTTGGAATTCTATGTCTGCCTTAGTTAGATCCGGAGATATAAAACTAAACAATTTACCCATTTTTACCCCTTTTGGTCCCCTAAGTATTTGAATTTACAAAAATCCCTTTTTAGTGGATCTGTACATCGGGAGGGCGGCCGACGTACTTTCAAATTACATAACAAATAGATGTACAGAAGAAAGTACCAAAAAGAACTCCCAATGTTACCATTTATACATTCGAATTTCTAAAAAGTACCAAGGCACATTTGAGGGCTTCTTAAGGAGTAAAGAATACATTTTAAGTTTCATTTCTATCTGTAGTATTTTAGGAGATAACGGGTTAACAAAAAGGTACCAAAATTATATTTTCACCCTTTTTGGGCTCCTAAACATACTAATTTCCAAAAAGTACCACACACTTGTCTGCTTATTTTTTAATCTTATACTGTTTTTGGAATTTTATGCCTGCCTTAGTTAGATCCGGAGATATAAAATTACAGAATTTACCCATTTTTACCCCATTTTGCCCCCTTTGCATTTGAATTTCCAAAAATCCCTTCTTAGTGGATCTATACATCGGAAGGGTGACCGACGCATATTCAAAGTACATAACAAATAGCTGTACGGGAAAAAGTACGAAACAGAACTCCCAATTTTACCCTTTATATATTCGAATGTCTAAAGAGGATCAAATCACATTTGGGGCCTTCTTAAGGGAGAAGAATACATTATAAATTTCATTTCTATCTTTAGTATTTAAGGAAACAACGGGATTTACCGAATTTTCCCATTTTTACCCCCTTAGTATTTGAATTTACAAAAATCCCTTTTTAGTGGACCTGTACATCGGGAGGGCGGCCGACGCACTTTCAAATTACATAACAAATAGATGTCCAGGAGAAATTACCAAAAAAAAACTCCCAATGTTACCCTTTATACATTCGAATTTCTAAAAAGTGCCAAGGCACATTTGAGGACTTCTTAAGAAGAGAAGAATACATTTTAAGTTTCATTTCTATCTGTAGTATTTTAGGATATAACAGGTTAACGAAAAGGTACCAAATTATATTTTTACCCCTTTTCGGCCCCTAAATGGACAAATTTCAAAAAAGTACCAGACACCTGTCCGCTTATTTTTTAATCTTATTATGCTGTTTATGGAATTTGTTGTCAACCTTAGTTAGATCCAGACATATGATGTTACCGAATTTACCCCTTTTTGCCCCTTTAGCATTTGAATTCTTAAGAATCCCTTCTGGGATCTATTTATTGGGAGGGCGGCCGACACACATTCAAATTACATAACAAATTGATGTACAGGAAAAAGTACCAAGAAGAACTCCCAATTTTACCCTCTATATATTCGCATTTCTAAAAAGGAACAAATCACATTTGGGGGCTTGTTAAGGAGAGAAGAATGCCACTTAAATTTCATTTCTATCTTTAGTATTTTAGGAGATAAAGGGTTAACAAAAAGGTACCAAAATTATATTTTTACCCTTTTTCGGCCCTTAAATGTACAAATTTCAAAAAAGTACTAAGCATCTGTCCGTTTATTATTTTCTTATTATGCTGTTTTGGGAATTTTATGTGTGCCTTAGTTAGATTCGGAGATATAAAGCTACCGAATTTTCCTGTTTTTACCCCTTTTTGCCCCCGTAGCATGTGAATATCCGAAAATCCCTTTTACAGGAAAAAGTACCAAAAATAACTCCCAATTTTACCCTCTATATATTCGAATTTCTAAAAAGTACCACAGCACATTTGCGGGCTTTTCAAGGAGAGAAGAATGCATATAAATTTTATTTTTACTTTTAGTATTTTAGGAGATCCCGGGTTAACAAAATGGTACCAAAATTATATGTTTACCCTTCTTCGGCCCCTACATGTACAAATTTCAAAAAAGTAGCGAACACATTACGATTATTTTTTGATCTTATTATGCTTTTTTTTGGAATTTTATGTCTGCCTTAGTTAGATCCGGAGATATAAAACTACCGAATCTACCCGTTTTTACCCCTTTTTGTCCCCTTAGCATTGGAATTTCCAAAATTGTTCAATTGCTACCATAATATGAAAGAGATAGTTCAGATAGATTCAAAGCAATAAAACCTGCTGTTTCTTTCATGTAATAGTCTTAATGTTGTAACCTGTCAGGCTACCTACAAAAATTCATCCAAACTGCATTAATACCAAGTGGCCTTATTAGTGCAACAACAACTGGACTTTACCAATCTGTCATGTTAAATGCATGCATAAAATGTTGTTGTTTAGTTTTTTTACATAGAGTTTGACACTTTGGTAAAATCAGCTGTTGTTAATATTTCCTAATAAGACCACCTTGTATCAATACGCCTTGAATTAATCAGAGTACCCCACTAGATACTTTTGAACGCCGTTAAGACCAACAAGGTACAAAGCGGCCAATCACCATAATTTGCTAATGCCGTAAAAAACGGGCTTATTTTTTGAAAGAACATGTACGTTTTTATATATACAGTGGACGTCCAATAGTACGTACTTCCGTTTCCACGAATTTCCAATAGTGCGAATGGTACAAAAGGCTAATTTTTTTGCATTGGCTGTTCTATAGTACGAATAAAAAAGAGTTTTTTGCTATTCGATAATACGAATAAATGTATTTTTTGAAAGAACATGTACGTTTTTATATATATATAAATGAAATTTTAGTTTTGCTTTGAAGTTCTTTACTTGTTTTTTTTCTGCGTTAAAGTAAAAAATTCAAAAAGAAGCAAATTTTTTATATAAAAGGAGGAAAATCTGTAGTCCAATAATACGAATTTTCCAACATTACGAAAAGGCCTGACATTATAATTCGTACTATTGGACGTCCACTGTATAAATGAAATTTTAGTTTTGCTTTGAAGTTCTTTACTTGTTTTTTTTCTGCGTTAAAGTAAAAAATTCAAAAGAAGCTAATTTTTTATATAAAAGGAGGAAAATCTGTAGTCCAATAATACGAATTTTCCAACATTACGAAAAGGCCTGACATTATATAATTCGTACTATTGGACGTCCACTGTATATATATATATATATATATATATATATATATATATATATATATATATATATATATATATATATATATATATATATATATATATATATATATATATATATATATATATATATATATATATATATATATATATATATATATATATATATATATATATATATATATATATATATATATATATATTGTTACGAAATGAAAATGCAGATTCAAATGTAACGACACAAACTGACAACCCGATCATTATCTGCTTTATACCCCTAAATCACTGTAATAAAATCAAAACCTGGCAACCAAGTACCACAATTAAACTTGGCATCACTCGACAACTGCCAATAGAATTCAAAATAACGGAAAATGGAAGTTTCCGGAATCTTCAGGAAACGGTAGCCAGAACTTTCAAGACTATTCGAGACTGCTTAATCGCAATTACAAACAGTGACATTAAACTTAAACTGCAAGAGATGTAGACTTGATGACAGCATAATTTGCTTAAGTTGCGAACATTAGAGTATGTGTGTGTGCGAAGATAAACAAACAGAAGAAAAATCTCATGCATCTACACACGCACATACACTACACTATAGCAAGACCAAATGATCATGCCGTATACTTAAAGATAAAAAGAGACAACTACATTCCAGAAAGTTAGCGAAGTTACCAGAAGGTTTTATAATTTACTATATAAGGGGAGGCTGCCAGACGACATGAAGAAGTGTGTTTTTAAACTTAGACGAGTAAACATCGCCAAGAATAGTTAGTGTGTACATCGCGTTTAGTTGTACGTGTTTTTAAAGTAATAAATAAAGTGTTACTGAGAATTTATTTGTAAAATAAATATCCGTGTTTTATTTTATTGCAATTCAACGAATCCTGTGAAAATAATAAAACCGTTTTTATGTAAAGGACTAAAAACGTAACAATTGGTGTCAGAAGTGGGATTGCAAAATAAAATAAAAAGGACATTATTAATTAATAAAAAAAAAGGACATTATTAATTAATAAAAAGGACATTAATAATAATAAAAAGGACATTAATAAAAAAAAAACATTATTAATTAAAATAAAAATTACAAAAGGACATTAAAAAAAAATAGAAGCCATGAAGTTTGAAGAGCTAAAAGTTGAGCAGCTAAAAAAAGAGCTGAGTAAGCTGGAACTGCCAACAACAGGCAATAAAGTGGAACTTCAGAAGAGGCTGATAGATGAGTTCAAGCAGCGTGGCATCGACATCGGGACATACGAATTTGAGGATAAAGAGGAAATAGAGGTATGTACTCGTGCCACGACAAGCAACATGGATTTAAGCACAATGTTCGCCGCTATGATGGAAAAATTTCAAGAAGTTAAAGAAACATCTAGAGGTAACAATGAGAGAATGCTGGCTGAAGTTCAAGAAACATCTAGAGCTAACAATGAGAGAATGCTGGCTGAAGTTCAAGAAACATCTAGAGCTAACAACGAGCGACTGCTAGCTGAAGTTCAGGAAATATCTAAGGCCACAAATGAGAAGCTAGTGGAAATTTCTGAGGTCATAAATAGAAGAGTAGATGGCATTGAGGTACAAGTCATCAAATTTGACGAAAAACTCTCAGAACTAGAGAATAAACTTCATAGCCTAGAAATTGGTGGCGTCGAAGTGCATGTAAAAGATGTGGACGAGAAATTACATGAACTGGAAGCAAAAATTGTTAATCTTCAGTGTCAAGGAGGGCCAGTGAGAGTTATTCCAGAGGCTTCCAGCAGAGTAAAGACGCCTTGTTTCGATGGCAGCGCACCTTTGAACATCTTCAAGTTCCAGTTCGAAACAGTTGCCAGCAAAAATGGTTGGAACAGTGAAGAAAAGGCCATAGAGCTGATTTTGGCCTTAAAAGGAGCCGCAGCAGAAGTACTTGAAACCGTACCAGGGAGCTGCAGAAATAATTTTGATGACATAATGGCGGCACTGCAGCGGAAATATGGTGGCGAACATAAGCGAGATATATACCGCATGGAATTGCGATGTAGAGGACAAAAGCCCAATGAGTCTCTACAAGATTTCGCAATGGAAATTGAGCGGTTAGTGCAGCTTACGTATCCAGGTGAAAACCACCCATTCCTGGATCATGTCAAAACAGAGGCGTTTGTTAATGGCATCCGTGATCCTGACATCAAGCTTGCAGTGTGTGCTACACAAAAGGCTACATTCGCAGAAATGGTTTCATTTGCACTAGCTCAGGAGACTGCTAGGGTGATTTGGAAGCCACAGGTGTGCAAGGTGCGGAACGTGGAGGTCATTGCCGAAAATGAGAGTGATCTAGTCTCTAGCATCAAGGAGGCAGTGAGACAAGCATTGGCGGAGAAGGACGGCAAAGTAAAAGCTAAGTGTTATAACTGCGGCAAAATTGGCCACTTCCAGCGCAACTGCAAGGCGCCAAGAAAAAGAGCCAGATCTGTTTCGCCACCAAGGAATAGTAAACGGGTGAACCAACAAACAACACAAGAGTCCCCGTTAAACTAAAACGAGCTAGCACTAAGGGGCAAGAGCTAGCTCCCACAAACGACGGCCCCACAATCTCCATATCAGTAATGCAGCAGAAAAATAGCAACCTTACTGCATGTGGATACATCAACGGCGAAAGGCACATCTTCACCATAGACACAGGAGCGTCGCAGTCAATAATCAGGCCCGATATAGTGAAGGGGAAGTGTGAACCTTTAAGGAATATAAGACTACGTACAGCTACTGGGGAGCCTGCCACTGTCTACGGTAAGACTGAAGCGAAGGTGACTATAGCCAATATAAGCGTGAAACATGTGTTTATCGTTGCCGATATTGTTGACGAGGTTATTATTGGAGCCGATTTTATGATAAACCATGGCATCAACCTGCATATGGGGCAACAAGTGATGATTTGGCGTAATGTTGAAATACCGCTTGATGTTGGATATGACAATCAAACGCACGTAAGGAAACTAGTTGCTATTGAAAACCAGACGATACCACCGCAGTCTGAATCAGTAATATGGGCACGCATGGAGGGAGATTGTGAGGACAATCGGTTGTGGGTAGTAGAACCAACAGAAATTAAGAGCGAGCTATTAACAGCAAAAGCCCTCGTAAAAACTTGCAAAGGAGGAAAGATCCCTATAAGAGTACTTAATTTATCAGGCAACAAAAAAGTCGTCAGCGGAAATTCTGCTATAGGCCAATGTACTCCACCAGAGGCAATAATAAACTGCGAGCGAAAGCCTGGACCAGCCAATATGTCCGCAAAAGAGCGTGAACAATTTGAAGAACACGTGGGGAAATGGGTAGCAGAATTAGCAGCTCCTGATAGAAATAAAGCTAAACAGCTGCTAAAAAGGCACACCAGCGTCTTCGCCTTGAAAGATCAAAGCCAAGGGAGAACGGCAATAGTGAAACATGAAATAAATACAGGCGAAGCGAGGCCGATCAAACAGCCACCCAGAAGTGTACCCCTAGCAAAACGGAATGAGGTAAAAGAACTTGTTCATGAAATGGAGCGGAGTGGTGTAATCGAGCCATCTTCAAGTCCTTGGAGTTCGCCCGTTGTCTTAGTCAAAAAGAAGGATGGCAGTACGAGATTCTGCGTTGACTACAGAAAGCTCAATGACGTTACTAAGAAGGACAGTTATCCACTACCAAGAATTGACGACACCTTAGACACGCTGGCTGGAACGAAATGGTTCTCCACGTTAGACCTACAAAGCGGATATTGGCAGGTGGAGATTGCAGAGAAAGATAAGGAGAAAACTGCTTTTAGCGCGAGCGATGGATTATGGCAGTTTAAAGTTATGCCATTCGGGCTCTGCAATGCTCCAGCTACTTTTGAACGCCTAATGGAACGAGTGCTGAAAGGACTTCACTGGAAGACTTGCTTGGTGTACCTTGATGACATCGTCGTGATGGGAAAGACTTTTGATGAGCACCTCAAAAATTTGGCAGAGGTTCTTCAACGCATATCATCAGCTGGTTTAAAACTTAGCGTCAAGAAATGTGCATTGTTCCAGAGAGAAGTAAAGTATTTGGGCCATCGAGTTACAGCAGACGGAATCTCAACGGATGAAGATAAAATACGAGCAGTAAAGGACTGGCCTCGTCCGAAAAATCTTCATGAACTGCGCAGCTTTCTGGGCCTTTGTACCTACTACAGACGCTTTGTACCAAATATTGCCAACGTCGCTGCAAGCTTGCATGAGCTAACCAAGAAGTCGAGGCCGTATCACTGGGGCGAACAGCAGGAGAATGCGTTCCAGACACTAAAGGATTTACTGAGTACGTCACCAGTACTAGCCTACCCCATAGCTGGAGAGAAATTTTTGATTGATACCGATGCGAGCGGCTATGGCATAGGAGGTGTGTTGTCGCAAGTTGTCAATGGCACAGAAAAAGTGATAGGCTATTATAGCCGTATACTCTCAAAGCCTGAGAGAAACTACTGTGTGACACGACGTGAGCTTTTGGCAGTGTTGGAGTGCATAAAACACTACCATAAGTACCTGTATGGCCAACACTTTACGCTGAGGACCGACCATTCTGCATTGAGATGGCTGTTGCAGTTTAAAAATCCTGAAGGGCAGCTAGCACGCTGGATTGAACGTCTTCAAAGCTACGACTTCAGCATAGAGCATAGAAGGGGCGTAAAGCATAACAATGCAGATGCTTTATCACGACGGCCCTGCAGCTTGGAGTGCAGACATTGTGTTAAGGCCGAAAAGAAGGAATGCGTTATTGATGTTCGGCTAACGCACATCGATTCCGATGAGGACTGGTCAGCGGCACAGAGAAACGACACCATATTGGCGACAATTATAGCAGCCAAAGAGGAAAATAGAAGACCTGCTCGCAATGTAATATCAGCTGAAAGCCCACTTGTGAAATCTTATTGGGCTCAGTGGAATAGCCTGAAGCTGATAAACGGGTGCTTGTACCGCGTATGGGAAAGTGCAGATGGTAAAATGGCTTCCAACCTAATAGTTGTGCCATCCTCCAAGGTGAATAAGGTTTTGCACGAGTTCCACAATGGTCCTAGTGGCGGTCATCTGGGAGTGACAAAAACGCTGGAGAAGCTAAAACAGCGTTTTTATTGGGTTGGGTGTCAACAAGCCGTAGCCGACTGGATAGCAAACTGCCCACAGTGCATCGCAGCAAAAGGACCAGCAAGAAAAAGTCGAGGACAGCTGCAACAGTACAACTCAGGTGCACCATTTGAGCGGATAGCAATGGATATAGCAGGTCCTTTTCCCGTCAGCGACGCCGGGAATCGCTATGTTCTTGTGGTGATGGACTATTTTAGTAAATGGCCAGAAGTATATGCCATACCCAATCAAGAAGCAAGGACAGTTGTGAATGTATTTGTCAACAACTGGGTATGTCGCTATGGTGTTCCAATAGAATTACATTCTGACCAAGGTAGAAACTTCGAGTCTGCTATATTCCGGGAAATGTGCGAATTATATGGGATAAAGAAAACAAGAACGACGCCGCTGCACCCACAGTCCGATGGCATGGTAGAAAGATTTAATCGCACTCTAGAGGAGTACCTGCGAAAAGTGGTAAGCGCGCATCAAAGGGACTGGGACGAGCACATTCCCAAATTTTTGTTGGCATATAGGTCAGCTGTACATGACTCGACATCACGAACACCTGCTAAAATTGTCTTCGGAACGGAATTAAAATTGCCTGGTGATTTGGAATTTGGCGTTAAGCCTACACCAACAAGTGAAGAAGGCACCAGCTCTTCCCAAGAGCAAGAAAATTTAAATGAGCTACATGAATTTGTACGCAACCGAATTAGAATGGCCAGTGACAAGATGAAGGCTAGATATGACCGAGCTGCAAATTCTGAGAGATTCAATGAGGGTCAATTGGTTCTACTTTACAACCCACAACGAAAGAAGGGATTGTCTCCAAAATTGCAGACTCATTGGGATGGACCGTATAAGGTTATTAAAAGGTTGAACGATGTCGTCTATAGGATACAGAAGTACAACAGCCCAAGGTCCAAAATGAAAATCGTACACCTGGAACGACTGGCGCACTATGGAAAAGGTGATTGTGTGCCTATTCGGGACGAACAGGCTTAAGTGGGCGGCAGTGTTACGAAATGAAAATGCAGATTCAAATGTAACGACACAAACTGACAACCCGATCATTATCTGCTTTATACCCCTAAATCACTGTAATAAAATCAAAACCTGGCAACCAAGTACCACAATTAAACTTGGCATCACTCGACAACTGCCAATAGAATTCAAAATAACGGAAAATGGAAGTTTCCGGAATCTTCAGGAAACGGTAGCCAGAACTTTCAAGACTATTCGAGACTGCTTAATCGCAATTACAAACAGTGACATTAAACTTAAACTGCAAGAGATGTAGACTTGATGACAGCATAATTTGCTTAAGTTGCGAACATTAGAGTATGTGTGTGTGCGAAGATAAACAAACAGAAGAAAAATCTCATGCATCTACACACGCACATACACTACACTATAGCAAGACCAAATGATCATGCCGTATACTTAAAGATAAAAAGAGACAACTACATTCCAGAAAGTTAGCGAAGTTACCAGAAGGTTTTATAATTTACTATATAAGGGGAGGCTGCCAGACGACATGAAGAAGTGTGTTTTTAAACTTAGACGAGTAAACATCGCCAAGAATAGTTAGTGTGTACATCGCGTTTAGTTGTACGTGTTTTTAAAGTAATAAATAAAGTGTTACTGAGAATTTATTTGTAAAATAAATATCCGTGTTTTATTTTATTGCAATTCAACGAATCCTGTGAAAATAATAAAACCGTTTTTATGTAAAGGACTAAAAACGTAACAATATATATATATATATATATATATATATATATATATATATATATATATATATATATATATATATATATATATATATATATATATATATATATATATATATATATATATATATATATATATACAGGGTGTTTTTTTTAGAGGTATAGAACTTCGAATTGAAATAAAACACAAGAAAATCGTTTTAATGTCCATCAATTTGGCTTTATTGGAAGGATAATTTTATGCCATTAATGTTTAAATATGATTTCGGGCATGTGGCCGCCTGACATTATATAATTCGTACTATTGGACGTCCACTGTATATATATATATATATATATATATATATATATATATATATATATATATATATATATATATATATATATATATATATATATATATATATATATATATATATATATATATATATATATATATATATATATATATATATATATATATATATATATATATATATATATATATATATATATATATATATATATATATATATATATATACAGGGTGTTTTTTTAGAGGTATAGAACTTCGAATTGAAATAAAACACAAGAAAATCGTTTTAATGTCCATCAATTTGGCTTTATTGGAAGGATAATTTTATGCCATTAATGTTTAAATATGATTTCGGGCATGTGGCCGCCGCGGCTGGCTCGAATAAAGCCAATTCTACAGGTCCAATTTTCAACCACTTTTTCGAGCATATGGGGCCGTATGTTGGCAATAACGCCACGAATGTTGGCTTCCAAGTCCCCTAACGTTTCTGGTTTGTTGGCGTAGACGAGCGACTTCACATATTCCCAAAGAAAATAATCCAATGGTGTCAAATCACACGATCTTGGTGGCCAATTGACAGGTCCATTCCGCGAAATTATGCTCTCATCGAATGTTTCCTTCAATAAATCGATTGTGACGTGCGCTGTGTGGCATGTAGCGCCGTCTTGTTGGAACCACAACTCATCCACATTCATGCCATCCAATTCGGGAACAAAATAGTCGGTTATCATGGCTCTATACCGGTCTCCATTAACGGTAACTGACTCTCCAGCATTATTTCGGAAGAAGTATGGCCCAATGACTCCACCAGCCCATAGAGCACACCAAACAGTCAGTTTTTGTGGATGTAATGGCGTCTCAAGGGTCTCATGTGGATTCTCTTCACTCCAAATGCGGCAATTTTGCTTGTTGACGTAGCCATTAAACCAAAAATGAGCCTCATCACTGAACAAAATTTTGCGATTTTGCTTGCGGTAAACTTCGCGAACTGAACCATTAGTTTCGAAATAAATTTGCACGATTTGCAAGCGTTGTTCTTTTGTCAACCTGTTCATGATGAAATGGCAAACCAAACTAAATATTAATCACTTGACAGCTGACAAAATGGCCGCCAGTTAAAAAAGTGATGCCAACTTAAAGTTCTATACCTCAATAAAAAACACCCAATATATATATATATATATATATATATATATATATATATATATATATATATATATATATATATATATATATATACATATATATATATATATATATATATATATATATATATATATATATATATATATATATATATATATATATATATATATATATATATATATATATATATATATATATATATATATATATATATATATATATATATATATATATATATATATATATATATATATATATATATATATATATGTATATATATATATATATATATATATATATATATATATATATATATATATATATATATATATATATATATATATAAGAAAAAAACAGTTAGTGAAGTTCCGAACATTTAGAAAAGCTGATTAAGCTGAGATGTCAAATATTATTGTAATGTTGTCGTTGTTTTAGAATCAACACCACCTGATAAAATTAATTAATGCGACTCGCCACTAGATGGTGACAGTCTGTTAATTGAGCTTACTAAAATTAGTAGGATTTTTGCTACAGTGTTGTTGCCACTGGCGGTGGTGGTGTAGGTAAAGGACTCTGACGAGTAGACTTGGTGGTTACGAAACAGCAGTCAGTTCAACCCTCCGTATATCCAAATTTTTCTTTGAATGTTCAATATTCACACGCTTTAGAATTTCTTTCGTAAATAAAAAAAAGAAATTTGATCGAAAGATTAAATTATAAAAGAGCTTAAGCCAAACTGATTAAATAACTTTGGATTTCAACCATAGAGTTCGACTAAAAAACTCATAACTTAATTATTAAAAACTCTTAAGGCACTTAGCTAAAATATGAATGAGTATTGTTCCAAAAAAAAAAAAAACAAAAAAAAAACTTGGGCAAAATAAACATTAAAAAAAATCCCAGCATTGAGAATATCGATGATATACCACGCTGGTAACACTGAAATGAAAAAGCTTAGAATAGTTGAACATTCTAAGAAAAAGACAGTTAGTGAAGTTCCGCCACAAGATGGCGACAGTCTGTTAATTGAGCTTACTAAAATTAGTAGGATTTTCGCTACAGTGTTGTTGCCACTGTCAGTGATGGTGTAGGTAAAGGACTCTGACGAGTAGACTTGGTGGTCACCAAACAGCTGTGAGTTCAACCCTCCGTACATCCAATTTTTTCTTTGAATGTTCAATATTCACATGCTTTAGAATTTCTTTCTTAAACAAAAAATTTTATCGAAAGATTAAATTAAAAATGAACTTAAGCAAACTAATTAAATAACTTTGGATTTAAACCATACAGTTCGACTAAAAATTCATCTCAATTATCAAAAAAATAATTTTTAAAATCGGTTCACAAATGAAAGAGTTATGCATGAGGGGAGAAAATTTCCCCCTCCGAGTTTCGAAAAAAAGTTTTGGACCAAACTGCTGGCAAACCCTTTCGAACAAAAAAAATTTTAAATCGGGTCACAAATGATGCTGGGGGGGAGGTTTTGACCCATTTCATCCCCTCTTGGTCCAAAGTCCGAAAAACAAATTTGCCTATATTAATTGTGAGCCAAATATATATCTGTGTACCAAATTTCAGTTAAATCGGCTCAGCAGTTTAGGCGTGATGCCGTAATAAAATCTGCAAAGAATCAATCCTTTAAAGCCAAATAATATAGCTATTTTACTCAAAAATAAAACATAACATTTTAATAAACATTTAAAAAATATTCTGGTTACTTTTATTCCTATTTGTTTACGCTTTTTAAAGATTTTGACTCCAAAGACTTTTTGAATAATTAAATGAGAGCGTGTGTCAAATGTTACATAATATGTAACATAATATGTAAGATGAGATTGTCAAATTCAATCGCAGAGAGAATTATGTTACGTGTAGACTTCAAATAATTGTTATCTCAATGTTATAGGAATTTTTATGACAACAATCTTATAAGATGAACTGTCAAAAAACACATGACATGAAAAGAAAAAATAGTGTGCATGTGTGGGTGTTTTTTAAATAAATGAAAAGCGATGTTTTTGATCAAATTTCTGTGTTAAATAAATTGATAAATGTGTTTAATTGATTCATAAATTTAAATTTGTGTGAAAAATTAAAAATAGAATAGCTAATTATGCAAAAGTAGTACATGTTAACTCGGTGAGCATTTGCATAAAATTAAATCTTATAGGAAAAGGAAAACTACGTCTTCCCCAAGTATGAGATTAAAATAAAATTCTACACTTTGTTTTTAGTATTCTGTCGACGTTTTCTCTCATGTTATCTCAAAGTTAATGTCTCGTGAAGACGCTGTGTTATGAGAGCGTTGTTATAAGAATTCTCATAACATCAATCTGATGAGATGAACTGTCAAAAAACACATGTACATGAAAATTAAATAGTGTGCTTGTGTGTGTTTATTAAAATAAACGAAAAGCGGTTTTTGATAAAATTTCTGGGTTAAATAAGTGAATAAATGTGTTTAATTAATTTATAAATTTGAATTTGTGTGAAAAATTACAAATAAAATAACTAATTATGCAAAAGTAGTACTCGATAAGCATTTTCATAAAATGAAATCTTATCGGAAAAGTAAAATTACGTCTTCCCCTAGTATGAGATTAAGAGAAAACTCGACATTTTGCTTTTAGTATTCTGCCGACGATTTTTCTCATGTTATCTCAAAGTTAATGTCTCGTGAAGACGCTGTGTAATAGAGATGCCACATGATGTCAGATTTAAACAATGTTGTTAATAAGAAGTAACAGAATCGTAAAATCGTTAGTGCAAACAACTTAAGAAGTTGCAAATATTACAACTGTTGTTATTGTTAAAAGTTACATAATCTCACTACAGCTAGCCGTTTTATAAGCGACTCATACAATAAATCGGCTTGAATCCAAGGTAGATTAATGAATCTGCTTTAGGTTATCAGGTCGCTGGTGAAAATTATAAAGAAAGGGTTCCAGCCCACTTGGGTCCAATAATAATGGTCCCTTTGTGGTCCCTCTGCCTTGCTTGAATCCAATTATTTTTTTTTAATTATTGGTTATTTAGTATGATATTTAAATTAAGCTTGAGGTCTTTTTATATAAAATTGATTTTATATTTCGATATTTCGCTAACAATTTGTTAGCATCTTCAGGAAAATAGGCAATAAAAATTATTATATTATTTTAAAATAAAAAAAGAGGTTTTCAAACATGATATCATTAAAAAAGTTGTCATAAAAAAGTGTTGAAAATTACTAAATTATTTTAAAATAACAAAAAATGTGAAGGTACATAACACGCGCTAAAGCGGTAATGATTTTTGTACCTTTGTACTTTTAACGCTTTAAAAAGAGCAAGTTACACACCACGCGTTTGAGACGTTGCTTCAATCAGCTGTTAATTTTTTATTTGTTTTTTCTTTAGCTTCTTTTTAACAAAATGGACAATGACATAAATTTTATTGAAGATTTTCTTAACTTTATTGAAATAGTTTTGTGTGTAGTCTATGCTTATAGTTTGCGGAATTCGCGTAAGAGAAGATTTTGGGTGCGGGATTTATATTTAGAAAGAAATGTCGATGGTTTCTTTGCTACTACTTTCCGGAAACTAAAAAATGACCCGGAACAGTTTTTCATAGCATCAAGAATGCACCCAGATGTATTTGATGCGTTCTATACCACATTGGCAGGAACATTGGAAAAAAAAAATTCGGCACGTGCAATTTCTCCAGTGTCGTTTATTTCTAATGTTGCTGTAGTAAATAATAAAAAGTTTGAAGAATTCTCAATATAAGTTATGTATGCAGTTATTTAGCCCATATTTATCTACCATCGCCAAACGAGAACACATGGAAGGAATCTGCCAAAGATTTTAATAGCATGTGGAATATGCCTAATTGTGTTGGTGCAATCGATGGCAAGCACATCGCAATTACGTGCCCTCCAAATTCTGTCTCTCAGTTTTACAATTATAAAGGTACATATATGTACACATCCTTAATTGTAGAATCAAGAGCAGTTTCATGGATGCTTACTTTCTTGGTGCAATTTGTTCCCGGAGAAATTGCATTTATGAATAAAGAGCCCACTGGCTTTCAAGAATTTCATATGCACTTCCTGATGAAAAGTGGCTTCTGTTATACTCCTTTACGAAACGGTCACGTAAACTTTTCCAACGAGTTGATTCTGCAAATTTATCACAATAACGAGTTAAATTGCACATATTTTAACTTAAATACTGTCTTACCTGGTATATTTAGGGAAATACTTATAGAATTCCATGCTTCAGCTTTTTTCTTTTTGTTGTTGTAGTCCACGGTTCCTTTCATGTATAAACATTTATATTTTTTGTCACAATTTTTTTATAATTTTTATTTTATATTTTACGTAATTATTATAACTTTCCACTCAGAGCACGAAACCGATATTATTCGATTATCGGCGGCGGCTTACCCAAAAAGTAACCAGCGGCGGCTAAGCGTTGGCTGTAAGGCGAAAATTTTCCTCGGCGGCGGCTGAAGGAAAAGTGTTGGCTGTCGACTGGCTCACGTAGCATGTATATCTAGCGAAAAAAAAATTTTAATATAATATATATTTTTGACAAGCATTAGCTAGTTTTTTGTTGTATTTACACCAAACTTGTATTATTTGATAGTCCCTTGTCGGCTGAGTCGTGCGCCGATCACAGCTGCACACATCGGCGGCGGCGCAATTTGAAAACAAAATTCGGCGGCGGCTGTTAAGCCGGCTATGCGCCGAACGGCTTCGTGCTCTGTTTCCACTATTTTTATTTTACTCTGCATTTACACGTTCAAGAAATTGCTTTCAAGTTGATCACATGTATTGCTTGTTAAAACTACTTTAAATTGACTTTATGACGTAGGCTGTAAGCAACTTGATAGTCAATTTTGTTTTCAAGATGCCGTCGTCAAGGAATCAACAACGAAACAGTAAAACCCGGTTATAACGAATTCTCGGTTGTAACGATCTAAGTCTAAAGTGCCGACGTTTCGGTTGCCATTTTCATACAAAAATAATTCGTAATAGCGAATTCGTAGTTAACGAGTCCTCGTTTGTATCGAACTACGCTTATTACGAACTTGTCATAGAGCGGTTTTTTTTTGCTGTTTGCACAAAGTTCGCTATAGCCGAGTCTTTCTGTAATTTACTTACAATAATAGAGATCAGCTGTTTAAATTGAACGAAAAATTGAAACAAATCTTGAAAGCAAAATTGAAATCAAGTTGGTAGTCAATTTCCAATTATGTGCGTGTGTTAGTAAAAAAGTGTGAGTGTATTGAAACTTGAAACAAAACTTGAACGTGTAACCTCCAAGTTAGTTAACAAAATCACAAAGTATAAAAACCGCCTCTCATGTATCTACTCAGCAGAGTAGCAAGCCGTAACAGCGCGACTGGCGGCTAGCCGATCAGCCAATTTTTTTAAATAAGCCGAGCCGCCGCCGAAACACTCGGCTCAGCCGATTTTTTTTATCGCTTTTAGTTCAATTATTTTAGCTTTTGTAACTATGGGTGAATTCGTAAATGCAGCAAATGTGTGTACCCGGTATACAAACTTTTGCAACACTAATAAAAATGCTGCCGTAGTTGTAGCAATTTGCGGCAGCACTATCAATTGTTTGCGTAAAGCCCTTATGACACTACATTTTTCTTGCATTGTTTTGCTATAGAATTGAGAGAAAGAAATAGCAAATGATAGAAAGAAACAATTATACAAAATGTAAACAAAACGTAATGGCTTCTTTAAGTGCTGCCTACTTTTTATTTATAATAAAACGACAAAAGAAAAAAAAAAGTTGAAAAAAAGAGGCGCTAAGAAGCTGAATTACTGAATAAACCGCTAACTTGGCAACACTTTAATGTTTCAAGCTTGAAATGTCAATTTTAAGTTGAACAATTTTACATTTTTTTTTTGACAGGCCCCCATTTCTTATCGATAACATTAGTAAAAGCTTTGACAATATGGTATTTATCTTAATATAGCTGAACTCTTTGCATCTGGTAAAATTTCCCATTATATTATATTTGCACTGTTCTCCAAAACTTGAAAAATGAAGAAAAAATGTAGTGTCATAAGGGCTTAAAGAAACGTTTTCGAAAAAAAGTATTGCCAAATGATGGTTGTCGAACGCAGGACATTGATTATTACGCTATAACTGCTTTTACGAATATACACTTAATAGAAACAATTACACATGTTTTGCAACTATTATATTATTATGCTGTAACTACTATAATATATTTCATCATAACTCGCGAAAGGTTCGTTTGATTTGAATAAAAAAAACACCAGAACATATATTTTGTCGATTTTAAAATCTCATAAAAAAATTAAAGAGTAAACATTTTAAATTGTTATCATTTACTGAAAAGCCATTTATATTAGGAACGAAATAAGCCAAAAATCATTAAAATCGATTCAGAAATGTCGATTTTATTTGCAATTAAGTGAAGGAACTCAATTGAAAAAATCACAACTTCCATACAAAAAAATAATTTTAATTTGGCTGTGAGTATGTGGTTGTATCAAAATCGCAGTTTTTGCTAATTAAATCCCTCACTTAATTGTAAATAAAATCCACCTTCGATTTCTAGCGATTTTGTCTTATTTTAATCCTTATATACGTAGCTTTCTAATACGTGTTAACAGTTTTAAATTTTTTGCCCTCTTTAATTTTTTATGAGTTTTTGAACACGAAAAGGGTACGTGTGCCAAGATAGCGTCGAAAAAATAGTTCCGATTTTGGGAATAAGAAACCGGGAAAAAGTGGGGGAAATTTATGGGTATTTTCACATTATGTTACTTCGATTTAAGGAACTAAAAACGTTGCTGGATTTTTCCCAGGAGCAGAGTAGTTCCGACAGCCCATTTGCAAAAGGGACATGAAAATAGACACTTTAATGGACAAAATACGCCATTCGTGCCAAAAATCTGCAGAGCCGTTCCCGAGAAAAGTGGGTTTTTCCAAATTGGCCAAAAAATCGTTGCTGGATTTTTCCCAGGAGCAAAGTAGTTCCGACAGCCCATTTGTAAAAGGAACATGAAAATAGACACTTTAATGGACAAAATGCGCCATTCGTGCCAAAAATCTGCAGAGCCGTTCTCAAGAAAAGTGGGTTTTTCCAAAATGGCCAAAAAAATCGTTGCTGGATTTTTCCCAGGAGCAAAGTAGTTCCGACAGCCCATTTGTAAAAGGAACATGAAAATAGACACTTTAATGGACAAAATGCGCCATTCGTGCCAAAAATCTGCAGAGCCGTTTCCGAGAAAAGTGAGTTTTTCCAAAATGGCCAAAAAAAATCGTTGCTGGATTTTTCCCAGGAGAAAAGTAGTTCCGACAGCCCATTTATAAAGGAACATGAAAATAGACACTTTAATGGACAAAATGCGCCATTCGTGCCAAAAATCTGCAGAGCCGTTCCCGAGAAAAGTGGGTTTTTCCAAATTGGCCAAAAAAATCGTTGCTGGATTTTTCCCAGGAGCAAAGTAGTTCCGACAGCCCATTTGTAAAAGGAACATGAAAATAGACACTTTAATGGACAAAATGCGCCATTCGTGCCAAAAATCTGCAGAGCCGTTCCCGAGAAAAGTGGGTTTTTCCAAAATGGCCAAAAAAATCGTTGCTGGATTTTTCCCAGGAGCAAAGTAGTTCCGACAGCCCATTTGTAAAAGGAACATGAAAATAGACACTTTAATGGACAAAATGCGCCATTCGTGCCAAAAATCTGCAGAGCCGTTCCCGAGAAAAGTGGGTTTTTCCAAAATGGCCAAAAAACTCGTTGCTGGATTTTTCCCAGGAGCAAAGTAGTTCCGACAGCCCATTTGTAAAAGGAACATGAAAATAGACACTTTAATGGACAAAATGCGCCATTCGTGCCAAAAATCTGCAGAGCCGTTCCCGAGAAAAGTGGGTTTTTCCAAATTGGCGAAAAAAATCGTTGCTGGATTTTTCCCAGGAGCAAAGTAGTTCCGACAGCCCATTTGTAAAAGGAACATGAAAATAGACACTTTAATGGACAAAATGCGACATTCGTGCCAAAAATCTGCAGAGCCGTTCTCGAGAAAAGTGGGTTTTTCGAAAATGGCCAAAAAAATCGTTGCTGGATTTTTCCCAGGAGCAAAGTAGTTCCGACAGCCCATTTGTAAAAGGAACATGCAAATAGACACATTAATGGACAAAATGCGCCATTCGTGCCAAAAATCTGCAGAGCCGTTCCCGAGAAAAGTGGGTTTTTCGAAAATGGCAAAAAAAATCGTTGCTGGATTTTTCCCAGGAGCAAAGTAGTTCCCACAGCCCATTTGTAAAAGGAACATGAAAATAGACACTTTAATGGACAAAATGCGCCATTCGTGCCAAAAATCTGCAGAGCCGTTCCCGAGAAAAGTGGGTTTTTCGAAAATGGCCAAAAAAATCGTTGCTGGATTTTTCCCAGGAGCAAAGTAGTTCCGACAGCCCATTTGTAAAAGGAACATGAAAATAGACACTTTAATGGACAAAATGCGCCATTCGTGCCAAAAATCTGCAGAGCCGTTCCCGAGAAAAGTGGGTTTTTCCAAATTGGCCAAAAAAATCGTTGCTGGATTTTTCCCAGGAGCAAAGTAGTTCCGACAGCCCATTTGTAAAAGGAACATGAAAATAGACACTTTAATGGACAAAATGCGCCATTCGTGCCAAAAATCTGCAGAGCCGTTCCCGAGAAAAGTGGGTTTTTCCAAATTGGCCAAAAAAATCGTTGCTGGATTTTTCCCAGGAGCAAAGTAGTTCCGACAGCCCATTTGTAAAAGGAACATGAAAATAGACACTTTAATGGACAAAATGCGCCATTCGTGCCAAAAATCTGCAGAGCCGTTCCCGAGAAAAGTGGGTTTTTCCAAATTGGCCAAAAAAATCGTTGCTGGATTTTTCCCAGGAGCAAAGTAGTTCCGACAGCCCATTTGTAAAAGGAACATGAAAATAGACACTTTAATGGACAAAATGCGCCATTCGTGCCAAAATTCTGCAGAGCCGTTCCCGAGAAAAGTGGGTTTTTCCAAAATGGCCAAACAAATCGTTGCTGGATTTTTCCCAGGAGCAAAGTAGTTCCGACAGCCCATTTGTAAAAGGAACATGAAAATAGACACTTTAATGGACAAAATGCGCCATTCGTGCCAAAAATCTGCAGAGCCGTTCCCGAGAAAAGTGGATTTTTCCAAAATGGCCAAAAAAATCGTTGCTGGATTTTTCCCAGGAGCAAAGTAGTTCCGACAGCCGATTTGTAAAAGGAACATGAAAATAGACACTTTAATGGACAAAATGCGCCATTCGTGCCAAAAATCTGCAGAGCCGTTCCCGAGAAAAGTGGGTTTTTCGAAAATGGCCAAAAAAATCGTTGCTGGATTTTTCCCAGGAGCAAAGTAGTTCCCACAGCCCATTTGTAAAAGGAACATGAAAATAGACACTTTAATGGACAAAATGCGCCATTCGTGCCAAAAATCTGCAGAGCCGTTCCCGAGAAAAGTGGGTTTTTCGAAAATGGCCAAAAAAATCGTTGCTGGATTTTTCCCAGGAGCAAAGTAGTTCCGACAGCCCATTTGTAAAAGGAACATGAAAATAGACACTTTAATGGACAAAATGCGCCATTCGTGCCAAAAATCTGCAGAGCCGTTCCCGAGAAAAGTGGGTTTTTCCAAATTGGCCAAAAAAATCGTTGCTGGATTTTTCCCAGGAGCAAAGTAGTTCCGACAGCCCATTTGTAAAAGGAACATGAAAATAGACACTTTAATGGACAAAATGCGACATTCGTGCCAAAAATCTGCAGAGCCGTTCTCGAGAAAAGTGGGTTTTTCGAAAATGGCCAAAAAAATCGTTGCTGGATTTTTCCCAGGAGCAAAGTAGTTCCGACAGCCCATTTGTAAAAGGAACATGCAAATAGACACTTTAATGGACAAAATGCGCCATTCGTGCCAAAAATCTGCAGAGCCGTTCCCGAGAAAAGTGGGTTTTTCGAAAATGGCAAAAAAAATCGTTGCTGGATTTTTCCCAGGAGCAAAGTAGTTCCCACAGCCCATTTGTAAAAGGAACATGAAAATAGACACTTTAATGGACAAAATGCGCCATTCGTGCTAAAAATCTGCAGAGCCGTTCCCGAGAAAAGTGGGTTTTTCGAAAATGGCCAAAAAAATCGTTGCTGGATTTTTCCCAGGAGCAAAGTAGTTCCGACAGCCCATTTGTAAAAGGAACATGAAAATAGACACTTTAATGGACAAAATGCGCCATTCGTGCCAAAAATCTGCAGAGCCGTTCCCGAGAAAAGTGGGTTTTTCCAAATTGGCCAAAAAAATCGTTGCTGGATTTTTCCCAGGAGCAAAGTAGTTCCGACAGCCCATTTGTAAAAGGAACATGAAAATAGACACTTTAATGGACAAAATGCGCCATTCGTGCCAAAAATCTGCAGAGCCGTTCCCGAGAAAAGTGGGTTTTTCCAAATTGGCCAAAAAAATCGTTGCTGGATTTTTCCCAGGAGCAAAGTAGTTCCGACAGCCCATTTGTACAAGGAACATGAAAATAGACACTTTAATGGACAAAATGCGCCATTCGTGCCAAAAATCTGCAGAGCCGTTCCCGAGAAAAGTGGGTTTTTCCAAATTGGCCAAAAAAATCGTTGCTGGATTTTTCCCAGGAGCAAAGTAGTTCCGACAGCCCATTTGTAAAAGGAACATGAAAATAGACACTTTAATGGACAAAATGCGCCATTCGTGCCAAAATTCTGCAGAGCCGTTCCCGAGAAAAGTGGGTTTTTCCAAAATGGCCAAACAAATCGTTGCTGGATTTTTCCCAGGAGCAAAGTAGTTCCGACAGCCCATTTGTAAAAGGAACATGAAAATAGACACTTTAATGGACAAAATGCGCCATTCGTGCCAAAAATCTGCAGAGCCGTTCCCGAGAAAAGTGGATTTTTCCAAAATGGCCAAAAAAATCGTTGCTGGATTTTTCCCAGGAGCAAAGTAGTTCCGACAGCCCATTTGTAAAAGGAACATGAAAATAGACACTTTAATGGACAAAATGCGCCATTCGTGCCAAAAATCTGCAGAGCCGTTCCCGAGAAAAGTGGGTTTTTCGAAAATGGCCAAAAAAATCGTTGCTGGATTTTTCCCAGGAGCAAAGTAGTTCCCACAGCCCATTTGTAAAAGGAACATGAAAATAGACACTTTAATGGACAAAATGCGCCATTCGTGCCAAAAATCTGCAGAGCCGTTCCCGAGAAAAGTGGGTTTTTCGAAAATGGCCAAAAAAATCGTTGCTGGATTTTTCCCAGGAGCAAAGTAGTTCCGACAGCCCATTTGTAAAAGGAACATGAAAATAGACACTTTAATGGACAAAATGCGCCATTCGTGCCAAAAATCTGCAGAGCCGTTCCCGAGAAAAGTGGGTTTTTCCAAATTGGCCAAAAAAATCGTTGCTGGATTTTTCCCAGGAGCAAAGTAGTTCCGACAGCCCATTTGTAAAAGGAACATGAAAATAGACACTTTAATGGACAAAATGCGCCATTCGTGCCAAAAATCTTCAGAGCCGTTCCCGAGAAAAGTGGGTTTTTCCAAATTGGCCAAAAAAATCGTTGCTGGATTTTTCCCAGGAGCAAAGTAGTTCCGACAGCCCATTTGTAAAAGGAACATGAAAATAGACACTTTAATGGACAAAATGCTCCATTCGTGCCAAAAATCTGAGAGCCGTTCCCGAGAAAAGTGGGTTTTTCCAAATTGGCCAAAAAAATCGTTGCTGGATTTTTCCCAGGAGCAAAGTAGTTCCGACAGCCCATTTGTAAAAGGAACATGAAAATAGACACTTTAATGGACAAAATGCGCCATTCGTGCCAAAAATCTGCAGAGCCGTTCCCGAGAAAAGTGGGTTTTTCCAAAATGGCCAAACAAATCGTTGCTGGATTTTTCCCAGGACCAAAGTAGTTCCGACAGTCCATTTGTAAAAGGAACATGAAAATAGACACTTTAATGGACAAAATGCGCCATTCGTGACAAAAATCTGCAGAGCCGTTCCCGAGAAAAGTGGGTTTTTCGAAAATGGCCAAAAAAATCGTTGCTGGATTTTTCCCAGGAGCAAAGTAGTTCCGACAGCCCATTTGTAAAAGGAACATGAAAATAGACACTTTAATGGACAAAATGCGCCATTCGTGCCAAAAATCTGCAGAGCCGTTCCCGAGAAAAGTGGGTTTTTCGAAAATGGCCAAAAAAATCGTTGCTGGATTTTTCCCAGGAGCAAAGTAGTTCCGACAGCCCATTTGTAAAAGGGACATGAAAATAGACACTTTAATGGACAAAATGCGGCATTCATGCCAAAAATCTGCAGAGCCGTTCCCGAGAAAAGTGGGTTTTTCCAAATTGGCCAAAAAAATCGTTGCTGGATTTTTCCCAGGAGCAAAGTAGTTCCGACAGCCCATTTGTAAAAGGAACATGAAAATAGACACTTTAATGGACAAAATGCGCCATTCGTGCCAAAAATCTGCAGAGCCGTTCCCGAGAAAAGTGGGTTTTTCGAAAATGGCCAAAAAAATCGTTGCTGGATTTTTCCCAGGAGCAAAGTAGTTCCGACAGCCCATTTGTAAAAGGGACATGAAAATAGACACTTTAATGGACAAAATGCGCCATTCGTGCCAAAAATCTGCAGAGCCGTTCCCGAGAAAAGTGGGTTTTTCGAAAATGGCCAAAAAAATCGTTGCTGGATTTTTCCCAGGAGCAAAGTAGTTCCGACAGCCCATTTGTAAAAGGAACATGAAAATAGACACTTTAATGGACAAAATGCGCCATTCGTGCCAAAAATCTGCAGAGCCGTTCCCGAGAAAAGTGGGTTTTTCCAAATTGGCCAAAAAAATCGTTGCTGGATTTTTCCCAGGAGCAAAGTAGTTCCGACAGCCCATTTGTAAAAGGAACATGAAAATAGACACTTTAATGGACAAAATGCGCCATTCGTGCCAAAAATCTGCAGAGCCGTTCCCGAGAAAAGTGGGTTTTTCGAAAATGGCCAAAAAAATCGTTGCTGGATTTTTCCCAGGAGCAAAGTAGTTCCGACAGCCCATTTGTAAAAGGAACATGAAAATAGACACTTTAATGGACAAAATGCGCCATTCGTGCCAAAAATCTGCAGAGCCGTTCCCGAGAAAAGTGGGTTTTTCGAAAATGGCCAAAAAAATCGTTGCTGGATTTTTCCCAGGAGCAAAGTAGTTCCGACAGCCCATTTGTAAAAGGAACATGAAAATAGACACTTTAATGGACAATCTGCAGAGCCGTTCCCGAGAAAAGTGGGTTTTTCGAAAATGGCCAAAAAAATCGTTGCTGGATTTTTCCCAGGAGCAAAGTAGTTCCGACAGCCCATTTGTAAAAGGAACATGAAAATAGACACTTTAATGGACAAAATGCGCCATTCGTGCCAAAAATCTGCAGAGCCGTTCCCGAGAAAAGTGGGTTTTTCGAAAATGGCCAAAAAAATCGTTGCTGTATTTTTCCCAGGAGCAAAGTAGTAGATTTTTGGCACGAATGGCGCATTTTGTCCATTAAAGTGTCTTTTTTCATGTTCCTTTTACAAATGGGCTGTCGGAACTACTTTGCTCCTGGGAAAAATCCAGCAACGATTTTTTTGGCCAATTTGGAAAAACCCACTTTTCTCGGGAAAGGCTCTGCAGATTTTTGGCATGAATGGCGCATTTTGTCCATTAAAGTGTCTATTTTCATGTCCCTTTTACAAATGGGCTGTCGGAACTACTTTGCTCCTGGGAAAAATCCAGCAACGATTTTTTTGGCCATTTTCGAAAAACCCACTTTTCTCGGGAACGGCTCTGCAGATTTTTGGCACGAATGGCGCATTTTGTCCATTAAAGTGTCTTTTTTCATGTTCCTTTTACAAATGGGCTGTCGGAACTACTTTGCTCCTGGGAAAAATCCAGCAACGATTTTTTTGGCCATTTTCGAAAAACCCACTTTTCTCGGGAACGGCTCTGCAGATTTTTGCACGAATGGCGCATTTTGTCCATTAAAGTGTCTTTTTTCATGTTCCTTTTACAAATGGGCTGTCGGAACTACTTTGCTCCTGGGAAAAATCCAGCAACGATTTTTTTGGCCAATTTGGAAAAACCCACTTTTCTCGGGAACGGCTCTGCAGATTTTTGGCACGAATGGCGCATTTTGTCCATTAAAGTGTCTATTTTCATGTTCCTTTTACAAATGGGCTGTCGGAACTACTTTGCTCCTGGGAAAAATCCAGCAACGATTTTTTTGGCCATTTTCGAAAAACCCACTTTTCTCGGGAACGGCTCTGCAGATTTTTGGCACGAATGGCGCATTTTGTCCATTAAAGTGTCTATTTTCATGTTCCTTTTACAAATGGGCTGTCGGAACTACTTTGCTCCTGGGAAAAATCCAGCAACGATTTTTTTGGCCATTTTCGAAAAACCCACTTTTCTCGGGAACGGCTCTGCAGATTTTTGGCACGAATGGCGCATTTTGTCCATTAAAGTGTCTATTTTCATGTTCCTTTTACAAATGGGCTGTCGGAACTACTTTGCTCCTGGGAAAAATCCAGCAACGATTTTTTTGGCCATTTTCGAAAAACCCACTTTTCTCGGGAACGGCTCTGCAGATTTTTGGCACGAATGGCGCATTTTGTCCATTAAAGTGTCTATTTTCATGTTCCTTTTACAAATGGGCTGTCGGAACTACTTTGCTCCTGGGAAAAGTCCAGCAACGATTTTTTTGGCCATTTTCGAAAACCCCAGTTTTCTCGGGAACGGCTCTGCAGATTTTTGGCACGAATGGCGCATTTTGTCCATTAAAGTGTCTATTTTCATGTTCCTTTTACAAATGGGCTGTCGGAACTACTTTGCTCCTGGGAAAAATCCAGCAACGATTTTTTTGGCCATTTTCGAAAAACCCACTTTTCTCGGGAACGGCTCTGCAGATTTTTGGCACGAATGGCGCATTTTGTCCATTAAAGTGTCTATTTTCATGTTCCTTTTACAAATGGGCTGTCGGAACTACTTTGCTCCTGGGAAAAATCCAGCAACGATTTTTTTGGCCATTTTCGAAAAACCCACTTTTCTCGGGAACGGCTCTGCAGATTTTTGGCACGAATGGCGCATTTTGTCCATTAAAGTGTCTATTTTCATGTTCCTTTTACAAATGGGCTGTCGGAACTACTTTGCTCCTGGGAAAAATCCAGCAACGATTTTTTTGGCCATTTTCGAAAAACCCACTTTTCTTGGGAACGGCTCTGCAGATTTCTGGCACGAATGGCGCATTTTGTCCATTAAAGTGTCTATTTTCATGTTCCTTTTACAAATGGGCTGTCGGAACTACTTTGCTCCAGGGAAAAATCCAGCAACGATTTTTTTGGCCATTTTCTAGAGAAATTTATGGTAGGTCTCTAAATATATGGATGCTAAAAATTTAACTTAAATGCCAGAATTATGTCGAATCCAAATTTATTTATGGGTTCGTTTTATAATGTTTATATAATGGCATCATTTTGGCATTTTAGTTAAATTTTTAACTTCCATATACTCAGAGACCTACCGTAAATTTCTCTAGAAAATATTTTTGTAAAATATATTAACCCTCTAGCTCTTTAATTTATGGGTCTTTTTTGCCCATTCCTTTTTTAAGTGCAAAATATCACCTTGTAAAGGAATGGGCAAAAAGACACATATATTAAAGAGCTAACCCTCTAGCTATATATTTTACAAAAATATTTTCTAGAGAAGTTTATAGTATATATGGAAGTTAAAAATTTAACTTAAATGCCAGAAGGTGTTGATTCTAAACAATAAAAACATAACAATAACATCTGACATCTCAACCCCTATGTTAATATATACAAATTTTGGCATGCGAGCCTCTATTTTGCGGTGAAAAGTAGACAGCTGTGCACCTGTTTAATTGTACCTTGTTTTGTATTTTAGTTTTGTGCTGCCAGATGTAAGCGCGTTGGAACAGATCCGAATCGAAACAAATATTTTTACCATACACAGCGAATATATTAAAGTTAAACATATTTACGCCTTTTAAGTTTTAAATATATTGTTACGCCTATAACTTTATCAAAAAAGTGACGCAGTATACCATGAAACCTATTATCACTTTAGTGTTTGTGTATTCTTTCCGAGCTATCATTAGAAAACTAATGCTGCCTTTTTTAGTGCTTTCTAATTGTTAAAGAGGTTGCTGCGCCTATAACTTTGTAAAAAAACAATGTGTATTTTTAATACCTATCGTTTGAGGGTAGTGCCATGGTGGCACGCAATCTAGTTTAGGAGTTATAAGGTGACAACTGCAGCTACAATTTTTGTACTTTTTCAAAATTCGAGGTGCTATAACTTTTTTCAGCAAGTCTCGCCAAGATTGACAACTGTGGCAAACAATGTGTATTTTTAATACCTATCGATTGAGGGTAGTGCCATGGTGGCACGCCGTCTAGTTTAGGAGTTATAGGCTGACAACTGAAGTTAAATATTTTGCGCTTTTGCAAACTTCGCGGCGCTATAAGTTTTTTCAGCAAGTCTCGCCAAGATTGACAACCGTAGGAAATAATGTGTATTTTTAATACCTATTGATTGAGGGTAGTGTAATGGTGGCACGCTATCTAGTTTAGGAGTTATAGGCTGACAACTGAAGTTACATATTTTGCGCTTTTTCAAACTTCGCGGCGCTATAACTTTTTCCAGCAAGTCTCCCGAAGATTGACAACCGTAGCAAACAATGTGTATTTGTAATACCTATCGATTGAGGGTAGTGCCATGGTGGCATGCAATCTAGTTTAGGAGTTATAGGCTGACAACTGAAGTTACATATTTTGCGCTTTTTCAAACTTCGCGGCGCTATAACTTTTTTCAGCAAGTCTCGCCAAGATTGACAACCATAGCAACCAATGTGTATTTTTAATACCTATCGATTGCGGGTAGTGCCATAGCGTCACGCGATCTAGTTTTCGAGTTATAAATGAAAACTAAAATTTACTCTAAAAATATAGAGAGCTCATGTTACCCATACATAAAACTTGCGCACACCTACACACCATTTGCTTGTAAACATTGGAAAAACTTGTCACACATACATTCCCATAAATAACACGTGCTCACACGTATACAAAACTGTTGAAAACTTGCTGAAATAAGACAAACGCTCTGCATTATCCTAAAAAAACTTGCCAACCTTCTGAATTATCAAAACTTGTTTTCTTCACTCACGTAAGAAAACAAACTTTGCATCTCGACATCATCTGTTTTGAGATTACAAGTATGTGTTGGCGCCACTTAGTAACCTCAGATGCGATTATACATGTACGCGGGCAAGGCGATTCAGTACCAGGTAGCCCTATCATCACAGATGATCATCAGCTTATTACACCCAATCAGTCAAACTCTATATAAGAAAAGAGAAAAACCCGAATTGTCAAAGCACAAATAAAAATAGTCCTTCACCTACTTTGTATGTGTGTTGTTTTGATGATAAGGCCACTTGATATTAATTCGTAAATGGACAATTTTGACAGACATGCAAAGTTACATGTGTTTCTCAAAACTGGCAAGTCAGATGTAGATTACAGATAGTAAATATGTTTGCCAAGTGACTAAAAAGTTTGATTTCTTCACTGCACGTCTCCACGCGCAATATTTATTTCCGAACATAAGAAATAACGTCGGCAGAATAACAGTACAAATATGCTCATGTATAGGCTTATGTTCTGAGCTATAGAACACGTATTGTGGTATTGGACATAAATTTAAAAAATTGACTGTGAATGGATCGATGTTTTTTGTCTTAATTTTAATTTATATAATTTTGTTTAAAACTATTTTATTTTAATTTGCTTTATTTTATTAAAAAAACTTTGTATTTTTACCACAGCTACAAGTTTCTTTGTTTAATTCACGCAAACAACAAATACCGATCAAATTTGACAGCATTATTTCTTGAACATAAGTTTGAACAATTATGTCGCAATTTATTTTCAAATAAATGTTTCTGCCGTCCACACGTGAACATATGATGTTGGAAATAAAATTTGACAGATGAGAACATAATTATTTCCAAGTTTATTGCTCGTGGAGACCCCCAGTCACGATGATGTAATTTGTGATATTTTATGGTGCTACCATATTTTTGTCACAATTAAATAAGAACAACTAAATACGACTGAATAAAGGGCAAAATACACCAGATGTCAGATTCGTGTACGTGTGCTTGACGAAAAATCAAAACCAAGTAGATTTTCCATCAAGCGTCGTCGGTGTCACTAATACTAACGAAATTTCAAACATACTACTTCCACGCTTGTTAAGCATGTTGATCGTGTCTATTGCCCTTAACAGAAGTTGTATTTAATTACAATTTTAATTTATATGAAAATTAACTAAATAAATATTTAAATATTTAAGTCAAAAGTGATTTACAGTTACCATCAAAATCAAAGGTTTTCGTATGAAAGTGAGCATTTCTATATACAAATTTAAACAAAGCCTGGAGCTTACGTCTTTCAACTACTATATGTGTTTATTTTCGCCCCTCGTAATTTTAAATGAATTTTTTATTTTTGTTTATTATTTTCTATGTATGAATTACATATTAAGTTTTGTATATATTGTTTAATTGTTGGACTTCAATTTGAAATATATGGTTGATTCACGTATCCAAATAAAATTTTTTTGCGGTTTATTTTTATATGATTAGTTCTTGGAATATATAAGCTTTTGTTGTACATTTGTTTGTGATATGTATTATAAATGCCCTAGTTTAGTGCCACCGTCCCAAAAAAGCACTAAAATGGATTAAAAAAGCATCGAGCAGTATCTCTAAAGTGGCTGCTAAACACATCAATATTCAGCTTCAATATATGTGCTTGTGTGCGTTTGTTTGCAAAAAATAGTTACACATATACGGAGGGGAAATATTGAAGAATATCAAAATGCTTTTGATTTTATAACAAACTCACACAAGCACATATATTGAAGCTAAAATATTGATCCGTCTAGCACCCGCATAAAAATTTTCGCATTGAAAAGTTAAAAAAGCACTAAAAACAGTGCGAAAAACGTCGAGTTTACAATGCTGGTTTTATTAATTAAATATGTTCTTTATAAATAACATTCCCATATCCTTTTTTCGCAAGGAATTTGTATATAAAGCTAAGTACTCTGTTCAAATTTGCGAAAAATGTTGATCAACATTAGTTTTTTCATACGAAAAATATGACAAGTAACCAATTATAGTAGCCCTTGAAAGTTTGCTGCAATTGTGTACGTTTAAAAAAGCCCAATGTGTTTGTTGTAAATTCCACACGAAAAAGTGGTGCTTATATTATTTCGCATGAAGACTCAAAATGTTGTAGATACATTTCATATGTTTTCCACAAAATAAACGGAGTACTAGTTCTGCAACAATTTTTCATGAGAAATTCGTGACAATTTTATTTATATGAACTTTTGACAGCAGTTCGCACGAAATAATGAACACAGTACTATGCTTAAAGCTGAAATTTACGTTCAAGAGATATCATATATGCTGGTATTATGTCGTTTAACTTATACTTACACCGGCGAAAATATTCACATCCAAATCCTTCTTAATAAATACATTCGTATAAAAATTACTTTAGATGAAAGGAAATAATTCGATATAAAAAATAGCATTAATCAAAATTAAAGAAGCTGCTATAAAAATACAAAAATATCGAGATAAAAGAATGAACCTCCATTTGCTTTTTAACAGGCCTTCCTTAGAAACCCTTCAAAATTACCTTTTTAGAAGGTCTTTTGTCAGACCTTCTAGAACTTGCAAACGGAAGACCTTCCCCACAATGACAACGTGTGTAAAAAGATATGAGTTGGAATGGAGCGAGCAGGCCTTGTTTATCGAAAAGAAGGAGTACAAAGGCCTTCTAGAAGGCATCCGTCCTCCTATTTCCCGCTGGGTTCAGACCAGTGCTGTCAAACGTGACGATGAAAAGTTTGAAATGGCGGTTTGCGATTTACTTGGCGATATTTGAACTCCTTGGCGATATTTTTGGCTATATTATTTATGATTTCAATAAGATAGAATAATGTTAAAAATATAGCTATTTGTTACATACAGAATTTTTTCTACACCATAAACAAGTTGGGGTAAACGCTGTTTAATTTGGTAATACAATAGTTACTTGATAAAATGGCCTTTCTGACAGCTGTTGGCTGTTTCCACAAGTATCGCTTTTGTTGAATGCATATTTTCTATTATTTTTAGTTTTTATTCAATAATTGAAATGGGTACTTAAATAGACGTTTAAGTAAACGTTATTCTATTATGTCAATGTTCAGCTATTTTTGACTATTTTGTATACGCCAGTATTTACATATCTTATACTTAACAAATGTACCTTTTATATATGGACTGTAGTTAATTAATGTAGAAACTTTTCTTATTTTTCGTAAGCAATACAAATTTTATATTGAACGATGACCATTGCTTACTGAATTTTCAATATTACACTGTTTGCAACTCAAATTTAATATTTTTCTTATATTGGAGACATTCGGACTAATTTGGCGATATTGGACAAGTCATTTGGCGGGGAAGCTGAAAACAAATCTGACAGCACTGGTTGGGATAATTGTACTATGGTTTTACATCAGTGGTGGGCACAATCTCATTTTGATTGCTTCAATATTTCATCTCCGTATATGTGTACATATTTTTGTTAACAAACGCACACAAACACTTATATTGAAGCTAAATATTGACCTGTGTGGCATTCGCTTTAAAGCCAATCTATTGAGCAGCGGAGCCGACACACAGAGGCGCAGTATGTGATGTGTATGTGTGGGCACCATGACTCCCTGTCTATTCTATTTGCAAATAAGACAAGTTTAAAGCCGAAAATAGTATGAAATATTTCGTCGTGTAAATTTAGCCTTGTTGAGAAAATTATTTAAAGTCTTATTAAGTATAAAGGCATTTAATTTATTGTATAAATATCCGATACATTCTTCTTAGCATATCCGGAGATATCAATAAATGTCAAAACAGTGGGAATTTTAAATTTTTACGTAATCTAATGCACAAAACACCTACTTAAGATTTGAACTTTTGTTTTATTTAACTTTACCTAACTAAAAGTTCTTTCGATGAATGTTGTAAAATCATTTTATTTTGAATAAACTTATGTGTGTGGAAACACCACAATGCAAATAAAATGAGTAGAAAAATTTTATGGAAATCGCTCTGATTGCTTTTCATATAAATTTTAGACAAACAATGCTTGTTTGCAATGTGTGGTTTACATTAGGGTTGGAAAAGCATAACCAGAATTAGGTTGATTCCATAAACTTTTTGGTTGGTAGACAATTTCGCCAAATATTGTTAAATTTGGGAAATAGAGTTGTCAAAATAATCAAGATTTTTGAAAACAAAACGTAACACTAAAATCAATTGTATATACAATTGACAAAAGTATTTTATAAAATAAAATTTTTTATCTACCAAGTAAAAAATTCCATGGTTTTATTAAAAAAAATAACAAAATATTGAAAAAATTAACACTATCGCGCAAAGCAAGATTATGTGTTCCCGTGTTGTTTGTTTTTATATGATTGACTACTTTGAACAGTTTATATAACAGGAACGTTAACAATTCCCGTTATTTTTTTATACAATAACGTCTTCTATATCTTATTAGACGCTTTTGGCAACTGACAACTGAAAGCTGTCAATTTCATTTGATTTTTAGTGCTTTCTGGCAACCAAAAATTTTCAGTTGCCGGCTGGCAACGCAACTGAAGTTCTGTTGCCATCGATAATCGAGGCATAAATAAGTTAAAGAAAAGCAAGCTGACATATATATCTAAATAAAAATATAATTTAATTTAAAAATTAAATTGAAACCGAACTCAAGCCAAAATAATCAAATTTCTTTGTATATAAACCCATGTAGCTCGATAAAAATGCATAACTGAATTGTTAAACTCTATAGGCACCTAGCAAATTTATTGAACTTTTGCTTAAAAATAGTTTATTGCCCGGTTTTAAGTATTTATGAATACACCCGTTAGTTTTCAAACCATTTATTTGTTAACAAATAATTATTAGTACAAAAATATTATTAGTCCAAAAGTACGCAAACGAAAGACTGAAAAATCACGATTTTTATTCATTATCAAAGTTTAAAGTTTGTATTATAAAAACATCCAATTTATAAATGAAAATAAAATGATTTTAATTTAGTTAGCTGAAGTGCATATTTTAAGAAATTTATAATTTGACATATTGTCATAATTTGATTACAAATGAAATTTATTTGCTGAAGTTTAAGCATTATCTACATATATGCATTTCATTGCAGCTTTGCCAAATCGTCAGTAGAATTCAAACACAATTTTGAACAGTTACACATCCTTTATCTTAAGTACATACTTTCAAAAACCATTTGAGAATTCACAAATTTGTATATGATTTTCAAAAATAAGCATAGTAGGCTCTGAAAATTATATAAAACCCAGCAATTAATTTATATTCGATATGATATGGCAAAGCACCAATGAAATGCATATAGAGAATGCTAAAACTCCAGAAAATAAATTTCATTTGAAGTGCGTATTAAAAAAGTTATTTTTTCTTTCTCATATAAAATTGAATTTAATTAAGAAATCGTAACCCTACGTATATACCTGATATATTTTTATCATGACAAAAGTCAAACTTTATATTAAAAATAATTTGTTTTATGGGCTGCGGCAACACATCATACTGTTTGATAAAATTATTGTATGGATTGGTTGAGGTGAGTTTGACTTTATTCATTTATTTTACACAGAAATTTTATTAAAAACATCGTTTTTCGTTTATTTTAATAAGCACTCGACCATGTACACTATTTTATTTCCATGTACATGTGTTTTATATACCTAGTTTATACGCAGAGCTTATTTGCAAATAAAAACGTAGAATGCTGCCAAATCCTTTTTTATAGTACCTTATTAAATCACTGATTATTAATCTATTTGTGAATATATTTATCTATTTATTATTATTTTTTAACAAACATATGTAAAGGAGACAACCTAAACTTCTTATTTGCAAATAGCGCGTTAATCAGTAATTGTTTTCGTGAGTTATTAATTTACAATAAAAATACATACTTGGTAGCACTACGTTTTTATTTGCAAATAACTCGTGCGTATAAACGTACTAATTGACAGTTTATCTCATAAGATTGTTGTTATAAGAATTCTTATAACAACACTCTCATAAAAATTCTTATAACATTGACGGCCCTTTTCACAATGTATGATTAGGGGTTAACGTGGACTTTAACCGCAAGTTTTGTATGCCGAACTTGCCGTTAAACTCCACATTAACTTTTAATCGTACATTGTGAAAAGAGCCATGAGATAACAATAATTTTAAGTCTACACGTAACATAATTCTCTCTACGATTGAATTTGACAATCTCATCTTACATATTATGTTACGTGTAGACTTCAAGTTACAGACGAACCTGTAGAAAAGAGAATTTTACGTACGGCACTAAGTGACAGCAAGAAACAGCTGGTTTCTCTCTCATAAAATATGTTTGTATGTATTGAAAAAATTTCCGTATTTTGATAAATTGAAGGATATTTTGTTAAACTATATAAATAATGCTGAGATTAATATATAAAATGATTTTTATTGTTATATATTTTGTAATTAATCGTGCAAGACGAATTTATATTGTAATATAATAATTTATGCAGATACATACACATATACATACATACAGACATTTACGAAAAAGCTTTTGTTGTTTTGGTTGTCGACGGAGTTCCGCTTTCTTATTTTTTACCACAGCTGGTGTCTACTTTTTCCCCGATAATAAATGCAAAAAAATAATTTTTCAAATTTATTTAAATGTTAAGATTGTAAATCTGTGTCGTTTTCTCATAACATCTTAAGTCTAAAAATCGTGTTTGGAGATATTATCGATTTACTATAAAAATCTGTTGTATTATTGTTATAGAAATTTAAAAACCTTTTTAGAAAATTGGAGCATGTATTTCAAAACGGATAGGACCCAAATGAGCATTGTAAGAAGGCGAACCAGAATATGCCGTTAAGTAGCGGTCCCCACGTGCAATTTTTGTTGCAGCAATTCTTAATTTTTCTCCGAGAAAGAGTGATAGAGAAATAAATATGGTATATATTTCTATTTCAACACTCTCCCACAAATTCGGAAATTGTTGCAACAAAAATTTCATGTGTGGGCCGGGACTAACTCTCTTTTGACGTAACTCGCGTTAAGATGGTATGATAAAACGACACCGATATATACGGGTGAATTCGTAAATGCAATACCTTTATGATACAGGTAAGCAAAATATTGCAACACTAATAAAAATGCTACCATAGCTGCAGCAATCTGCGGCAGCACTGCCAATTGTTCGCATACAGAAACTTTTGACGAAGAAAATTATTGCCAAACGCTGGTTGCTGGTCACAGAACTTTGATTATTGCACAATTATTGAATTTACGAACGGACCCTACAATTTCATTATGCAATTTAGATATATATTGGGAAAAATTACTGAAGCTTAAAAAAGGCTTAAATCTGGTTCATTAACACTATTGATTTCGCAATATTTTTAATTTGGCGTTATGCCCCATTTTTATAGAGCAAATATATGAAAACATATTATAATATTCTCCATTAACACTATAGTTACGATTCCAAGAGTTTTATTTACAATTGGGCTTTTTTTATTTGCCATCAATATAAATAGGGCTGCCACCCGTCCTCTTTTCCCCGGACACTGTCTTTTTTTTTACGGCGGCCGGAGTAGTCCTACTTCTTTTTTTGCCCACCGTTTTTGGAGAAAAAATTATCGAACCTAACTGCAAGCAAACCCTTTCAAACCAAAATATAAATCTGTTGACAAATGACAGAGTTATTTGTGAGAGACCAAATTCCCCATCCCCCACCGATTCTTGAAAAAAATTATGGGACCAAACTGCAAGCAAAACCTTAAAAAAAGAATTTTGAAAATTAGTTTAAATATGACAGCGTTCATCATTCAATTCAAAAACGTATTTTAAAAATCGGTTGACCAATGACAGAGTTATGCGTGGGGGTCCAAACTTCCTCCACGAAAAGAAATTATGGGACCAACCTGCAAGCAAAACCTTTCAAACAAAAAACGAAAATTTGAAAATCTGTTCATAAATCACAGAGTTATGCATTGCCCGTGGGGGGGGCTGTCAAATATACCCACCTATTTTGAAAAAATTATGGGATCTAAGTGCAAGCAAACCCTTTCAAACCAATAAAGAATGTTGAAAATCGGTTGACAAATTACAGAGTTATGCGTAGGGGGAGGTTTTGACCCATTTTATCCCCTCCCGGTCTAAAATCCTGCAAACAGCTGCAGCCTATACTATATGTGGGCCAAATATATATCTGTGTACCAAATTTCATTTAAATCGGTTCATCCGTTTTGGCGTGAGATAACACTACCCTGAAGAAAGCCAGGGACCAAGTGTCTCCAAGTCATCACTTTTGTCGACAAGTTTGATGACTTTTTGGTGACGTTGTCAACGAATCGTCTACACTTTTTATTTTAGCTTTAATGAGAAGACGTTTTTAACAGCTAGAAAACGATTTTTATGTTCTCATTTTGATGTGTTGAAAATATATGTGGCTGAACGGAAAACTAAAAATTTTCATAAAAAATCAAATTTATTTGTCTTAACTTAAAGAATACACGTAAAATAATTCTCTTTGCGATTGAATTTGACAATCTCATCTTACATATTATGTTACGCGTAGACCTCAAGTTATGCTAGCTGTTTTACCTATATGGAATTTGATATTTGTCATGATAAAAATATATCAGGTATAGATGTAGGGTAAACCAAAGCGAATTAATATCAAGTGGCCTTATCATTAAAACCACAGAATATTGACCAGAATCCTCACTTCTGAGTTAAGCGAAATCGTCAGATGGATAAATGGCAGAAGGGAGAAAAAAGATATGCTTTTTACATGTACAAAAAGCAATGGCTATACATAGCATTTGTGAACATATGATTATGAAAAATTATAAAATAAAATTTTGCAAAAGTGAATTATTTTACAAGTATTTTTCATAAAATTTAAATAATTGTGCAATATGTTTGTAATTTGAGAGTTTTTAATTGTTCAAGTAAAGGCCAGTGGTGTTCCTCTACTAGTGATTGTAAATTGCCATCTAAATAATGCGAAAAAGTAAAAATATTCGCAAAAACAATTCCATGAGTTTTCATCGCCACAAAATAAATTTAATTTAAACTTATTTTTTTATGCTTAATATACTTTAAATACAATATATATTAATGTGTCTAACATGGGGCCCGGCTAACTTTTTTGGATCCGCAAGTGTATACACAAATACGTATAACACCAATTTAGAAATTGAATAACAAGGAGCAAGAGGAATTAGAAGAACTTAAAAATAAAATATTTAGCGGAGAATTTGAGAATTCTTCTATGATTAAAACTACACACATACAAAGTAGGTGTAGGACTATTTTTATTTGTACTTTGACAGTTCGGGTTAAAATTTTTCTCTTTTTTTATATAGAGTTTGACTGATGGGGTGTAATCAGCTGATGATCATCTGTGATGATAAGGCTACCTGGTACTGAATTCGCCTTGGGGTAAACTGCAGCGAATTTGAGCCGCTGCCGGTCATTTTTTTCTAGTCGCCGCCGCCGAAAATTTTAAAACGACTTGGACACAAATTGAAATATTATTGTTTGTGGAAATATACAAGAAATATTAATAAATTGTTGTTAAAAGTTTGTAAGTTTTTGTTTATTACTTTTTTATGTGCAAAGTTATATATACATATGTATTTAACAAATTTGGCAATGTGTTTGTAGTGAAACTTGTGATGTATGTCCAACTATTGGCTACAAAATCTCTGCAATGGTCTAAAATATTCCGAGTGATTCCCTTTTCTCTTTGTTCATACATGCATACATGTGTACATACATCTTAAACCGAATCGGTTCATGGGCATAAAAACAAACTGAAAACAGCAATCATAGAAACAATCATGTGTTAATAAAATAGTCGGGTAGAAACCAAGGAAGATTTATTTACAAGGTATTTTGACTGAATTTTTTCACAACAAAGTATATTTTTAAAGTCTAAATTGTATGTAACATGCAGAGACTTGCGCCGAGGGGTTTTGATCGGCGGCGGCTGGCTGGGAAAAAATAGTCGGCGGCGGCTCAAATTCGGCTGGAAATGCACATGGATATTTACTAAAAGTGAAACTTTTAATTTTGTTGTTAAAATTAGTTTTTCTTTTTCATACAAATTCTTCATCAAAAAAAAAAAAATGCATAGAAATTAAGCATTGCTTTGCCTCAAAACTTTTTAAATTGTTATGAAAACTAAAGCAAATTTATAAAAAATTTTGTTGCTCGTGTGGTCGGAGTAAGCTTGCCTGACAGGCTTGATTGTCAAGATTTTTTAAGGCTTGTCCAGATTCAAGCTATAAAGCTGTTTGTCAAGCTAAAAATTAATTTCTCTTCTGTTTGCAATTTTATGCATGAACATCAATTATATATTTTACCGTTGGAATCTAATTCATGAATCATGCTAGAATTATTCGGATAATTATGATAATTTAAGTATATTGAAACAAACGTCTATACCTGAATTATTTGTATTATGATAAGATAAAGCAGGTAATTTTTCAATATAAAGTTTGACATTTGTCATGATAAAAATGTATCAGGTATAGATAGACATAGGGTAAAGCAAGGTGTTTCGGCGTATATCCGTAAAAAAATTGCCAGCCAGTAGGTGTAAATAATAACACAGTAAATTCACTTTTAATTTTGCAAAATAAAGGTTTGCTTTTATTTTACTTCAATTTGACCTTTTCAAGGATAATAAGTAAATGCTATTTTTGCACGTAATGCTTGATTAAACTGTAATCATTAAAGATTCACAAACGAATGAATAAATTATGTATATCAAAACTAAGAACTAATTGAAAAGTGGCAAACATTGCTTAAGCACCGTTAACGGATTACTCGCCGAAACCTTTAAAGGTTTCCAACAAGGTTGTACAAAGGGTACAAATGATGCAACTCATAATAAACCGAAACGTACTTAAACATTGCCGGCCACCTTGCAACGATAAACAAGTTGCAATTAGATTTAAATTAACTATTTGAGTCAGTAAGGACTCCTGTTGAACATAAGTTGAGTCATTAAGGACCCCTGTGGACTGTATAAATAAACGTGGATTTCAAATGAAGCTGAGTCATGAAGGACCCCTGATGAATTTATTGCAGTTGTAAGCCATGAAGGACTCCTGTGGTGGCCATTAAAGACCTGAAACGAGAAATGCGTTTGCAACGTTTAAAATGGTGATAATCCCGAAATAACCCATCCGAACATGGTATATTGGGCAAGTGGAAGTCCCGGGCTAGCTAGTATTCGACCTTTCATTAACATAGGCATGACTTCAGGGCCTAAGACCAGCGCGACGTTCCCCGAATGATTGAAATTCGGATCTGCTAACTGAAGACCGTGGAACGACTCTAAAATCAAATCTGATACAGATTCTACTGGGGTTTTAATTCCTCGCATTCTTTGAATTTTTGCCGTAATATTTAAACACTGGCTTGAGTCGTGAATCGATTCGATCTCAATTCGGCAATACCTTTCTCCATCCACCAGATTAAAAGGTAGTTTGAGCTTAGCCACTAATTCCGTACAGATATAACTGCCTTGGCAGCAGACATCAAGTACCGCTCGTACTGGAAACGTTGATTTGGACCAACGAATTTTTAGACGTAAGGTAGGGGAAAACGCAACGGAATGCCGAACCGGAACAGAACAATTTTTAGACATGGGCTTGGAGCGTGCTTTCGTAGACTTCGCTGTTTTTCCTTTGTGTTCATGTAACAAAGAATTATGCGCTTGTTTGCAAACCTGGCAAGTGGCAGTACTTTTGCAATCCTTGCTGACGTGATTACTCGATAGACATCGACAACAAAGACGATGAACCGCAACCATACGCAACTTTCGCTCCAAGCTCATATCGCGAAATTTGTAACAAAACCGAAGGGGATGTGTTTTGCCACAAATTGGACATTTCAATCCCTCTCGACTTTGCACAACGTCTTTAACCACGCTACTAGCAGCCGGAGCGTCCACCTGCACCACGGTTGGGGTATTTGGGACGGACGTAATCACAGGATCCACAGTAATAGTGGCAGTAGTTGAAATCACAGATGATTCTGCAATTAGAGGTAGCTCCGGTTTATTGATCACGGTCGAGGTAGAGGGAACATCCACTGTAGACACCGAAGGATTTTCGGGAGCGCTTATTTCCATAGCCTCATCGTAATCTAATAAGCCATCGTCAAACAAATCCGAAATAGTATCTTTGGCGTTGGAGTTCATGGTTCTAGGAAAAAAAATGGTTAATACGTGTAAATTGATAAAGTGATTCTATTCATGTAAAACAACAAGTTTGGTTATTGGGCGAGTGATTGTACCGTTTTGTGTGCGAACATCGGCAACTCGGACGTGACCGTCGGAACCCGTATAAATTTTTATTATTATGCCTAATTTCCACGACGTGGCAGGTAATTGCTCATTTTTAACAACAACCAGATCATTTAAGGCCACATCTCGTTGAGGTTGTTTCCATTTATAACGTTTATGTAGTTCTACCAGGTACTCTTCTTTCCATCTTTTGCAAAATTGATGAATTTGTGCTTGGACCTTACGATAACGATTTATGAGACTTATTGGGCTGTCATATATAGTAGGTTCAGGTGGGGCTAGTATAGCCGATCCAATCAAAAAATGTCCCGGTGTTAGGGCGATTGGTTCGCCAGGATTATCTACCATAGGACACAAAGGGCGAGAATTTAAACACGCCTCTATTCTAGCCAAAATGGTGGACAATTCCTCAAAAGTGTAACGAAAGGCTTGAACTTCTTTTCTAAAATGTAGCTTAAAACTTTTCACACCAGCTTCCCATAGGCCTCCCATATGGGGAGCGCCTGCTGGTATGAATCGCCAGGTTAACCCCTGATATCCAAATGTTGAACACATTCTGGCCTGACATTCTTTTATAAAAGTCTGAAATTCTCTTGCAATTTCATTAGCTGCACCTACAAAATTTGTACCATTATCTGAGAATATTGTATGAGGACATCCTCTTCTGGCAATGAACCGATTGAACGCTGCTAAAAATGCATCAGTTGACATATCTGAGACCGCTTCTAGATGTACTGCCTTAGTCGAAAAACAAACAAATATGCAAACGTAACCTTTTACTATTTTACCAGCTCTTCCATTTTGAGTTTTCATATCGAAGGGCCCTGCGAAGTCCACCCCCGTGTTCGTGAATGGTCTATCTATAGTAGTACGTTCAGCAGGAAGCGCAGCCATTATTTGACTGCATGACCGATGCCTATCAATAATACAACGCTTGCATTGACGAATCACCGTACGAACTAAGACTTTTAAGCGAGGCACCCAATATTCACAACGATAAATTCTCAGCATTAACTGATTACCGCCGTGTATTGACAATAAATGAATGAATTCTGCCATCAATTTGGCAAATCGGCAGGAATAGGGAAGAATAATTGGGTATTGCTCACGAAACGATAACGATGGTGATTTTACCAGTCGCCCATTCAGTCTCATGACGAATTTTTCATCCAGAAATGGATTTAATGTTAATAATGGACTTTTTTGTGGTATAGATGACCTTTTTAAAAGACAGTTGTATTCTTCAGGGTAAAAGGCCTTCTGAGCAACGATCGCCAAGCGTAATTTGACAAAATTAATTTCTTCACTAGACACAAGCACAGTTTCAAACTTGTAATGTTCTTTGTGAGTTGAATTTGTCACATGAAAAAATCGAAAAATGTATGCAATCACACGTAAAGCTCGATCTAGTGATGAAAATCTATCTAAAATGTCCTCGAATTTTGAAAAAAACGAAGCATGACTTCTTATTGAGCGACTCTCAACATCTGTGTCAATATTTTTAAGAGTATGCTTATACCAATTACCTTGGTCCTGACTTAACCATTTTGGACCATGCCACCAAAGTTCACTTTTCGATAAAGTGACTGGGTCTACCCCCCGGCTGCCCAAATCGGCAGGACTATCCTCTGACCGAACGTGAAACCAATTGTGGTTGCCTGTGTTCTCCTGAATACGACAAACTCTGTTAGCTACAAAGGTAGTCCACGAACATGGATTTTTTCGTAGCCATGCTAAGACAATAGTCGAGTCTGTCCAGCAATATATTTTTGAAATTGGAATTTCTATTTCCTTCAATACAACTTTCAATATTTCTGATGCCAATACTGCACCACATAATTCCAGACGTGGTAAGGAAATAGACTTTATTGGTGCTACCTTTGTTTTTGCAGTTAATAAATTGGTATGTATTTCCCCATTGGAGTTTTCAATACGGCTGTAAATTACACCCGCGTATGCTTTTTCTGAGGCATCTGAAAAAACATGGAGTTCAACTGTTGAGCCTTTATCATATTTAACCCATCTTGGTATTTTAATGAAATTCACCTGGTTAAAGTTTTCAACAAAATTTTGCCATTCCTTTTCAGTGGAGGAAGGAAGATATTCATCCCATTCAATATTATCAAGCCAAATACGTTGCATAATAATTTTAGCTCTGATAATTATGGGGCTTACCCATCCAACTGGGTCAAAAAATTTCGCTATCATCGAAAGTATAAGCCGCTCTAACCTCTATCGAACTCACTTTAAAAAAGAAAGAATCTAGCTTAGCATTCCAGAGAATACCTAACGTTTTAGAACAGCTAGCTTCCTCAAAAGTCAAGAGTTTAGAATCTACTAAGTGTTCTGATGGAAGTCCTGCTAAAATACCTATTTCATTGGAGGTCCATTTTCGTAATTCAAACCCTGCTTCTAATAACGCTGTATTTAATTCATCTCTTGCCTTAACCGCACTGGCTATATCATGGGCCCCAGTCAAAACATCATCGACGTACATCCCTCTTCTCAAGATAGTGGATGCTAATGGAAGCCTTTCCTCACAATCATCCGCTACTTGTAACAAAGTCCTAATTGCCAAATAGGGAGCACAATTCAACCCAAAGGTTACAGTTTGCAATTCATATTCAGTTATTGGCTCCTCCGGTGAACTACGATAGAGAATTCTATGAAATGGTGTATGAGAAGGTTGCACACGAATTTGCCTATACATCTTAGAAATATCACAATTGAAAACGAATCTGAACAACCGCCATCGCAAAAGTAGTGTAACTAAATCCGATTGTAACGTAGGTCCTACAAATAGGCAATCATTTAAACAGTTTCCATTCGACGTTTTACTAGAGGCATTAAATACAACCCTCAATTTTGTAGTTTTCCTTTCAGGCTTAATCACAGGATGATGGGGCAAATAGCAAGAATTTGTGACCGGCAGATTAGCGGGTTCAACCGGTCTCATATGATCAGATTTTAAATAATCCAATAAAACCTCATCATACAGGCTTCTCACCTCAGCGTTACGTGAAATTGACGATTCGATTCTAAAGAATTGTTTCATAGCTGTCGTTTTAGATATACCTAAGTTTAATTCTCGAGGAAATTCTGGCTTAAAGGGCAAAGATACAATGTATCTACCGGTAGAGTCCCTTTCCGTTGTATTTTGGTAAATTGCCTCACACAGTTTGTCGGAATGAGAAATAATTTTACCTTTTGGTACTTCTTCCAATTCCCAAAACTTTAACAAATTTCTGTTTAAATTATCTTCTTCCGAAAAGGTTACGCAGGTTGAAAAAACATTAATTGATTTATTTAAAGAAGTGTCGATAGGTCCGGTCAAAATCCAACCGAAAACAGTTTTTTGACCCATAAGAGACCCCACGAGGTTTGTACGAACTTCACCAAGAAGTATTTTTGGATATAAATCAGCTCCAAGTAGCACATCAACAGGTCGGCTTTTGTAGAAGTTAGCGTCTGCCAATCGCAACGTTTGAATTTCCCCCTTTATCTCAGAAGGACAGATAAATGAAGGCAAACTCTGTGAGATAGAAGGCAAAACAAGAGCTTGCGCTTCCAAGTCAATTCTTTTATCCAATGGAGAACCGATATGAATGGTGCAAAGCCTTTTCGAAGTTATAGAAGACTCCTTATCAACGCCAGAAATCTGTACATTCGTAGAATGTGACGGAAGTCGCAGTTGATTTCGCAAGCGCTCTGATATAAAGGAGGCTTCTGAGGCTGGGTCAATTAACGCCCTAGCCGGATACGTAGCATCACGGCAAATGATAGACACCATAGCTGTACCTAACAAGACAGTAGATTTTTGCCTATTCAAATTAGCACGGGCAGCAGTTGATGTTGAGGGTATTTGTGTGTCCATTTCAGCCGAACGTGAATTGGAAACGACAAAAGAATTATTTGAGGCCGACATTTGTGACAAATTTTGAGCAGAAGTGACCGGTGTCTCTTCCCTATGAAGCATAGTGTGATGTTTTTTGTTACACTTAAAGCAAAGATGCTCGCTTTTACAATCTTTGACTTCATGAGATTTTGATAGACAATTAACACAACAATGAAATTTTTTTATAGTTGAAAACCGCTCTGAAACTGACATATTTTTGAAACGACGACAAAATCGTAGTACATGATTTTGTTTCGGACATAACACGCAAGAATTCGAAGAAGCCTTTGTAGAAACGTGCGTTTTCACTTTACGTTCTAATAACTTTTTATCTGTTTCTAAATGAGTGAGATCTCGTATGCAGTCTAGGGTTTGAATCCTTTCTGTTAAAAATTGATCCAAATCCTTCCACAATGACAAGGCCGTTTTGTCCTTTATGCTTTGTTCCCACAGCGTAACAGTTTGAGAAGGCAAACGTTGTATGCAAATGAAAACTATTATAGGATCCCAATTTGTAGTATTAATTTTGTAAACTGACATGGCATTCAGAAAACTATTTATACCTCGTTGTAGATTTTTTAGGGTCGAACTCGTTTCTTTTGTTATAGTGTCTAAAGAAAAAAGACACTTTAACTGATTATTGATCAGCATTCGGGGATTTTCATAATGATCTTGAAGGGTTTTCCAGGCGATATCAAACCCTTGATTGGATAGAGGGCACTTCGATACCATTTCCTTTGCCTCACCACCAGTTTTGCGAAGTAAATGACATAGTCGTTCAATATCACTAAGTCTGGAATTATTTACGTACAAGGCCGTAAATAAATCCCGAAAAGCTGGCCATGACAAATAGTCCCCACTAAACATATCCACATCACATGGAGGGATAGTTAAAGTGTGACTCGACATATCACCTTTGCTTTGATCAATTGTTGGCGGATTATTTGTTTTCTGTTCTAACTCAAATTCGTGTTTTTTCCTCCTTATATTTCCTAAACATTGTATATAGGATGAATACGCACTACGATATTTTGCTGTGATTACGTTCGCATCTGTACCTTCAGTATCATCCGCGGTCTCAATACCTTTCGGAGATTTTAACCCATAAAGACATTTTTCATAGGTGACTTTCACTTTCTCCCATAAAGGTTTTAATTCTTCATCATGAAGCTTTAGAGTATAAATCGTATGAGTTTCCTCTAAAATATCGTTAAAACATGCTTCAAACATGATGATAGCATCAGTAGCCCGAACAAATTTTTCTAATGCCGAAGTTGCCATTATTTTTTGAGTTAAACTTTATTTTTCGATGACAATTAAATTATCAAATAAGTGATATTTATGTCAAACACAAAAAATAAATCACTTAATATAAAAGAAATTGTTTTAATTATATTTACTTTTGAACAAATGAAATAATTGTCAAACTGACCGACCGTAGGGTGACTACAGAAATATGATGGAAAGAAGAAGAAAATTTTTTGTTTCTTATTTTATTTTTTTGTATTAATTTACACAATTTATTACTGCACTGATTTATAACTGTAAATTTTGTAATAAATTATATCAAATTTCAAAATGAATAAATAAATGCACAAAGTAATATTAATAATGACAATACTAAATATGTATGTACATATGTATTGTATTTTACTATGTATGTGCACCTGTTGATCACTTTTTATTTAAATGTTTCTTGCACCGTAACTGTGTATATCGCACTGCTTTTGTTTACAAGGATTTTGTTTTTTTTTATTAATGATATATGGAATTATATATTAGTTATAAATTCCTTTTTATCACTTTTGAATCATAAACTTTACCTTGTAAATTTAATATGTTCGCTGTCCGTCCGCGAAAACAAACACAGCCTTGTATAAATTATTAGTGATCAACTATTTTTTAGAGAAATTACTGTTCAGAAAGGGCGAACCGTATTATCTTTATAATTTAGGCGAATCGTATTATCTTTATAATTTAGGCGAACCGTATTATCTTTATAATCTCGGCGAATTAATGTTTTTTCTCGCAAACCAACACTTAGTTTTACACAAACACACATACATGTATAAATTAAATGTATGTATGTGTAATTTACTTTTATATATTTTGTTATATATATATGAATATATTTTCTTTTTTACTGAATCACTTTTAATTCAATTTACTAACCTGGATTCCTTTATGAACTTTACCAATTTGTTTGAATCCAAGTAGCTCGATTTTCCTCGTGAAGAAATTTACAAATCCTTGTGTTATCCGGCTCGAAGGACCAATGTTTCGGCGTATATCCGTAAAAAAATTGCCAGCCAGTAGGTGTAAATAATAACACAGTAAATTCACTTTTAATTTTGCAAAATAAAGGTTTGCTTTTATTTTACTTCAATTTGACCTTTTTCAAGGATAATAAGTTAATGCTATTTTTGCACGTAATGCTTGATTAAACTGTAATCATTAAAGATTCACAAACGAATGAATAAATTATGTATATCAAAACTAAGAACTAATTGAAAAGTGGCAAACATTGCTTAAGCACCGTTAACGGATTACTCGCCGAAACCTTTAAAGGTTTCCAACAAGGTTGTACAAAGGGTACAAATGATGCAACTCATAATAAACCGAAACGTACTTAAACACAAGGCGAATTGATACCAGCTTCACCAAAATGTCAAACTCTATGTCCAGTTGTTGCTGTACTAATAAGGCCACTTGGTATTAATACGCTTTGGGGTAAAGGTTACAATGAAAGTGTTTCTCTAATAAATTTTGAAATGTAATTTTCACTTTTGCAAAGAACTGTCGTACCTTTATTAAAAATAAAATAATAATGCGTTTGTAAAGAAAGAGAAATAATGTAATTTCCAGAATTAATGATAAGAATTAATTTATTAATATGATTATTTCGAACGTATTTGCTTTGTGAATCTAAATTGATTATTAGGCTAAGGTTCGTAACGTTATATTCAGAAAGAATTGGGTATGATTAATATTCCAAGGAACAATGGAAAAAATTAACATCAACTTAATTTTTCAACGTACACAGCAGAACAGAGTAGCGCCACTTTCGGAAGCCGCTACACTTCCATCGTCAGTGCTCACGTGTATTTGCTATCACCACTTGTCAGGTGGCTCTGTTGAATGTGATTTTAATTCTTATATATACAACTTTTTCGCGAAAATTGAATACGAGAATCAAATCACTCTCAAGCTGATATTAAAGTGCACTTTCCCAGCGTTGCCATCGGTTTATTTTTCTTCATTCCCATTTTTCTGATTTTTGTTCTACTCAAGACAAACTTTTTTGGTTTGATTTTATACTTAAGTATATATGAACATGTAAACATGTGAAAAGCTCAAGCCAGTAGCTAATTGTTTTATTAATATGATTATTTCGAACGTATTTGCTTTGTGAATCTAAATTGATTATTAGGCTAAGGTTCGTAACGTTATATTCAGAAAGAATTGGGTATGATTAATATTCCAAGGAACAATGGAAAAATTAACATCAACTTAATTTTTCAACGTACACAGCAGAACAGAGTAGCGCCACTTTCGGAAGCCGCTACACTTCCATCGTCAGTGCTCACGTGTATTTGCTATCACCACTTGTCAGGTGGCTCTGTTGAATGTGATTTTAATTCTTATATATACAACTTTTTCGCGAAAATTGAATACGAGAATCAAATCACTCTCAAGCTGATATTAAAGTGCACTTTCCCAGCGTTGCCATCGGTTTATTTTTCTTCATTCCCATTTTTCTGATTTTTGTTCTACTCAAGACAAACTTTTTTGGTTTGATTTTATACTTAAGTATATATGAACATGTAAACATGTGAAAAGCTCAAGCCAGTAGCTAATTGTTTTATTAATATGATTATTTCGAACGTATTTGCTTTGTGAATCTAAATTGATTATTAGGCTAAGGTTCGTAACGTTATATTCAGAAAGAATTGGGTATGATTAATATTCCAAGGAACAATGGAAAAATTAACATCAACTTAATTTTTCAACGTACACAGCAGAACAGAGTAGCGCCACTTTCGGAAGCCGCTACACTTCCATCGTCAGTGCTCACGTGTATTTGCTATCACCACTTGTCAGGTGGCTCTGTTGAATGTGATTTTAATTCTTATATATACAACTTTTTCGCGAAAATTGAATACGAGAATCAAATCACTCTCAAGCTGATATTAAAGTGCACTTTCCCAGCGTTGCCATCGGTTTATTTTTCTTCATTCCCATTTTTCTGATTTTTGTTCTACTCAAGACAAACTTTTTTGGTTTGATTTTATACTTAAGTATATATGAACATGTAAACATGTGAAAAGCTCAAGCCAGTAGCTAATTGTTTTATTAATATGATTATTTCGAACGTATTTGCTTTGTGAATCTAAATTGATTATTAGGCTAAGGTTCGTAACGTTATATTCAGAAAGAATTGGGTATGATTAATATTCCAAGGAACAATGGAAAAATTAACATCAACTTAATTTTTCAACGTACACAGCAGAACAGAGTAGCGCCACTTTCGGAAGCCGCTACACTTCCATCGTCAGTGCTCACGTGTATTTGCTATCACCACTTGTCAGGTGGCTCTGTTGAATGTGATTTTAATTCTGTGGTGATAGCAAATACACGTGAGCACTGACGATGGAAGTGTAGCGGCTTCCGAAAGTGGCGCTACTCTGTTCTGCTGTGTACGTTGAAAAATTAAGTTGATGTTAATTTTTCCATTGTTCCTTGGAATATTAATCATACCCAATTCTTTCTGAATATAACGTTACGAACCTTAGCCTAATAATCAATTTAGATTCACAAAGCAAATACGTTCGAAATAATCATATTAATAAAACAATTAGCTACTGGCTTGAGCTTTTCACATGTTTACATGTTCATATATACTTAAGTATAAAATCAAACCAAAAAAGTTTGTCTTGAGTAGAACAAAAATCAGAAAAATGGGAATGAAGAAAAATAAACCGATGGCAACGCTGGGAAAGTGCACTTTAATATCAGCTTGAGAGTGATTTGATTCTCGTATTCAATTTTCGCGAAAAAGTTGTATATATAAGAATTAAAATCACATTCAACAGAGCCACCTGACAAGTGGTGATAGCAAATACACGTGAGCACTGACGATGGAAGTGTAGCGGCTTCCGAAAGTGGCGCTACTCTGTTCTGCTGTGTACGTTGAAAAATTAAGTTGATGTTAATTTTTCCATTGTTCCTTGGAATATTAATCATACCCAATTCTTTCTGAATATAACGTTACGAACCTTAGCCTAATAATCAATTTAGATTCACAAAGCAAATACGTTCGAAATAATCATATTAATAAAACAATTAGCTACTGGCTTGAGCTTTTCACATGTTTACATGTTCATATATACTTAAGTATAAAATCAAACCAAAAAAGTTTGTCTTGAGTAGAACAAAAATCAGAAAAATGGGAATGAAGAAAAATAAACCGATGGCAACGCTGGGAAAGTGCATTTTAATATCAGCTTGAGAGTGATTTGATTCTCGTATTCAATTTTCGCGAAAAAGTTGTATATATAAGAATTAAAATCACATTCAACAGAGCCACCTGACAAGTGGTGATAGCAAATACACGTGAGCACTGACGATGGAAGTGTAGCGGCTTCCGAAAGTGGCGCTACTCTGTTCTGCTGTGTACGTTGAAAAATTAAGTTGATGTTAATTTTTCCATTGTTCCTTGGAATATTAATCATACCCAATTCTTTCTGAATATAACGTTACGAACCTTAGCCTAATAATCAATTTAGATTCGATAAGAATTAATTTTAATGAAAATTTAATTTTTTCAATATTTTTTTGCAAACAAATTAAAGTAAAGAAATACCAAATATATGTGGGAAAAAATAAAAATTCTTATGAAATAAAAAACAGGACCCATTTGGAAGTAAGTAATATAATCCAAATAAAGAAAAAAGTTTTCAACTCGAATCGTAAATGGCAGAGCCCTGAAGAAACACATAAGAAATACAAACGTATTGATAACTTCTCCTGTGGGATAATGAATATTTATTCTTTTGAATAAGTTTAAGTAACTGTCAAGATTTTTTTGGTAAATCAAGCTATTTTTCATTAAATGTCAAGATTTCTTCACAATTTGGATCTGGCAAGCCTAGGTCGCAGAGTAATGCATACAAAAATATATTTCTTTATCTTACTCTACGTCTCCACCTAACCATAGACTACTAAACTTCTTTGCTGTAGTGAATACGTGCGATCAGAGTGCGGATTTGCACACAAATGTGCGGCACATGTGCTGAAATAAGCACACAAAAAATTTATCACAAACACACGAGTAAGTGCCAATATTTTTGCGTGCATACTTTTGGCCCATGTACGTGTGCCAATCAAACACGTACATGTGCCTGTGCCTAAAGATAAGAATTATATGCACTTCCACGTGTGCATATGCCAAATTTAGGCACATGCACACCCACTTATCCTAGAGGGCACTTGACACGGTCAAAATGCTTACCAAGCATGTTAATACGGGCATGTTCTGAAAATCACGGTGATTTCAAATCACATGATTTCAAAAGTACTGTTAATAGCAGATTTGTTAGCGTATTTTTCTTGTATTTACATTTTTTGCCATTTACAATAGAACATTTTATTCGAACTTCCAACGTTATAAATCGTGCAATTTACGAAAGCAATAATTTAGCATTTATTATTTGTTTAAATCGCCGTGATTAGACATCTCGTGATAGGCAGAACAGGTCCGATAGTATGAGTGAAAATTTTTAGTATGTGTGACAAGGACGACGCTTGATGGAAAATCTACTTGGTTTTGATTTATTGTCAAGCACACGTACACGAATTTGACATCAAGCATGGTAATAGTATGAGTGAAAATTTGTTAGTATGTGTGACGCAGACGACGCTTGATGGAAAATCTTCTTGGGTTCGTTAATATGATTATTTCGAACTTATTTGCTTTGTGAATCCAAATTGATTATTAGGCTAAGGTTCGTAACGTTATATTCAGAAAGAATTGGGCATGATTAATATTCCAAGGAACAAGGGAAAAATTAACATCAACTTATTTTTTATATTAAATTAAATTATATTAAATAAGTGTGTAGATTGTACGCGATATAACACAAAGTATTAGACTTTTGTTTGGAATATTTTATATAATTTTAAAGATAGAGACCTGTAGACTAAGATTTTTTTTTATTTGTTTTTAGAGTTTCGCAATATTTGTGGTCACTTAAGGAAAAATATCAAAAATTTAGTAAAATTTAAGGGTTTTCGTTAATTTTTTTAATTTTGACCCGCAATATCTTCAAAACTACTTGAGATACCGCTATGAAATTTTCAGCGTTTTAAGATGGTATAGTTACTAATAAAAAACAGAGAAGCCTGGACCAAATACAATTCGAAGTAAGTTTGTTTTAGTAATAACAAAAAGTCATATGAAAATCTGACTTTTCGGTATTTTTCCTCTCCTGACTATACTAGTCGCGGGGGCCATTATCGCCACATAAGGAAAGATGCTATCAAATATAGCTTTAAAATTCCGGCTGAGAAGTTAAGATCGCAGCTTTGCAATTTTTGTACCACTCATGCAAACATGAAAAATATTTTTAAAAATGATCATATTCTAGGGGTTACTGTGGGCGAACTATTATAGATAGAGTTTAGCTTTTTAGCTTGGTTTTTTTGACCTCTATCCAAATTATGTAAACTTGGTTAAGGTCTTTGAAAAAACTTATTTTTTATAATCAAAATACTGATAGTAACTTTTTGACAAAAACATTTACAAAAAATCACCTTATTTTTAGTGTAAAATTGAAACTGCTGCCATTTCTCACACCATTAAGATAAATTGATTCGGTAAATTGGAAAATTTTTGTTGAATTGTGCAGATTATTATAAAATTTTTTGGTATAATTTTGCGACTTAAGACAACTTCACAGTTTAAAAAATACCAGCATAAGATCGCCAAATTTGCAATTTTTTTTTGCAAGGCCTGTAACTTTTGAACTATCGGAGAGAAATTCAAACCGTAAGAGAGCCAAATGTAGACCTTTGATAGCAGATTCCAAAATGGAAAGGGTTTGAAAATCGGACAAGAAATGTAATATTGGCGATTTTTTAAAGTTTGACATACCCGAGGTTACCAATTTGGGAACCCCTGGAGCCTCTCTCGAAGGAGCCACCACCCCAAACTCTTCAAACTTAAGACGGATAACACCTCAGCTATAACCATGTAAAATTTCATGTCACTGGCTTCAGCAGTTACGAAGATACTGAACTATTTCCATTTTTTTTTTGCCACAAACCACTGTGCACGTTACCGTTGACAAATTTCAAATAGGGTCTTTTGTAAAAAAAGGGATTCAAAAAGGGTATTTGAAAGAAAGGGTCAATTGTTTTTTGAAACAAAATATTCAAGCTTTCTTTCATTTTTAGTATAAAAGAAAATAAAAAAATAATAATGATATAAATATAAAAGAAATATTTGTACTTTACAATTCATTTCAATAAAAACACTTTTTTAATTCAAAATACTATATAGATAACACTATTTCTAAGAAATCGTGCATCTACACTTTTGAATTAAGTCCTCATTTGAAGTACAGTCTTCCAGATCTGTGAATAAATTTAGAGACGAAAGCATGGAGTCGCAACTCTCTACAATTACTTAGCATTCACACGTGCAGGTGCAAGTTCGAAAAACTCAATACAGTCTTATTTTTTTTCTAATACACTTACACTTTTCGCACTTGCAGCTCCCTTGCAAGGGATTTTACAAGACAGTGATTTTTTGACACTAGCAACAAGTAAAATGACAAGTTATATAACAGTGTTACCCTATCAACAGTTTAGTACACATTGACTGGATTGCAATATAATGTTATTGTACTTCTACTGATTTTAAATAAATTTAAAAGTTAATTTGATATTATTTTCCTTAAATATACGTAAATCAAGCAGTTAATGAAGTTTTAAAACATAAATATCGTAGAAAAAATACGAATAAAATTCAATAGCGGAAATCACTCTTGGTGGCATATTTGCACCTCTAGGATATAAACTATCATTTCATGCTACAAAGAATGAGTGTCTTCTTCAAACATGTAGGAAATACATACATATATATATATGTATTATGTATAACTATGTAATTTTTCAAATGTACCATAAAAAAATACTTTTAATTTTTTCTTAATTTATATTTGTAGATTAATTCTGAACTAAAATTTATTAAAGATGCATACATTTGATATTTAAATACATAAAATAAATGAACAAATAATATAAACGTACACACACAAACCAACTTTGTTTACTTTTCTTGTTGAAGCCTACTATTAGTTTGTATTTTATTTTCATGTTTATGTTTTATACACAGATGTCTAACTCGGATTCATAGCCTATATATCTGTGCCAATAAGGAAAAAGTGCTTAAGTCATATTTTATAGTTTTGTCGGAGAGCAGTTTTAAACGTTCAAGTGGATTTTTAGAAATTTATTACTATTGCATATAATGTTGACTTTTCGTTCTTGGATTCTTTTAAGTTAGGAATATATGGTTCTTTCTGCTATAATACATTATAAGCTGAATTAAATATATATTATTAGCTGAATTAAGCAATTATTCCATATGAGATTATGAGTTGAAAAAAGATAAGCAGCAAGTCATCACGCTATAATTTCCTGAAAATCGTACGAAATAAATGAACATTTGGCCCGAGGTACTTTTATATATGGAGAATACAATAGTTATATTAACTCAAAATTTTCTTATCTCGACTTAAGCACTTATTCCTTATTGCCACAGATATATATTAGATTGTTCCTTAACATACAAAGTGTTTTAAAACATAAATATGTATCTACATGAAAGCTGCTTGTGCTGCGAGCGTTTGTATTCTTTATGATAACTGTTAAAATAAAACGATAAGTACTAATTGTCAAAAACGGTAAAAAAATAACACGAATTAGTTAAAAATGATACAAAAGTGTAAATTTAGAAAAGGGTCAGAAAAGTAGCCAAGTCCGTCAAAAAAGGGTCAAATTGACCCTTAGGGTCACACCAGTAACACTGTTTGCGGACCGCTTTCAAAACTCCGGTTTTGTTTGAAAGGGTTTCATCACAAAGGAAGCAAAGGACCCAAGTGGACCGGCTTTTAGAAACTGGCAGCCCGTTCAACCTAAGCCTGTTTTCAACCTTGAAAGGGTTTGCTTGCAGTTTGGTCCCATAATATTTGTTTAAACTCGTTGGGGAAATTTGCTCCCCCAACGCATAACTCTGTCATATGTGAACCGATTTTAAAATTCTTGTTTCGTTTAAAACGGTTTGCCTTCAGTTTGGTTCTATAATTTTTTTTCGAAAATCGATGGGGAAATTTGCTCTCCCCCACGCATAAATGATGAAACAGAACTGGGTATAGACGAATTTTTTTATACAAATTGACATTAATCATACGCTGTAAAAAGCAGTCATGAGATACAATCTATTTTATTTGAGAACGTTTTTTCTTGTGCTCTCAGTTTTAGCCACTCATTCTCTTAACAATGTTTTAATAAAATTTCATATATTTTTCATATGAAAAATAAAAACAAAAGAAAATAAATAATAATACGAGAGCATTTTGAAGCTACTGCCGTCGATTTAGGCCCCTATTATGATTCACAACTAAATTGATAGTTGAGTCGTAGTTGTCAAATTCTTATTATGGAATACAACTTCATCAAAGCAGTTGTCTCAGTTTTTTATCAGTTGTGTTTTGGTTTTTATTTCGACTATTGTGTTACTTTTAATTACTTTTAAAATGGTACTTTTATGCGCTAATCTATCCCATTTGTCAACCCATATTGCTGCCATATGCATAAAATAAATAAATAAAATCTCAAGAAAAAGTAGTGAGGCTAAAACTAAAAATATTTAAAATATTTTGTGATGGCTGCTATGGTTTCAAAAAACAGAGAGTATAGATAAGAACCTTTTTTCGAAAAAATTTTCGAAGACAACTAAAATTAGTTGTGAATCATAATACAAAAAAATGGATGAGTGGGGTCGTAGCATTGACCATTCAACCTAGTTGAGTTGTGAATCATAATAGGGGCCTTAGTTTCGGGCTTGCTTACTTGACAATATTTTTGCCTGAAGTTGAAGACTTAGTTCTGTTTCATCATTAATTCTGTCATTTGTAAGAGCCGAAAGAGCGTGAAATGCGCAAAGCAATGGGCATTATTTCCATGAATGTTATTGCATGCCACCGAATTTTTCATTAAAACAATTTTTTAAACACCATATGGCTGAGTCCAGGCACAAATCTCAAAACAGATATAGCCACAGTGGAATGACAGTACTGGTTCCAAACTTCCGCCTGAAATGGGCGGTAATGCGGTTCATATTTCCGGTTCCGGCCTGCATCGAAAGTTGGGTTGGTGCTGGACCGGAAGTTGGGTCAGTATTGCGGTTATTTTCCGGTTCCGGTCTGGATCGTAAATTGGTTCGGTAGTGCAGTGTGTACGGGCTTGAATGAGCTTGATTGTCAAGATATTTTAGATGTTGTCAAGTTACAAGCTCAAATATAATTTGTCAAGCTGAAATGATATTTTTCATTTAATAATGCTTATACATAGCTAAATGAAATAGCTTAAAAATTTTTATGAAAAATTTATCAGTGTACAAGTACCAAAAATGGTTACAACTTAAAACAAAGTTCCTTAAATTAATATTTTGTGTGCAGTCTCTAGTTTTTACCATAACCAGTTGGAGTCTCTTGGAAATAGATGCGACTAATTTTTTATAGTAACCATCTGGTATTTTTTCCTATTCTATTAATATGAGGTTTTTTGCCTCAGATTTGCGGGAAACCATGTGCTCCATATCTCTTTTAATGAGATAATACCATAAATTGTTAATAGTGTTTCCATGACATGGGGTATATTATGTAGCAACCATACATGATCTTACTTTGTGGGCCTTCTTTCTAGGATCATTATTCAGATTGTTGATGAGTTTGCTTTCTTATTAAAGCCACTTTCAGCCATAGAAGCAAGTTTTGGAGCACTTAAGAAGGAGTTAGCTATTAGTTTTCTTACAAGAAAACGCTGTTCTGCCTCAAAATATACTTTGTTGTTGGCTTGTTTTGGTTTCATTTACACATTTTAATGTGTTAAGTTCAAATGTCAAGCCTAGTTCAGGGACTTGAGAGGAACTTGGGTCGGTAGTGCGGTTCATATATCTGGCTCCGGTCTGGACCGGAAGTTGGTTCGGTAGTGAAGTTCGCACTTCAGTTTTAGTGGCCAGACCGGAAATTGTGTTAGTAGAGCGGTTCATATATCCGGTTCTGGTCCGGAACAGATCCCTGAGGTACACCACTGGTAACTGATAGGCATGCAGAATCAAGGTTTCCACAGTGAACATACTGAGAGCGACCAGACAAATACGAAAAAATTAAACTGCAGGCAGACAATGAGAAGTCAAAGTAAGTGCATAGTTTACGAATTAAGACAGCATGACTAACCTTATCAAATGCCTTAGATAGATCCAATGACACCAGAACTGCTAAGTCACTTTTATCCACAATTCTTCTAATTGAGTCAGAAAGGGCAATTAAAAGGGCAATTAAATGCCTTAGATAGATCCAATAACACCAGAACTGCTAAGTCACTTTTATCCACAATTCTAATTGAATCAGAAAGGGCAATTAAAAGAGAAGTAGTACTATACCCCTCACGAAAACCCGATTGAAACGGATTCAGTAAGAGGTTACCATTCAAAAATAACATGATTTGATCCTTTATGACATGCTCAAAGATCTTAGACAAAACAGGCACTATATATATCGGTCTAAAATCAACTTCAGAATTTTGTTTCCTAATGGAAATATATATATATATATATATATATATATATATATATATATATATATATATATATATATATATATATATATATATATATATATATATATATATATATATATATATATATATATATATATATATATATATATATATATATATATATATATATATGAGATATATATATATATATATATATATATATATATATATATATATATATATATATATATATATATATATATATATATATATATATATATATATATATATATATATATATATATATATATATATATATATATATATATATATATATATATATATATATATATATATATATATATATATATATATATATATATATATATATATATATATATATATATATATATATATATATATATATATATATATATATATATATATATATATATATATATATATATATATATATATATATATATATATATATATATATATATATATATATATATATATATATATATATATATATATATATATATATATATATATATATATATATATATATATATATATATATATATATATATATATATATATATATATATATATATATATATATATATATATATATATATATATATATATATATATATATATATATATATATATATATATATATATATATATATATATATATATATATATATATATATATATATATATATATATATATATATATATATATATATATATAGCTAAACTAAATTTGTTGTATCTTTGCACACAGCCAATGCCGGCTGTGCAGACTACTTAAAACAAACTATATATTTCTAAAAACTAATTTTTAAAGTTGCACAACTTCCGCATTTGAAAAGTGACAGATTTAATTAATACATCAAATGAAAGCTTGGAAGGTTCTTTGCAAAATCATGTACATACTGAAGTACTACTATATTAGTCATTTTTTGAGATAACGGTGTGTTTACGTAAAAAGTAGAGTTAAACATTTTTAAAATATTATTTAGTTCAGAATGGGTTAACGGATATCAAAAATTTATATACCACTAAAAATGTATTCTAGGGCACCTAAATATGATACACATATCGTTTATATCCGTGCATAATTGTAGGTGTTATGGCCAGTGCAAATTAAAAGTTTTAAACCCAGTAACTCCATAACCAAAAGAGAGCGAAGAAAAAAATTCACAAAAGCTGTTTGTCTAAAAAGGGATATAACCTCATGATTTTTTTATTTTCATTTTCAGCAGCGTTGGTATTCTCGACTTGTTCCTAAAATTTATTTCAAATTTAATTAAATATTTAATGAAATAAGAATTAAATCACGTAGAATTTAAAATACGGTTTAATTTTTAACAAATGAAATGTTATTCAAACTGACCGACCGTGGGATGACAAAAAAAATATGAACGAAAGGGAATGAAAGAAGATTAAATTAAGCAAAACAGTATTTTTATTCACACAAACTTGTTGCTATTTGTACGTATGTATGTATATATGTCGCCCGCACTGTATTTATTTCTAAATATTCCTTTTTTTCTTAAGCAAATTTAGTTTGCGTTTGTATTTTATTCTTATTTAAATAAATGATTGCAAAATTATATTCTGGTTTTCCGTCCGCGTAAAAGAAGTCAGCCTTGAATAAAAAGGTATAGATCGCGATCTGTTTAAAAAAGATTTGCACAGGGATGCAATTATTCTGACCAATAATCACCTAGTAGTAAAAATACACATAACTCTACGTCTCCACCTAACTTGAAATGCTGTTGTAACTTGAAATTATGACTGCGTCGTTAAAACAAATGCACTAACTATTATGTACCATATTTACACTATGCAACTTTGTTGCATGCAATTTTCATTTTAAGTGAGAGTGTTGAAATAGAAATGTACACATTTTGTATTTCTTCTCTGTCTTTCTCACTGAAAAAAGAGAGTTGCATGCAACAAAGTTGCATAGTGTAAATATGGTAATGTTGTAACTTGAAAAAAGCATTAATTAAACCGTATTCACTTAACATTAACTTGAAGTTAATGTTAAATTTAGCTAATTTATGTTAGGTGTAGACAGCGAGTTACGTAATCGCTGATGTAAGCAATATTTAGTAGCAGCTAGCTATGACGCTTTGGCATATTTTTTTACTTAGATTTAAAATAAGCGTATCATAGGACGTTTAATCGCTGCGCTCTCGCTTAAAAAGTAAGCTATTCATAATAAGTGGAGCTATAAGTGAGCTTGTTGTTGTAATATACCCAAAAAGTAGGCAGCAATGTTTTACTTTGTACATATAAGGGCTAAATTCTATGAAATACAACGAAATTCTGACATTTACATTACAATCTAAGTACTTAGCCATATGACACCACAAAATGACAACAAAAGAAATGCGAAACTTGTATTCAGCATTAGTTGAGTGATGTAATGTTTACAACATAAAAGTCCTACCACTGAACAAAGAACTGTACATTTCACTATCTACATTTACAAAAATGACCGACAATTGCAATCTTGAACTCCGATTTTTAGATACTATTCGTTTTATGGCTGATAGCTTAGAATCCTTAGCTAATAATCTAACGGACAATGATTTCCATACGGTTAGGGCACACTTTAACAGAAAGACAGAATTTGACCTTGTACGAAGAAAGGGTGTTCTCCCTTATGAATATCTTAATTCATTTGAAAAATTTGATGATTGTCAGCTTCCATCAAGAGAAGATTTTTTAAATAAATTAAATAACAAGGAATGCTCAATTGAAGATTATGAGCATGCAATAAAGATTTGGCATACCTTTAATTGCAAAACCCTGCGATATTATATGGAATTATATCTCAAAACAGATGTGCTTTTGTTAGCAGACATATTCGAAAATTTTCGAAAAGTCTGTAAGGGAATTTATAATCTAGATCCGTGTCAGTACTACTCGGCTCCAGGACTATCATGGGATGCCATGTTAAAACACACACAAATAGAATTAGAGTTGTTAACAGACATTGACATGTATAACTTCTTTAAAAAGGGAATACTCGGTGGAATGGTACAGTGCAGTAAGCGATATTCCAAAGCAAATAATAAATATTTAGATGATTTTGATGAAGACAAGCCTTCAGAATTTCTAATATACCTAATAGCCTGCTCAGGTATCTAATATCCTGATCAGGTACCTAATAACCTGATCTGATAGCCATATCAGATACCTAATAGCCTGATCAGGTACCTAATAACCTGATCTGATAACCATATCAGATACCTAATAACCTGATCAGCTACCTAATAACCTGATCTGATAACCTCATCAGATACCTAATAACCTGATCACGTACCTAATAATAATTATAATAGCTCAAATTAGAAGTTTTTCGTTGTAATATTATTAAAGATTGGTTCAATGACGAGGACCTTTCAAAAAGGAGATTTCTGTATATGCACTTCAAAGGGTTCTTAAAGCTAAAGGAGCTGGGATTGTCTAATCAACAGAATTCTTGTATAAGCATACATAGATGAAATATTGTAGTTGAAACAGAAACAATAAAAAATCAATTTAGTACAAATCTAATAATATAATTTTATAACAAGAAGAATAGGAAAAAAATACATAACTTTTGGAGAATATTGTAATAAAATTTACTGATTTGTAATCAGACAGCTATAATGGAAATTAGACTTACCATAATCTCTATTAAGTCGTTTAGTATTAGGAATAAAGATAATCATTGAAATGATTTTCTGTCTGAAGAACAGATACAGCATTCGGATAAACTTTGTTTGTAGTTGTTGGACTGAAGTGTATATTGATGATAAGAGGTTTTTCTTATTAAAGTGTGTGTTAAAGGTATTTACATATATTTTGGGTACAAAAGGATAAATCATTATGTTCAATACTGATTAAATTTCAATAATTTTACTCTACAAATAAATCTTATTAAATCTGTTCATATCTTTTCGTTCATTTACTTATATATTTGATATACCACATACAGCAAGATAATAATAATATCTTAATTAGAATGTGTGATCTTATAGTGCTATAAGCACATAAATCAAATATTATAGATACTCGTACATATTAGCTATTAGCGCCTATTTACATATTTAAGCACATAATTCAGTTAAATTTGAGGCTCATCATGATCTACAATGTTCCCGAACCATTGTTTATATGAATATTTTTGATACTTGTACTATTTTTTCTAAAGGATAATTAGGAATATAACAGAAATTTGTGAGTTAAAATTGATTGAATAACTTAACAGATTATCAAAACTTTTTTGACTTTGTAAAATGTTTAAAGAAAAAACTTATATAATTTCATAATGTTGTGAAATTCAAATTCAAGAAATGCACAAATCAAATCAAAATTATGTAGGATCTAACAGTACAGTTAAACTTATAAACAAACAAAAATTTGCAAGTAAGCAAAAAACTTGAGAAGAATGGTTTGGATTCAACAAGATTTGTTTCCTCTGCTAGCAGAGCAGTTGCTCATGCTCAGACAACGTCCACGTTTTTTCTATTCGATGACGTCAGGTCTGTCTATAGACACCCCTCTTTTAATGTAGTTTTTTAGATATTTTTTGGTGCAAAACAAACTTTGATGGTTCATGTTTAACAATAGATAATAAATTGAAAAAAATAAAACAAAGATTGTATTAGTTTTTTGTTATTAATATAATTTTTTTATTATTAGTTATTTTTTCTTTTTTTCATTATTAGAATTTTTAATAACAAACCAAATTTTCTTAGTGAGTAAACACTAATAACTAAAAATTAATAACTAAACATTAATAACTAAATATTTACATATAAACAGAAACAAATTACATTTAAGTAAAAAACTCATCATTCTTCTTGAAGCTTATCAATTTCCATTAGCAACATATCCAGTTCATATTCTGGATTTGTTTCCTCAATTCGATAATTATACCATGCTAATGGATTTATACCATCACATTGTATTTTTCTTTTATCATCTTGATAACTTAGTACAACCTTATTTAGTTGGTTGGTATAAATTTGATGAACTTTTGACTTAAATGTTAACATATCATTATAAACAATAGACTTATTAAATAACCAATTTCTATACACCTCTAAACTATATATATCAAGAATACATTTCTTAACCCCCTTCGATTTTTTTTACATCATTTTCATATTGCACGCTAAAAGAATACATTTTTGACCGAAGTCCCACAAATTCTTTCATCACTTTCCCACAATTCTCATCCTTCATCATACCCAGCACCTTTTTGTTTAAAAGAGGAATACCATATACGTTATCTTTTGGGTAATCAGAAGTGTCAAATTCTTGTTCTATGTCAGATTTTATGTCGGCATAAAAGACGTCAGTTTTTGTTGTATATATAAATGAGTCGGTGTCCATGTAATTTAAAGATAAATTTGCTTTAAACTTGTGCTGCATGAATCCATAATGAAAATTATACATTTTCCATTTAGAAAGCTCCAAGACGCAAAATCCCAAGTATATGGGCTTGTTGTAATATGTTTTGACTATTCATTTCTATAGCTACCATATCTTCAGAAAATATAGATAAACTATGAAAATTGGATTTAGATATCCAATCTTGAGCCCCCAAATGGTTACAGCTTGTTCTATTCCAGTTGGTCCCAATTCTAACATCTTTTCTTTTATCAACGTTCTCCATGGTCTTACCGTATACCGCGTTATTAAGTAATTAAAAAAAATTTTTTTCAAATGCATTTTTTGCAGAAGCTCTATGTGTAGTATTCAAATCTATATAGTCTTTTACCCATGGAGATTGTTTAAATGCTAGAATACGATGCGTTTTCTTTAGAATCAAACCATATTCCAAACATTGCTTAAGAACTCTGTAATGTATTACATAAGAGTTTTTTGGCGAAAAATCCGCAATTAATTTCTTATGGTTTGATTCTAAAGTTTTCTTGTTTTCAACACAGAAGGGAAGGTCATTGTGAGAGTCATGCAGATGTGAAGGATATTCCAAAGTGACCTCATATACATAACCATCTTGTGAGTTATTATCTATGCTTTTTGCATCCAGATTCAGCTCATGACTTATCAGCCATCGGAATCCTCCATAAGGAAGATACTCAGACATCGCCCAACCGTAAAGGTTATTTGCGTCTAAATATATTAGAAATACTGAAGGCTTGTCTTCATCAAAATCATCTAAATATTTATTATTTGCTTTGGAATATCGTTTACTGCACTGTACCATTCCAGCGCATATTCCCTTTTTAAAGAAATTATACATGTCAATGTCTGTTAACAACTCTAATTCTATTTGTGTATGTTTTAACATGGCATCCCATGATAGTCCTGGAGCAGTATAGTACTGACACGGATCTAGATTATAAATCTCCTTACAGACTTTTCGAAAATTTTCGAATATGTCTGCTAACAAAAGCACATCTGTTTTGAGATATAATTCCATATAATCTCGCAGGGTTTTGCAATTAAAGGTATGCCAAATCTTTATTGCATGCTCATAATCTTCAATTGAGCATTTCTTGTTATATAATTTATTTAAAAAATCTTCTCTTGATGGAAGCTGACCATCATCCAATTTTTCAAATGAATCAAGATATTCATAAGGGAAAACACCCTTTCTTCGTACAAGGTCAAATTCTGTCTTTCTGTTAAAGTGTGCCCTAACCGTATGAAAATCATTGCCCGTTAGATTATTAGCTAAGGATTCTAAGCTATCAGCCATAAAACGAATAGTATCTAAAAATCGGAGTTCAATATTGCAATTGTCGGTCATTTTTGTAAATGTAGATAGTGAAATGTACAGTTCTTTGTTCAGTGGTAGGACTTTTACGTTGTCAGACTTTTTACCTAATTCTTTAACAAAGAGGTGCGAGTCATAAGATGAATAATTATGAAAATATATGGGTATGAACTTCGGAATTTGGTACTTTAAGTTGCAAATATTGTGAGCTGCACCTCGATATTTACCACTTATATGACAATGATCTCTTACACGATCTTTACCGAGAAATTTGTCACATATGTGACAATTTATTGAATTTTGAAAACTGTATATTTCCGAAAGGGTCAAGCTGTTCATTTTTGTCTTACTGGTGAGGAACTGATTGTAAATATCTTCACAATCGTCAATTAACCAGTCAACAAATTTTATAGATGCGTCCTCACCAGTATATATCTTAAATTTATCTAAACTATTATTACCTATACATTTTATATAATAACTAAAGGCACAAGGAATGTGCCTCTTCATAACTTGAGTTTTGTCACTTACAGTAGTTTGGATATCTTCTAGTATGCATTCAAAATCTGCATATATAACGAACGGCACATCCATCTGCCGCTGGTGATCTTTAAACTGCAAAATACTATCTTCGGGAGAAGGTAACGCAGCAACAATTTTCCCACATTCCGTTTTGTGTTGTTCCATAGTCCATTCATTATGCGTATATTGTAGGCAGGTATTACAAAATTTGAGACTTTCACGGTGCTTTGTTGTCTGACGCCATAATAATCTGTAAAAATAATAAATTTATATATATGTATATAGTTGTTCACACACATGTATTTACTTGCTTACCTTGATATATCTTTAATAAAAATGTAATGGTGAATGTGTCCAGCTTCCAGCAAAATTAAATTAACATGCTTTATTTTTTCTTTTTGTGTATTGTAGAATGGTCCAATTATTTCATCCTCATTATCATACCCAAACACATTCACACTTATTCCATCATTACTATCCTCAAATGCTTGAATATTTTTTAATGCCAATGGGAACTTTAAATTTGTAAAATCAACCACAATTCTATTTTGTAGGCAAATGACATCAGCACTAATGTCCTCGATGTTATATGAGCAGCAACGTCGCTTTTTCTCTATTATTGTGGTATCCAATGCGGCAATTAAAGCCCATTTAAAACAATAATCATCATTGCTTTCAATGTTGATACAGCCCTGCTTTTTAGCCAGTTTTAATGGTGTGCTTATCCAATGTGATCCTTTTACTAGTGAGCTTTTGTTTATGTTAATTTCAGCGCGAATAATTCTTCTTAAAGTCCACCCAGAGTCTCTTTCCTGGAATTCTGACATTTTATTATGAATGTCCTGGAATTGTTTTTCAATTAGCTCATCTACATTACTTCCCAGACACAATAGATCCATTTTTGATCTGTAAGAAATTTGACACAAGTCAATTTCTTCCCCAACAATTTTTATGTACTCTCCAATAAGAGTTACACAGAATTTTAAATTATTATGTTTAACCAAACTTTTGTCAAGTCTTTCCTTGAAAATAGGTTTATTTTCTAAAACAAAGTCTTCAAATAGAAGAGCATCTTTTTTGTTGGGAATTCCATATGCTGCAATATTTTTTTTGAATGCACTGTTTATTTCATAATATTTTGGTTCTACATTCAAAGGAGTATCATTATATTTACCGCTGGGAGAATTTGAAGTATCCATGTCAGCAAACCCAATATTATCTAGTTGTTGCTGTTGTTGTTGTTGTTGTTGATGATGATGCTGCTGTTGTTGCTGTTGTTGTTGATGATGCTGCTGCTGTTGTTGGTGTGGTTGTTGTTGATGTTGTGGCTGTGGTTGTTGTTACTGTTGATATTGTTGCTGTGGTTGTTGTTGCTGTTGAGGATATCTGGAACTGTCCATCGTCAAGGCAAATTGATTATTCAAAACTGAAGGATAATAGTTGGGTATATTATGTTGCTGCCATTGCATTGGTGATGTATATTGATAAGGAATAGGAAGATGATGTGGAATTTTTGTGGGTACTGAAAACTGATTATTCAATGACATTGGTATCGGATAGCTGGTAGACATACCGTATTGCTCATAGTTCATTGGTAGTGGATATGGTTGGTACCGTAGAGAAGCTTGGTGCTGATGTTGTTGTTCTCCATTTGAGTCCTGATTGATGATCACTTGACCTGGTTGACCATGATTTCGGACGTGATCCAAGAACTCTTTTTGGTATTTGTATACCTTATTACACAAATTACATTGATATACAGAAGAATTAATTTTTTTTATTTATTTATTTAATCAAATTTATTTAATTATTTTATTTTATTTATTTAGTTCTATTGTAAAAAACACTATGAAATTGTTTATTAATAAATTTTTTGCTTTCAACCGCACTTATTGAGATACCAGAATATACCGATGAAAATCTTCATTATTTGTTCTACTTATATACATCCTATGAGAATCGCGTAGTAGGCATCAAGTCTAATTTTTTATTGATATTACGAGATTGATAAAATTCATATGTATACATAGCAACAGCAAGAACTAGAACATAACATTGCGTAATATTTTATGTTATATAAATCATGACTAATGAAATTTTGTTATCAAATTATGACTCATTCTCAAAAAATGTGCAGCTGAATAAACAAAGTCATAAACATGATTCTGTAAAACAAATAATCAGACGGACATTTCAAATGATGACTCATTCTCAAAAAATGTGCAGCTGAATAAACAAAGCAATAAACATGATTCTGTAGAACAAATATTCAAATTATTATCCCAAGAAATAAACAAGACGGACATTTGAAACGACATACACACATTATTCACAAATCTAAAGATAAGAAAAAAGAAACACACACACACAGACCCCTATCCCCCACACATCCACGCATCCACAGCCATGCACACAGTAAATGTAAACACAAGCATCACAAAAAATTATCAAGAACAAAAAAATAATAATAGCGACACAATAAACCCCGTAGGAACCAAAGTCGACTTTTTCATCTACAAGTTTGGTGACGTTGTCACCAAACTTGTCTACACTCTTTATTTCCACATATAATCTAAAACACTACCCAATGTCTCAATATCACCCCATAAGAACCACATTGTCTATACTCAATCAATATATCCGAAATTCATATAACACAAAACATTATCTATAATATAATTTCACACTAACACTTTAACTCAATAATAATTCATCACAATTTTTTACCAACATTTTGCCTACAGGGTACGTTTTTTTCCCCACGGGTATCAAGTTACACTTTTGTTTATTTAACAATTAAAATTTCAAAATTTCAAATTTTAATTACCCAAATTTAAAAATTTTAATGGCCGCCGTGTCCCCAGTTCCCTACTACTAAAATACATACTTCTAAAAGTAATAATGTTAAATTCATACATACACAAAACGGCAAGAAAACAATTCAGTTTTGACCCGTTTGTTCTTGTAAAAAATACTCAATGACTTGATTTGTACAAAAATAGGTATAAACAAAAATAAAACCACAATAAAATTGCTCTTGCCAATGATAAACTTCCAATAAAATACATAAAGGAACACTGTTTGCATTTGCACTTGTTATACGATTTGGTTTTCATTTCAAAACAAACATTCCCAAAAAATGGTTACTATAAAAATTAAACAACAAATACATACATCCTGGTAATGGCGAAACTCAAAAATATACCCAAGGAACAATAACACTCTTAAAACTTTTTGTGCGTACTCTACTGAAAATCACCCTTTTCAGCAGGTAGGACCTGCATTAAATGCTTTTTTTGTTCTGAAATTAGCAAACAAAATTATTGATAAATAATAAGACCATCACTTTATAATTTCTATGCAGCTGTTTGTGACTTTGTTTTGACCTGCTTTGCACAAAAAATGGAAAAAATAAATTTCATTTACAAAAACGAAATAAAACATGCACACTTGCTGGACAAAAGGATTAATGAATATGACGCGATGGATTTTCCCGCAATTAGTGTGTTTGAAATTAAAAGAAAAAAATATTAGCTCACATTCATGAATGTTGTGATCAATGTATTTCAAGCTTTGATGCTAAATAGATCAGTTTCAGTGTGACTTAATAAGAATCCTAAAAACTACTTTTGTTAGAATATTTAATTCAAAAATTCAATGGAGGAGTTCACGCAACATTCGGTAACTGTTTACTCGTTAAATTGGTAAAATTTCCATATATTTCGCTGTCAGTCAAAAATTTTTTCAAATAAATTTTATAGCAATAAAATATATCGAAAATTTTACCAATTTAACGAGTAAAGAGTTACCGAATGTTGCGTGAACTCCACCAATATTAATTTGTGTACTTATAGTTACTAGATAACTAATATTTTGTAATTTGTAAAGTGATAAAATATTTCGAGTAAATATATGTACATATATGTAGTTACAAATGTTTTTAGCAGTCAAGCATTATTAAATCACACTTGCCATCCCTGTCATGCAATCTGTTGAACAGCAAATAAAATACTCCTGTAAATACTTAGTGTATCCGGATAAATACTTGAGAGTATTTTTATACTTGTGTGTATGATTGTAGCTGATACAGAGTATAATTTTACTTATAGTCGTTTGTGCTGCGTAATTTAAATAATCTGTATGCACATAATCGTTGGTTGTTTGTATTTATACGTATTCGGCTTAAACTTGAAGAGTATTTTTGCGTATGCGGATGATTTTTATTTTTAATTGTACGCATTTATAGTTGTTTGACAGCCAATACTCAAAGAGTACTTAAACCGATAATTAGCGTTTAAAATCGCCAAGCCAAAGAAAGAAGCGTTTAAAGGAAAAAAGCACCAAAAAATCACCAAAACTTTAAAAATCGCAAAAAGTAAAAAAATCGCCAAAAGCCGAAAAATCGCCATAACTCAAAATATCGTCAAAAACCGAAAAAGTCACAAAAACGAAAAAAATCATTAAAACGCCAAAACCAATCAAAATCGCCAAAACTCTCGTCTTAAATAACAAAAAAAAAAAAAAGCGCCAAAACGAGAAAAAAACAAATAAAAAATCGCCACAGCTAAACAAATCGCAAAAAAGTAATCAAAAAATAAAATCGCCAAAATGCAAAAAAAAAAACAAGTGCCAAACTAAAATAAATTGCCAAAAGCAGAAAAAACCGACAAACACAGAAGAAAAGTGCCAATGCAAAAAAAATCGCCAAAAGTATAATATTGTAAAAAACAAAACAAAAAAAGCTAAAGCGGTAAAAATCCCCAAAAAATAAAAAAATCGTCAAAAAAAAAAAAAAAAAAAAAAAAATCGCAAAAAACAAAAAAAACTCCAAAACTGAAATAAATCGCGAAAAAAACCGCCAAAACGAAAAAAACTCCAATAATAAAAACAATCGCCAGAACTAAAAATATCTTTAAAACCCGTAAAAAATTACTAAACGAAAAAAATCCGAAAAACCGAAAAACATCGTCCGAAAACATCGTCAGCAAAAATAAATGAAAACCGTTAAAAATGCAAAAGGAATATATGCAAAAACTAAAAAAATTACCAAAAAACCGAATAATCGCCATATCGAAAAAAGCGCTAAAAAAGTCGTCAAAACTAAATATCGCCAAAAACCGACAAAATCGCAAAAACTAAAAGAAATAATAACGAAAAAAACGTCAAAAAACTAATTAAATCGCTAAAACTAAAAGTATCGTCCTAAACAAAAATGGGCAAAACGAAAAAAATCGTCAAAACTAAAAAATCGACACAACAATTGCAAAAAAGTAGCCAAAAACAAAAAAAAAATTTCAAAAACTAAAATAAATCGCAAAAACAAAAAAGTGCGAAGAATAAATAAATTGCCAAAAGTAAAACTATCGCAATAACCGAAAAAAATCGCCAAAACAAAAAAATCGTCAAAAAAAAATGAAAAGTCGCTAAAGCAAAAAAAAAAAAATCTCCAAAAATAAAATAAATAAATGAGTCAAAAGTCGCACTTAACTGAATTTACTTTTATACATTGACGAAATAAAAATTCTTTATTGGAAGAAATTTTTTATGAAGGTTTGCTTGTGACGTTTAAGGGGATAAAAACATTAAATTTAGACCGAAAATTAAGCGGACGGAACTATATTACTTTTTTGAAATATTCGCGTTTAGGGGGCGAGAGAGTGTAAAAATATAGTATTCATACTTTTTTGTAAAATATTAGGAAATATTTTACAAAAAAGTACTACCTGTTGTAGTACGCAAGTACGCTAAATGTATTAGCAGTTTTTTGCTAATTGCGATTTTTCGGTTTTTTTTTGTTTTTTGCGGTCTTGGCGATTTATAAAGAATTTTTTTGGCTTGTTTCCGATTTTGCAACTTCATGCAAATTTTTGCAAAGTTCGCGATAAAAGCGACTTTTTGCAAGTTTTCAGATTCCTTACAGTTTTGCAGATAGAAATTAAATTTAAATTGGATTCTTCTCTGCTTAAGAAGCCCTCAAATATATATAGGCGCGAAAAAGACCAACATAAAATGTTGGTATTTTTTTGTTATCTCATTTAATACATAGTTAGGAATAAAATTTAAATTGCATTCTCTCCCCAAAGAGTCCCTCAACGATCTACAAATCCATAAAACAGAGACTTCGGAAATTAAAATTTTGAGGGGATAAAAAGGGGTAAATTCGCTAAACTTATTTATGTATCCAGATCTATTGAGGTACACGTAAAATTCGAAAAACATTAAAATTTTAAATCGAAAAAAGCGGATTTGGATACTTTTTGAAATTGTAGCATTTATGGAAGAAGAAGGGTAAAATATAATGTTAATACTTTTTTAGTAACCCATTTATCTCCTAAAATAATAAACATAAAAATTTAAATTAAATTGGATTCTTCTCTCCGTAAGAATCTCTCAAATACGTTAATAAAGCGCAAAAATATAATTTTTAACCCATTTGTCTTCTAAAGTTATAAAGTTAGAAATAAAATTTAAATTGTATTCTGCCCTAAAAAAGCGCTCAAATATGCTTTTTTCTAATAATAATTTGTAATTTTCCTATATCTGGATAACCACCATAGCGAGATTCTAAGTTTGAGGTAGGTTGCATTGGGAGCAAATTGAAATTTTAAGCATAAGTATGGCGATATATTAGGCAGGACTGACCATACGAAGCTTTACTAAGTTTTCTATATCTGCACAACAATGGGGTAGCGAAGCACACCGGCTTTCCTTTATTTTGAACTGCATTTACAACTACAATTTAGAGTTGGAAAAAAACCAACCTGTTGTAGTACGCAAGTACGCTAAATGTATTAGCAGTGTTTTGCTAATTGCGATTTTTTGGGTTTTTTGTTTGTTTTTTGCGGTCTTGGCGATTTCTAAAGAATTTTTTTGGCTTGTTTCCGATTTTGCAACTTCTCGCAAATTTTTGCAAAGTTCGTGATAAAAGCGACTTTGCAAGTTTTCAGGTTCCTTACATTTTTTGCTTTCTTACATTTTTAGGGCATTTTAATCAATATTGCGCTTTTTAGTCTTTAAAATTTCCGAAGTTTTTGCAAATATTCATAATTTTTCCGTTTATTTTTCGCGAAATTTCAACATTTTCAGGATATGCTTGATATACTCCAATTATTTGGCGAGTTCGAGTCACTTAATCTATTTCAAGCCTTGATATAGATTTTTGCATTTATTTCGTATTTATTAATTTTACAAATAATCATTATTTTGCGAAGTTTTTTGAACAACTCTTCTACAAGTTGTTATAGCTTGTTTCCAAGCCATACCTAATATTTTTTGCAAATTAATATAGCAAATAGAATAGTCCCACATAATACAACTATAATATATAAAATTCGATCGTATAATTATAACGCACTTTTGTACGAAAATTGCCAAGAACAAAAATACAATACTGTATAATTAGACGATTACACAACACATACAACGTTAGTACGATCTTGTGAATTGAACATATCATTTTAATTAAACAACTTTATTGTTCTATTTGAGTTGAGCTACTTAGCATATAATTGTTTTTATGTACATAGGTGCAAAATAAAAATTTTTAGCTAAAATCTTTCTTTTGTTTACAAGCAAGTACTGTGCGTAGGCTTGCCATACGGGCTTGAATGAGGTTGATTGTCAAGATATATTAGGTGCTGTCAAGTTACAAGCTCAAATGTAATTGGTCAAACTGAAATGATATTTTTGATTTAATAATGCTTATACATAGCTAAAAGGAATAACTTCAAAAGTTTTATGAAAAATATCTCAGTGTATAAGTACCAAAACTGTTTACAACTTAAAATAATGTTCTTTAAATTAATATTTTGTGTGCTATGCAGGAAATCATTCTTCAGCGAATCCGCTATTCGACATACCTAGAGGAGAAAGGCTTTGAGTCCGGCCGAAGGCCTTAAAACTAAAAACAAACTTTTTTCAAATTTTTAATTCAGCCTTTATTCAAGTTAAAAATAATCAAATCGTTTTATTTAAATTTGGTTGTATTTTGAGTTGATACTATTTTGTTGATAAAATTTGTTTTACTTTATGAATTTACCTTTAAGAAATTTATTATTTGACATATTGTCATAATTATATTTTAAATGGAATTTATTTGTGGATGGTTATCAAGCAATTGTCTATATGCATTTCATTGGCGCTTTTACCAAATCGTCAGTAGACTTCAACCACATCTTTGAACAGTTACAAACCTCTTATTTTATGCACAGACTTTCAAAAATCATTTGAGAATTTACAAAAGATACACTTATTTTATTCTTTTGTGATTTTCAAAAATATTATCGTTTGTAAATTCTCAAATGGTTTTTGAAAGTCTGTGCATAAAATAAGAGGTTTGTAACTTTGGAACGATTTTCCGTCATCCCACGTTAAATTTGGTTTGTAAACAGACCGGTTTCGGCTATGTGCCATCTTACGTGTTCTATTGAATACTAAATGACGGAAAATCGTTCCAAATTCAAAAAAACCCCGTCGGAAGAAAAACACAACACTCAACAAATGCCTGTCAGGCTTACAACTTGGACACAATCGGACTTTTAAACCTTTACAAACTACGTAAACGAAAGATACTTACAATAAAAGCAAGCATTTGGTTCAACAAACAATGCCTCGCATTGAATGTCACACCAAAATACGCTAGAATAAAACTAAAGACCAACACAGTAGCGAGTAGGAGAACTGAGAAAAGAGCGGAAAAAAGTTTCGTAAAATTTGAAATCCAGGACTTGTATACCAAAAAAAATGTAACAAACTCGGAATTACTAGACATTCATTTACAATTGGCAGAACGAATCCCAACTGATGTACTAATGGACATAATTCATCAAATAAATACAGGAAACACGGAAGCAATGGAAGAAAAATACAGAAATATGAACAAAAAACTAGACAAACTAACAGGATCAACAAACAGAAAAAGATACGAAAAACACAATTTCCACACTAGATTCATAAACCTAACTGAAGTTAGTATCAATAAAGAAGAGGCTCAATTACTAGAGAAGGGGCTAAAGCACAACATCCAGGTAAATAACAAGAAGAAGGAAATAGAACAAACTATTGTGGACACAGAAGTGGCAATAGCGATGCTACCAAACGAGGAGCAGAATCAGGCCAGATACACCTGCAAACGAATAATAGAGAAGGAAGTCAAATTCAAAAGGAGTCCAAACAAGGAAGGCAAAGCTGTTAGAAATCTTAAACAAAAACTTAAATCTAACAATATCGTAAAAAAAAACGGAACAGTTAATAGTGGATACTAAATGCAGGAGAATCAGGAAAGATCCTACAGACGAATACCAGGCAAAGGTAAAGGAATTAATAAAAAAAGCAACCAAAGTAATAAAACCAGGCATATCATATTCATTAACACTTATGAATCCATCCGCTCCATCTATGATCACTATACCGAAGATACATAAGCAAAACACGCCAATGAGACCCATAATTAATTATAAATCTGCTCCGAGCTATAGACTATCGAAATACTTAAAAACAGTACTGAAAGATACTTTGGACCTAGAGAATAAACACACAATAGCCAACACCACGGAATTAGTTAACAAGATAGGGAGCATACAGATAACAGAAAATACTAAACTAGTCTCATTTCATATAAAAGACTTATATCCATCAATCCCAACAGCAGAGGATTTAGTATTCAATAGAACACTGAAGATGGCACATAGCCGAAACCGGTCTGTTTACAAACCAAATTTGACGTGGGATGACGGAAAATCGTTCCAAATTCAAAAAAACCCCGTCGGAAGAAAAACACAACACTCAGGTTTGTAACTGTTCAAAGTTGTGGTTGAAGTCTACTGACGATTTGGTAAAAGCGGCAATGAAATGCATATAGACAATTGCTTAATAACCATCCACAAATAAATTTCATTTATGAATTTAATTCAAAATGTGGCAACAGAGCCACCTGACAAGTGGTGTTAAGCAAAAATACACGAGAGCACTGACGATGGAAGTGTAGCGGCTTCCGAAAGTGGCGCTACTCTGTTCTGCTGTGTACGTTGAAAAATTAAATTGATGTTAATTTTTCCCTTATTCCTTGGAATATTAATCATGCCCAATTCTTTCTGAATATAACGTTACGGACCTTAGCCTAATAATCAATTTGGATTCAGAAAGCAAATACGTTCGAAATAATCATATTAATTGAATAAACTTTTTTCCCATAGTAATTTTTTTTTAACTTTTTAATTTATTTATTGAATCTTCAATTGTAAATTGAACTAACAATAAGTATTCAAATCTTAAAACTAAAATTGTTAATAACACTATGCTAGTCGAAAAAACCGACAGAAGGATCAACAGACGGATAAACGTAATTCGAGTACGCTGATTTCAGTGGAGTTCACCGTTTTTCAATGTTAGCGCTTAAAAAAGAGATATTTACGATTTAAAATTTCAGTTTTGGACCATTTTCATAGGATTAAAGGAGCAATTCTTAAGATAATTAGACGAAATTCGGTTCATAAGTTAGCTATGCACTACAAATATACCTAAATTTGATGAAATCGGTCCACGTTTACACGTCTTCTTCATACAAGCATCCGCCAAAATTTCAACTAAATGTCGCTAGAACTCATGAATTGTTTTAGATTGTTTTCTCAGTCTTCTTGTAGAATAGTTGCGACAAATTTTTGATAGTAAGCATCTAAAATTTTTTTCCATTCTATTATGACCTTTTTGGCTCAGATTTGCAGGAAACCATGTGCTCCTGGTTTTTTTTTAATTGATATAATACCATACATTTTTCATAGTGTTTCTATGACATGGGCCTTAGTGTTTCCATGTAGCAGCCATGATCTTACTTTGTGGGCATTGTGTTTAGGATCATTATCCGTTATTCCGATTGCTGATGACCTTGCTTTCTTACTAAAGCTACTTTCAGTCATGGAAGCAAGTTTTGGAGCATTTAAGAAGGAGTTAGCTTTTAGTTTTCTCAAAAGAAAACGTTCTTCTGCCTCAGAAAATATTTTGTTGGCCTGTTTTGGTTTGTTTTACAACTAGTATTCTATTTGAGTCTGGCAACCCTAAGTGTGCGCCATTAAAAGGGTTATTGTAGAAGGGCAGCTCTACATATGCACGAAACTACGTAAGTCGAGAGGAAAAATTAAGGAACACGTTTTTTACAAACGCAAATTTTCATTAGCGCTCGTCTTGATTACAACGCGTTGTAGTGTATCAACATAGTCGATAAGTATCATTTATTATTATCACTCAAATAAAAAGTAGTATTGCTAATTGTTGTAATTATTGATAATCTTTCTTTCTACTTTCCCATAAGAATGTCACTCAAATGGAAAGTAGAAAGTAAACAAAAATAATGTAAAAACAAAAACTTAAGTTTAAGATACCGTTAAGTTAGTTTATAAGGACTTCAATTTTTGAAAATAAAATTAATTAAAGTTTAGCCTTTAAATCGGCATTTTAACATTTTAATTCTCTTGAGCAATCATCTGCTCCAAACTAAAAAAGCATTCACCTGCTTTCACTTGGCATTCTATCTGCCATAATAAAAACAATTAGAGCCAGTGGCGTTTATTATCGCCGGCAACAAACGGGTAGACAGAGTAAATATTGTCCAAACATTACAGCGTTCTGTAAAAATGCTGTAAGTTTCCAGTTTAATCGAGTAAGGTCAGCTGTTCTAGTGAGTTCACCTGTTAAATACGCCTTGATTCGCACTATTAAAATGTCAAAAATTACTTGACCAAGCAATGGCTTGAACATTAATTTTTATTTCAGTTGGTGGAAAAAATCTTTGGTATGACGTCCTTGTTTTAGGCAATAAATGTCTGAAATTCGGCTGACTTCTCTTTTGAGCTGCGTACCACCAAACAAAAAGTTGTCTGAAAATATTCCAAAGCTGAATTTCACTTTTTTACAGGTACTTCTTATGTCATCATGAATTTCAGGCAGGCGCGTACTAGGCTAAAGTTTGAAATTTGAAGGGGAAATTTGAAGGTCTTAAAGTAGGCCAAGCCTTGTGTAGCATATAATCCTACGTCTACAATAATGGCTAAATGTAGACAAAAATGGCTAAAAACTCATGCAAAAATCATGAATATTAAGCAAAACTAAGAAAGGATTTCATATATTATTTTTTACATCAAATTGGAAAGACTTTTAAGTAAATAAAATCATATGGAGCGCCATTATTGCGCTAACCCACGTTTTTTCTTTTTATTAGCAAAACTTTTCAGCGATTTTAGTCAAATTTAAGAATTTGTTGGGAGTAGCTTCCCTGCGGTAAATGGAACTGGCACAAAACAAGTCACGTGACCGGTCCCCAGGTGGTAGGGACCAGTCCGAGTTCTAACACTTCCTATGAAGCGGACCAGCCACTTTTACATGGGGATGGCCTAGGATAGGGTTAATTGATACTTTGTATGCACCTTGTAACTTGTCTCTGAACTATCTTATGGAGTCCTAATCGGTGTAGAATAATATAGATTATATATAGATATTATTCCCAAATTCAGCTGTAATTATCGACTAATTTATTTTTTTATTGTAACAAATCCATGTAGAAATTGTATTTTATTTTTAAGCGGTGTCTTTGATAGGATTCGAACCGACAACCTCCGGCATGACAGGCTAGTACACTACCCACTCGACCACAGGGGAACTTATTGTTCAATGTTGTAAATACTATTTAAGCTGGAATTAATATCTGAATATAGTTACGGAACAGGTTCCTGAGAGGAATGGCAGTCTCATTGAAGGGAGACAATTATTATATAGATACTATGTAATAGGCCTTTGATCCAGGTGCATCGAATTAGTTCAGTGCCGTTTACTAATATACTAGCCGGAGTACCAACTAAATTGACTGAAAATGGTTAATATGTGACCATTTACACAATATGTCTTTTTTCACCATTCACTACTCCTTATTTTTGGTACCAGTCTCACTTTCTCAAGTCATGGAACGAGTACTTTTGGATCATTTGTCGCCAAATTTTCCGCAGGGTTATTAATGCGAGTATTTCGGAAAGTGAAACCCCTGTTTCTGCATTGAATTTTTGTCGCCTATCTATTGCCATTAGCCATTATTGCGCTCACTGATGATTTTTATTTTTATAAACGAAACACTTTTCGGTGATGTTTGCCAATTTTGAATAGTTTTTCTTCTGAACTTCTGAATGCAAGTATTTCAGAAAGCGACAGACAACCCCCATTTATCAATTGAATTTTTGCCCCCTAACGGTTGTCATTATCTATTTTTCGATTTGCATTAGCTCTTATTGCGCTCACCGAATTTTTTTCAGCGATTTTTGAAAAGTTTCCTGGGTATAATTTCTAAATGGAAATATTATTGATTTCCATTAGCTATTATTGCAGTCAGAGAAGATTTTTATTTTTATAAACGAAACACTTTTCGGTAATTTTTGCCAAATTTTAAAAAGTTTGCTGTGTATAACTTCTGAATTAATGAACGAATGAATATGAATGTAAACAAAACAAAATGAATTTTTTTCATCTCCGAAAAATGGTTTGATGTTTTACCAAAATTCGTTTTCTTCTCATGCATGGTAGAAAAGAAGTGTTCATTTCTTGCGAGTTTCCATTTTTTATAAAAAAAAACGGTAGAAAAGTTCATGTATGAAAAAATAACTAGATTAAAATAAAAGTGGCTAAAAAATAGCTAATAGCTAAATTTCTTTTCTTCTGGCTAAACCCGATGAAAATGGCTAATTTTAGCCAGAAAATGGCTAAATTCACATCACTGATTATAAGCAACAAAAAGTAGTCGGTCTCTACTGCAATATTGCCACAGTATATCAATTACATATTTTATTTTATTGGTCAGTTGTAATAATGGAGAAATCTTATTTGTCACGTTATCATTCAATATAGCTTATCTTAATAATAACTATTTTAAGCGTTATCAGCAAGTTGTAATAATGGCCCTTAAAAGTTTAGAGCATAGGTACGTAGATAGTCAACTAAAACTTCAAAAACGTAAGTCTGCTGTCAAAAACCTAAGTCTAAGAATGTGTTAGTAGAACATTTTGCATTAGGATTGGTTTAAAATAAAATATTCCCCACAGCACCAAAACCATACTTAGTTGTACAAAAAGTATTTTACAAAATTTATATTTTAAACCCAAATTTTTAGTTGTTATATACAATTAATTTTGCATTAATTAATGAAAATATGAATTTAGAATAATTTTTAATGCATTTGAGCTCAAACAATTTTGATTCGCTAAACATTTTTTTTGCATTTTTTCTATTTGGCACAAAAAAAAAGTTGTCTCAAATAGTAACAAAAATGCAATACTGTTGAATGAAAAAACGGTTGAAAACTTTCAACACACAAATGTCAACAAAATTAAAAAATATTTTAAAATTACAGCAAGAAGACATATATAAAATGTATTATACTACAAATAAAAAAATTAAATAAAATAGTGTTTGTGTGTGCAAAAAAATAAATTTTAATTCATTTTCAAGTGCAAAAATTACTCTCTCTGGTGAGCGTTGAGCTGCCTCTCTCAGTGTGTTGGATAACAAAATATCCATAGGTATGAAGAGAGTTGTCAATTTTTTTTTACTATCTATGTATTATCTATAGTTTAGAGTTCCATACTTATTACCACTTTTTCTAATTTTCACCACTGTGCATCGTAATCAGCAGATGAAAATACATAAGAATCACATATTTTTATTTAATCAACAAAACCACTGTTCCGCTGTGTAATTGAGCCTCATGTCTTCTTTTAGTTTTTTTCATTTTGTACTATTTACTTAGGATTTTTTAACTAAATTTGTATTTTGAATGTTAAGTTCATGCTAAATTGATTTAATTTTATTTTTTTATTTTATTTTGTAATTCAATTATAATTAAATTATTGTGGCAAATTTTTAATCTTAATGCTCCTGCTCTTTAATTATAAGATTCTTTCTTGTTGAGCAGGATTTCAATAAATAAGCAAATAAATAATTTATGTAAAAATATTGTTTTTCTTTTGTTTTTATTATTAACATATGTAAATCGCGAAAACATTTTTTTGTTTTATTTTTGTCCACAAAAATCATGGGAAACCATTCAAAAAATTTCCGATTACTCGAATAATTATTAGCAGTAAAGCTTACTCAAATAACTCGAACGAAATAAAAGTATTACTCGATTGTTCGAGTAACTCAAAAACTTTAATTTCGATTAATGAATCGAACAATTAAAAAGTCGATTAAAATCAAAACCCTAATATGTACTTTCCTGGGGATATTCAGAGTAGAGATGGGCGCGTGTTGTAATTTTTTTGGTGTCACGAGCACGCACGACTGAACACGAAGTGTTCTTAACAGAAAATCTGATTTCTTTCGTATTCGGGTCCGATCGTGTTGAGCAAACTTGACACGAAAAAACACGAAACGATTTTAGGGGTAAAATATGTATGAATGCAGAAGCTTGCCAAACAAGTATTAGATATATATAGCTCCACTTTTGGATTACTCTTAAGCCGCACAAGATTATTGAGCGCAAATCTTGATAATTTACTGTTTCTCAACAAAAATATGTAAATAAAAATAGAACATGAAACGTTAAAATAGAAGAAAAATATGTCTTTGAATATTAGGGTATTCACTCGAATAATGTTTGATCGATTAATCGAATAATTGAAATCAAATAATGTTCGATTAAACAAAAAATTTCAATTTCGAGTAAAAATTGATTCTATTAATCGAATAACTCGACTAAAAAATTTTATGTAAACTTTCCTTTTTTTTTGATTAAGTTTTAGTAGATTTCTTAATAAATTTTTGAAATTATGTCAAAATTGCTATTCAATTCAAACGTTATTTCACACTAATAGACCGCATGATCAAAGGATTAAGAAAATTATGCAGTAGCAATAAATATCTTGTACAACAATTCGGAAATATTAAACAAAAATTATTTGAAAGATTTTAAAGAAGAGATTTTAAAGAGCAACTAGTTAACTTGATTTTTCGTATTAAAATATCGAATGTATTCTAATGGCGGTATTCACTAAAAAATTAAAAACATTCACATCAAAATCAAAGAGCAAAAAATTACTTTATGCATCTCGAAAAAATAAAGAATTGATCGAATGAATTGGAAATGCTTTCTAACTCACTTTTCGCAAATTCTCTCCTCGATTTCGATTAATTGTTTAATCGAACAATGAAAAAGTTAAGTAAAATGAATACCCTATTGAATATAAAAAAATGTCTTTTTGGCTTGTTTTTGGATTTGATTTCGTGCGTGTTGTGTCGTGTTTTGAAAATTTTTGGCGAGCGTGTTTCGTACGAGTTGGACATCTCGGTATTCGTTTCGGGTCGTGTCGTATTGGAAATTTCGACAGGCGCCCATCTCTAATTCAGAGTCAAAGGAAGGTTCGATTTTAAAAATTTAAGCGATAAAAGACCGAAATCCGTCAAAAACAAAAAATGTTATAATGCTAGAAAATGAACAAATACCCGTATTCCAATAAAATATGACGAATTTTTTTGTCATATGAATTTTTCAACTTTCTTGTTACATATTTTTAAATAAAATTGTCATGGTATTCTGTTGTTCCTGTGACAATAAAAATCTTAAAAAGTTTTCAACATACTGAGGTGAATTTTTATGTCAAATAAATAAATTAATTTATTATTTTAAAATATTTTATGAAATAAATTTAAAGGAAAAAACCAATTTTTTTTATTTATTATGAGTTTAATGATGTAAACCGTTTTAAAGTTTTTGTTCGTATTGGCGGTATTTGCGAATTAAAATTCTTACGTAAAATTAGCTTTTTTAACTCGTTTTTGCGAGAAAACTATTTTTTCGTGAAAAGTTTGGCTTAGCGAAAAGTTGTTGAGTTTTATCTTGAAACAGATTGATGGTAAACATAATCGACTACGTAGCCCAGTCAAATAAGCAGAAAAAGGGGCCAACTGCGGAATGAGAGATAATAAGCTCAAAATTCGTATACACCTTCCTTTTGGTGTTCTAAAAGCTGTCTCAAAAGTCTCATAAAATCTCGTGTCTGCGCCGTAAGTTATTCAAGGTCAAAGGTCACAAAAATCAGTTTTTCGCGATTATCTCGGTTTCTAGAGCTCCAATGATGTTAACAGTTATTATTGTAGAGCATAAAATTTGCGACAAAGGGCCAAAAAAATTTTTGTTGGAATATATTTAATTACACGTTTTTTATTTAAATAAAAACAAAAGTAATATGTAGTAGTATAGTATAAATGTATTTTATTGTATTCAGGGTGTTTAAAAATATTTTTTGTTGAAGTTATATTAAAGTAAATACATATTTTATATCTGTGTACTTTTGATTACAGTTTCATGTTGAGATTTTTTCGTTTTTCTACATATTTAAAATACTTTGTTGATTAGTCGCAAATTAAGAAAAATCGGGATGAGCTATAATTTTAATACATTAATATTTTCTTACTAAATATCGTAGGAACATGGCGATTAGACCAAGACGAGCATTAAAAATAAAATTGTAGTTAAGAAAAACGCACATTTATATATAATTCTAATTTGATTGTAGTATATAATCCTCAAGTTTTTAGTCCAACAGTTCCTTAATTCTGATATTACTGTTTGTAACATTTTTTGTCTTTATCATAACAATTACTAGAATTAGGTTTCATTAAATCTTTCGCTTCTATAAATTCGTACATATATGTAGATTCATCTAAACATTTTTTATTCATAGAAATCTTTTATTTATCAAAAATGGCTTGACAGTTTAGTTAGTTAATTTGAGTGCTTAACTTGATATTCTTAAAAATTTTATTTGAAACAAGACAGGTTTGCAAAAAAAAGTAAGGACTTTTTTCTTTGAGAGACAAAACATTATTTTAAATAAAAGTAGTATTCGACACAGGCAGAAAATTACATTGAAAAATGTACTGAACGGATTCGAACGGTTTTAAAGGTAGTTTTACATGGTAATACATGTATTGCGATGTCTAAAAATGAAAAGTCTTATCATGTAAACGCAAAATATATTGAGTACGAGTGAATACGGATACAAAATTTGACAAGAGCTCGGTAAATGTTTATTTTCTAAACCATTTTAGAAACTTATGTATTCTCATCACACCAGAGGTGTAAACATGAAAAATACTTACAACAGACTTTTGTTCTCTTTTTTTAAGCACGAAGAGAACTTGATAATATTTTGATTTTACAAAGTCGTTAATACTTTGTATTACCATGTAAAGCACCTTAAGTAGATAGTTGAATTTTGAGCTGAAAGGGCCAAAAGAGATAAGAAAGTACCACAGGGCCGTCAAACATTCAAAAGTGCCACAAATGGCCCAATTGTGTCACATTTTGCATCACTGCGCCCAACCGTTTCTGAGATAGGGGGCAGAGAGCCCGCAGCGCTCAGCCATACTCACTGTAATGCAAGGTCCATGAATCTCAGTAAATAATACCTTGTATTAAGTTATGGAATGAGATATAATAATATATTTACCCATTTTATTTCTACGTAAAATCTACTTTAAATAAACTTTATATAAAATTAGAATATACAACAAATATTTCATCTAATGAGTTTTTAATTAAAATTACAATAATTTTAAATACAGGAAAGAAAAATCAATCCATCGGTACTTAAATTAATCCCAAGCAGTGTCAAATCCTGAAAGCAATACCACAAAGATTGATTCAATTACGGAATATTCAAGCGCAAAACACTTAATTTTACCCTGATTCGGCTTTATTCATGTAAAAAATTCTTATTTTAAGTACGACAATGTTTGTTTGCTTTGATGATAGCCTAGGGCTGCCAGAAGTCTGAGCCCGTCGACCAGGACATTTATAATACATATCACAACCGAATGTACAACAAAAGCTTATATATTCCAAGAACTAATCATATAAAAATGAACCGCAACAAATTTTTATTTTGATACATGTATCAACCATATATTTCAAATTGAAGTCCAACAATTAAACAATAGATACAAAACTTAACATGTAATTCATACATAAAAAACAATAACCAAAAATAAAAAATTCATTGAAAAATACGAGGGGCGAAAATAAACACATGGGCTGGCGAGGCGACCTGTGTTTATTTCATCAAGTAGTTGAAAGACTTAAGCCCCAGGCTTTGTGTAAATTTTTATATAGAAATGCACACTTTCATACGAAAACTTTGATTTTGATGGTAACTGTAAATCACTAAGTTGAATAAATCCAAATATCGTAATGAAGAAAAAAATCACCACTATTTTTGATATTATTAGAAACTTCAGAATTTTATAGATTGAAAGTTCTTGCATTTGAACAAATATTCAAAAAGACCGAAATTAATTTGTACAATTTTTTGCAAACAGTTTGTAAAACAAAGCGAGGCTATTCCACAAAGGCTTTTCCAGTTTTAGTAGAGTTTAAAAAAAAATTATGGTTCTCCCACATTTGTCTGCAAATATCGGATAAATATTTAGCTCCGTCAATTTAACAAACGCACATACTGATTAAGCCTTTTTAAGCTTTTCTGCAGAAACACACGAGTCATAGTAGCAATCAAATCTGCGACCTCCCAGTTAATAACCTAGCACACTTCTTCAGTACGCGGGTAACTAAACTAAATTTCGATGTTCCTTAGAAAATTAAACTTTAGAAGGAATTCTTTATTCTTTGAAACTCATAAAACCAATTGTTTTGGTACTCATATTAAAAGCGATTTAGCAAAAATTATAAATCCGGAAATGTATTCATTCTCAATCATTTATATAACATGGTATATATTTAATCTTATAAAATAATTTATTTTTTGTTATGCATTTATGTTTGTTTATGAACCACATGAAATTACTGGCGATTGCTATTTCTTTGTTTTCTTATGCCGATTTTCTTGCCGATTTTTCGAATTGAAGTGCCGAAAATGCCGATTTTTTGCACGATAAGTCCAGATTTTTGATAAAAATCATTTGTCAGCCCTGGCCACAGGCAACAAATCGTCAGCTTATTATTAGTTTGCTGCTTTCTAATGCTTTTTCCTTTTTATGGGTCAACCAATAATAAGGTGACGAAATGCTGGTAAAATTGATTCATGTAAACAGCGTTATAACAAAAAGCTTAACCTCTGTTCATAACAAAAATCAGCAGAAATTAAATTTTTGTCTGCATTGACCTGTATCAAAAAACTACGACAATTTAAGAGCGGACCAGGACACCAGGACAATTTGTCTAAAACCAGGACAATCCTGGAAAACCAGGACATATGACAGCCCTATGATAGCCACAATTCACTGATGTGATCTTGTTGTTGTTGTTTATTTTAATTTCTTTGCGCGTAGCCGACAAGTAGCGACAAATGTCGTATTACATGCTTGATTCAAGCCCGCTGCATAGTTGAATCAATCCTGCCGTATACTTGAATCAATCCTACTGCGCACTTTAATCGATTTCGCCGCGTACATAAACAAGCCCGAATCAGGTTTAATTCTCCTTATTTAATCCAAGAACAGACTTGAGAATTTATATATTTATCCCCATATTCATAAATAAATAAAATTTACTTGAAATCTGTTTTAAGAAAATTTTGTACTAAAAATTTTAAATAAAATACAATTTAAACTCATTTTAAATTTTATGAATATGGGGGTTAATATTTAGCTAATTTTAATACTGTTACGCATTATTTTAAAATTTATTTTTCTTCATTCTTGGTATTGAACTTACCTGATCATGTTTGTAAAACAACGCCTTAGACAACTCAGCTAAATCAGTATATGAAAGAACTAAATCTAAAATCCAGTATACACCAGCAGCATGCTTATTTTATTTATTTAATTTTATTTATTGATATATTATTCTAGCACAACAAGATAAGTATCTTATAAATTACAGTGCTAGTGAGAAGAAGCATTATATACTCATACAAAACGTTGAATTAGTATTAATATTTATATATGAACAATCAATTAACGATTTAGTACACAGAATACAAATGTTTAGAGGAAAAAATTAATTTAAGTATAAATACAATTAAACATGATAAGAAAAACATAATATAAAAAAGATATATATATAAAGTTTTAACTAAAGTATTTCAATAGTTCAGCTTTAAACCTATTTGCGTTGCGTATAGTTTGAATTTGATTAGGAAGCCGGTTCCAAAGACTAGTGCAGTATATGAAAAATTGTCTTTGAGATAAAGAACTTCGATATTTTTGTTGAATTAGTTTCTTTCCACGAGTAGATCTGGCAAATCGTAATTTATTAAAAAGGTAGTCTGGCTGTTCAGTGGTTATAATCCGGTGCAAGAATGTAATACATTTAAACTTAAGGAGATTATTAAAACTCATCTTACTGATTTCATATGAAAAAGCCTATATAGATTCTCGACGTCCTCTATTGTAAATATTAGGGATGTAACGATACGCCGTTTTGCCGATCCGATACCGATACCGATATTTAAAAATAAATATCGCCGATACCGATTCCGATACCGATACGAATATTGAAATTGAGTTCAATATTCGATCAACATATTTAGATCAACAAAACTCAAGTGCAATTTTTTTATTATACAAAATTACATTGTAAGAGAGAATATTCAAAATTGATTTTAACCCAGTATAAAAAATTGGAAGTAATTTTTAAGGAGAAACATTTTCTTTGCTTCCGAAAAATCTATATTAAAAATATGCAGATAATTAGTAGAAAAGCAAGAAAAAATTTTTCATTCCTTTATAATTTTAAAAAATACTCGCCATGCTTTTTAAAAAATCGATTTTTTAAAGGACATTTATCAACTAATATTCTTCTAAATAACTTAATAGCTTAATTATTAAAAATCTTCTAAGTTTATATTTATTCACCTAAATTTACACGAAAATAAAGTTTTGAGTTTAAATTCGCAAAAAAAAATTGTGAAAATGTGTAATTTTTATCCTTTTTCCTTGAGGAAAAATCATTACAGAACACCGAAAAAAAATGTGTTCTAAAATCGCTTCCAATTCGGTGATTGGCAATCGAAAAACAGAACTTCTTGCAATGGCAAGGATATGTAAAACTTATTAGAAATTATCCGAATTTGCAATACTTTCGGATCGCGAATTCTACATTTTCATGACTTCTTTGGAGTGTCTTTTTTTGCTGAAATAAGATTTAAAAAACAACGACTTGAATTTGAATTCATGGTAAAATTAACAAAAAATAAATAATTTTTTTTTGACAAAATAACAGCATAAAATATTAATAGTTTTTAAAATTGATATTAATAAGATTTAAAAAATAACAAAGTGAATTTAATTCATGGTAAAATTGAATAAATATAAATTATTTGTTAAAAAAAACTCTGAAAAAAAAATTTTAAAAGTATCGTCGTATCGACAGTAAAATATCGCCGATACCGATGTATCGGAAAATCTGAAGTATCGCCGATATATCGGTATCGGTATCGGTATTCGTTACATCCTTAGTAAATATATCTCGCAATATTATTGTAGGCAACGTTAATTTTCTGGAAGTCGGCGCTATCACAGTTAGCGTAGATTTCACAGCCATATAAGAGGACTGGTATGAGGTACGTTTTTGCTAGCAACATTCGTATAGTAAAAGGCGTTGAATACTTGACTGCGCAGCATTCCATATACTCGGCCTACAACACAGGTTATATGGTTGGACCACGTGAGTTTATTGTTAAATATAACGCCCAAATTTTTAGAGGAATGCACAATTTCAATTGTGGTGGAGTTTATTTTTATTTTGATGTCACCATTCAGATCCATTCAGTCCATTGTGAGCAGCCCAAGTGCTAATACTAGCTAAATCCTGATTTATTTTATTAGCGCATAAAGAAAGTTCGTTAACTATACTGCTGTTATAAATTTGAACATCATCAGCATACATATGTATCTTACAGTGATTTACTATGTCCGGTAAGTCATTATTTTTATTTTGATGTCACCATTCAGGTCCATTCAGTCCATTGTGAGCAGCCCAACTGCTAATACTAGCTAAATCCTGATTTATTTTATTAGCGCATAAAGAAAGTTCGTTAACTATACTGCTGTTATAAATTTGAACATCATCAGCATACATATGTATCTTACAGTGATTTACTATGTCCGGTAAGTCATTAATATATTAATATATAGACAAAATAATAAAGGACCTAGTATTGAGCCCTGTGGTACTCCTCTGTTTAAATTAAGTGCATCCGAAATTTTCCCATTTAATACGAGCAAACAAAAATAGCAACAAAAAACAACAACAAGAACACAATAGTGCATTGTGACTATCAACAAGCAAACAAATACCAACACACTACGGCTTTGTATAAAGTTTATAAAAATATTCGTACTTAAAATAAGAATATTTGTACTTAATTTAAGAAATTTGTACTTGGTTCAAGATTTTTTACATGATCTAAGAACTTTGTCCTGTTTTCGGCTTGATTTAAGTACATTTTAGTGTTATTCGTACTTAAATTCTTAGTACGACTCGTACTCAAAGTAAGTAGAAAACAATTTAGAACGGCGCATTTCTTGTTGTGTAAGTATTATTAAACAAATATATTAGATATATGCAAACTGTTATTAGCTATAATGTATTAACTAATATAGAACGCAAATTATTTCTTGTAAATGGTATTTCAATTATTTAATAACTTTATACAAGGTATTATTCACTGGGATTCACGGTTTACCTTGCATTACAGTGAGTATGGCTAAGCGCTGCGGGCTCTCTGCTCCCTATCTCAGAATCGGTTTGGCGTAAGAAAAAATGTTTAATACAAAATCTGCCGCAAAATTTTGTGCTCTACAATTTTTTATAATAACTGAACATCATTGGAGCTATACAAACCGAGATAATTGCGAAAAACTGGGCTCAAATCCGCGAACGTACAACTCGTCACGTAAAAACGCCATTTTCGGATTATGACATACGTGAATGTACTGTAATCCCATACAGTTTATACGATTGACGTATCACGTAATTCATTTTAGTACGATTGCCGATACGATCACGGATGTAACGATTTGAGCCCTGATTTTTGTGGTACCTTTGACCATGAATAACTTATGGCGCAGACACGAGATTTTATGAGACTTTTGAGACAACTTTTAGAACATCAAAATGAAGGTGTATACGAATTTTCAGCTTATCATCTCTCATTCCCCAATGAAACTCTAAAATGACTGGGCTATACGGTTAAGTTGTCTTAATATTCGCGGCCTCAAATATGCATTTCTAAGTAAAACCAAGGTTGATTTTTTGTGATATTTTGACAGTTACTAAGCTCTAAACATCTAAATAACCGCACTCTAATATTTATTCGCGTAAAATCATTATTTTGCAAAAAAGTTTATATTTGATAAGTATCTCTGGCATTAAAGTTTTTTTATGCGGATATTAATTACAGCAACTCTTGCTGTTACGCATATTTAATAACATTTGCTAAATTTAAGAATTATCTCAAAATATAGAAATATGGACACTAACTTCGAAGCTTGTTAAAATTTGCGAATTCGCAATCACGTCTTTCTTATTAATTTACCTAACGTAGCAAAGAAATTAACAAGAAAAATATATATTCACATACATTTTTATTTGTTATGTGCTTTCCATAAGGGGACAAATTTGTTATATATTGTTCATAACAATATTTTTCAGAATACCAAAAATACAAAAACTGTCATTCACCTCAGTTTTGTTATAATTTTGTCATTGTCACAGAGCTTAGAATACGGCTATAAATTTAAATCCTTTCATTAATATTTTCAATTTGTTTTTTAGCCGACTTCAAAAAAGCAAGAGGTTATCAATTCGTGTGTAGGTTTTTTTTATTTTTGTACACGAATAACTCTGTAATTTTTTAACTGATTTTCAAAATTCTTATTTTTTGTTTGAAAGGGCTTGCTTGCAAATAGGTACCATGAATTTTTTTCGAAAATCGGGTGGGGAGGGGGGTTTTCCCCAAAAATATTGATTATCGCATTAGTCCTTCATATATGTACCGATTTTCAGAATTCTTTTATTGTTTGAAAGGCCTTGCTTGCGGGCTAGAAATTTGGTAGCACTGTTTATTTTGGATAACGGGAACTTTAAACAATATATATAAAGACCGTTATATTATTATATTTTACAGACACCTTATAAGCATAAAGCGAACTTTAAGCGCTCGAAGCGGGCGGGTATATCTAGTGTAAAAATAAAATAACAGTGTTCACATTTCGCACTTCTTCTGCGACTTATTTTCATTTGAAAACAAAAATTCCCAATTACCTGATCTAATATAAAAATCGATCAACGAAAGCAAAACTTCCAAGAAGTACCTAAGTAATAACAGCACTGTTAACATTTTCTTGTGAGCATTTGCTAAAACTTTTTTTATTGGTATAAAAAGGATAGTGTACCTAATTCGTAGGATTTTGTTAAAACTTGCTAGTGATATAAACTATTTTTCTGAAGACTTTTTGAATTATGTGTCCATACTATACTAGTTATTTCTATACCTAGTTAAAATATGTACACACATGTGTTTTTTAATCTGCTTAAAGATATCGTGAAACTTATGAAAAAAAATTTATAAACATTTTTGTCTTAAAAATGCCTTGTTTTGTTTGAAATATACTTTTCTATATGTTAATGGAACAAATAACGGATTTTTTTAATTCTCTTCTTATTTATTTGTGCTTATTAAAACAAAAATTTTTATAAACAAATTTTTTTCCATAAGTTTCACGATATCTCTGAATCTACTAAGCAGATAAAAAAACAGTATTGGAGCGGTTTAAAGATAATGTTGTTGACGATTTTTTTTGTTTTAACTGAATAGAACAACCCGTTCTCCAGTTATATTATTATATTTTACAGACACCTTATAAGCATAAAGCGAACTTTAAGCGCTCGAAGCGGGCGGGTATATCTAGTGTAAAAATAAAATAACAGTGTTCACATTTCGCACTTCTTCTGCGACTTATTTTCATTTGAAAACAAAAATTCCCAATTACCTGATCTAATATAAAAATCGATCAACGAAAGCAAAACTTCCAAGAAGTACCTAAGTAATAACAGCACTGTTAACATTTTCTTGTGAGCATTTGCTAAAACTTTTTTTATTGGTATAAAAAGGATAGTGTACCTAATTCGTAGGATTTTGTTAAAACTTGCTAGTGATATAAACTATTTTTCTGAAGACTTTTTGAATTATGTGTCCATACTATACTAGTTATTTCTATACCTAGTTAAAATATGTACACACATGTGTTTTTTAATCTGCTTAAAGATATCGTGAAACTTATGAAAAAAAAATTTATAAACATTTTTGTCTTAAAAATGCCTTGTTTTGTTTGAAATATACTTTCTATATGTTAATGGAACAAATAACGGATTTTTTTAATTCTCTTCTTATTTATTTGTGCTTATTAAAACAAAAATTTTTATAAACAAATTTTTTTCCATAAGTTTCACGATATCTCTGAATCTACTAAGCAGATAAAAAAAGAGTATTGGAGCGGTTTAAAGATAATGTTGTTGACGATTTTTTTTGTTTTAACTGAATAGAACAACCTGTTCTCCAGTTATGTTAACTTTTGTTGTGCAACTGAAATTTTTCCAAAATAAGGGTGACCCTAATGTATATACTTGAAATTTAATTCCCATCATTTTGTTTAAATATCATGTAAAGTTCAGTTTCCATTACCAAACCCCAAACAAGCAATTAACCTATATACAAAACATATGTTCAATTCACAAGCTCAGTCGTATGTCTTATCGTTTAAAAAAAGACGACATTTGCTTATGTGCTTGTGAACAGACAAATTTGTTGTATCGTTATTTTGTCGTATTATATATTTTAATTCAATGTAGTTAGTTCATTTTCAGTAAATAATGTATGCCAAAAATCGGATTTTGTTATTATTACAGGTTTAAAAATTTCTTTAATACAATTAGCAAGTTTTCGCTAATTAGCGATTTTTTTTCGCGATTTTGTCGTTTTTGACTGTGTTGGCGATTTCTAATCAATTTTAGCTCTTGTTTCCGATTTTGCAACTTCTCGCGAATTTTTGCAAAGTTCGCGATAAAATTGACTTTTTGCAAGTTTTCTGCTTCCTTACAGTTTTGCCGATTTTTAAGCAATATTAGACGTTGTTATCATGCCGCTATTAGCAAGTTTTTGCGAATTTTCGCTATTTACGCGATTTTTACCAAATATTTTGCATTCCTCACAGTTTTAGCGATTTTTAATCAAAATTATTGCTTGTTTAAAATTTTGATTTCGCGAATTTTCACTTTTTTTCGCGACAGGAGTAATTTTCCCAATATTTTGGCTTTCTTACATTTTTAAAGTAATCAATATTACGCTTTGTAATCTTTAAAATTTTAGCAAGTTGTTGCAAATTTTCATATTTTTCGCGTTTTTCCCCGAGTGTTTGACTTTTCTTACAATTTTCGGGCTAGTTTAAAATATTGCAAATTTTCGCGAATTTTCGACATTTTCGCGATATGCTTGATTTACTCCAAGTTTTTGAAATTTTTAGAGCTCGAGTCACTTTTTTTATCAAACCTTGATATCAATGTTTGCATTTATTTACTTTTGATTTTGCAAATAATCATAATTTTGCGAAGTTTTTTGAACAACTCTTCTGCAAGCTGTTATAGCTGGTTCCCATTCTATACTTTATATTTGTTTACAAATTAATCTAGCAAATAAAATATTTCCAGACAATACAACCATTTGAAAAACATATAAAAATCAATCGTATGATCATAACGCAGTTTTGTATGGAAATTGCTAACAACAAAAATACAATATTGTATAATTAGACGATTACACAACACATACGACGTTAATACGAGCTTGTGAATTGAACAATAGTCATACTGCGTCCTTCGTTTTTTATTTCCTCATCTTTTGCAAATTTCAACTGACTTTAGAAATTTTAAAAATACATATTTCAAATTTAATATTTTTTTCGCGATATTGGTATCAAATAAAAGGGAATTTTATAAAAATATTTCTATGTCCTTTTAAGAGTATATATCCATCCATATCCTTCAAAGTTTTCATCAAAAATATTTTAGAGTTCAGAACATTAAGTTGTCAAAAGATTCTTTTAATTAAAACTTTTCAAGGATATCTATATCACCGGCCTATATTCAAAATCCTCTATATAAAAATCACAATTTTTCAGGAGAGCATAAAAACTGTTTATTTCGTTCATTGATAGGTTATTTTAAAATCTCTGTTCTATAATATATTTTAAGATCCAGGACTCAATATTGTGTGCAATTTATTTTTAAAATTTTGCATTATTGGCAGTTTTATGAAGAGATAGAGGGTTTTGTTATTCGAAAATACTCAATACGGTATAAGAAAGAGGATTTTGTATAGTCAAAAAAAATAAATAAATTTTAAAAAATTAATTTTTAACATATAATATGATCAAGTTTTATTGCGACCTTTAAATTAAAGAACAAAAATGTTTACTATACATTGCAATTTCCGCGATGCTAGCAATTTTTTCTTATATGTTGTTATTGTTTTCAATATTAGTGACTTCTTAATACAGTTAGCACTTTTTCGTGAACATGTGGCCTTGGAGGTCTCTAATCACTGTTAGGGCGTGTTTTCGATGTTGCAGTTTCTAGAGAATTTTTATAATCTTCGTGATACGAGTGACTTTTTGCTAGTTGTTGGGCTCTTTACATTTTAACCGATTTTTAAACCATATTAGACTTTGTTATCATGCCGTTGTTAACAAGTTTTTGCGAGTTTTCGCCATTTTCGCGATATTTGAATTTTTGCCATTCTTTACAGTTTTAGAGATTTTTCATCAAAATTATGGCTTGCTTAAAGTTTTGTAAATTTTTCGCGAATTTTCGCTATTTTCGGGATAGGCGTAATTTTTCCCAAGTTTAGTATTCTTAAATTTTGTGGCGCTTTATTCAATCCTAACATTGTAATCTTTCATATTTAAGCAAGTGTTTTTCGTACTTTTCGCAATGTTTCCCGAGGTCTTGACATTCCTTACAGTTTGAGCAAGTTTTAATCAGATGATATTATCAAAAAAAAAATCTGATAATTTCAATTTAAATTGAGTTTATTTAAATAATATTTTATGAGATTTTGCCTTCGTAACTGCGTTAACTGCGTAAAATAGAGAAATAAAAAATTACGATAAAATCGTAAAAATAAATATTTTTACTGTTCAATTTATACCATAATAGATGCGGCTTATTTTACACAATACTTTGCCTTCAAAAAATTATTTTCCTCAAAATCGAATATAGAAGATTTTGAATATAGGCCGTCGATATATAAAAGAAAATTTTTTCGTTCAGGAGAACTGAATTAAATATTTTTGTAGAATTTTACAGAGCATTACCTTTTATTTGGTACTACTATTGTTATAAAATATTGATTTTTAATATGGAAACAATTTTTTATAAGCATTCTGTAAAAATGTAAGGTAAACGACGAGGAAATGAAAGGCCAATTGCGCAGTTTCACTGTGTTTTGGCCTTAGCTTATTGGGTGTGTAGTAGTTTTCTTCAAAAAAAAAAAAAATGCTGTCATGCGGTGTAGTAGTTAATGAATATTTAATTAGTCTAAGCTTGAGCTAAAACTTTTCTGCCAGGGACTGAAACCATTCAAAATGGGTTCAGGTTCGGGTTCGGGTTAATCAAAATAAAAAGTTCAGGTTCAGGTTCGGTTCAGGGTTCGGGTTCGGGTTCGGGTTCAAAACCAAAAATTTAAACACGCGCAATTATTTTGTCTAATAAAAAACTATATATGTAAATCAATTTTACATTTACGTTTATACATTTAAACAATATATTCTTTTTTTCTAATATAATTAACCCCCATGAGAGTATAAGCTCTTAATGAATACAGCCTACGTAATGTCGGACAAGTTTTATTTGTTAGTGTATTAATGTGACTATCAAATTTCAGAAAAGTAGCCAAGGTAACGTCAAGACATTTTAAGGAATCAACAAATTCCATTGTATGTCCATTTATTAAAATCTTTGGGTAAATAGTATTTGCATTAGGTAAACGCAAAAGTATTGCTTTGGTCTTATTTGGATTTATTTCCAAGCAGTTAAGGTTCATCCAAGTTAATAAGGAATCTAAATGGTTGTTTAACAGTGTTTCTGAAAACCAGGGCTATCTTAAACCCGTGGTATATAATAATATGTCGTCGGCAAAAACAAACGGCTTACAAAAACAATTTTCCATCAGTGAAATGCAATCCTTTAAGTAAATTAGAAAAAGTATAGGTCCTAATACAGATCCCTGAGGTATCTCAGAAGTGATGCTACCTATGCTAGAGTTTACACCATTAATAGGCACATTTTGAGATCTGTCAAGTAGATAAGTTTGCAGTAATTTACAGGCGGATTTTGAGAAATTGAACTTTTCGTTAAGTTTTTTAATAACGACCTTGTGATTATGAGGTCAAATGCCTTCGTAAGATCAAGTGCAACTACAATACAATTACTGTGTTTATCAAGCTTTTGACGAATAGAATCGGTAAGCGAAAGTAGTATACGTTAAAGTACGGTAAAATTATATTTTTGTAATTTTGCGAAAATGTTCGAATTTAAGTCGGTTAAACAAACACAACATAACACGACACTGATTTTTTCCGAAAAATTTACTTTTTCGCAAAAATGTTTGTATAATGCAAACATTACAATTTAAAAAAATATATTATTTTCCTAAAAAAACTGTTAATTTTTGCGAAAAAAAAGTAACAGAATCTCCTAATGTTGTTCATACATAATCAATTAGCTAAATTTAAATGTGAAAATCGTTTTTATGGTAATTTAATACGAAAAATTTAAGTCGCGAATATAGCGAATATGTACGAACATTAACTTGGAAAAACGGCTAACGCCATTGAATTCAGGGTACTTGGATTAACTTTAAAAACGTTAAAAATTGCGACTTGCATAGTGTAATTTATTATTATTTATTATTTTCGGTAGATTGATCTATCGAAATATTTATGCAAAAACTCCTTTTAGAAAAATAATGAGTTAGGGTGATTCCAAAATAATTTTATTTAGTTTGTTTCTAAAATGCTTATCATTGAAGTTCAAAAAATGTATTAAACTGTAAAAAACTTAAAGAAAAGATATTTTGTACATTTTTTTCTTATGTTCAATTCACAAGAAAAAATCAGCAAATTTACGTTGCCGTGATGCGGGTTTATTATAATATCAAAACTAAACAAGAAGAACGTTTACTAGTCATTACATTAGTAATCTCTTCAATACATTTTATACATTTTCGCGGATTTACGAGTTTTTCACATTATTTCAGTGTTTCAATTTCTTTCAGTTTTGCCGATATCTAGTCAATTTTAGAGTTTGCTTCCGATTTCGCAACTTCTCGCGAATTTTTGCAATGTTCGCGTTAAAAGCGGCTTTTTGCAAGTTTTCAGCATCTTCACAGTTTTCACGAATTTTAAACAATATTAAACTTCGCTATTATTCCACTGCTATTAAGTTTTTGCGAATTTTCGCACTTTTCGCGATTTTTACCGTATTTTTGGCATTCCTTACAGTTTAAGCGATTTTTAACAGATATTATGCCATGTTTCAAATTTTGCAATTTTTAGCGAATTTTCGATATTTTCGCGATGGATGTGATTTTTTTAAAAGCTTTTGACTTTCTTACATTTTTAGGGACTTTAACTCAATATTGCCTCTGCGGTCTTTAAAATTTTAGCAAGTTTTAGCGAATTTTGACGATCTTTCACAAGTTTTTGGCATTCCTTGCAGTTTTAGCGAGCTATAACCAGCTTATGATATTGGTTCCAATTTTGTAATTATTTGACAATTCATGCCATTTCTGCTTTAAGCATTATTTTTTTAATGTTTTTGTCCTCAAGGCTTGATATAGATTTTTGCAGTTTGGCAATACCAGTAAGGTATCCTGAAACTATATACATCAGCAAAACTACACTCAAACGAAAGCCGAGTTTGAAAACATCTATGTTTTAAATTCTTTGATTTTTTAAAGCACAGTAATAGAAACTTTAAACATACTCTTTGAAAAATCAATATCGTTAGCTGAAATGCAAAATCACGTAACTACACTTTTTTAAACTTTACTGCAGAGAGAAAAATAAAATACTTCAAGAGACTGAAGTAAAGTCTATTTATTTTCGTTATTAATTTGGGGAATTTTTATGATAAAGGTTTGAAATTTTAGAGCATGCGTTTGGAAGTAACACAGAATCATTATTTAAAAAGGCGATTTCCAATTTTTGTTAGTTACGTGGTTTTGCATTCAGCTGACGCTATGTTTCAAATAAAAATTTTCAAATATTCAAAACGTTTCAAATATGCTACTATTTTTAACAAATAAATACAACACACTTTTAGAATAATCTCAAATAATCAAAAGTAATCGCAGAAAGTAGTCGAACTATTTTTTGATCACTTTGATTATTTTTGATTATTCAAAAGTAATTCCAAATAATCCCGACTATTTTTGGATTATTAGTAACGTAATCATGCGACTACGATTACTAACTGAAAATAATTGTAATCCTAATCATTATTTTACCTTTTGAACAAAAGTAATCTAATTACTAATCATTAGGATTACTAATTATTACTTAACAGCTATGGTTTTAATGCAATTAAATTTAAAAATATTATTTTATTTGTTTTGATCTTTTTACTAAGAATATTTTTCTGTTAAGAATCTTCAAGATTAAGGTCCAATTTATAAATTAGCAAATAGCAAAATATGTACTTTGTTAAATTCAATATTTCGCTGTCAAAATTGATAACTTCTTCAGCAATATTTAACTATTATTTGTAAATTTTTTTTCAAAATACAACACTTTTTCTTAACAAAATTTTAATAAAAACAAAATTGTCAATAATAACAAAATAACAATTTAATTAAATATACCGTTGAATAAAGAAAATGATCTAGCTTCGTCTCAAGGCTGAAATACAAATACTTCATATTAATTAAATATATGTAATTTATTTTTGATAATTTGGTTTTAACTTAATTTAATTCAATTTTGTTTATTTAATTTGATGTTAGGTAATTTTGATTTAATTTAATGCAACAAAATTATATATTAGCGTAGAAATACATTGCAAACAAAGCCTCCCTAATATAATACATACTGGCTATAACATCTACATCTTGCATACAGACTAAATCATAGAATAAGCAAAATAACAATCAAATGTAACTAAACACGCAAGCATAAAAGCTAACTACACTAGTATTGCTTTTGGTATTGAGTGTTTTAAAATTTTGTTTAGCATCTCTAAAGTATGTTACTGGGGGTCTACATTAGCCATGAAGTTGGTATGAACATCATGTCGAACATCGCATGTGGCTAATTTAGATCGCTCATGTCCATGTTTCGTCCATGCTCTGACATCGATGCCCGAACATATGTCTGAGCATCAATGTTCGCCATAAGGCTCGCCATCAACAACAATTTTCTATGGAAAGAAAAGAGACAGAATAAAAATGTTAAATATGCCATCTCTATTGCACTACCAAAAACACATTGATAAAGCAGCACATGGACATCGTACGTATTCACCACAACCAGATTTGATCGCCATCATGGTGTAATGAGTATACAATGGTTGGAATTAAAAACGCAACTTGCATCTATTTCGGAATCCTGCCATCAAGCTAAAGTCTTGAAAAATTTGTATAGTGAAAAATATTTACGCTATTTAAAAATTTTAAAGCCATTACTTTCTGATGTTCAAAAAGTAAATAAAATGTTCGAAAGTAACGACGTGATCCCCATGCTATTGGTTTCAGAACTTCACTTGCTTTTGAAAAATCTTTGTAATCAAATCGTTTTGAAGTCCGAAATTTTTGGCCGTTTAAAATCAAATTTAGACTGTTTTCTAATACCAACTCCGTATTTTAACTATAAGTTTGAACAATATCTGATTTCAAAAAAAGACATAATAGATTCTGAAACAGAAAAAGAAATTAGATACACTTGCCGAAATTTTATTAAACAATTCATATACAAACTACGACAACGTTTGCCAAATAACTTTTCAACTTTACAAACCAGAAACATCTTTTCATTAGACAACAGTCTAAGCAATACAAAAGTAAGTTGTATGAAAATTTTAAAGAAGAAATGTAAAATTTTAGCGTAGGTGATATTACTCTTTTGGAATTACAACGGCAAAAATCACTTGTGAGTTTAAAGTCGCAAATCTCACTTTTGCATGTCCTAAGGGTCGCGCGTTCTTTTTATTTTTCGAAATAATCTTCGAAAAAGATTCTTATCAATGCTCTATGTTTTTTGAAACCATAGTATCCAACACAAAATTTTTCAACTATTTTTAGATTTTTCCCTTACTATTTTTGCTTCATATTATATGTTTTATGCATCTGTTTTTAAAGTAAACAAAAGTAACACAATAGTCGAAATAAAGTAACATACTTTTTAATTTAGTATTTTGTATTAAAATGTATAAAAATTTTATTTTTTTTAAATAATATTAAATAGAAAGAGTTTAAATTTTACTGGAATGCTTTTATTTTTGCAAATTGATACCAAATTTTTTTAAAGAGGAAAGTTCACTTAGATTTCACTTTCCTGTTTGCTTGCGAATCGAAATAGCTAAGTTTTTGTGATTGCGATTTCCAACACACCAGTTTAGTGACTTCGAGTCGAAATCGTATTTATTTTGCGAAATGCTATTTTCAGCACTTGGGTGGTTGTTATTGATTGAATGTTTTTCATTTAAATGAGCCAAAAATATATTTTCATATTATTTATACCTACATAAACACCATTTAAATTAAAAAAATTAAAAAATAATGAAAAGTTACAAATGCAAAGCTGTACAAAAATTTTGCTTTATTTAGCTTTATATTATTTTAAAATACCTTTGATAGGGCCAAAAACTTTTTTTGGAATATATTTGATTACAAGCTTTTTATTTATATAGAAACATAAATAATAATAATATAGTGCATGTGTTTCATATTACCTAGAACAAAAACAAAAATTAACATTGTTTCAAAGTATTTTTGGTTAAAGCTATATTAAATAAATACATATTTTATATGTAGTTTAAAAAAATAAAATTGTAGTCCCTAAGTTTTTAGTCCAACCGTTGCTCAACTGTTTGTAAAATTTTTTTGTGTTATAAGTTTTAAAATATAATTATCATAACAATTAATCGAATTATATTTCATTAATATATGGATTGTATTAAAGATGACACGGTATTTACATGAAGACGATTATTTATATTGGTTTTAGTCATATTTTGGGAAGAAAAAATTCTATCTACACATGAGGAGTGCTGAAATGAAAGAATTCCTTGAACGGTTCTGTATAAATTCGTATATAAACGTTCGAACGGCTTGAAGTAGCTAGTTTAATTTTGAGCTGAAACGGTCAAAATTAGGGCTCCCATCTTTTTTTTGCCAATTAAAGTACATTAGTTATTAAAGGTTAAGAAAAAAAGTACATAGTATAAAAATAAAGTACAATTTATTTCTCTTTATTGTTATATTTAAAAATGTATTTTTATTGCTTTTCTCAAGTTTTATCAAATAATTATCATTTCTAAACAATTGCACAGCATCTTTAGAGTCTATATTAAACTAAATAATTAATTAATTTTTGTGCACTTATCCATTCTTTGCATTTAAGCTAACCTAGCATAAGTGCACAAATATTGCAATTATACAAATATTACATAAGTGCACAAATATTGCAATTATACAATTATTGGGTAAATGCACATTTTTTGCATTTACATATAGTTACAGAGAAAGAAATCAAACTATGTACATATATGCTTAGAGTATATATACATATGAGCATAAGTTCCTTAAGAAGAGTTTTGAAAATCGGTCCACAATTGACAGAGTTATGGAAGGGGGTGGGGGGAGCGAATTCCCCCTCCGATTTTGGACAAAAAATTTTGGGACCGATGTTTCTCAAACCCTTTCAAATAAAACAAGAATTTTGAAAATCGGCTCACAAATGACAGAGTTATGCGTGGGGGGAACAAATTTCCCCCTCCGATTTTCGAAAAAAATTATGGGACCAAACTGCAGGCAACCGCTTTCTAACAAAAAAAAAAAGAATTTTAAAAATCGGTTCACAAATGACGGAGTTATGCGTGTACAAACATTAAAAAAAAGTAAAAAAAGAACATACACACGAATTGATAACATCCTTCTTTTTTGAAGTCGGTTAAAAATATAAGATAAAATAGACTGTTGATGATTTTTATAAGCAAAGTTTAATTTTATTGGTAATTCATGTATATTTTCGTTTGTCTTATAGAGTTCAACAAAAAAATTAAACACCTAAATCATAAAGTGTTAACGTACATACTATACATATGTTTACAAACTTTCATGTATCGTACATATTATGTAAATCAAATTTTTTTTACAAAGCTTAAAAAATCAGTTCTGTTTAAAAAAAGTCTCTCATGTGTGCAAAGTTAATTTGATTTTGTTTTTAATCAACAACAAAAATAAAAATTTTTTTGTTATTAACAAGAACAATTATTAAAAAAAAGTTGGTATGGAAGATTATATAGATGACGAGCAAACTGAAGAATCTGAATCAGATTGCCTTGGATCATATGAAATCGAAATTTTCTTCACTTTGCTCGTCAACAGGTTCCAGATTTTGATCTTCAGAATTGTCTCTCCATCAAATTTCTTTTAAAATATCAGTTTCAGTGAGATCACCATAACATTCTATGTTATTATCACATTCTAAAAGCGAATTAAACTCCTCTTCTGGAATCGGTGGTAAATCAATTACTTCTTCTATATCGATAGGTTCTTCCAAGCTATTTATGAAACCAGCTTTTCTAAAGCAATTTTGAATTACTGTAGGTGTTACCAGCCACCATGTTCTCTTTACTATTTTAAGGGCAGTCACACTTTTTGAAAAATTATCAATTGAAATCCCTGGCTCCAAAGCCAATAAGTGTTTCCGTACTAGGGCTGTGCGGTAATGAACATTAAAATGTTTAATTATACCCTGATCTAAAGGTTGGATTAAGGAGGTTGTATTTGATGGCAAGTAATGTATAGTTATGTGTTGAAAAATAACATTATCTGGAATTTTATGACAACTAGCGTTGTCAACAGAAAATGAAATGTTCTGTTTCAGGCTTTTATCGAAATCGGTCAAAATTTCAGTCCATATGGAGCTACTCATCCAGGCATTTCTTTGACCGTAATATGGAATCCCCTAAAGTTGTGTGGTCTTTTTGATTTTCCTATAGTATACACTAGGGTATTCATTTTAATCGACTTTTCAATTGTTCGATTAATCAATTAATCGAAATTGAGTTTTTTAAGTTACTCGAGCAATCGAGTAATACTTTTATTTCGTTCGAGTTATTCGAGTAAGCTTTAATGCTAAAAATTATTCGAGTTAATCGGAAAATGTTTGAATTTAATCCATTTTTTGTACATTTTTGTGGACAAAACTAAAACAAAACAAGTTTTTTCGCGTTTTTATACATTTTAATAATAAAAACAAAAGAAAACACAACATTTCTAAATAAATCATAAACTGGTCCTTTAAAATAGTTTTTTTTTCACTATTCAAATGTCGCGCTTTGAGTAAATTTTTGCGCCAGGAAATATTTAATACCATTCCATCCTGTCCTGTATTCAATGCAGAAAAAAATAATCGAAATTGGCATAACATTATTGTTGTTATAAATATAAATACGGTTACACTTTGGAAATATTTGCCAAAAAAAACGTAAACACTACTTTTGCTCAAAGTTAGTTTGATTTAACTTGTTTTTTATATCACAAAATTTTTATATTATTTTTAATAAATGCGAACCCATATTTAAAAAAAATATTGTAATTAAAGGAAATAAAATTTTAATACAAATTTACGTTTTTTTCGGCAAATATTTGCCGAAATTTAATTTTTTTGTTTGATCGACCATTATTTGACTTTAATTATTCGATTAGTCGAGCAAACATTATTCGAGTGAATACCCTAGTATACACACGCTTATCAGACCCATTCCAATTACACAAAAATAGCAAAGTTAATCGCAGTTTTTATATTTTCCCTCCAGACACTCCCTCGCCTTTCGAAGCAAATGTACCTGTAGGCATTGTTTTATAAAACAGTCCTGTTTCATCTGCATTATACACCTGGCAAGGATGCAGGCCTTTGACTAAATCCGGTAGCGTTGAATTTGTCCACTCTGCACTAGCTGTGTAATCTGCTTTTACCTTTTCACCACTAATTTTTCGAAAAGAAATGTTTTCATTGGTTTTCCAACGTTGCAGCCAACCAGCGTTTGCCTCGAAACCTTCTACCTCCATTGAAACTGCAAACTTTTTGGCTCTTTCGCAAATCATGGGCCCGCTGATGATTGCATTTTGGATCTCGAACTTTTGTTGATTTTTTAAACTTCGCGAAATTGTTGAAATATTCACATTATATTTTTCAGCGAGGCTCTTCTGACTACAGCCGGCGTTAAAGGAGTCAATCAATTTCAAATTTTCTTTAACGCTCAATGTGTGCTTTATTAACTCATGGTTATCTGAATGCAAAACATTGAATTTGTTAATTTTTACTCAAAAGTATTTTAAAAATTTATGTATTTTACTTACGAAAAACTAAATTTTCTTCAGCAAACGAGCGATTGACTTAAATTTGTTTTCGTTTCTCTTCTGTCTTTCTATACATACCAGCGTTGTAATTTTATGTTCCTTTTTTTGTACCTTATTTTTACTTTTTGTCGAAAAAAGTGCTTAGGTGTAAATTAACTATTTTAGTTGTGCATTTATTTATACAAAGTTGTACTAAATATGTCTCTTGAGGCTTGAAATTATTATGCACTTATGCATTTTTTGCATTAATCCGTGTTGCACTTATCCGTGCATTTTTACATGAAAAAGTATAAAAGAGGCTTATGGCTTCGAAACACGTTGCACTCAAGAGTTTTTTGCATTTATGCGTGTTGCACTTTTCCGGTTTTTACTGTACTAACTGCTATTTACTTGCAGTAGAAAGTTCCGCAAAACCTTCAGAACAAAGCCAAAGCTAAAAATATCGAATTTGATACTGTTGATATATTTGGAAAAATATCGATATATCGATACATCGAAATTAAAATTATTTACGATATATATCGATATATTTTTAAGAAAATATCGATATATCAATATTTTTGCCCATCCCTAGGCACTACTGTGTTAAACAAAAAATATACTACTAATTTACTTGCATGTGCTAAATATAAATCCAGTTAAGTGCAACTTTGGCTCGCACACGAATGATTCCGTACGAATGCACATATTTATATGTATCCGTTTTCGGTTTTACCCTTTTTCATTTTGACAATTTTCTCGTTTTGCTTTTTCGTATAATTTTAGTTTAAAATTTTTTAAGTTATTTTTCCGTTCTTTTGCCGATTTTTTTAGTTTTGCCGGTTTTTTGGTTTTGGCGGTTTTTTTGCTTGAACGTTTTTTTTCGCATTTTGGCGATATTTTTAGATTTAGCGATTTATTTTACTTTTTGCACTCTTCAGTTTTGGCGCCTTTTCGGTTTTTTGTGATTTTTTAGTATGGCGATTTTTTTAGGTTTTGAAACTTTTTTCGTTTTTGCGATTTTTTCGGTTATTTGCGATTTTTCTTTTAGTTTTGGCGTTTTTTTTTCGTTTTGATGAATTTTTTTCAATTTTTTTCAATTTTTCATTTTCTGACGATATTTTTAGTTTTAGCGATTTTTTTTAGATTTTAGTGCTTGACGATCTTTTTAGTTTTGGTGATTTTTTGCGTTAGCGTTTTTTTAATTTGGTGCTTTTTCCTTTAAGCGTTTTTTTCATTTTGGCGATTTTTCCTTTTGACATTTTTTAATATTGGAATTTTTTAGTTTTATCGTTGCTTTTAATTTCAAGAGTTTGCCTCTTACGATTTCCAAGATACAGCAAATTTTCTAACTTACATAGTCAAAATTACATTAATTAGTAGAGCACCCCTTAAGTATTATTGTTTTAAATATCAGTATTAATTGGTGTAGTCTATTTTACAGACTACACCAATTAACACTTAGGAAATTTAAAGTGTCTATGTCTAAGTGCCTGTATATTAAATTAGTATTTCCATGTTTCGTTGCTCGCTTTAGAACACCCTTTAATTTTTAACTGTCATATATCTGTTGTTCTAGCGGCCAAAGTTTTACATATCCTGTGAAAATTTCATATCAGTAGCTCTTACGGTTCCCGAGAAAACAGCCTGTGACAGACAGACAGACAGAATGCGTAGCGGAAACAATAGGGTTGCTTTACACTTTTGGAGTACGGAGTCCTAAAATGGAAGCGCACTCAACTAATGGACATATATACGTGTGTTCGTTTGTATGTGCGCACATGCCAGCAAAATCAGAGTTTCATATAGAAGAAAAAAAGCACATATTTTTACATCACGAAGTATTTGCTTCTTTTCATGACGGCATACAATAAAGTATTTAAAAATCCCTCATGTCTTATAATAAGTGCTTTCAAATGGATTTGTGCAGGGCTTTAGTACGTAGTACGACATTTATAAAGTAAGGGCATGCCTGAATAATGCTTCCTGGCTCTGATTGCTCATGCAGTTTTAATTTGCATTTTTTTAAAATCAGAAATCTAAAAAATTTACTCCGTATATACATACTTATGTATCTAAGTATGTAACATATCCTTTTACTTTGTGTGTTATTCCAATGAATGCCGCAAACGCATATATTTGTATGTACATACGTATGTATGTATGGATTCATATGTAAGCTATAATACAGTTGTTTTCCAAGTCAGATTAAGTGGATTGAAATTTATAAACAGAAAAGTTTAAGAACAATAATCTATATAAAAATGAGTGATATTAAGAAATCGGTATCTATAGATATGAGTGCAGTTGTTGGTGGAGAAACTGACAATACTTCTAATATGATGTGTGAGATTACGGATAACACTGGCGACAGAACCGACCACATGACAATTTCTCAGCAAAGTGACAACCAACAGCAAACACAAAATCTACAGAAATTACAACAGACAACGCAATCACTGCTAATGGCCCGTGCGATGCTGGTAGGTTCTAGTAATATTGTCGGTGTTAATAACGACTGCTGCACCGACTCTACCCCTAACAGCGATGTCAATGATAGTTACATATCAAGCAGCAACCATCAAGGACATTACAGCAACAGGAATATTTTTGGCTCCCAGTATTCCATTAACGCTATGCCCTGCAGTATAACTCCAACAAGCACATCCATTTCGAATAATGTGTCAGCAATGCAAATTAACGTACACGAAGTGATAATGGAAAACCAAGCACTGCGAGAAAAACTTAAGGAAGTCACTATAGATCGTGATAGATTATTGTGTGAAGTTTCCAATTTACGCTTGGAAATTGATATGTTTGATTTGAAGCGCTTACCCAAAGAAATGTAAGTACTTATATTTTTGAATTATGTTTAATACAATTACACAGAGTTGCAATGAAATTCCGTTTTGAACAAAACTAAAATTTTTCTAACCAGTTCGATACACTAAGAAAACTGTCGTCAGTACCTAATATTTCCGCTAGGTACACCAGTACATTTTACCCTAACTCAAGAGCAGTATCACAGATTTCGTTCAACAAAAACCAGCTGATGCACGATAAAATTAACTTCAAACTACCTACATATATATAATTATCTAATGAAATCAGTGGTTTCTTAGTTATTCCGAAATTACTATCGAAAAATAGTGAATTTTTATAAATTAAAATTTTTTTTCTAAAAGCTCATAAAATTTAAAACTGCAATGCTCTTAATGACAGTTGTCTAACAAACAAAATAAACCATAAATCATGATAATTAATGAGCAAATCTTGTTTTTACTCACCATTAAGTGAAGGACGTCAATAGACAAAAATCACAATTTCCATACAGCACACATACACCCACACAAATTGAAAATTTTCTGTTGTATGGAAATTATGTTTTTTATCAATTGAATTCCTTCACTTAATTCTGAATAAAATCAATATTTATCGATCGATTTTCATAACTTCTGTCATATTTTGTTCGCAAGACACCTGTCCTTAAAAGATATGTTTAAAAGTTTTACTTTTTGCGGCGTTAAATATTTTAAGACTCTTTCGAAAAAAATTTTAATTTTTCATAAAAATCACTATTTTTCAATACTAACTATTTTTCAATACTAAGAAACCAATGATTTGTTCACCTAGTTGTATTAAGATATTTTGAAGGTATTTTTTTTGAAAAGAGAAGTAACACAATCAGGCAATTAATGCCTACCAGTCAGCGTTATCGTTGGTGCTACTAAAGTAACAATTTGCCACTTTTTCGACTGCTTGATTACTATTTTGCTACTCTTACAAAATGCACCCAAATGTGATACTTTTTGTAATTCTAGACACTTTTTTTTGACCATTTTCCTTACGCAGTGAACTAAGTGGTGTTTTTTATGCAAAATCAATCTTTTGAAATGCCTTACATTACACTGTTTTACAATCAAAATGTATAAAGTTTATAATGCATCTTTTAGGGTGATTAGGAAATGCTTAACACGAGAAAAGTAAAGAAAAAATATTCATTTCGTCCATTTCCACATAACGGTACATTTGTGTTTTTTCGATGTATACTTCCCAGAGTCAAAAGCTAGTTCGATTAAAGATTGATATATTGATTGAAAGGCTTCAAAAATTACGCGGCGAGTAGTGGTGAATTGACATTGATCGGATTAAAAATGACTTAGTTATAGGTGATCAAAGTTAAAATTTTATAAAATTTTTAGCGTTTTTCACCAAGTGTTATCACCTCGGAAGCTGTTTTGTACCACAAATAACAAAATCCATATTTATAAATGTTTATTGAATAGTCTATTCGATTCAAAAAATTTAAGCCATAATGGACCAAAGTTGTATAAAACCTAAAAGTGCTATAATAAAAAAACCAAAACATTAAGATATACATTTACTAAAAAATGCACTAGTAAAAACTAAATAAGACAAAACAACTATTAAATAAAGAATATGCTAGTAAATTGAGATGCTAGTGTTTAACTTTTTTCCTTCTAGCATTTTTAGTTTTAATCCGATTTCGGTTCATTATTACTTACGTTTTTTTAATTGAATAGACTATTCAATAAAAAAAGCACCAAATGTCTTTGGCTGCAATCGAGCCGGCGATCTCCAGACTAATAGACTGTCTTACTTACTTCTCAGCTGCAGAGCAACTCGTTAATAAATAAGTAAATAATAAATACAAACAAAACGTGGTTTCTTATATTTATGATATAATTTAACAAACCATTTTATTAAGTAATTTAATTGGTTAGAAAAATTTTAATTTGTATTATCAACAATGATGATTGTTGTATTTTTCACAAGTTTTTTTTATCAAAAATATTTACAAAAACTGTTAGATTTTTGTGACATACATAACAAAAAATTTAATTAATTCAGTTTGTTCAAAAAATTTTCTGTGTTTCTTGTATCAACATCCTAATTTGTTATATTAATTAAATATATTTTTGAATTTAAATTAAATATTAATGACTTGATTTGTTAGTGGCTGTTTGATGATTTTTTTTCTGTGTACATATATAAAGAGGCCACACAATTTTTTGTCGTACACTTTTAACTATCTTATTGTCCACCAATGTTGATGAAAAATATATAGTTTAAAAGTATTTTTCTATAGATATGCACAATATATTTTTTTGTCTTAAAAACCCGGTTACAAAACCGGTTACAAACATACCCGGTTACGGATCAAGTGGTCGAATTTCGACCACCGGGCAGGACTCTAGTATTGATATTCATTATTTTATTTTTGTACACTATTATCAAAACAAAAAATAAAACTGTATTTTCCACTTTAAAATGTTTACCGACAAAAACACACTCTTTGTAAACAGGGTTGGCTGCCCGCTGGGTAACCCAAAAAAACCCAGCCGGGTTTTTATGGGTATTTTGTTTAAAAAACTTTAAGTGGGTTTTTTACGTTATATTCATTTAAACAAACTTTGTACGTTTTATTTATAGAAAAATTAAAAGAAAATAATTATAAAACAAATAGAAACGAATAACACAAATATTGGGTGTTTTTTATTGAGGTATAGAACTTTAAGTTGGCATCACTTTTTTAACTGGCGGCCATTTTGTCAGCTGTCAAGTGATTAATATTTAGTTTGGTTTGCCATTTCATCATGACCATGCAATGCGTCGTGATTTTGGTGTATGGGCCAAAAATGAGATTGATCTCGATGCTGATTTTCATCGCAAAATTTTGTTCAGTGATGAGGCTTATTTTTGGTTGAATGGCTACGTCAACAAGCAAAATTGCCACATTTGGAGTGAAGAGAATCCACATGAGACCCTTGAGACGCCATTACATCCACAAAAACTGACTGTTTGGTGTGCTCTATGGGCTGGTGGAGTCATTGGGCCATACTTCTTCCGAAATAATGCTGGAGAGTCAGTTAGCGTTAATGGAGACCGGTATAGAGCCATGATAACCGACTATTTTGTTCCCGAATTGGATGGCATGAATGTGGATGAGTTGTGGTTCCAACAAGACGGCGCTACATGCCACACAGCGCACGTCACAATCGATTTATTGAAGGAAACATTCGATGAGCGCATAATTTCGCGGAATGGACCTGTCAATTGGCCACCAAGATCGTGTGATTTGACACCATTGGATTATTTTCTTTGGGTATATGTGAAGTCGCTCGTCTACGCCAACAAACCAGAAACGTTAGGGGACTTGGAAACCAACATTCGTGGCGTTATTGCCAACATACGGCCCCATATGCTCGAAAAAGTGGTTGAAAATTGGACCTGTAGAATTGGCTTTATTCGAGCCAGCCGCGGCGGCCACATGCCCGAAATCATATTTAAACATTAATGGCATAAAATTATCCTTCCAATAAAGCCAAATTGATGGACATTAAAACGATTTTCTTGTGTTTTATTTCAATTCGAAGTTCTATACCTCTAAAAAAAACACCCTGTACATACACATGTATTTATATGCCCATTTGTGTGTATGTATATTTAGCACTAGTGGGTTTTTAGTTTTCATAATTTAAAGAAAGTAAGCGTCCTCATGAAAACGCTCAAAACCCTCGCAAACTGCGCAAATGTGCATGTTTACACTCTCGTAAATGAACTGTCAAAAAATGTTTGAAAACTCATTTGCACAACCAATATAAATATGCGAGACAATTTATATTCGTAAACTTGCACAAAGTATTCGTGCATTAAAAAAAATAATAAAATTAATCGTCACAAAATATCAATAAAAAATTGTAATTTATAAAATTCTTTTTAATGACACTTGTTTACATATTTCGAAAAACGTTTTCTTTCGCTAGAAATCAAAATTGTTTCTTTAGTTATTTTGAACGCTGAACGCGAATCTGCAATCCATTTTTCCATCAGCTCTAGTTTGCGCGATATAGCGTTATGTAAATAGCTCTGGCAAAAAAAACCGACTTCAGTACAAAGATATAATATACTTGATGGCCTTTCATATAAACAATTTTAAAAATCGGTATGCAAATGGAGGAAATGTGCTCTAATAAATATTTTGGATGGAGGCGTGGAAGACTTGCCCCACCTATTTTCGTAGAAAAATTATGCGACCAAACACTAAGCAACCCATTCCCAACAAAAAAAGAATTTTGCAAGTCGGCCCATAAATGGAGCAGCTATTCATGCGATGATCAATATTTCGGGGGAAGGGGAAAAAATTATGGTACCAACCTGCAAGAAGGGTTTTCAGTAAATTTCCCAACTGATTTTCGAGAAAAAACTATGGAACGAAACTGTAGTCAAACCCTTTCAAACAAAAAACAAATTTTTGAAAATCGGTTCACAAATGACAAAGCTATGCATGGGGGAGTAAGTTTCCCCCTCCCATTTTCGAAAAGAGTTGTGGTGCCAAACTACTAGCGAACCCTTGCAAACAACACAATAATTTTGAAAATCGGTTCACAAATGACATAGTTATGGTTTTGGGGGGAGGGTGGAGCAAATTTTCCCCTCCTATTTTCGAAAAGAATTATTGTTCCAAACTGCTAGCAAACCCTTCACACAAAAAAGAATTTTGAAAATCGGTTAAAAAATGACATAGTTATGGTTTGGGGGGGAGGGTGGAGCCTGAACTACTGATTCTGGGAAGGAATAATTTTAGTTTGTGTCCATACCAAAGGAGATTACTAAATGTGTTTTATATCAAATTGAAGGTAATTATGATATTTCCAAATATTGTTGTAGATTAGTGAATGGGAGTGAATTGCCTTCAATTTGATGTATAACACATTCAGTAATTTCCTTTGGTATGGTTATTCTTTCCCAGAATCAAGAGCTCAATAACTGTCCATTTAGTTCAACAAAATTTTGGTATTCGCAATTATTGTAGTAGACAGTGTTCCCAGTAGATGTTTTTCAACAGGCCACTGCGTGCAAAAGAAAATACCTGGGAAGCACTGGTGTCTCAACTGTTTCGTTTTAACCAACACAAAATGTATATGTATCTGTCCGATTTTCGCTTCGTTCCTATTTCAATGACTAAATTACCTACATGGAAAGATTTTTTCCTCCGTTTTGGCATCACTGGTTGCAGATTACTGAATGGGAGCGAATTACCTTCAATTTGATGTACAACCGATTTAGTAATCTCCTTCCCAGAATCCCAAAAAGGGGAAACATATTTCACTTTTGTCACAAAAACTAAAACATATTTGCCAAATGTGTCGAAATTAAAAACATATTTGGAAAACGTAAGGCTTTGCGTCAAAAACATATTTTACTTGGCGTATTTATCTTCACTCACTTATTTTTTTTTGTGTGTTTAGTTACACATGTTACCGTAAGCTTAAGTTTTCTAGGTTGGAGGTGGTCGGAAACCCCCGCTATCTTGAAAATAAGTGAGTAAATATTTTCTTAGATTATCTCGTAAACTATAAGGAATATGAAAATTTTGTTAAAAGCTTTGTCTTAGATAATAATATTAGCTCTGTTCCAGATGGATAACGAAACAGTCCGAACTTGTACAAACCCTACGGTAAATGGAACTGACACAAAACAAGTCACGTGACCGGTCCCCAGGTGGTAGGGACCAGTCCGAATTCTAACATATCCTATGAAGCGGACCACCCACTTTTACATGGGGGTGGTCTAGGATACTTTGTATGCACCTTGTAACTTGTCTCTGAACTATCTTATGGAGTCCTAATCGGTGTCGAATAATATAGATTATATATAAATATTATTCCAAAATTCAGCTGTAATTATCGATTAATTTATTTTTTTATTGCTACAAATCCAACTAGAAATTGTATTTTATTTTTAAGCGGTGTCTTTGATAGGATTCGAACCAACAACCTTCGGCATGACAGGCTAGCACACTACCAACTCGACCACAGGGGAGCTTATATTTCAATGTTATAAATACCAGTTAAGCTGGAGTTAATATTTAAATATAGTTACGAAACAGGTTCCTGAGTGGCATGGCCGTCTCATTGAAGTGAGACAATTAATATTTTATAGATACTATGTGATAGGCCTTAGATCCAGGTGCATCGAATTTGTTCAGTGCCGTTTACTACAATACTAGCCGGAATAACAACTAAATTGACTGAGAATGGTTAATATGTGACCATTTACACAATATGTCTTTTTTCATCATTCACTACTCCTTATTTTTGGTACCAGTCTCATTTTCTCAAGTCATAGGACGAGTACTTTTGGATCAATTGTCACCAAATTTTCCGCAGGGAAGTTACCCAAAAGTGTTCCACATAACAATTTTTGTGCAATTTCGAGAGCGAATGAGAGAGTAATTTTTTTCATTTCCTGTCCAAAATTGTACGAACTTTTTCTTGGGTAAGTTCGGTTAATAATAAAATGATCAGCTGCTTTTTGTTTACATAAATACCAATTGAAATTTATCAAATAAATAAAACAGTAAAATAAGTTGTCCATTGTGAAACAATTATTTTTAAAACATTTAGAGTGAAAATACAGTAGATACCGGATATAAGCACATCGTATATAAGAAAAACCCGGTTATAAGAAAGTGGACCAAAAACACTGAGTCTTTTTCTGTACTTTCCATAGAAAAAATGTTCTATAAAAGAAAGTCGTATATAAGACAAAACCTGATATAAGAAACTTGTTTCAAACACCAAATATGATAAATTATAAGAAAAAAGATTTTATATAAGAAATTTTTATAGTGCAAACTGAATTTTTGTTTGTTTATCTTTTGTTTGAGTTATTTAAGTTAGTTTTTATATGAATTGTTTCGTTTACATAATAAAAATTTTTTACCTATCGAACTTAATTTGTTTTACTTTTTATAGAAAAATATTACATACATCTGCTTTATTGAATACACACTTATAAGAAAAAATTTTCTTATATGCATATATGTATATGTTTATAAGAAATAACATTCTTATAAGCAATAATTGCTTATAAGAAAAAACCGCATATAAGAAACAATTTTGTGGCATTTTTAAAGTTTCTTATATCCAATATGTACTGTATTTCTAATTTATTTGCAAATGTTAGTAGTTAGGTTGTTATTTCTTATTTAAAATATGGAAACGTGTTTGGTTTTATATATTTTGCCAGTGATGCACTTTTTCGTTCGCACTAAGAATGCATTATATTACGAGATTTAAACCATTTAAATCGCAAACTTAACTTTAAAGCTCATAAGCTCATGTTTGGACTTAAAATTGTGGTTTTTCGCGTTCCGGATGTTTTGAGCAACTTTTATAATTTGAGAGCGTAAATGTTGACTTTACTCACATTAGTCCAAACTTGTCCGAAGTCATATGGAACACACCTATTATCTACAACTCCACTAAACATAATTTTGTTGTAAATTATACGATTAAAAAGTACTCGTAATAGATAGTAAAAAAACGCAACGTGCATCACGTAGTGTGCGCCACAAAGAATTCACGGCTTTTGATAAAAAACAACAATATATTTTGGCTTCAAATACGTTATTTTAGAATTCTCTTAAATTCATCTTTCTTTTAGGAATTAGATTTTGTGTGTTTATTATGCGAAATTCGCTGAAAACTATGAACACACAAAACTTTGTGTGTTCATAGTTTTCAGTAGATAGGAACTGTATGTCTGACCGCATTTAAAATTTTAAAATTTGGGTAATTAAAATTTGAAATTTTAAAATTTTAATTGTTAAATAAACAAATGTGTAATTTGATACCCGTGGGAAACAAAATGAAAGTGCCCTGTAGGTAAAATGTGGTTAAAAAAATTGTGATGAATTATTATTGAGTTAATGATGAGTGTTAGTGTGAAATTATATTATAGATAATGTTTTGTATTATATGAATTTCGGTTATGGGTGTCTCTGTGGGTGAGTGGGGTTCGATACCTACCATAGACCCTGGATGTTTTACGTTGCTTCGTGGGTTGTAGTTGTGTTGAGATAGTGACCTAGGAACAATTGATTGAGTATAGACTAGATGGTTCTAATGGGGTGATATTGAGACATTGGGTAGTGAGTTTGGAACTTGGAAGTATTGGCTTACTATATACAATGTGGTTCTTATGGGGTGATATTGAGACATTGGGTAGTGAGTTTGGAACTTGGAAGTATTGGCTTACTATTTACAATGTGGTTCTTATGGGGTGATATTGAGACATTGGGTAGTGAGTTTGGAACTTGGAAGTATTGGCTTACTATAGACTGTGTGGTTGTTATGGGGTCATATTGAGAGATTGGGTAATGTTTTAGATTATATGTGGAAATAAAGAGTGTAGACAATTTGATGACAATGTCACCAAACTTGTATACAAAAAAGTGGACTTGGGTTCCTACGGGGGTTTATTGTGTGGCTATTGTTATTTTTTTGTTCTTGATAATTTCTGTTTTTTTGTTTACATTTACTTTGTGCGTGGCTGTGGGTTCGTGGATGTGTGGGGGAGTGTGGATGTGTGCGGCTGTTTGTTTGTTTGAGTGTGTGGGTGTTTCTTTTTTCTTATCTTTAGATTTGTTAAGAATGTGTGTATGTCGTGTCAAATGTCCGTCTTGTTTATTTCTTGGGATAATAATTTGATTATTTGTTCTACAGAATCATGTTTATTGCTTTGTTTATTCAGCTGCACATATTTTGAGAATGAGTCATCATTTGATAACAAAATTTCATTAGTCATCATTTAGTTGTGTTGTATTTGAAATAAAAAAACAGTTGCTTTAATTTTTTTTGTATGCATTTAATTTTTATTAAATATATTTAAGTGATTAAAAAGCTTTAAAATTGTTAATTTTAAGACAATAATAATAATAATTTGTATACATAAATTATTTTAAACAAGATATTTCTTTTGTTAGTAAAAGCATTTCTTAATGCGCAAATGACATATGTGTGATAATTACAATATAAATAATCGGGATATTTAATATCCATTTGTTTAAGGTTGATGCATCCAAAGTCCTCGATGTTAAAAACTCTTTTTTAAGTATTTTTTCTAGCCATTGTCTCTTTTCTTCTCCTTTAACATATATTTTAGAATAGCGTACTTTAGCTTTTAAAAACTTGCAGACGCTTTGAAATGTGACTGATCCATCGTTCCACTTTAGATGATGATAGTTCTTTGTTAACCAGTTTACTTCTTTTTGCTTCTTTGGCGATAGACATTTAAAATCAAAGGGTGGTTCTATAATAAAATTTATGGCTTCATTGTTGTTGTTGTTGAAAACGATCGCTACTTCTTTTGCGATGAAATCATTTGAATCGCTTTTGAAGCCTTGCATATCTATACAAACTATATTATCATCCATATTGTTTAATTTATAAGACTTTTCGGACTTGTCCTTTTATGGGTACATATTCAATTATGCGATCATGAATAAGAATGCAGTATGGTGATGTCTTTGATGCAATATTTGTAGCTGTTTCAAATTAAATTTTTATAATTGGTCCGTTATTGAGCGATTCGTTTTGATGGCTGACATCTACTACAATAATCGGTGCATTATTTTTAAATTCTTGAGCAGTTAGAAGCGGTTGAGATTCTCTCATGTAATAGCTCTGTTGAAATCTTAGATACATATCATATAGAATTGCATAGCGTTCATTCTTAAATTTGATATTTAGGTCATCATATGGATATGAGACTGAATTTAAATGTACTTTTAAATTTGTCAGGTCACAATGAACAAACTTATTTTCTTGTTGAAATGCAATCAATACAAATCGGGGTCGTTCTCTACTTGCAGCTAATTTAACATTCCAAATATGACTTGTTCCTGTAAGAAGCACCATTGTTAATAATTTTTATCATATTCAACTTGCTAAAATCAGATAATTGTACAAGTGGAATCCTCCATGAGATGAGTGAAATTGAAAGTTTTGCTTTTTCCGTGGAAACGCTCGAGTGTACAAGATCTTCATCGTTCTTATTACGCAAGAGTATCAATTCATGTTTTCCATTTAGTATGACTTTGTTGTAGTCTTCAGCGAAACCCAAAAGCATTTTTAAGGGTACATAAAAGTTAAAATATCCATTGACAAGTTTTAAATCATCAATTTTATTCCAGCCAGCATTCTGCATTCCAGTGCTTTCCGTTGGTGATAAAGAAACCACATTTTTTATGGTACTTGTGCCTCCTAAATATCTGATCAATTTCAATACCATTAAGTTCATAACAAATTTCATCAAAGAGATATGCATCAAAGTTGTTTTTTAATTTAATGTTGTCTGTAGATGTGGAGGTCTACAACAGATCCCTCAACATATAAATATATATATATATATATATATATATATAATATATATATATATATATATATATATATATATATATATATATATATATATATATATATATATATATATATATATATATATATATATATATATATATATATATATATATATATATATATATATATATATATATATATATATATATATATATATATATATATATATATATATATATATATATATATATATATGCATATATATATATATATATATATATATATATATATATATATATATATATATATATATATATATATATATATATATATATATATATATATATATATATATATATATATATATATATATATATATATATATATATATATATATATATATATATATATATATATATATATATATATATATATATATATGTATATATATATATATATATATATTATATATTGTTACGTTTTTAGTCCTTTACATAAAAACGGTTTTATTATTTTCACAGGATTCGTTGAATTGCAATAAAATAAAACACGGATATTTATTTTACAAATAAATTCTCAGTAACACTTTATTTATTACTTTAAAAACACGTGCAACTAAACGCGATGTACACACTAACTATTCTTGGCGATGTTTACTCGTCTAAGTTTAAAAACACACTTCTCTCTGTCGTCTGGCAGCCTCCCCTTATATAGTAAATTATAAAACCTTCTGGTAACTTCGCTAACTTTCTGGAATGTAGTTGTCTCTTTTTATCTTTAAGTATACGGCATGATCATTTGGTCTTGCTATAGTGTAGTGTATGTGCGTGTGTAGATGCATGAGATTTTCCTTCTGTTTGTTTATCTTCGCACACACACATACTCTAATGTTCGCAACTTAAGCAAATTATGCTGTCATCAAGTCTACATCTCTTGCAGTTTAAGTTTAATGTCACTGTTTGTAATTGCGATTAAGCAGTCTCGAATAGTCTTGAAAGTTCTAGCTACCGTTTCCTGAAGATTCCGGAAACTTCCATTTTCCGTTATTTTGAATTCTATTGGCAGTTGTCGAGTGATGCCAAGTTTAATTGTGGTACTTGGTTGCCAGGTTTTGATTTTATTACAGTGATTTAGGGGTATAAAGCAGATAATGATCGGGTTGTCAGTTTGTGTCGTTACATTTGAATCTGCATTTTCAATTCGTAACACTGCCGCCCACTTAAGCCTGTTCGTCCCGAATAGGCACACAATCACCTTTTCCATAGTGCGCCAGTGGTTCAAACTTAATTTTTGTCTTCCGTCCAATGTACTGCTCTATCATGTGTACGACGTCATTCATCCTTTCGATGATACCACGGATCTCTGCTTCCAACTTGTAGTTATCCCATGACAGTCTCTTTTCCGTGCTATAAGCGTGTGTACCACATCCACTGGGTACTGCTCGATTATAATTATTAACTGAGTACAGGTGACTATTTCTGTTGTAATCTGTTCCTTTGCCGGTAGATGAACTAAAGACTTCTTTACTTGTACCGGGCGAAGTGTAGCTGTAACTACTTCCTTTACGCGCAGATCTTGCAGAGGCTGGAGTGGCATCAAATCTCATCGGAGAGCGTGTATCGTCATACCCTGGGCCTTTATTACCTTTACGTTCATTAATACTGCACTCATTGGCACCACGTTGTCTTATACCTTTTATGAAACCATCACGCGCCGCAGAAATTTGCATTTGTTGACGTTTAATTTCTCGAAGCTCTATTTCTAGCTTCTCACGCTCTAATTTTTGGCGCTCCTGTTCCAAGCGTAATGATTCAGCCTCTCGTTGCAAACGTTTTCGTTCCACAGCCAATTTCGTACGCTCCTCAGCTAGTCGGGCTTCCTTCAGGCGCAGACGCTCTCTTATTTCTTTATGCCGTCTGTCTTCGTTACGTGCTTCAGGCTGATGACACTGCTCCTGTTGTCGCTCTTGATAACAGCCATCACAATGAGACTTTTGATGACTCTTCCATTTATTATTCCATGATGGCGAGACAGATTTTGTTTGCTTTCTTGCTGCGTTGCAGTTGCGCTGGATATGGCCTTTCTCTCCGCAGCTATAGCATTTTATTCGCACTTTGTTTTTATTTAAAGCCAATGCTTGCACTACTGCCTCTTTGATGTCCTTTTCCCAATTAGCTTCTTTCTCGGTAATCACCTCCAGATTTCGGACCATATACGCTTGCGGCTTAGAAATTATCCTTGCGGTCTCCTGTGCTAAAGCATATGTCACAGTTTCTATAAAAGTAGGCTTCGGTGTCGCATATACTGCATACCTCACGTCAGGATCACTAATGCCACGCAATAAGGAATCAATTTTCAGCTGCTCCAGCAATGGGTGATTTTCGCCAGGATAAGATAGTTGCACCAACCGTTCGATTTCCATTGCGAAATCTTGTAGGGACTCATTGGGCTTCTGTCCTCTACATCGCAATTCCATACGGTATATATCTCGCTTATGTTCGCCACCATATTTCCGCTGCAGTGCCGCCATTATGTCATCAAAATTATTTCTGCAGCTCCCTGGTACGGTTTCAAGTACTTCTGCTGCGGCTCCTTTTAAGGCCAAAATCAGCTCTATGGCCTTTTCTTCACTGTTCCAACCATTTTTGCTGGCAACTGTTTCGAACTGGAACTTGAAGATGTTCAAAGGTGCGCTGCCATCGAAACAAGGCGTCTTTACTCTGCTGGGAGCCTCTGGAATAACTCTCACTGGCCCTCCTTGACACTGAAGATTAACAATTTTTGCTTCCAGTTCATGTAATTTCTCGTCCACATCTTTTACATGCACTTCGACGCCACCAATTTCTAGGCTATGAAGTTTATTCTCTAGTTCTGAGAGTTTCTCGTCAAATTTGATGACTTGTACCTCAATGCCATCTACTCTTCTATTTATGACCTCAGAAATTTCCACTAGCTTCTCATTTGTGGCCTTAGATATTTCCTGAACTTCAGCCTTAACTTCAGCTAGCAGTCGCTCGTTGTTAGCTCTAGATGTTTCTTGAACTTCAGCCAGCATTCTCTCATTGTTAGCTCTAGATGTTTCTTGAACTTCAGCCAGCATTCTCTCATTGTTACCTCTAGATGTTTCTTTAACTTCTTGAAATTTTTCCATCATAGCGGCGAACATTGTGCTTAAATCCATGTTGCTTGTCGTGGCACGAGTACATACCTCTATTTCCTCTTTATCCTCAAATTCGTATGTCCCGATGTCGATGCCACGCTGCTTGAACTCATCTATCAGCCTCTTCTGAAGTTCCACTTTATTGCCTGTTGTTGGCAGTTCCAGCTTACTCAGCTCTTTTTTTAGCTGCTCAACTTTTAGCTCTTCAAACTTCATGGCTTCTATTTTTTTTTAATGTCCTTTTGTAATTTTTATTTTAATTAATAATGTTTTTTTTTTTATTAATGTCCTTTTTATTAATTAATAATGTCCTTTTTTTTATTAATTAATAATGTCCTTTTTATTTTATTTTGCAATTTTACTTCTGACACCAATTGTTACGTTTTTAGTCCTTTACATAAAAACGGTTTTATTATTTTCACAGGATTCGTTGAATTGCAATAAAATAAAACACGGATATTTATTTTACAAATAAATTCTCAGTAACACTTTATTTATTACTTTAAAAACACGTACAACTAAACGCGATGTACACACTAACTATTCTTGGCGATGTTTACTCGTCTAAGTTTAAAAACACACTTCTCTCTGTCGTCTGGCAGCCTCCCCTTATATAGTAAATTATAAAACCTTCTGGTAACTTCGCTAACTTTCTGGAATGTAGTTGTCTCTTTTTATCTTTAAGTATACGGCATGATCATTTGGTCTTGCTATAGTGTAGTGTATGTGCGTGTGTAGATGCATGAGATTTTCCTTCTGTTTGTTTATCTTCGCACACACACATACTCTAATGTTCGCAACTTAAGCAAATTATGCTGTCATCAAGTCTACATCTCTTGCAGTTTAAGTTTAATGTCACTGTTTGTAATTGCGATTAAGCAGTCTCGAATAGTCTTGAAAGTTCTAGCTACCGTTTCCTGAAGATTCCGGAAACTTCCATTTTCCGTTATTTTGAATTCTATTGGCAGTTGTCGAGTGATGCCAAGTTTAATTGTGGTACTTGGTTGCCAGGTTTTGATTTTATTACAGTGATTTAGGGGTATAAAGCAGATAATGATCGGGTTGTCAGTTTGTGTCGTTACATTTGAATCTGCATTTTCAATTCGTAACAATATATATATATATATGTATTTATATATATGTATATATATATATATATATATATATATATATATATATATATATATATATATATATATATATATATATATATATATATATATATATATATATATATATATATATATATATATATATATATATATATATATATATATATATATATATATATATATATATATATATATATATATATATATATATATATATATATATATATATATAATATATATATATATATATATATATATATATATATATATATATATATATATATATATATATATATATATATATATATATATATATATATATATATATATATATATATGCATATATATATATATATATATATATATATATATATATATATATATATATATATATATATATATATATATATATATATATATATATATATATATATATATATATATATATATATATATATATATATATATATATATATATATATATATATATATATATATATATATATATATATATATATATATATATATATATATATATATATATATATATATATATATATATATATATATATATATATATATATATATATATATATATATATATATATATATATATATATATATATATATATATATATATATATATATATATATATATATATATATTGTATTGTTATTGGCTTCTAAAAAATTCTATTTTCTGGATTCTAGCGTTTATATTGTTCCTCTATATAATTAACTACATCATTCAATTCATAAGATCCAATTGGTATTTCAATCACATTTTCACCTATATGAAACAAATTGTTGTAGACATCAACATTTGGGATGCTATTATATGAATGAAAATCACTTAGAGCACACTCATATGCCCCATTTAAATCAATAGGTGGGAAGCAATTAGCCAATAACTCTGATGAGTTGGAGCTTAGAGCAAGTGTTATTGACATTACGACTGTCTGATTACGAATAAATAAAGTTTAACACAAAATTGTTTATAAAAAGGATTTACATATTTATTTCATCTTTTTTATTTTAAATTTACATTATAATCTTAAGTACTAAGTATGTATGTATAATAATTGCTGATAATGTTTGAACTATAATATTTCATCTTTACTTATCCATGAATTGTGATCGTTACTAAATCCTAACCATTTAACAAATGCTTTGGCTCCTCTGGTTTTAATAATCTTTTCAACTAGATATGTATTAGGAAATCTTGTTTTTAAAAGTTCTTCATCATAAAATCCACCTTTAATAGGATTTCCACGATAATCTTCTAATATGTATGTTGTGGGATATGTATTTTGAATAGATTTAATTGTGAAAAATTCTGTTGTGTAGTTTGGAGTACAGCCTTTTTCAAAAATATGCTATACATACCCAAAAAAACCCACCCGGGTTTTTATGGGTATTTTGTTTAAAAAACTTCAAGTGGGTTTTTTACGTTATATTCATTTAAACAAACTTTGTACGTTTTATTTATAGAATAATTAAAAGAAAATAATTATAAAACAAATAGAAACGAATAACACAAATACATACACATGTATTTATATGCCTATTTGTGTGTATGTATATTTAGCACTAGTGGGTTTTTAGTTTTCATAATTTAAAGAAAGTAAGCGTCCTCATGAAAACGCTCAAAACCCTCGCAAACTGCGCAAATGTGCATGTTTACACTCTCGTAAATGAACTGTCAAAAAATGTTTGAAAACTCATTTGCACAACCAATATAAATATGCGAGACAATTTATATTCGTAAACTTGCACAAAGTATTCGTGCATTAAAAAAAATAATAAAATTAATCGTCACAAAATATCAATAAAAAATTGTAATTTATAAAATTCTTTTTAATGACACTTGTTTACATATTTCGAAAAACGTTTTCTTTCGCTAGAAATCAAAATTGTTTCTTTAGTTATTTTGAACGCTGAACGCGAATCTGCAATCCATTTTTCCATCAGCTCTAGTTTGCGCGATATAGCGTTATGTAAATAGCTCTGGCAAAAAAAACCGACTTCAGTACAAAGATATAATATACTTGATGGCCTTTCATATAAACAATTTTGAAAATCGGTATGCAAATGGAGGAAATGTGCTCTAATAAATATTTTGGATGGAGGCGTGGAAGACTTGCCCCACCTATTTTCGTAGAAAAATTATGCGACCAAACTCTAAGCAACCCATTCCCAACAAAAAAAGAATTTTGCAAGTCGGCCCATAAATGGAGCAGCTATTCATGCGATGATCAATATTTCGGGGGAAGGGGAAAAAATTATGGTACCAACCTGCAAGAAGGGTTTTCAGTAAATTTCCCAACTGATTTTCGAGAAAAAACTATGGAACGAAACTGTAGTCAAACCCTTTCAAACAAAAAACAAATTTTTGAAAATCGGTTCACAAATGACAAAGCTATGCATGGGGGGAGTAAGTTTCCCCCTCCCATTTTCGAAAAGAGTTGTGGTGCCAAACTACTAGCGAACCCTTGCAAACAACACAATAATTTTGAAAATCGGTTCACAAATGACATAGTTATGGTTTTGGGGGGAGGGTGGAGCAAATTTTCCCCTCCTATTTTCGAAAAGAATTATTGTTCCAAACTGCTAGCAAACCCTTCAAACAAAAAAGAATTTTGAAAATCGGTTAAAAAATGACATAGTTATGGTTTGGGGGGGAGGGTGGAGCCTGAACTACTGAACTACTGATTCTGGGAAGGAATAATTTTAGTTTGTGTCCATACCAAAGGAGATTACTAAATGTGTTTTATATCAAATTGAAGGTAATTATGATATTTCCAAATATTGTTGTAGATTAGTGAATGGGAGTGAATTGCCTTCAATTTGATGTATAACACATTCAGTAATTTCCTTTGGTATGGTTATTCTTTCCCAGAATCAAGAGCTCAATAACTGTCCATTTAGTTCAACAAAATTTTGGTATTCGCAATTATTGTAGTAGACAGTGTTCCCAGTAGATGTTTTTCAACAGGCCACTGCGTGCAAAAGAAAATACCTGGGAAGCACTGGTGTCTCAACTGTTTCGTTTTAACCAACACAAAATGTATATGTATCTGTCCGATTTTCGCTTCGTTCCTATTTCAATGACTAAATTACCTACATGGAAAGATTTTTTCCTCCGTTTTGGCATCACTGGTTGCAGATTACTGAATGGGAGCGAATTACCTTCAATTTGATGTACAACCGATTTAGTAATCTCCTTCCCAGAATCCCAAAAAGGGGAAACATATTTCACTTTTGTCACAAAAACTAAAACATATTTGCCAAATGTGTCGAAATTAAAAACATATTTGGAAAACGTAAGGCTTTGCGTCAAAAACATATTTTACTTGGCGTATTTATCTTCACTCACTTATTTTTTTTTGTGTGTTTAGTTACACATGTTACCGTAAGCTTAAGTTTTCTAGGTTGGAGGTGGTCGGAAACCCCCGCTATCTTGAAAATAAGTGACTAAATATTTTCTTAGATTATCTCGTAAACTATAAGGAATATGAAAATTTTGTTAAAAGCTTTGTCTTAGATAATAATATTAGCTCTGTTCCAGATGGATAACGAAACAGTCCGAACTTGTACAAACCCTACGGTAAATGGAACTGACACAAAACAAGTCACGTGACCGGTCCCCAGGTGGTAGGGACCAGTCCGAATTCTAACATATCCTATGAAGCGGACCACCCACTTTTACATGGGGGTGGTCTAGGATACTTTGTATGCACCTTGTAACTTGTCTCTGAACTATCTTATGGAGTCCTAATCGGTGTCGAATAATATAGATTATATATAAATATTATTCCAAAATTCAGCTGTAATTATCGATTAATTTATTTTTTTATTGCTACAAATCCAACTAGAAATTGTATTTTATTTTTAAGCGGTGTCTTTGATAGGATTCGAACCAACAACCTTCGGCATGACAGGCTAGCACACTACCAACTCGACCACAGGGGAGCTTATATTTCAATGTTATAAATTCCAGTTAAGCTGGAGTTAATATTTAAATATAGTTACGAAACAGGTTCCTGAGTGGCATGGCCGTCTCATTGAAGTGAGACAATTAATATTTTATAGATACTATGTGATAGGCCTTAGATCCAGGTGCATCGAATTTGTTCAGTGCCGTTTACTACAATACTAGCCGGAATAACAACTAAATTGACTGAGAATGGTTAATATGTGACCATTTACACAATATGTCTTTTTTCATCATTCACTACTCCTTATTTTTGGTACCAGTCTCATTTTCTCAAGTCATAGGACGAGTACTTTTGGATCAATTGTCACCAAATTTTCCGCAGGGAAGTTACCCAAAAGTGTTCCACATAACAATTTTTGTGCAATTTCGAGAGCGAATGAGAGAGTAATTTTTTTCATTTCCTGTCCAAAGTTGTACGAACTTTTTCTTTGTTTACATAAATACCAATTGAAATTTATCAAATAAATAAAACAGTAAAATAAGTTGTCCATTGTGAAACAATTATTTTTAAAACATTTAGAGTGAAAATACAGTAGATACCGGATATAAGCACATCGTATATAAGAAAAACCCGGTTATAAGAAAGTGGACCAAAAACACTGAGTCTTTTTCTGTACTTTCCATAGAAAAAATGTTCTATAAAAGAAAGTCGTATATAAGACAAAACCTGATATAAGAAACTTGTTTCAAACACCAAATATGATAAATTATAAGAAAAAAGATTTTATATAAAAAATTTTTATAGTGCAAACTGAATTTTTGTTTGTTTATCTTTTGTTTGAGTTATTTAAGTTAGTTTTTATATGAATTGTTTCGTTTACATAATAAAAATTTTTTACCTATCGAACTTAATTTGTTTTACTTTTTATAGAAAAATATTACATACATCTGCTTTATTGAATACACACTTATAAGAAAAAATTTTCTTATATGCATATATGTATATGTTTATAAGAAATAACATTCTTATAAGCAATAATTGCTTATAAGAAAAAACCGCATATAAGAAACAATTTTGTGGCATTTTTAAAGTTTCTTATATCCAATATGTACTGTATTTCTAATTTATTTGCAAATGTTAGTAGTTAGGTTGTTATTTCTTATTTAAAATATGGAAACGTGTTTGGTTTTATATATTTTGCCAGTGATGCACTTTTTCGTTCGCACTAAGAATGCATTATATTACGAGATTTAAACCATTTAAATCGCAAACTTAACTTTAAAGCTCATAAGCTCATGTTTGGACTTAAAATTGTGGTTTTTCGCGTTCCGGATGTTTTGAGCAACTTTTATAATTTGAGAGCGTAAATGTTGACTTTACTCACATTAGTCCAAACTTGTCCGAAGTCATGTGGAACACACCTATTATCTACAACTCCACTAAACATAATTTTGTTGTAAATTATACGATTAAAAAGTACTCGTAATAGATAGTAAAAAAACGCAACGTGCATCACGTAGTGTGCGCCACAAAGAATTCACTGCTTTTGATAAAAAACAACAATATATTTTGGCTTCAAATACGTTATTTTAGAATTCTCTTAAATTCATCTTTCTTTTAGGAATTATATTTTGTGTGTTTATTATGCGAAATTCGCTGAAAACTATGAACACACAAAACTTTGTGTGTTCATAGTTTTCAGTAGATAGGAACTGTATGTCTGACCGCAATTAAAATTTTAAAATTTGGGTAATTAAAATTTGAAATTTTAAAATTTTAATTGTTAAATAAACAAATGTGTAATTTGATACCCGTGGGAAAAAAAAATGAAAGTGCCCTGTAGGTAAAATGTGGTTAAAAAAATTGTGATGAATTATTATTGAGTTAATGATGAGTGTTAGTGTGAAATTATATTATAGATAATGTTTTGTATTATATGAATTTCGGATATGGGTGTCTCTGTGGGTGAGTGGGGTTCGATACCTACCATAGACCCTGGATGTTTTACGTTGCTTCGTGGGTTGTAGTTGTGTTGAGATAGTGACCTAGGAACAATTGATTGAGTATAGACTAGATGGTTCTAATGGGGTGATATTGAGACATTGGGTAGTGAGTTTGGAACTTGGAAGTATTGGCTTACTATATACAATGTGGTTCTTATGGGGTGATATTGAGACATTGGGTAGTGAGTTTGGAACTTGGAAGTATTGGCTTACTATTTACAATGTGGTTCTTATGGGGTGATATTGAGACATTGGGTAGTGAGTTTGGAACTTGGAAGTATTGGCTTACTATAGACTGTGTGGTTGTTATGGGGTCATATTGAGAGATTGGGTAATGTTTTAGATTATATGTGGAAATAAAGAGTGTAGACAATTTGATGACAATGTCACCAAACTTGTATACAAAAAAGTGGACTTGGGTTCCTACGGGGGTTTATTGTGTGGCTATTGTTATTTTTTTGTTCTTGATAATTTCTGTTTTTTTGTTTACATTTACTTTGTGCGTGGCTGTGGGTTCGTGGATGTGTGGGGGAGTGTGGATGTGTGCGGCTGTTTGTTTGTTTGAGTGTGTGGGTGTTTCTTTTTTCTTATCTTTAGATTTGTTAAGAATGTGTGTATGTCGTGTCAAATGTCCGTCTTGTTTATTTCTTGGGATAATAATTTGATTATTTGTTCTACAGAATCATGTTTATTGCTTTGTTTATTCAGCTGCACATATTTTGAGAATGAGTCATCATTTGATAACAAAATTTCATTAGTCATCATTTAGTTGTGTTGTATTTGAAATAAAAAAACAGTTGTTTTAATTTTTTTTGTATGCATTTAATTTTTATTAAATATATTTAAGTGATTAAAAAGCTTTAAAATTGTTAATTTTAAGACA
>OY101451.1:53530983-53533483 GCA_956483635.1 Panzeria rudis
CGGAGGCTGGCTTTATGTTTACATATATTTGAACAAAAGTGACTTAATACTAAAAATTTGGTTAAAATATTTTCATAAATCTAAAAACACTCACTTTTCTATGGTATATGGGCAAACCCTTAAATGGTCTACCAAGGGGAGAATTTTAGAGTTATCAAAACTATTTATATACGAGTAGCTTTAGGTCATTACGTATTTGCCAACTATGTTTTTAGTTTTTGACATATTTGCAAATTTAAAATTTGTGATTCTAGGAGGGAATAATTTTAGTCGTGGCCATACCAAAGGAGATAACTTAATGGGTTGTACATCAAATTGATGGTAATTCACTCCAATTCAGTAATCTACAACAATATTTGCGAATACCAAAATTTTGTTTAAGTAAATGGCCAAATTACTGAACTTCTGATTCTGGGAAGGAATTGTTTTAGTTGTGGCCATACCAAAGGAGATTACTAAATGTATTATACATCAAATTGCAGTTAATTCACTCCCATTCAGTAATCTACAACAATATTAGCGAATACCAACATTTTGTTTAACTAAATGGCCAAATACTGAACTCCACATTCTGGGAAGGAATACCAAAGGAGATTACTAAATGTGTTATAATCAAATTGAAGTTAATTCGCTCCCATTCAGTAATCTATAACAATATTTGGGAATACCAAAACTTTGTTTAACTAAATGGCCAAAGTACTCACTCTTGATTCTGGGAAGGAATAATTTTTAGTTGTGTCTATACCAAAGGAGATTACTAAATGTGTTATGCATCAAATTGAATGTAATTATGGTATTCCAAAATATTACTGAATGGGAGTGAATTACCTTCAATTTAATGTGTTATAAATTCAGTAATTTTCTTTGGTATGTTCACAACTAAAATTATTCTTTCCCAGATCAGGGGTTCATTAATTGTCCATTTACATAGTGTCCACACCTGATGAATTTATATCATGATGAATGTCAAATGGATATTATGATGAAATTCATCACGTATAGACTCAATTTATTAATGTTATATCAGCGTTATGATACAATCATCAGAGCTCAAGCTCAGATGAATATATTATGATATGAAACGTTATTTCATTTATTGTTTTTACTTTAATGTTAATTTTCTTCATTAGAATTAGTAAAAATTATAAGAAATACATATGTTTTAATGAAAAACCATAAATTTTTATGATATTTATTAAATAAATCTTATAAAAATGTAAAATTTTTTTGCTGCGGTTATTGTTGCCCATATAAAGGTGTAAATATTCGATCTTAGCTGTACGACGATGAAGAAAATATGATTCATCATAATATAAATTCATCAACGTCTACCCCTATGTATTGATGTGAAAGAAAAAATTACAATTTCTCTGCCGGCGTTATATTAGGTTTTATGATGAAAATTCTGCAGGTGTGAACACTACGTTAGCTAAACCAATTTTTGGTATTCGCGAATATTGTTGCAAACAGTGTTGCCAGTAGATGTTTTTTTAACAGGCCACTGCGTGCAAAAGAAAATTCCTGGGAAGCACTGGTGTCTCAAATGTTTCGTTTTAACCAACACAAAATGTATATGTATCTGTCCGATTTTCCCTACGTTCCTATTTCAATTGACTAAAATTACCTACATGGAGGGATTTTTCCCTCCGTTTGGCATCACTGTTGTAGATTACTGAATGGCAGCGAATTACTTTCAATTTGATGTACAGCCCATTTAGTAATCTCCTTTGTATGGTCACAACTAAAATTATTCCCTCCCAGAATACCAAAAAGAGGAGACATATTTCACTTTTGTCACAAAAACTAAAACATATAAGCCAAATATGTCCCAAATTAAAATCATATTTGGCAAATATGTAATGACGTAAGGCTTTACGTCAAAACATATTTTACTTGGCGTATTTATCTTCACTCACTTAGTTTTGTGTGTGTTTAGTTATACATGTTACCGTAAGCTTAAGTTTTCTAGTTGCAGGTGGTCGGGAATCCCCGCTGTCTTGAAAATAAGTGAGTATATATTTTCTTAGATTATCTCGTAAACTATAAGGAATATGAAAATTTTGTTAAAGCTTTGTCCTTAGATAATAATATTATCTACAACTCCACTAAACACATTTTTGTTGTAAATTATACAATTAAAAACTTATAGATAGTAAAAAAACGTAACGTGCGTCACGTAGCGTGCGTCGCAAAGAATTCACGGCTTGATAAAAAAGAGCAAAATTTTTTTGGCTTCAAATAAGTATTTTAGAGTTCTCTTAAATTCATCTTTTATTAATTAGATTTTGTGTGTTTATTATGCGAAATTCGCTAAAAATTATGAGCACGCAAAACTTTGTGATCAAATTATTTCGCTACAAATAACTGTAAAAAATTATGTTTTACGCTATTCAAAAGTAGCTCTTATCCCACTAACACTATGTATAAGTATATATCTCTTTTGAAAGACCAAAAAAATTTTTCCATATATCATGTCTACCTTTTCTGTTTTTTACAACAA
>OY101451.1:53538483-53720103 GCA_956483635.1 Panzeria rudis
CTAAGCGGATGGACCATTTGAGGCGCAGCCGCGGCCAACATTTGCATGAAATAATCTTCAAATATTAAATTATATCGACCCAACTATCGATCCAAATAAATATTTCATGCATTTTTCTGAATTTTATGTGTTTTTTTTTACTTTCCGATAGTTCTTATAAAATCACCCATTATATATATATATATATATATATATATATATATATATATATATATATATATATATATATATATATATATATATATATATATATATATATATATATATATATATATATATATATATATATATATATATATATATATATATATATATATATATATATATATATATATATATATATATATATATATATATATATATATATATATATATATATATATATATATATATATATATATATATATATATATATATATATATATATATATATATATATATATATATATATATATATATATATATATATATATATATATATATATATATATATATATATATATATATATATATATATATATATATATATATATATATATATATATATATATATATATATATATATATATATATATTAAGGCTGTTCACGGCATAGTGGGAAAAAAAATTTTTTATCGGATCTAAACGCATAGTAGCTTATTTTGTGCCACTTGGAGTGCAAATAAGACCTGCAAAAAATATATTCAATCGAACAACGTTTAGAGGTTGCTCAACGCTCCCAAAGATTTGCTATAGAATAGCTTTTGGATACCTATTTCTTTAGAAAATTTACTATTTTGTACCGGTGTCGATTTGTGAATTGGAAATTGATCATGATTGTAATATTTGTTGATTCTTTGAGAGTGGTTAACGATGCAGCAGAACGCTCTGTTGCTCTAATGTCTGCCTTCAACGAATCTATTACGAAGAATGAGACAGAAATGCAGAAATTAATTCAGGTGGTAGAGGATCACAGAAAGAGAGTTCCCGATGCTCGAAAAGTTACACTTAAAGCGTATAATCCTCGATAACAAGATCATAATGCATTTTAGATTGTGTTAAGTGGTTTTTATGTAATGCTGATTAGCACATTTTGCTTAGATTATATGTATTAAAGTTCAATAAAAAGAAGTCCTTTGAGCAACCCCTAAATATTTTTCGATTTGTTTGAGTTTTTGCACAAAGCAATGTTTATAAAAAAAGGAACAAAATAAGCTACTATGCATAATCAAATACAAAAAAAATTTTTTTTGAACAGCCCTAATATATATATATATATATATATATATATATATATATATATATATATATATATATATATATATATATATATATATATATATATATATATATATATATATATATATATATATATATATATATATATATATATGTATATATATATATATTATTATTTGTTTAATAATATATACATATTATTAAACAAAAATAATTGGGCGTGCTTAAATTTTTGGTTTTAAACCCGAACCCTGAACCGAACCCGAACCTGAACTGTTTATTTCGATTAACCCGAACCTAAACCCATTTTTTCATGGTTTCAGTCTCTGTTGTAAAGTATGGGTAGGCTCATAGAATTTTGATTTCAATAAATAAAATTAGTTTTTTACAAAATGTCGCTTACGATAATTTAGCTCAAAGGGGCCGATATGGTTGTGCAAAATTAAAAATGGTAAACATAATCTGAATTTTTGAGCCACCTCTACACATTATTCAATCTGTCTAAAAAAAACAATAGTTTTTAAACTATATATAAACTATAGTTTTTAAACGTATATTTCTATGGGGTTAGAACGAGAATCGGAGCAATTTTCTATAGTTAGGGATCCCCTAATGTATTATAATATATTTGAATTGGTTGGTTTGTTGCCAATACTAGTCAGTTTTTGATTATTATTATTAAAAAAAATTATTTAAACAGCATTTTGCTCAGTTTCATTAATAAAGTTGTAATACCGGTATTCAAGTTTCGGTAGCGGTATATACCGATACCGATATATTTAAAATACCGCTACCGATACCGAAATAAAAGAAAAAAACCTTGATTCTGTCACATAGTGTTATTAATTACACAAATATCAATGTTTTGAAAATAATGGTGGAGTTCACGCAACATTCTGTAACTGTTTACTCGTTAAATTGGTAAAATTGTTCATATATTTTATTGCTGTAAAATTTATTTTTAAAAATTTTGACAGCAAAATGTATGGGATATTTTACCAATTTAACGAGTAAACAATTACCGAATGTTGAGTCAACTCCACAAATATTTTTAGTCTCCTGAAAAACTTTAAAATTATATTTAAGTTGTTTTGTAAAAAGTCAGATATATTTTAATTTTATTACTTTTTGTTCTAGTTTTCCTCAAAAGCCTATTGAACGAAGTGGGTCCGCTCAGTATGGTACATCTGCAATGCCGGGATCAAATATTTCGGGTTCGGATATTGGGGGATATGTTTATTTGCAACAACAATATGTTCCCTCAATAGCATCCTCCAATTCGAGCAATTCGATTCCTTATCAAAAAGATAATCCTCCTACGGTCTTCCAACAACAATCACAGCACAATGCCTCGTGCCATCAACAACAGCAGTTGCCTATCAATTTTCACACAGGTAATATTAAATCCCTCATACATATTCATGTATGTACAATCAAAGTAAACAAACTAACATTGCTTATACTGGGGTCTAATCACGGCATTCGATATCGAGAATAATATTTCGATACGTATCGATATGAATCGAATCGTAATTTTCTAGCAAATTTTATTAGACTTACAAACATAATATGCATGTTTTCCAAATGGTTAAAACCATGTCAAATCGCCACAAAAAAAAATCCATTTTCGGAAACAGCAACTCCGATTTCGATGATATTCACTACAAAAAATTTTAATTTTCAGACATCGGACCCCTCGCGTTTCTGAAATTTACCATCATGAAAATTGGAAAAATTTTAAAAATTTGACTAAAGTGGACATAAAAAACCAACTATAACTTCAAAACTGAAAAAGTTTTATTTGTTGTTATTTTGCAGGTTAAAATAATGCTTTAAAAAACTCTTTTATACACATTCGCAAAGTTTCATGGTGTTATAGAGCAAAAGATGGCTCAAAGTTTGATTTAAGTTTTATATAAATACAATTATACTGCTTTCTAATTTTTTATTTTTGAAATGTTTAAATTTTTAATGTTTTTTTTTGAAGCATTTAGGATGTGCTGATCACGCAAAAATATTTTCTTCCTCAATACGGTCATTGTCCAGATAACAGTCCATTCATATTTTTCAATCTGCACTTGTTTTTAAAGCGCCATCTAGAGTAAAACGCTGACTCAATTATTATTATTCTCATTTCAAAATGCTGCTAAATTACTCTTCGAGTAGTGGATCATTTGCTTTGATCGGATAAAAAATGACTGAGTTATAGTTGATCATATTTAAACTTTTATGAAATTTTTAATGATTTTCTCCAGTTGTTATCATTTCGGAGGATGCTTTGTACCACAAATAATAATAACAAAATCCATAGTTTTGTAATTTTATTGCATGGCCAATTCGATATGGACCGCAATCGGATAAAAAGTAAAAATGCTATAATGGAAAAACGGACACATAAGCATTTAAATTTATTAGCAAATTATTTATTTAATTTTTTTATTTTGTTTTTCCTAGTACATTTTTTACTAAATTTGAATACCAGTGTTTTAATTTTTTCTTTATAGCATTTTTAGCTTTTATCCGATTTCGGTTTATTATAGCTTAACATTTTTGAAATCGAATTGACTATGCAATTAAATTATAAGAATATGAGTTGTGTTATTATTTTTTTACAAAGCATCTTCCGAAATGGGAATAACTAGAGAAAATCATTAAACATTTCATAAAATGTTAAATTTGATCCAGTACAGCCCAGCCATTTTTTTTATCACATCAACGCAAATAATCCACTATTCGAAGCGAAATTTAGCAGCCTTTCAAACAAGATGTATTTCATTTTAATCGAATCACCGTTTGACTCTAAATTGCGCTTTAAAGACAAGTGTAGATCAAAAATAACGAATTTACCATTATCTGGACAATGGCCCAAATGAAAAAGAAAACATTTTTACTGTGCTTAGCACATTCTAATTGCCTTAAAAAAATACATAAAAAATGTCAACATTCCAAAAATAAAAAAATTGGAAGGACGTTTATTGTATTTAATAAACTTAAATCAAACGTTGGGCCATCTTTTGCTCTATAACTCTGAAACTAGAAGCGGCACCACCTTAAAACTTTCCGAATGTATACGAATGAGTTATATAACTAACATAAATTTTTTTAGATTAAAAAAATAACAGTTTTTTGAGTTATGGCCCTTTCAGCTCAGGACCTCCACATATGACCTTTAAACTTCTCACGGTAAAAATTTAAATGTACATCATATCAAACGCTTTATTTTATACCTGCAAAATAACATCACGTAAAACTTTTTCACTTTTATAGTTTAGAAGCTATAGTTGACTTGGAAAAGACACTTTTCTCATATTTTGACGATTTGTATCATTTTCATGATGTCATATTTCGGAAACCAAATGACCTTAGTGTCTAAATTTTTTCTACATCAAATCTCTTCCGACATACACTCTTTGTGGTGAATTTCATTGAAATCGGAGAGGGTCGATCCGAATTGCTTTCGGTTTGACATGGAACTACTCAAATGTAAATAAATGAAAAATAAAACAAGCAACTTAAACAGAAATTGTGTTGGAAAAAATTACTTTTTAAATAAAATTAAAGTGCTTTAAAAATTAATCCCTCATATTTGTTTATTTATCCTCGTCAAGTGAGGGAGAACATTGTGTGATACGCATTAGGAAGGAAATAAGAGATAAAAGTGCATATTTGTTTTTGCCGGCAATTTCCGTTCTTTTTACATATATGTTTTATTTTAAGATATTAAATAAAATTATCGGCCCTTTTCACAATGTTTGATTAAAAGTTAACGTAGACTTTAACGGCAAGTTTTGTATGCCGAAGTTGCCGTTAAAGTCCACGTTAACTTCTAATCATACATTGTGAAAAGGGCCGTTAGACTAATATTAGACTAATAAAGGAAGCATTCAATGTAGTCTACAGCGGTGCCTCCAAAGTTCTAATTGTCAGACTCACTTTTAATTTGGCAAGTGGAAGTCTTGAACTTGGTAGAATAAGAAAAACACAATTTGATAAAAGAATTTTGGTGAACTTTGGATGATGGGTCAGAAATTCTGCCATTGGGTCATTTTGCATTGTAGTGTAGAAATAATAATTATTATTCTTTTTATTTTACATATCCTATATTTATGAAAATTACATATTTTTTAAATTAATTTTTACTTATTAATATTTTACTTATTCAGTAGGTGCAAATGCAAAATATCGCAGCTTTTTTATAAAATTTTGGGAAATTTGTTGTTGGATTTCAGACAAAAGCTACGATGTTTTGCTTTTACACTATCGCAAGACCATTTGCAGCAAATACTGAACTCCGCTATTGATATAGATCACTGAGTGGTATTAGCTAGTTCTTATGTGCATTTCACTGGGGCTAAATGCAGATCGTCAGAGAACCTTTACCCAAAACTCGCATAGAAAATCTAACGATATTGTAGCAAACTTTTATTTAAATAAATAAGAAGCTTAAACAATATCAAAGCTTAAACATGAACTCTGTAATCAATGATCTTATTTTACTTACTTAATTTATACCATACTACACTGGCGGGCTTTTCCCCACTCTAATTGTAGCCGTAAGAAGTTATGTAGAAACATAAATGCAAAAGCAACAACTATAAATTTAATAAGGTGTGATGTCAAACGAGTGTTTTTGCCGGAATTTTTTAAATTGGTGATTTTTTTAAATTGCAGAAATTTAAGTTTGTAAATCGCACCATTTCCCAAAGTTAATATTTTATTTATACGGCATTTACACGTTGAGTTTTTCACATTACAATTAGAGTGGGAAAAAAGCCCGCCAGTGTAGTATGGTATATAGTAAGAAAATAAAAAATATCATTGATCACTAAGTTCATGTTTAAGCTTTGATATTGTTTAAGCTTCTTATTTATTTAAATAAAAGTTTGCTGCAGTATCTTTAGCTTTTCTATAAGATTTTTGGGTAAAGGTTTCCGGATCTGCAGTTCAAGTTTCTTGCTGCATTGGCTCCAAAGATATTTAAAAATATATATATCAAGAAGAAATATATCTAGAAGAATGAATAAAATCAATGAGGTAACAAAATCTTAGGTGTTTTACCGTATTAGTTTCCAAGATATGTCAAAATATATATTTGCTATATACACTTGTCCACTCCTTAATAACATCTCTTTAAAAATATTATAAAAGGTGTTACATGCACAAATTTTGCAGTCTTTCGCTGCATTAGTTCCATAAATATCCTGAAATAAAAATTTCTTCTATATGGAAGTGCCACCCACGCTCACTATTTAAAAAATATATAGCTAATTGTTTCTTCTAGACCATCAGCAATACACTGTAAAATTTTCAGCAGGATCGGTGTACTGGCTTAGGAGTTCATAGCTTTCAAACATACAAACAGATAAACAAACAAACCAGCGTTGTCAACTTTTAGATTTCAAAAAGTACTGAAACAAGTAAAAAACGCGTAATTCTTGAAAAAAGCACTCAATTTTATTTTTTTAGTTTTATTTAAAAAAGTTTTTATATACCTGCCTCTTCTGTAAATCGAGCCGGTTTAGAACTAATCGTTTTAGAAAAACTAAATCCTCTAAAAGCAAAATTTTTTGAGACTTTTTTGTAGTTTTCTATTTTTTAGTGCTTAATATATCATATCCGATATTAATTCATTATATATGATCATCATAGTTATTGCTACAAGTTTTTCATAGAAATGAGCAGGATATCATAAAGAAAAAACTGTAACTTTTCAATCTGTTTTCATTCCGGTGGCGTGTCATAATGTCCAGTGTCACTACAAAAAGTGTCATAGCGTCTATGGACATTATGAGACTTTCAAAAGTGTCATAATGTCCATGAGTGCAGTGCCGTAAAGTTAATGGACATTATGACACTTTTTAGACTGAAAAGATCTTTGCATAGTCGGCCTTCGGCGGGCTTAAGGATTTTCCTTATTGGTATATCGAATAGCGGCTTCGCTGAGCTAAGATTTCTTGCTTGGTCAGGCGAAAATCCTTAAGCCCTGCCAAAGGCCGGTTAAGCAAAAATCTTTACTCAGCGAGGAGGAGAAACTCGATAAGTCCGGCCAAAGGCCGGCTATGCAAGAATCTTTAGTCTGCGAAGCCGGTTTTGATATACCAAGGGGAAGAAACCCTTAAACGCGGCCGAAGGCCGGCTACGCAGGGACTCTAGTAATAAAAGTAAAATTTCTTAAAATTTCTAATTAATTTTTAAATATTTCTTTAAGTCGAAATATTTTGAGTATGGTTGACGACATGTTTTCTATGGTTGACGCTGTTTCCAAATTTTTGTTGACGTCAATTGACTTTCTTTCCCACCATGGTGACCGGGCTCAAGGATATAAAAATATATAAGCATATAAATATGTATGTTTTAATTTGTTTTCATTTTTAAATGTATGGACATTATGACATATTTAAAAGTGCCCATACTGTCCATAATAGTAATAATGTCATAAAGTCCATGGTCATTGTGACACTTTCAAAAATGTCATAATGCCTATGGACGTTATGACACTTTTTGGAGTGACGTAATGTCCATGGACATTATGTCACTGTAAAGTATGTCACTGGACATTATGACATGCCACCTTCATTCCTACTTAAAGACTTTGTATAATAAAGACCTGTCAGTTGTAGTTAACTCTGTAATAAATATAATTACGTATGTCTTAAAAAACCCACCGACTTGAATGCAAAGATCTTATGTACCAGATTACAAAACCAACGCAATTTTGTGTTAGATCAAATTGTGGGCTTGTCTACAAATGGGGTGTCCGCCCGCAATTTTTCATAGTATCAAACGTTTCATGTCCTTTCAAATAAAATATTTTGAAAATCTGTCGAGAGATGTTGGAGTTATGTGATAATTAATAATCGGGCTAAAACTTTATCCGCCCGCTTTTCACTTCTATGGGATCAAAGTGCAAGCAATTCATTTGTAACAAAAAAAAAGAAAAATTTTGAAAATTGTTTCATAAATAAAGGATTATGCGATAATCAATATTTCCGTGGGAGGGGTGAATGCCTTACAGACTTTCGAAAAAAGAATTTTGAAAATCGGTTCACAGACTTATCCTTGGTGGAGAAAATTTTGCCGCCAATTTTTCGAAAAAAATTATGTAACAAAACTGAAGCACACCCTTTCAAAAAAAATCGCTTTACAAATAGCAGAGTTTTGATTGGGGGGTGAATTTCTTCACCGATTTTCGAAAAAAAAAATGTTTTTCAAACAAAAAAAGAACGTTGAAAATCGGTTCACAAATGACAATTATGCCAATACAAACATAAAAATACAAACGAATCCATAACCTCCTTTTTTGATGTCGGTTAAAAAGTAAAGAAAATTACAAATATCTTTTTCAGAATACTATGGCCTTTTAGAAGGCTTTCTAGTGGAAGCTATGTAATTTTTAATCAATACTTATTAGGAGGAGACTGGCAAATTTCGAATGAGGCAATATCTATTAATATCCGATGACGCGCTCTAAAGTTATTCAATCTTGAATATGACGAACATTTCTCAAAAAATGGCCGAGATACCCAAGCTTAGACGACTATAAAAAGTATCTGGCTAGTTCTTACGCTACGTGATGCGCACGTAAGAGTAGAATATACATATCGATGGTCTCAAGTAGCAAGGCCCTAACTCGTATTTTTACGGAATTGAGTTTTTCAGTGATTCCAATACATTTCACATACATATACCTATATAAAAATTAAAAAAATATATGTTTTTGCCTTCTACTGTAAAGTTACAATTATTTTAGTTAGGGTCTTTCTAATTGTGACCAATGATATGTTTATGTATGTCAAATTTCGTGAAAACGGAAAGTACAAAACGTATAAAAAGTAAATGGGGTTCTACAAAAAAGACAAAAGATGAAGCACCACAGATTGCTCTAATCAATTTTTTCATTATTCTGCAAGACTGCAAAAAACGTGTTCAGGAAATAGTTGCATTAGCAAAGAATTTTACACTTGAAAAACATATTTTAGATAAAGAAATAAAGAAATTAATTTTTGAATTTTGAGTTTAGTGCCACCGTCAAAAAATAAAAACACCAAAAATTAGACTAAAAAAGTACGGAGCACTAAATCCAAAATTTTTCGCGTCGAAAGTTAAAAAAGCACTAAAAACGGTGCGAAAAGCACTGAGTTGATAACGCTGAAACAAACAGATTTTCACTTTAAATATATAGATAGATAAACTTCCAAACTAAAAGTTCCTATAGTGCATTTACATTTATGAAGAATTCGTATCCAAAACAAAAACCACTGACTGAAAATTTTTTTAAACTGTAACTAAACAATTGCAAAATATTTAATGCACACACCTTTCAAGAAAGAACCTTGTACAACGCAGTTTTTTTTAAATAATTTGAAAAAAACGTAGTTGCATTTTGTCAAAATCTAGTGGCGAAAAAGATTTTGTTTTGAATGGGAAATCTAGCGAAAAACAACTAGACTTTGCTCGAAATCTAGCAAGTTCAAGACTTTGGTCTAATGTAAATGTACTATTAGATTTTTCTCTTTAAATAATTAATTATTGCGTATGCGATAAGCTCCTACGTATCGAATGACAATTCGATAGATGTAGATATTTGATTAGTCGATGTGGAATGCTATAATCTCAAATTATGACACTTTTTATTCGATTTCGAATGCCACGATGCCAAAATTAAAAATTTCGATAAATTATGCTCGATATCGTATGCAGTGATTAGACCCATGACCATCTACATATATATGTACATATATTTTAGGTGGTATACATTATGCTCACCATATCAATACCCATGATCATGGTTATCAAAAAAATCACCACCATCATATCCATGGACATCACTACCACCATGGGGGAGCGGTTGTTATAGCGGGTAGTGGTGTTGGTACTGGAGTACGCAGCGGATGTACTTCGCCCTCTACGCTGCATCAACAAAATACGAATAAAAAATATTCAATTCGTAATAGCAACGAAGTACTTAAGCGATCCAGAACACAGTCAGCGTAAGTTTCTTTTTTTATTTATATATATATATATATATATATATATATATATATATATATATATATATATATATATATATATATATATATATATATATATATATATATATATATATATATATATATATATATATATATATATATATATATATATATATATATATATATATATATATATATATATATATATATATATATATATATATATATATATATATATATATATATATATATATATATATATATATATATATATATATATATATATATATATATATATATATATATATATATATATATATATATATATATATATATATATATATATATATATATATATATATATATATATATATATATATATATATATATATATATATATATATATATATATATATATATATATATATATATATATATATATATATATATATATATATATATATATATATATATATATATATATATATATATATATATATATATATATATATATATATATATATATATATATATATATATATATATATATATATATATATATATATATATATATATATATATTATTTTATTTATTTTAAACAAGGTCTACTCACAAGCTCCTAGGTGATGTGTAAACGATATTTAAAATTTTGTTCTATTTTACCAACACACTTATAAATATTTCGTTTTTCGCTTTAGTTGTTTCCAACCTTCTTTGACATTGCGATAAATGAGCTTTACTGTAATGAATTCGCTTGAAGTATATCTTAATTTTGGCAGCACATGCTGCCAATCGTTATAGAACTCCCCTAATTGATCCCTTTGTGCTATCTAAAAATGTGATCTGTAGAACGGAAAGATCCCGAGGCATGAATAAACGAGCTTATGCTTTTGATATAACAGCCCAATATTTCTTATAAATCGGAGTGCTCATGTAGTAGTCCGGCACCCAGTGACCGATTTACATCACCAAGCTCCTCCCGAACGATAATTGGTGAGACGCATCTGGGATTGGTATCATAAAGCCTAGTGAAATTCAGTTGCGGTTCCGTTGGTGGTGAGCGGCAGCAGCCTCCAAAACACGACAATCATATTTTTTCAACCATTTCCCCTAACTAAAAATTTACCTGATGATAGCTTATATGGAACTAATAAATATATATTGTTGGTGGCTGTATAGCGGTGGAAAGACCTTCAGCTGATACTTTTAAAGTGGGGACAAAAAGGGGAAAATTTACAAAAAAAAAAAAAAAAAAAACCATAAATGCCCCAGGTCCACTCCTAAAGAGGTCAAATGTAGGGCCGACCCCCTTTAGTTTTTCTTTTTCGACATTTTTCTTCTCATACTTACCCCATATCATCATTCCTTCAGGGGATGGAGGGGCTCTCATACATAGTAAACAATTTTATAAAATTTTAAAAACTTGGTCCTTACAGCTCCTAGATGAATAAAATGTAGGAACGACCCCCCTTTATTTTTTCTGTTTAACAATTTCTCTGAACATACCTACCGCCTATCTCCATTCATTAAGGGGCTTCGATATAAAATTTACAATACATACTATAAATATATTGAAGAAAACGTCCCATAACTGTCTAGGAGTTCCCCCTAGCGGGTAAAATGTATTACCGGCCTCCACTGGTTTTTGTTCCCAATATTTTCTCAAAACATACTTGCCCCCTATCTCCACCCCTTAGGGGACTCTCATACAAATAAGGCGGTTTAAATAAATTGCTAAATTTGGCCCAAGCAGCGCCTAGAACGGCCCTACACGGGTCAAATGTATGACTGACTCTCATTCATTTCTTAGCACCAACATTTTTTCTGAACATATCTACACCCTATCTTCATTCCTTAAGGGGGCTTCCTTACAAAATGTACAATACAGAATATAAATATATATAAGAAAAATTCCCATAACTGCCTAGGAGTCCCCCCTAGGGGCTATAATGTATGACTGAACTCAATTAGTTTTTTGTTCCCAACATTTTTTCAAAACATAATTGCCTATCTGCACCCCTTGGGGGTGCGGTCCCATACAAATAAGCCGGTTTAATGAAACCCTCCTTAAGGAATGAAGATAGGGGGTATGTATCTTCAGTAAAAATGTTGGCCCTAAAAAACGAACGGGAGTTAGTCATATATTTGACCCGTCTGGGGCCATCCTAGGCGCTGCAAGGACCAAAATTAACAATGTCATTAAACCGCCTTATTTGTATGGGAGTCCTCGTAAGGTGTGGATATATGGGGTAGGTATGTTCAGAAATATGTTGATACTGAAAATACTAATGAGAGTCAGTCATACATTTGACCTATCTAGAGCGGCGCTTCTGGGGCAAAATTTCATTAAACCACCTTATTTATTTACGAGTCCCCCTAAGGGGGGATGTGATAGGGGGCAAGTGCGTTTTGAGAAAATACTGGGAACGAAAAACCAATGGAGGCCGGTTATACATTTACCCTCCTAGGGGGAACTCCTAGGCAGTTATGGGACTTTTTCTTCAATATATTTCTAGTCTGTATAGTAAATATTGTATGGCAGCCCCTTAAGGAATGGCGATAGGCAGTAGGTATGTTCCAGAGAGCTGCACGATCAATGGTTTTTGTGATTCAGGTATTTTTTTTTATTTAGTTAGCACGTATAAGAAGAGTGCTACTCCAGAGAAGGAGCTTCTAGCTTCTCGTCCTAAATGCGGTTACGGTGTGATCGCGGTGACAGCTCTGCTTTACTTTTTTCACACATTCGGCATGCCAAAAGTGCCGATTTTTCGGCATTTTCCAGATTTGTCTATTAAAAAATTACCAAATGCCGATTTGCCGATTTTAGGTGAAAAATGCCGATTTTTATCAAACCAATAGACAAAAACGCTAACTAGGGTATCCACTAGGGTGATCGACTCGGTTTTTCAACCGGTTTTTTCCGCAATACGGTTGTCGGTTTTTCAAAATGTTGATTTTTCGAATGTCGAATAGTCCGGTTTTTTTTAATTAAAAAACCGGCCTAGTCGAATACTTTTGGATTCGTATATTTTATTATTTTTACTAATTAAACCTTGACGAACTTTTACTGTTGATTTTCCTAAGTATTTTTGTTCAAGAGCATTTACTGAAGCATGCAATTAAGGTGAACTAATTTTATAAGGGGCGAATTAAATTGACCTTGTGATGTAGAATTTATATCAAGCTTCCTATTTTATATGGAGTTCGACATCCATCATAGACAAAAAATGCTTGTTGCGTGAATGTCAAGAAATAAAAAACAAAAAGGAAAAATGTAAATCTGTGCAATACGGTTCCCCCTATATGTGTGGAACAAATTTTTTCGGATTTAGATTGTAAATCCTCCTGGAAAGGTCTTTTTAGTAACAAAAAACTGTGCTGATTATAGGCGTACCGCATATAAGGGCACTATAATGCGCAATTAAGAAATTATGGGCAATTATAGCGATGGAAATTACAGTGTTGTACCAAACAAAAATTTAGAAAAAGGAAGTCAGATCGGCACAAAAACATTAATGAGAAAATAAGGTCAAGTTCCTATCCAAAAGTTTTGGCCGTTAAAACTACTGAGATCAAAATAAAGACCAAGTTTTTGACAGGTACAATACCATCTCAACCTCCTATTTGGAAATATTTTTTTATATTTCTAATATTGGGAAGAATCATGGGGAAAATGTTTCCAAGTCAGCTTAGAAATTAGATGGTATCATACTTATCAAGAACTTAACCCTCATTTTGGTCTCAGTACTTTTAAGGGCCGAAATTTTTGGATAGGCAATTGGCCTTATTTTCAATGTTATGTTTTTGTGCGGATAGTATTTACATGAACTGTTAACACTTTTTTTAAAGCATATTAAAATCAAAACATTTGCATTATAATTAAAAAAAAAAAGCGGTCGACCGGTTTTTTCTAAAATTTCAAATAGTCGAACTATTCGAAACCCGGTTTCTGGAAAATGTCGAATAATCGATAACCCTACTACTCACTCGAATAATGTTTGCTCGATTAATCGAATAATTGAAGTCAAATAATGTTGGATGAAACAAAAATTTCAATTTCGAGTAAAAATTTATTCGAGTAATTTATGTCGATTAATCAAATAACTCGACTAAAAGTTTTATGTAAACTTTCCTTTTTTGATTAAGTTTTTGTAGATTTCTTAAAAAAAACTAGCAAAATGTGTTAAATTATGTGAAATTCGCCATTCAATTCAAACGATATTTCATACTAATGATCGCATGATCAAAGAATTAAGTAAATTATGTAATAGCAATAAATATCTTACCCGAAAATTCGGAAATATCAAGCAAAAATTATTTGAAATAAAGAAGAGATTTCAAGAGCAACTAGTTTACTAGATTTTTCGTATTAAAGTATCGAATGTAATCTAACGGCAGAATTCAGTAAAAAATTAAAAGCATTCACAAAATTAAAGATCAAAAAATTACCTTTGTCACAAAAATATTACTTATGCATCTAGAAAAAACAAAGAATTGATCGGATGAATTGGAAATGCTTTTTAAATCACTTTTCTCAAATTCTCTAGCGTCTACGATTATTAAAAGATTATTCTTAGTAATGTGAGAAATGTTCAATCGAAAAAATGTTTATGAGATAAATAAAAAGCATTATATTTGTATGTAATTATTATTCGAACTGAAAATGTGTATAAGTCGGAACTTATTATTCGGCTTAAGTTTAATAACTGAATTAATTCAAATAATTTTTAGGAGTGGAATATTAGAATATCTAATTAGATTAGCAGAACGGATTAGTACTACTAATTTCGACAGCCCCTACGCTATCATCATCAGCGTCCTTTGTTCGCTTTTACACACGTTTGATCGTGGATACTACACTGAAAAAATCCATGCAACATTTTACGAAAAAAACTTTCGTAGTGACTTTTTTCGTAGAATATACGAAACTTTCGTATATATTACGAAAAAGCATTTAGGCAATATTTTTTTGAATTTACGAAAGTAACGAATACCTTTCGTAAACATTTTTCCTTGTTAAAAAATATATTTGAAATATAAAAATAAATGAAACTAATTTTTTATAAACTGACGTATTTTTCAGATGTATGTAAATAAAACAAATTTTTAGCTCTTATAACATAAGTAGAAAGTGGCTCAGTGGGTAGAGTTATGATTTGAAATATGAAGATTGCGAGTTCGTGCCCCGGTTGAGCCATACTTTTTTCTTACTTTTATTTTTTAATTATTTTCGTATATTTCGTATATTTTACGACAGAATTTCGTGGTGCGAAATTACGAAATATTTCGTAATATGTACGAGTGTTTTGGTGCATATGTTGCATGGAATTTTTCAGTGTAGTATTAATGAAACATCAGCTATTTAACCAAATTTTATAAGGAAATAGAATACTAGATATCCTATTCCTGTTAATAATATGGTGAGCCGAACATTTCACCTTCTGATTCTTTTTTCCAATTTTTCCAACTCTTATTTTTATTTTTGGTTTTATTTATTTTCAAATGTTAATAATTCCTTCAGTTAAGAACCTAATCTCAAAAAAGGTCACAGCTAAATTTAATTGAAATTTAATAGGTAAATCAGCTTTCTGTTCATGAAATTTTATTAACCAAGATTTAAATTTTGAGTTTAGTGCTAACGGGAAGTTAATATTTGTATTGTTAACGGCCCTAAGTTTAATAAACCCAAATATCGTAATAAAGAAAAAAATCAGCAAAATTTTTGATATTCTTAGGATTTTCAGAATTTTGTAGATTGAAGTTTCTTGCATTTGAACAAATATTCAAAAAGAATGAAATTAATTTATATACTTTTTGGCAACCAATTTCTAAAATGAAGCGAGGCGATTCCAGAAAGGATTTTCAGTTTTAACAGAATATTTGAACCAAATTATGGTTCTGCCACATTCGTCTTCAAATGTCGGACAAATATTTAGTGCCGTCAATTTAACAAACACACATACTGATTAAGCCTTTTTGAGCTTTTCTGTAGAAACACACGAGTCTTGGGAGGAATCGAACCTGCGACCTCCCGGTCAGAGAAACAAGCCGTCTTCAAAAGTCGGCGGTGGCGGCTTAGGAAAAAATACTCGGCGGCGGCTCATAGCCGGCTTGAGCCGGCTGATAGCAGCTGGTTTTATATTTCGCGAATTTAGGGAATATTTCACGATAAAATGTATATAATCAATTGCTCTTTTCAATTTTGAACTTCTTTATTACGAAATTTCATTAAATTTTCTTTTTGTAAGTTTTTTTAAAAAATTTTTCTTGTAAAATTTTTCAAACACCTGACGACTTTCACATAATTTGTAATGTGTAGTACAAATTTGCAACTAAAAAAACAATTAGCCGGCTGCAATTTTGAGCCGAGGCTAGCCGCATGGACCGGCGGCGGCTCTGAAGCCGGCTTTGAGCTAATCGGCTTGTTTATCTGCTCCCGGTTAATAGTCTAGCACACCCTTCACTACAGTACGGGAGTAGCTAAACTAAATTTCAATATTCCTTATAAAATGAACCTTTAGAAGGAATTTTTTATTCTAAAGATTATTTGACACTCATAAAACCAATTGTTTTGACACTAATGCAAGGCTGCCCAAAAATAGTTTGCAGCTGTATTGCTGAGAGAATTTGAAGTACAGTAACACGATTAAGTAAACGCAAAGATTTTCATTAAACTTGTATCACAAGAAATTATGTTGGTCGTAAAAATTTATTAAAAATTAAAATTTTGAGTGGAAATTGAATATAAATAATTCACAAAGAAAACAAACAACAAATGTATGGAAATATATTTATTAATAAAAAAAATATAAATAATTTTTTGCTGAATATAATGCACTGCTTGTCATTTATCAATTCAGCAAAGTCTGGAATTAAATTTTCGCTTGATGTAATTTTTAATATCAATGCTAAATGTTCTTCAGTTAATCTAGTTCGCTGCGCAGTTTTATTCATCTTCATTTGTAGAAAAAGCTGTTCACAAATATATGTGCTACCTATATCGATTTGCTTTAATCCTGCGAGTATCACTAAAGATATGACAGTAGTCAAAATTCAATATGGCGAAAATATTGTGAAAACGAAAAAAATAAAAAGTCGGCGAACTATTTTAAAATGGGTATCATTGAACAGGTATTTAAAAATAATCTTTAGGTTTCTCTTATCATTTTTCATTTCGAATGACCAGTTGCAATCTTTAACAGTTTAAAGTTAGTTAACAACCAAAAAACCCAATTGCGTAAAAAGTGAATTTAAACAAAGAATCTAAAACCAAACGTGTACGAAAACTAAAAAGATTATAAATATAAAGTTAAATTTAAAAAAATCAAAAAACCCGACTGCGTAAAAAAGCGAAAAAAAGAAGTCCAGTATGCGGAACATAGCGACTTTTACAGTCGGGAAGCATTACAAATTTAATCGTAAAATCTTCACAATAATTGTTCCCGGATGTAAAAGTCGCTATATTTCGCGCACTGGACTTGTTTTCTTGTTTTATTTTTTTTACGCCGTTGGGTTTTTTGATTTTTAAATAAAATTTTTTTTTCATATTTGTGAAATTTTAATTATACATATTTAAGCAAAATAGTCTTACCAAGGTAGATCAACACTAGGTAGTCGCAAGAGAATTCGCCGTGGATAATTTTCATTTGGGCTGTCAAAAAAGCTGATACATTAACACTGCTGACAGGCTAAATGTGTAAACATTTACGTAAACAGCTGGACTCTTGCGGCCACCTAGTATGAATTCTCCTTGGAGCCTTACAACTAGAAAATTTTGATAAATGTTCTTTACTTATTTTTTACTTTGATTTTTTTTTGTTAAATAATTTATTTTTTATTGTTTTAAAGAAAACAGTATGGACTTGTGGAAAAGTGTTAAGGGCCGCAAAAAATCATGTCGAGGGCCGCATGCTGCCCGCGGGTACCGAGCTTGACATGGCTGAAATAGAAAAATGATGTATTTTGTGGCATGAATTAAACTGCTGCGTTTTAATGAGAGTTATATACATCATTTTAAAGATAATGGTTTTTGGATTGAGTTAATGTCAAATTAGGGAGGTACCCGATACCGCTATGTCGGCGATACCTAAGGTTTGCCGATGTATCGGTATCGGCGATATTTTACTGTCGATACGACGATACACAAACTAAAATTCGTATTATATTACTTAATTCATAATTTTAAATATTTTTTTTACGGAAATAGGACTTACCACAAAATTCGTAAAACTAAAAACAAAAATTCGTACTTATTTAATAAGAAAAATCCCATTTTTTGTGTTAAAATATTGTACTGGAATATTTGAAAATCAAACAAAAAACTGTTTGAGGGGACAGGGGAATGCCATTTCTAATTTTCCGCATCTCTTTAGACTTTTCGCAAAGCTGTTTAAAAAACTCGCCATCGTCAAAGGGAACGTTGCCAGTTAGCACGTGACGTAGCAACAACTAAAGACGGCTTTCCTTTTATAGTGCGTTAACATCTGAGCGAAATCTAGTGCTTACGAAATTTCGAGTAGCTTTCCCATACAAAACAAAATTAACTTCGTCACTAGATTTTGATGAAATCTAATCAAAATCTAGTAATTTATATTGTTTTGTACTACCCTGTACAATATTTTTCTCTAAACGGTAAGTGATTTAGCTACGTCGATACTACCCTAGAGCGAGCTCTACAAAAATATTAAACAAAATGTGTGTGATTGCACTTGTTGGGTTACAGTTTAAGATAAATTTCAGTCAAAGGTTTTTGTTCTGGATACGAAATCTTGATATATGCCAAAAAAAACTTGGTGTAAACGGTATAGCTTTTGATAAAGATTTTAAATGAAATTTATTAGATTTTGCGCAGATGTAAACGCACTTCACTGCACTTGCATAGCGGGTGTTATGGTTCAGAATTATTTAATTATTTTTATACAATGTATGAAAAGTATTTTATGTTACAGAATGCTTTTAACTGCATACAATGTCTTGTATGTTACAAAACATTTCAAACAAATAGAGAATTCTCATTAAAATATCATTATGACACTTATCATAGTGAATTAAAAAAATATGAGGGAAAAGAAAGGCAACTGAAATTTAAAATAAAAAAAAATTTTTTGAGAAACTAAAAACGTGGTATGAAAAAGAAGATAAGGAGGAAAGGGTAGTAGATCAAAAACTTAGATTATAATTAGCGAATTTGGTTACTTTGGACATAATTAAGAAGGGAACACCCTTTACTGATGGGGAATATGTAAAAAATATGTTATTGAAGGTTTGCGGAAAACTTAATTTCCAAACTACCTTAATTGAATCTCTTACTTTGTCACGTCCCAGTGTTGTCCGCCAAACTCTACAAATAGGAGCATATTTAGAATCCGCTATTAAAGAAAAATTATTAAATTGTCAATGTTTTTCATTTTGTGTCGACGAAAGCACCGATATAAATGATCTGTGCCAACTTATCATTTGTATACGATGTGTTGACGCCGATTATCAAGTTTTTGAGTCGATGTATTTACTTAAAACTTTTTACGGGAACGTAACTGGTAAGACATTGTACGATGTCATATGTACCGACGGTGCAAGTGTAATGATGGGTAAACATTAAGGGCTTTTAGGCCAACTGAGCACTCACGAAGTTGAAACCTATAACTTTCACTGTATTATCCATCAATCAGCTCTTGCATCTAAAGAATAATTAATAGAATACGGGGAGGCCATCACTCACTTACTCACAGAAAATTTTTAAATTTTCTAAAACCCTCCGGAGCTTCTCACCACGATTTAATCATGTTTACCGATGTTCGCTGGTAAGTCGTGGTTATTGTCTTAACAGACTATTTGACCTTAGGGCAGAAGTTCTGGAGTTTTTAGAAACTGAAGATATTGACATATCTGAAAGAGAGTTGTTAAACAGTTGTGATTTGGTTTTACATCTGGCTTTTTTGGCAGATACATGTAATATCTTAAATGAATTTAATTTAAAGCTTCAAGGAAAATAAAAAAATCTTAGTGAAGTAAAAAAAATATTAAAATTGGAAATTTTATTGAGCTCTAAAATGAAGAAAAAAAATCAAACATTTGAAAGAAATTTTTAAATTATAAAAAAGTGTTAAAACATAATTAATTACTTAACGTATGTATACCTGCTTTCCATAAATAGACAAAATTTTGGGGAAAGTTAAAGTTCTAAATTCAATTCATTTAACTTGCTAGTAGTAGGGAACTGTTCCTTCTACCCCACAGCAGGACGACATTGCACAAAATTCACTCAAAATATTCCTTTGAAGTTTTGCCGAAAATTTAAAATTTGGGTAATTAAAATTTGAAATTTTAAAATTTTAATTGTTAAATAAACAAAAGTGTAATTTGATATGCGTGGAAAAAAAATGAAAGTGCCCTGTAGGCAAATTATTGTTAAAAAAATTGTGATGAATTATAATTGAGTTAATGATGAGTGTTAGTGTGCAATTATAGTGTGTGTAATGTTTTTGTGTTGTAGATATTTAGGGTGTGTTTTGTTATGGAGATGTCAATAGTGAGTTTGTAACTTGAAAAAAGTGCCTTACTATAGACAAGGTGGTTCTTATGGGTCGGAACTATTGACTGACTTACTATAGACTAGATTGAGACATTGGGGATCGCACCATAGATTCGTAGACGATTTGTTGTTGACAACGTCACCCAACTTGTAGATAAAAAAAGTCGACTTGTGTTCCTACGGGGTTTATTATGTGGCTATTGATTTGAGATGTTCATAATTTTTTGTGGTGCTTGTGTTTACATTTAAAATGTAGTTGTGTTTATTTAAGCATGTCCGTCCACCAATTGACTGGTGAAGGGTTTGTATATTTTCAGAATGTTGTTATGGTATTATGTATTATTTTTTCTAAAGGATAATTAGGAATCATCTTTTCCTTAGTAATATAACAGAAATTTGTGAGTTAAAAATTGATTGAATAACTTATCAGATTATCAAAACTTTTTTGACTTTATAAAATGTTTAAAGAAAAAACTTAATATAATTTCATAATGTTGTGAAATTCAAATCCAAGAAATACACAAATCAAATCAAGATTATGCAGGATCTAACAGTACAGTAAAACTTATAAACAAACAAAAATTTGCAAGTAAGCAATAAACTTGAGAAGAATTGTTTTCATCCAACAAGAATTGTTTTCTCTGCTAGCAGAGCGTTTGCTCATGCTCAGACAGCGTCAACGTTTTTTCTATTCGATGACGTCAGGTCTGTCTATAGGCACCCATCTTTTAATGTAGTTTTTTTGATATTTTTTGGTGCAAAACAAACTTTGATGGTTATGTTTAACAATAGATAATAAATTGAAAAAAAAAAATAAAACAAAGATTGTATTAGTTTTTTGTTATTAATACAATTTTTTTATTATTATTATTATTTTTTTTTTTTTTTCATTATTAGAATTTTTAATAACAAACCAAATTTTCTTACTAAGTAAACATTAATAACTAAAAATTAATAACTAAACATTAATAACTAAATATTTACATATAAACAGAAACAAGTTACATTTAAGTCGAAAATGCAACATTCTTCTTGCATATTATCAATTTCCATTAGCAACATATCCAGTTAATAATCTGGATTTGTTTCCTCAATTCGATAATTATACCATGCATATGTATTTATACCATCACATAGTATTTTTCTTTTATCATCTTGATAACTTAATACAACCTTATTTAGTTGGTTGGTATAAATTTGATGAATTTTTGACTTAAATGTTAACATATCATCATAAACAATAGACTTATTAAATAAACAATTTCTATACGCATCTAAATTATATTTATCAAGAACACATTTCTTAACCCCCTTTGATTTTTTAACATCATTTTCATATTGCACGCTAAAAGAACACATTTTAGACCGAAGTACTACAAATTCTTTCATCACTTTCCCACAATTCTCATCCTTCATCATACCAAGCACCTTTTTGTTTAAAAGAGGAATACCATATACGTTATCTTTTTGGTAATCGGAAGTGTCAAATTCTTTTTCTATGTCAGATTTTATGTCGGCATAAAAGTCGTCAGTTTTTATTGTATATATAAATGAGTCGGTGTCCATGTAATTTAAAGATAAATTTGCTTTAAACTTGGGCTGCATGAATCCATAATGAAAATTATACATTTTCCATTCAGAAAGCTCCAAGACGCAAAATCTTAAGTATATGGGCTTGTTGTAATATGTTTTGACTCTATTCATTTCTATAGCTACCATATCTTCAGAAAATATAGATAAACTATGAAAATTTGATTTAGATGTCCAATCTTGAGCCCCCAAAAGGTTACAGTTTCTTCGATTCCAGTTGGTTACCATTTTCACATCTCTCCTCTTGTCCACATTCTCCATTGCTTTGCCATACACAGCATTATTGAGTAATTTGAAAATTTTTTTCTCAAAAGCATTTTTAGCAGTGGCTCTGCGTTTGGTATTTAAGTCAATATAACCTTTTAACCATGGAGATTGTTTAAATGCTAGAATACGATGCGTTTTCTTAAGAATCAAACCATATTCCAAACATTGCTTAAGAACTCTGTAATGTATTACATAAGAGTTTTTTGGCGAAAAATCCGCAATTAATTTCTTATGGTTTGATTCTAAAGTTTTCTTGTTTTCAACACAGAAGAGAAGGTCATTGTGAGAGTCATGCAGATGTGAAGGATATTCCAAAGTCACCTCATATACATAACCATCTTGTGAGTTATTATCTATGCTTTTCGCATCCAGATTCAGCTCATCACTTGTCAGCCATCGGAATCCTCCATAAGGAAGATACTCAGACATCGCCCAACCGTAAAGTTTATTTGCGTCTAAATATATTAGAAATACTGAAGGCTTGTCTTCATCAAAATCATCTAAATATTTATTATTTGCTTTGGAATATCGTTTACTGCACTGTACCATTCCACCGCATATTCCCTTTTTAAAGAAATTATACATGTCAATGGCTGTTAACAACTCTAATTCTATTTGTGTATGTTTTAACATGGCATCCCATGATAGTCATGGAGCAGTATAGTACTAACACGGATCTAGATTATAAATCTCCTTACAGACTTTTCGAAAATTTTCGAATATGTCTGCTAACAAAAGCACATCTGTTTTGAGATATAATTCCATATAATCTCGCAGGGTTTTGCAATTAAAGGTATGCCAAATCTTTATTGCATGCTCATAATCTTCAATTGAGCATTCCTTGTTATTTAATTTGTTAAAAAAAATCTTCTCTTGATGGAAGCTGGCCATCATCCAATTTTTCAAACGAATCAAGATATTCATAAGAAAACACCCTTTCTTCGTACAAGATAAAATTCTGTCTTTCTGTTAAAGTGTGCCCTAACCGTATGAAAGTCATTGTCCGTAAGGTTATTTGTTAAGGATTCTAAGCTATCAGCCATAAAACGAATAGTATCTAAAAATCGGAGTTCAAGATTGCAATTGTCAGTAATTTTTGTTAATGTAGATAGTGAAATGTACAGTTCTTTGTTCAGTGGTAGGACTTTTATGTTGTCAGACTTTTTACCTAATTCTTTAACAAAAAGGTGCCAGTCATAAGATGAATAATTATGAAAATATATGGGTATGAACTTTGGAATTTGGTACTTTAAGTTGCAAATATTGAGAGCTGCACCTCGATATTTACCACTTATATGACAATGATCTCTTACACGATCTTTACCGAGAAATTTGTCACATATGTGACAATTTATTGCATTTTGAAAACTGTATATTTCCTAAAGGGTCAAGCTGTTCATTTTTGTCTTACTGGTGAGGAACTGATTGTAAATATCTTCACAATCGTCAATTAACCAGTCAACAAATTTTACAGGTGCGTCCTCACCAGTATATATCTTAAATTTATATAAACTATTATTACCTATACATTTTATATAATAACTAAAGGCACAAGGAATGTGCCTCTTTATAACTTGAGTTTCGTCACTTACAGTAGTGTGGATATCTTCTAGTATGCATTCAAAATCTGCATATATAACGAATAGCACATCCATCTGCCGCTGGTGATCTTTAAACTTCAAAATACTATCTTTGGGAGAAGGCAATGCAGCAACAATTTTCCCACATTCCGTTTTGTGGGTCCATAGTCCATTCATTGTGCGTATATTGTAAGCAGGTATTGTAGAATAAAAGTCTGTCACGGTGCTTGGTTGTCTGAGCTTTCAAAAGTCTGTAAAAGGAATAAATTTATATATGTATATAGTTATTCAATCATAAATATGTATTTACTTACCTTGATATGTTTCGAATAAATATATAATGATGAATGTCTCCAGCTTCCAGCAGCATTAAATTAACATGCTTTATTTTTTCTTTTTGTGTATTGAAGAATGGTCCAATTATTTCATCTTTCTCATTATCGTACCCAAACACGTTCACACCTATACCATCATTCCTATGTTCAAATAATTTGATGTTTTTTAATGACAATGGGAACTTTAAATTTGTAAAATCAACCACAATTCCATTTTATAGGCAAATGACATCAGCACTAATATCTTCGAAGTTATATGAACTGCAACGTTCGTTATGCTTTATTACTGTGGTATCCAATTCGACAACTAAAGCCCATTTGAAACAGTAATCATTATTGTTTTCAATATTGATACAGGCCTTCCGTTTAGCCAGTTTGCATGGTGTTCTTATCCAATGTGATCCTTTTACCAGGGAACTTTTGTTTATGTTAATTTCGGTGCGAATAATTCTGATTAAAGTCCACCCATAGTCTCTTTCCTGGAATTCTGACATTTTATTACGAATGTCCTGGAATTGTTTTTCAATTAGGTCATCAACATTACTTCCCAGACACAATAAATCCATTTTTGCTCTGTGTGAAATTTGACACAAGTCAATTTCTTCACCAACAATTTTTATATACTCTCCAATAAGAGTTACACAGAATTTTAAAATATTATGTTTAGCTTAACCTTTTTCAAGTCTTTCCTTGAAAACAGGTTTATTTTCCAGAACAAAGTCTTCAAACAGAAGATCATCTTCTTTGTTGGGAATTCCGTACGTTGCAATATTTTTTTTGAATGCACTGTTTATTTCATAACATTTTGGTTCTACATTCAAAGGAGTATCATCATATTTACCGCTGGGAGAATTTGAAACATCCATGTCATCAAACACAATATTATCTAGTTGTTGCTGTTGTTGTTGATGTTGCTGCTGTTGTTGAGGATACCTGGAACTGTCTATCGAGAAGGCAAATTGATTATTCAAAACTGAAGGATAATAGTTGGGCATATTATATTGCTGCCATTGCATTGGTGTTGTATATTGTTAGGGAATAGGAAGATGATGTGAAATTTGTATGGGTACTGAAAACTGATTGTTCAACCCCGTAGGATAGTACGAAGTCCTTGGAAGCTCTTGCAAGGACACCGGATATTGCTGTTGCATATTGTTCCAAGGAATAGGGTTATATAAAGGCATTGGAGGCATCACATGACACTGGCATCTGCACATGTTGTAGTTGAGTATTACTTTTGCAATGCTCCAAATACGACTTTTGGTATTTGTATTCCTTTTGACATATTTCACAAACATAGCTTGAAGAATTCATTTTTATTTATTTATTTATTTATTTATTTACTTAATTAGCAACAACCAAATTTATTTAATTATTTTATTTAATTTATTTAATCCTTTTTTTCAAAAACAACAATCAAATTTATTTAATTCTTTTATTTATTTAATCCTTTTTTCAAAAACACTATAAACTTCTTTATTATAAATTTTTTGTTTGTTTTCAAACTATTTATTTAATTAGCAACAATTAACTTTATTGAATTATTTTATTTTATTTATTTAGTTATTTTTTAAAAACACTATGAACTTGTTTATTAATAAATTTTTTGCTTTCAACAGCACTTGTTGAGATATCAGAGTATACCGATGAATATCTTCATTATTTCTTTTACTTATATAGATCCTATGAGAATCGCGTAGTAGTCATCAAATCTAATTTTTATTGATATTACGAGATATCATGAAATTCATATGTATACATAGCAACAGCAAGAACTCGCACGATCAGCACAAAATCAAGGACAATACATTTGTAAAATGCAAATTGCGTAATATTGTGAACATCAAATTTGACCTATCAAACACAAAAATAATAAAAGAGAATTGTAATATGTACATACATCCAGACATAAAAATAACCTCACATATACAAACAACATATATACATCTATAAACAACAATTCACAAACAACAAAATTTATACAGATACTAGATCGATCACAACGTATATACATCACATAGACACACTCACACAACACAGACACAGCCATACACATTTATCTTTTTTTCGCCACGCATATCTAATTAAACTTTTGTTTATTTAACAATTAAAATTTCAAATTTTAATTACACAATTTTTAAAACTTCGGCAAAACTTCAAAGCAATATTTTGAGTGAATTTTGTGCAATGTCGCCCTACTATGGGGTAGAATGTTCAAAGAAATATACAAGATGGGCAGACATCAATCCACATGTACAGACTCTTTATGTAAACACAACCTCTAACCAACCCCCACCAACAAAAAAAAATTAGGATGATGACTCATTCTCCATCACATCCACCTGAATAAACAAAAACACCAACAAGATTAAGCATACATATTTAACATAAACAAACATTTCAGACCATCTGTCATACTAAGCAACATAGCTACAAATTATTTGATGCAAAAAACAAATAATCCCACTTGACATAAAAAAATATTATAAACAAAAAGCAAACGCTTATTGTATGTACGTATGTATGTGCATGCATATTCATTGGAACTTAGCACCCCCCCCCCCCCCCCCCCCCCTCTAACACTTCCATAACCACATTCTGAAAATATACAAACCCTTCACCAGTCAATTGGTGGACGGACATGCTTAAATAAACACAACCACAAAAAATTATGAGCATCTCAAATCAATAGCCACATAATAAACCCCGTAGGAACCCAAGTCGACTTTTTTTATCTACAAGTTGGGTGACGTTGTCAACAACAAATGGTCTACGAAACTATCCCCAATGTCTCAATCTAGTCTATAGTAAGTCAGTCAATAGTTCCGACCATTAATAATAACCACCTTGTCTATATTAAGGCACTTTTTTCAAGTTACAAACTCACTATTGACATCTCCATAACAAAACACACCCTAAATATCTACAACACAAAAACATTACACGCACTATAATTTCACACTAACACTCATCATTAACTCAATTATAATTCATCACAATTTTTTTAACAATAATTTGCCTACAGGGCACTTTCATTTTTTTCCCACGCATATCAAATTACACATTTGTTTATTTAACAATTCAAATTTTAAAATTTCAAATTTTAATTACCCAAATTTTAAAATTTCGGCAAAACTTCAAAGGAATATTTTGAGTGAATTTTTTGCAATGTCGCCCTACTGTGGGGTAGAAGGAACAGTTCCCTACTACTCTTGCTTTTGAGAAAATCGGAATATCTAAAATAAATTCATTATAGTTAAAGAATTTATTTCAGATGTATCAGCTTCTTACAAATTTTCAATAAAAAGTGAGTTTTAGTTTCCCAATATCTTCCTTAGTTTTCAGTCTGCTAAAATACCGTTACCGTTGTTCCTATGAAAATTAAAAATTATTTTCTCTTACAAATTGGTTTTTAGTAGTTTTAAATAGGGATGTAACGATACGCCGTTTTGCCGATCCGATACCGATATTTAAAAATAAATATTACCGATACCGATACGAATATTGAAATTATGTTCAAGTTTAGATTAACAAAACTCGAGAACGGCAATTTTTTTATTATATAAAAGTACAGTGTAAGAGATTGTTAATATTTAAAATTAATATTAGACCAGTATAAAAAGTTGGAAGTAATTTTTAAGGATGTAGTTCCTTTGATTGCTTCTAAAGAATCTATAATAAAAATATGGAGATAATTAGTAGAAAAACAAGGAAAAATTGTAATTACTATAAAATTTAAAAAAATACTCGCCATGATTTTTAAAAAATCGATATTTTAAAGGACATTTATAAAATAATATTCTTCTAAATAACTTAATAGCTTAATTACACGCTGTTACAAAATGGCATGTTTTGTTTACTCGTGAAAAACGACTTAGTGAGCTTGTAGGTCTAGTTGAGTAGATCATTTTGCCATTTTAAAAAATTGTAATACATCCTCAAAATCCGAAGTTATCGATTTAAAAAAAACGATTTTTTGGGACTTCACGGATAAAACAATTTTCACTGCGTTGTTCTTGCACCGATTTTCAATTTTTAAACAGTGTCGAATAGAGGAGGACTTAAGCTTTCCGTGCATATTTAAAAGATTTTGTTTTGACTTATATTTCATGTAAATATCGTCAAAAGAAAAATTTAATTATATATTTTATTCAGATTTTTTTAAATTTTGCGTATTTTTTGCAACAATTTGCTTGAAAACCTACCCATTTTTATATTTTCATATAAAGCGTATTTTATAGCGCTTGTGTTTTTTTGCTGAGAATAAGATTTAAAAAACAACATTGAATTTGAATTCATGGTAAAATTAACAAAAAATAAATTATTTTTTTTACAAAATGACAGCGCAAAATATTATTAATTTTTAAAATTGATATTAGGTTAGGTTAGGTTGAACAGGCTGCCGGTTTCAAACAACCGGCCCACTTGGGTCCTTTGGTCCCTTTGTGATGCCTGGGATGGATAGTAGGGAAGTTCAGAGAGGTGTCCCTCCTATCCCAGAGGTTGGGTCGGTGTTAAACCAACCCGAGTATCTTATGAAAGAATTTATACCCCTAACGTCGCATTCCCCCAGGTCTGCTAGTTCGGGTAGTGACGGATTTCCCAAGTATGACGCCCTATTTCTATATAGTGCTGGACATCGACAGAGGAGGTGTTTAACAGTTTCTTCCTCCTCCTCATTCTGACAACTTCTACAGAAATCATTAAAAGGAAGATTTAATCTTCTGGCATGGACACCAATAAGACAGTGCCCTGTTATGACCGCTACGAGTATACGCAGCTGTTGACGAGGGAGCCCCAGTATGGTTGCAGATCTTGCGAAGTTATACTGGGGCCAGATGGATCTGGAAACCTCACAAGTGATTTCATTTGTCCATCTGGTTTGCGCCTCTCTAAATAGTTGGCGCTGAATTTGTATCTTACAGCTTTTTAGTGGGACACCTACTAACCAGTCGATGTCATTTTCATGTAGGCGGGCACCGGCCTTGGCTAGACCGTCCGCAATAGTGTTACCGGGCACCCCCGCGTGACCCGGTACCCAGAAGAGCCCTAGGTTCGCATGTCTCGCCATCTCATTCAGAGATGCCCGGCATTCTTTAACCAATTCCGATGTTGTGTAAACACCAGATAGAGCATGTAGTGCAGCCTTGCTGTCGGTACAAATTCGGATGTCCTGATCGAATATCCTGTAGTACCTTAACCAGTTGGCTGCCCTTTTGATTGCTGATATTTCAGCCTGAGTGATGCTACATTGGTTTGGTAGCCTAAAGTTTATCCTACGTTGCATTTGTGGGATATAGAAACCCCCGCCCACTCCGATGCCCGACTTTGACCCATCAGTGTAGATCTCGAGCACATCCTCATATTGGTGTATGTGGTTTGCCTCAGAAGATGTGCCCGAGAAGTCCACCCGGAATCTTTTGTCGGGCATCAGAGTAGGCGAGCAGTAGTCAGTGTGGTCGGAAAGATCTGAGATTTGCCCTAATATCGTCGCATGGCCTACGTTACCCCGCTTTCATGCAACTGAGGCATCGAGTCTAACCGCCGAGTTCATGGCCAGTTGTTTGATCATGAGTTCAGCAGGAAGCCAATGCAGCATGGTGAACAGTGCTTTGGATGGAGTAGTGCGAGGTGCACCCGTAATCAACAAAGCAGATGTTCGAAGTACCTTTTCTATTATTTTAGAGTATGTGGCTTTATTTAAGGAAGTCCACCAGACGACAGACCCATACATTAGTATGGGCTTAACCACCATCTCAAAAAGCCAATTGACGTTTTTGGGACTTATGCCCCACCTGTTGCCAATCGCCCTTTTGCAGGTGTATAGAGCAATAGCAGCCTTGGCTGCCCTAGCTTGAACGTTGGGGTACCATGAAAGCTTAGAGTCCAGTATAATACCGAGATACTTCACGCTGTCTGATAACCTAAGGGTGACTCCGTTGAGAGTCGGTAACGTGAAAGTCGGAGTCTTGTATTTTCTCGTACAGAGAACAAGATCCGTCTGTTGAGGGTTAGCATTAAGACCACTTTCAACGCTCCATTTACTTATGATACCTAATGCCGATTGAAGACGTTGAGATAGAGTATCTAGAAATTTACCAGATATTGCTACTGCTACGTCATCCGCGTAGGCTACTGATTTAAACCTCATAGAGTCTAGTTCCACCAGTACCGAGTTTATGGCGATATTCCATAGGATAGGTGACAGAACACCTCCCTGGGGAGTACCTCGCTTAACCGTTTTTTGAATAGTCGTTTGCCCCATCGTGGAGGAAATTACCCTATTCGTTAAGAGTCCTCGTATGAAGCTAATTGTTGACCGATCAATGTTCAGTCTTTCTAGTTCCATAATGATGGATTCAGGTCGTACATTGTTAAAGGCACCCTCTATATCAAGAAAGGCCACGAATGTATATTCTTTGTTTGCCAGGGATTTTTCAATGAATCCTACAAGCGAGTGAAGTGCCGTCTCAACTGATTTGCCCTTCGTATAGGCATGTTGGGAAGTTGATACGAGGTTCGGAGAAATTGTTGATCTAAGGTGTAGATCAATTATCCGTTCCAGAGTTTTAAGGAGAAAGATGATAGGCTGATGGGTCTAAAATCTTTCGGGTTTACGTGTGTAGTTTTACCCCCTTTGGGAATAAAGACCACGGAACATTTGGTCCATGCTATCGGAATATACGACCAAGTTAGACAGGCCGAGTATATCCGAATGAGCCATGGAGTGATAACGTCTGCATTACGCTGTAGGTCAGCCATAATGCCATCGGTACCCGGTGATTTGAACGGGTCAAAGCTGTTGATGGCTCACATTATTTTTTCCCTATTTAGGGTAATCGTGGCCATGTTAGAATGTATTGAATGTATGGCTGCAATCTCTCCCGTGTAGGGAGTGCAACCGGGAAAGTGCGTGTTCATTAGTACCTCTAGGGTCTCCTGACTACTGGTGGTCCATCCGCCACCTGATTTCTTAATGAAACTGGGGACAGTTGGAAGAGTAGCCAGGATTTTGCGAAGGCGACTAGTCTCAGAGGCTCCCTCAACATTGCTGCAGAAGGACTTCCATGACGTTCGTTTCGCATCCCTGACGAGGTTTTTGAACCTGTTTACAGAGGCTTTGTAGGCTGACCAGTTAAATAGTCTTTTTGCCTCATTGAATAGTCTGCGACTCTCCTTGCGAGCGTTCGCTATTTCAAGACTCCACCATGGTGGCTTTTCTTCCCACGCAGTATACTAGGTCTGCATGATTCGGCCGTCGCTAAGTTGAAAGCATTTGTTAAATTGTCAACCGCGATGTCAATGTCGTGCCTATCGTTTATGATTGGCGATTGTGTAAGAAAGTCAGAGAGAATAAGCTTTTGCTCTTCCCAATTTGTTTTCTTCCTATTTATTATGGGCGTAGCCCGATCAGTTAGAATCCCTATAGTGAATTCAATATAGCGATGATCAGAGAAAGAACAGTCATTTGATACCTTCCATTCCCTAATCATATCAGTATGCGTAGAACTTACTAGCGTGATATCTAGAACCTCCTTCCTATTTGAAATGACGAAAGTGGGTTCTGACCCGACATTTGATATGTCTAAGTTGTTACAAAGAATGAAATCAAATAAAGACTCACCCCTTGTATTTGTGTCAGAGCTTCCCCATACGACATGATGTGCATTTGCGTCTGCTCCAAGAAAGACTGGCAAGTTACGTTGGTTTGCCATTTTAATTGCATCGCGAACCTTTGCGGGCGGGGATTCGCATTCGTGCGCCATATAGCTCGAGACGACTATTATCATGCCCATAGTCGTCTCCCAGGCTGCTGTGGTGGTATCTTCGTCACTGAAATCAGATAACAAAAAGATATTTAGGTTGCCCCTGGCTTCTATGCATGCTCTGATCCTACCTGTCTCATTCGCATGCAATAGCCTGAAGCCTTTCGTACCTAGTCCGCAAACCCTGCCTTTATGAAGCCAGGGTTCTTGGACTAATGCGATCTCCTCCCCTCTTTCTATGAGCCGGAGGAGCATTGTGGCGGATGCTGTTTTAGAGTGGTGAAGGTTCACCTGAGTGACCCTCACCGCCATGGTGTAACGGCTTGATGGTGACGTTGATGCCCTCCTGGTCGGAGTCCAGAAGGTCATCCTCGTCAACTGCCTCGTCTAGCTGGTCAAAGAATTCTCCAACCCAACCTGAGTTGGAGTTGGTGTCCCCCTGAGAAGCTAGACTAGCAGTGTCATCGACCGACATTGCGTCTGGATCCGGTTGATCACCTTCCTGAGCAACTTTGTCCCTTTTGTCGCCCTTGAAGATACTAAGGAAGATGGCCTCAAATCCATAGAACATCTTCCCTTGTTTCTGCTCGAGCGGCAAAATAGACTCGTTGTTGAGAAAAATGACAACCCGTCTGTATGCTCCTACAGGTTCTGAAACAGAGACAACCTTCCAATTTTTGGTCGGTATGTCACTGTTGCAGGCCTGTAGAAGCGCCAGTATATCCTCTGGTTTCGATGGTTCATCGGGGATTCGAGCAGTGGCTCTAGGTCGACGTGGAACCTCATCTAGAGGGACCACATCGAGTCTAGCTCCTTCCCATAGACCTTCCAGAAGAGCAACCGCCTGCTTGTATAGCAGAATCGATCGCTCATCCGAGAAGGCCATGAGCTTTATTCGCTTCCCACGAGCCCATCCGGCGTCTTCGGCTTTAGGGGTAGGCCCCGGATTGTCTTTAAGGACTTTCCAGAACACCCCCATCACCTTCTTTCGTACCATGTCCCACTTGGCGTAGGTCATGGAGTAGTCTGCGTCACCTCTATCAATGACAGCTTGAACAAGGTGACCTTTGGCCACCTCGCTGAAGGTTCTGTGCACCGATCTGTGACGCTTTTCGATGGGCTGTTGGCCCTGCAAATGAACCTCCTCATCTGAACGTTGCCGTTTAGGCACGCCCGCAGACGTTGATGAGGGGGTTTTTTGCAGCTCAGCCAAGTGTTTTCTGGCCCAGGTGAGGGATGAAAGTTCATCCGCTGTGAGGGACTCAGCAGGCTTTTTGCCTAGCTTACCCAGAACTCTTTCGGCGGAGCGCCGTCTCGCGAAGGCCCTTCTGGCTGGTGTTGTGTGCCTTTGGGTCATAATGTTGCCTTGAGAGGCTGGAATCACAGCTCGGAGACCCGACTTCGTGGTCGCAGTCTCCTTACTGGAGGGGGGGATGTGGTACTGAGGAACCCGACTTCGAGGTCGCAGTTCCCTTTTTCACGATAGGCACTGAGGTGACTGCCGCTTGTTTTTTGACAGCACCCAAACAGGGTTTTTTAGCTACCGAGGTGGTAGCAAGGACCTTGGCAGTTTTTGAGGTGCTTGGTTTTGAATCCAGGGGCACCCCACTGCTGTTTGTTTTACATCCTTTGGATGGGTGTTTGAGGTTCTGCTTAGCAGATACCGGCAGTGCGCACTTGGAAGGCTCAAGTTTCCCCTTGCCCCCTCCTGCGTGAGTGTTGCAACCAGTAGCTTGCTGATTAGTCCGGCCTGGTGCATGCACCGTACTAATCCGGAACCCAGTAGCACTCGACTCCCCATGGCCTGAGGTCGCCACCAGGGGAGCAGGGTCTCCGGAGATTATTAGGCCCTCAACCGGATACTCGGGGCACTTGTTTTTATCTGACATTTTGTTGTGTGTGGGGGGTTTGCATTTTATACTTGCTGCCAAGTGAGAAAACTGTCAAACAGACAGACCACCAAGCCGCCCAATATGGAACAGACGCTTGGTGGATTTTACCGGACACTTATGGTGGACATAGATCCGAGAGGATCCAGCGGACGTATTCTGGTGAAGAGCCCAATCTCAATGAAAGGGGAAGCTCTCCACCAGGAACGATCTGAAGCCGCCCCTTCTAGGAGTAACAGACGCTTCAGACACTGGGATGGGTAGTTCTTAGTTCATGCTCGCCATGAGCCCCTCTGGCAAGGTTGCACCTACCAGCACGGCCTACATGGGTCATCACACTTAAGCCCCCGCATCGCGACAAGATGACTACCCGTTCGCAGGGGAAAAAAAATTGATATTAATAAGATTTAAAAAATAACGAAATGAATCTAGTTCATGGTAAAATTAACAATAAATAAATAATTTGTTAAAAAACTCTGAAAAACATTTTAAAAGGATCGTCGTATCGACAGTAAAATATCGCCGATTCCGATGTATCTGAAGTATTGCCGATATATCGGTATCGGTTACATCCCTGGTTTTAAACTCAGAATTAAAGTGAATAATAATGTTTATTTATTACTTTTTGTTCAAAATTTAGGAAATTTCTAATAAATTTTTTTATTAACTAGAAATACCGTACCGCTAAGCTACGGTTTAATCCAAACACCGTTACCGATATTTTCTAAATTACCGTTACCGATATATCCCAGAATACTGTTACCGATATTTGTTAAACTAACGTTATTTTGAAACGGTTTTATAGAAAAAATTCTTTCATAAAAAAATTTCATATAAGAAGCTGTGGGGAATTTTTTATTTTAAACCAATACTAATACAAAATGTTCTGCTAACACATTCTTAGACTTAGGTTTTTGACAGCAGACTTAGGTTTTTAAAGTTTTAGTTGACTATCTACGTACCTATTGCCAGATGCTGCCAGATGAAGGGTAAAATCGTAAAATTTTGGAGAAAAAATCATCAAAATCATCAAAATTATCCATCGAAATCATCAAAATAATTCATCGAAATCGTCATAAAAATATCAGTTTTTTAAACAATATGTCGTTAAATAAAACTCAAAAGGAATAAGATACTCATATTCTATTTCCTTATAAAATGTGGTTAAATAGCTGATGTTGCATTAATACTAGTATCCACGTTCAAACGTGATAAAAGCGAACAAAGGACGCTGATGATGACGGCGTAGCGGCTGTGGAAATTAGTAGTACTAATCCGTTCTGCTAGTCTGATTAGATATTCAAATATTCCACTCTTAAAAATAACTTAAATTTACATTAATTCAATTATTGAACACAAGCCAAAATAATAATAACTTCCGACTTATACCTATTTCAGTTCAAATAATAATTACGTACAAATGTTAAAATTTGCATATATGTGTGGTTTCTGCGGTCTTTTAAAACTGCAAATCTGAATGCAAATTATAAGACATAAAGATAACCTGTTTAAACATGTACAACAACAATAGCTTGATTGATCGTAGGCTGAGCTTACGCACAAGCAAAACCAAAAAAATAATAATGAGATGGAAAAATTGGAATAAATAATCAGAAGGTGAAATTTCGGCTCACCATATTGATAAAAAGTAATAAGGTACTCATATTCTATTTCCTCATAAAATTTTATTAATTAGCTGATGTTTCATTAATACTAGTATCCACGATCAAACGTGGAAAAGCGAACAAAGGACGCTGATGATGACGATGTAGCGGCTGTCGAAATTAGCAGTACTAATCCGTTCTGCTAGTCTGGTTAGATATTCTAATATTCCACTGTTACAAATAATTTGACTTTACATTAAATCAATTATTGAACTAAAGCCAAAATAATAACTGCCGACTTAATATTTTAAATATTTTTAGTTGTTTCTTGAGATTTTATGGCAACAATATTGATTGACGAATGGCATAGCTTGACGTCTGGAATAATGTTGTACACTTTAAAATCACCATTTTAAAAGTAAACAAAAGTATCACAATAGTGGAAATAAAAACCAAAATACAACTGATACAAAACAGTGGTCTCACTTTGATGAAAGTTGAGTTGAGTTGTAATCCGTAATAAGAATTTGGCTACTACGACTCAACTATGAATTTGGTTGTGAATCATAAAATGGCCTAAATTAATTATTTGAAATTATTGTCGTTTCCAAAAATTTTAAAGTTTTATATAATGCTTTAATTTTTGGATGAGTTGAGCGTTATAAGTGTGAAGATGAAGATCTTCATGCAAAATGTTGCGCAAAGTGCATCTGGTGATATCCAATTGAACCAGTCATTGCGAAAAGCGCATGAGTCACACTTTTTTCAAATTTAGTAAAAAAATTTCAAATTTAGTAAAATTTTCACCATTTTGATAGTAAATTTTCACAATTAAAATTCTTTGCTCAAGAGTGTAGCGTTCCATGGTTAAAATTTCCTAAGTTTTTACTAAATAAATGCCAAAGGATGACAGTTCAATTCTTGAGATTTCATCATTTAGCAGCCTATTTACTTCCTAACCTCAAATTTGCCCATCCTTTATTAAGCTCAAAAAATTATCAAACTACAAAAAAATCTGCGAAATTGTTGCTTTTAGTGGATTTAATTTTTCTAAATCGATTGGTTTCAAATCGGCTCGATTTACAGATAAAACTAAAAAATTAAAATTTAGTGTTTTTTCCAGAATTACCCGTTGTTTTTTTACTTGTTTCAGTACTTTTCAAAATCTAAAAGTTGAGAACGCTGCTGAAAAGTAGCTTCATAAAGCATATTACAGAGTACTTGTTTTAAAATTATTGCGATATACGGCGACCAGAACATATGCTGTGAATTATTCGGGGATTTTTTTCGGGCCTGGAAAAGGAAAAATAATTACATCATACCAGCAATTATACTGTGTAAATGAATTGTTGAAGTACTTTACAGCAGGACCGAATTTTAAGTGGTAAATACAACAAGAAATAAAAAAAATTATCCATATAATAATTGTAAATTTCGACTCTTTTTATAGTTTCAGGACCATAACGCAGAAAAAATTTTATAGTAGCTATTTTTATTTTAGAAAAGCTTTATTTGTTGCTTGTTAAGCATGTCTGCATATCAATGGGTGACTAATTGTATAAAGGTGTAGAAAAATAATATAGATTCATATCGAATATAAATTGTTTGTTGTGTTTTGTATAAGTTTCTAAGCCTACTAAGCTTATTCTATTGTAGTTTTCAAAAATCATTTGTAAATTCTCAAATAATTTTTGAAAGTTTGTGCATAAGAGGAGATGTTTGAAACTTTTCACAAGTATGATTGAAGTCAACTGATGACTTGTTAGAGCACCAATGAAATGCAGGCATATAGACATGCTTAACGTGCAACAAATAAAATTTTTTAGAATAAAATTGAGAGATTATTTATTATTTATCTTGTTGCATAGTGTAATTATTATCTTATCTTTGTTCAAACAGAGAAACCGTTCAATGATAAGCCATTGTGTCGCAAAGAACTGTGTTGCTTTCAAAAATGTTTAAGATTATTTTAAGAAGTATACGCAAATATGAAAGATAATAAAATCAGTTGCAGTTGAGTTTTAAAAACAGTATTCGTTAGACAAATCAATTAGTATTAGTTAGACAAACTAATTAACGGACATACATACATATGTACATATATGTACATATGTATATGTTTTTTTAATTTTTTAGGTACGAACTATCGCAGGATTTACTTGAAAAGCAAATCGAATTGTTGGAACGTAAATACGGAGGCGTACGAGCTCGAAACGCCGCAATTACAATTCAACGAGCATTTCGTCACTACATGATGGTAAAGAAATTTGCATCAATAACAGCAATGGCCAAAGCGGAAAAACGACTTAGTCGACGTACTATGGTTGTTGTTAGTGGAGTATTAGACGAAGCAGCGGCGGCTAATACATCAATGTCTTCCGCATATAGCAGTAATACAGAATCTCAATTAGAGCCAAATCAAGTTAATGCAGGGCCAATGCAAGGAGCTCAGCATCAGCAATTGCAACCACGCGTTACCATAATGCCTGGTCCTCCCGGTGGTATTGGTCACCAGTCCCTAGCATCAGGCTCAAGAACTCCTCCAACACGTTCGTTGTCTATGCGAGAGCGGCGGCATGTTGACAGTGCCACAATATCACGCAGTCAATCAGGTAATGTTTTTAACTAGTGTAAAGTACTAAACACATACCAAGGCGAAATCACTTGCAGGTGGCACCACCAAGGCCTTTGTGGCATAATGCAATAATATAAATGTCAAGGCTGCCGCTTTGGTCTGATCAGACCAAAACTGGTAGATTTATTTTATTTTTAGATAAATTGGTAGTTTGGTTGGTTTGTTACTTTTTTTTGCGTTTTTGGTACAAAGAGAAATTTTTAAATATTATAACTCGAATTTGATTATATTCAGTAAGAACTCTTAGTAATAAAAACTTAAAAAAAATTAAACCGACTTTAAAATATAAAAAGTAAAAAATAACAAAAATATTATTATATGCGTTAAGTACTTAACTTTTTGCAGTCGATGCCAAGAAGGCAGAAACTATATTATTTGTTGACAATCTGTAAATAAATGTTTGCGTTTAATTAACCATCTTCTTAGCACCGACTGCAAATAGTTAAGTAGTTAACACCAATAATAATATTTTTGTTATATAAAAATATTTCTTAAAAGTGTTTTTTCATAAATTTTTTATTGTGCTATCTAGGAATGCCAATCGGGATTGATTTTTAAAAATCCCGGGATTCGGGATTTTGCAAATCCCGGGATTCGGGATTTTGCAAATCCCGGGGTTTCGGGATCCATCGATGTTTGGTAAAATCCATTTTTTTTTTAATAAACAATACTTTAATAACAAATTTTTATTTTATTTATGCATTATATGTAAAAGGTTTTATGTAGAGATTATACCATTACAGGCATATGAATATATAGCAGTGGTGCCCACACATACACTATTACACTCTGTGTTTATGTATGTGCTTCGCATCTAAATACCCAGTTGGCCACGTCTTTAAGACATCATCAGGGACGGGTGCATGACAATGTTAAATCCTCATCGACAAATGTCGGACAGCTGGAACAAATTATTAAGGAAGTTTTCGAACAAATGTCGCAAAAATCGTGTGCGATTTAATAGCCACAATTTTGCTCAGATACTACTGTGACTACGTGGATGACATTGTTACCTATTTTATCGTCAATGATTATATAAGTGAACACGTCGCTTGTCTTGTTGTCAATGATTAAAAATGCGACAATGTTGCCTATTAAATCATCAATGACTATGTATAATACTGAAGACAAAATGTAAGACATTGTCGCTCATATTGTTCTCAACATACTTGGATTGAGGACAGCAATTAAGACATTGTCGCTCATCCTGTCCTCCACAATGTTACTGAAGACAAAATGTAAGACATTGTAGCTCATTTTGACCTCAAAAAAGTTGGATTGAAGACAAAACGAAAGACATTGTCCTCATATTATCGTCAAAAGTGTTTAATAGAGGACAACATGCAAGAATTTTTCGTTGAGATTGTTGTGAACGACTATTCACTTAAACTGTCGATTAGAAAACCTAATCGACAGAGGAAAATTCGTAGAAGAATCGTAGATGACAATGTAGTGCAAAGCAGTCTGGCTAACTGGGTAGATAGGCTATGAGTCTCACGCACAGTGTACGTGAGATTGCGTTGAAAAAAACAGCCTATGCACGAGTGCAAACGAAATTGTGATTTTGCCCACTACTGACTGATGCATGGCATTTGAGGAAAATTTGCATTTTATATAAATTTCATCAGTTTTGTAGACACACTAAAGTCGAATAATTGACGACCGGAGCGTGTATTTCTATTGTGTGAACCGAATTTATTGTCACAATATTCCTAAAATATTTGGTTGCAAAAATATTAGTGTTTTAAATTTTAGGTAATTCCATGTCAAATCAACTAATAGTTAGACACGACCCCTTTCGATTCTGATGAAATTTTTTTAGATGTTTTCTTTAAGTCTATAACGAACTTATGCGAAAGGGAAAAAATTAAAAATGTTTATTTCAGAAGTTATGACATATCCAAAATATCATTATTTCGCCAAACTTACCGAAAGTGTTGAGTTTAGTTTTTAAATATCTCGAAAAGTATTTTATATACAAGATTGATTTGTATGTCATTTTAAGCAGAATATTTGGAGCTACATAAAAGGGCAGAAATTTTTTTGGAAAAATTACTTATCTGCAAAGTTTTGAAATTTTCAAAACTGATTAAATCAAAAACCTATATTTTTTGGGCTGAGTTTTTTTATATAATATCTCTAAACGTCCTTAAAAAATCCTGAAATTTTTAAGGAGGAGTTTTTTTTTTCTTTTTTGAGATATGACAAAAAATGTACCTTTTTAACACAACCCTGAAGAAAGCCAGGGGCCATGTGTCTCCACTTGGTGACTTTGGTGACGTTGTCAACGAATCATCTACACTTTTTATTTTGCCTTTAATGAGAAGAGAAGTTTTTAACAGCTAGAAAACGATTTTTTATTGTCTCATTTTGTTGTGTTGAAAATACATGCGGCTGAACGGAAAACTAAAAATTTTCGTCAAAAATCTAATTTAATTCTCTTAGCTAGTAAAAAGTTTCCTATGTGTTGACTAGAACCATTAAAATGAACCAGTGAATCTCTGGTACCAATGTCTCCATATGATCCCATAAGAACCACCTAGTCTATATTAAGTCAATAGTTCCGAGGTCTGTAGTGGAATCTCAATTACAAGCACATGTTAAATGTCTATAGTACAGAACATTGCCTGGTTATAATTAGTCAGTAGTACTGGTGACAAAGTCAATAGTGAATCAGTACAATTTTAATATCGACATTTCGTACAGGAAAAATTTCCAACATAAAATTTCACCGAAAAAACAAATGCATAAATTTGTCAATGTTATTACTTTTTCCCCTTCAAAAACTTTAAATTAAATTTAATTTAAATTGCTCAAAATTACAAATTTAAATAATTTTTGATACTATATTGTTGAAGGTTGCGAAAGAAAAAAATCATATCTCAAAAAAGAAAAAAAAACACCTCCCCCGAATTTTCACGATTTATTAAGGAAGTTTAGAGGTATTATATAAAAAAATTCAGACGAAAAATAATATAGGTTTTTGATTTAGTCAGTTTTGGAATTTTTTTGTTACCCCAAATATCCTCTTTAAAATGGCATACAAAAGATCCTTGTACATAAAATACTTTTAGCGATAATTTAAAACTAAGATCAACACATTCTGTAAATTTGGCGAAATAATGACATTTTGAATATGTCATAACTTTTGAAATAAACATTTTTAACTTTTTTCCTTTAACATAAATTCGTTATTCAATTCATGTCAAATCAACTAAGAGTTAGGCACGACCCCTTTAAATTTTGGTGAAATTTGGTCAGATGTTGTCATTCATCCTATAACGAATTTTTGTTAAAGGAAAAAAATTAAAAATGTTTATTTCAAAAGTTATGACATATTCAAAATGTCATTATTTCGCCAAATTTACAGAATGTGTTGATCTTAGTTTTAAATTATCGCTAAAAGTATTTTATGTACAAGGATCTTTTGTATGCCATTTTAAAGAGGATATTTGGGGTAACAAAAAAATACATAGAACAAAAATTTGTTTTTGAAAAATTACTTATCTGCAAAGTTTTGAAAATTGCAAAACTGACTAAATCAAAAACCTACATATTTTTTCGTCTAAATTTTTTTATATAATACCTCTAAATGTCCAATAAATCGTGAACATTTGGAGGAGGTGCTTTTTTCTTTTTTTAGATATGATTTTTTTTTCTGTCGCAACCTTCAACAATATATTTAGTATCAAAAATAATTTAAATTTGTAGTTTTGAGCAATATGTATTAAATAGGATTTAATTGAAAGTTTTTGAAGGAGAAAAAGTAATAACATTGAGAAATTTGTGCATTTGTTTTTTCGGTGAAATTTTATGTTGGAAATTTTGTGTTAAAAAAGTGAATTTTTTGTCATATCTAAAAGAGAAAAAACACCTCCTTAAAAATTATTTGATTTGACATGGAATTACCCATATTCAATTTAAGTTGTGCATCAGGGAACGGCGCGATCACACCGCAACCATAAATACACCGCATATGTACTCTATACTTTACACATCCGAGTACATTAAACAACGCAAAAAAAAATTTGCGGTGTTGATTTGACTCGCCGTTTATTTACAGAGAGTTGATGCGATCATAATATGCGCGCTACTTTGCGGTGTGTGTGTACATAAAAACAATGAGCGCAAAAACCAGTAGCAGCAAACATCGCAATCTGCATGAGCAAAACTTTTAGTATTTTGTATTTTCGTACTCTATTATTTTTTTATAGTTGCTTTTGGAAATTTTCTCCACAAACAATCAGTGATGCCAGACTTAAGATTAAATCTTACACAATAAAAGATTAAAGATTACCCAAAAATTATATTTACGAAAAAATCTTTCACAAAACATTTCTTAAGGCGCTACTTGCTTATATTTGTATACAAGAATTCATTCCTAAAAATTTAATTTGTTCTTCAACGTAGCTATCTTTCCTACTGAGAGTGAAAAATGCAAGTGCACAGCATTACAAAAAACCAAATTTTGATTCCGAAAAACAATGTTTCACATTGTGTTATGAGAGTTTAATAAAATAAACATTGAAAATGAGACGGGGCGTTATTTATCATTTCGTTACCTGAAGCGATAAATGCCCTAACTATGCCCTGAAACATGATAGAGGTAATTTTGAAAAACATGACACATACATATTACATACATTCATATGAATATATGCGTCGCTAATATTTTACATTTACTGCAATTTTTGCAGAACGCAAAAGCTAAATACAAATACATAGATGTTTTTTTTCAAATTAAGATTTATTCAATTTTATTTTATCATAAATTTTACATGTTTTAAAAACTTTTATGGCTTGGCAACACTTGTGACGATTTAAGTTGGATGTTTGATTTCCTAAACATTTTAGTACGACACGGCAGGTGCGGCAATATACCAATCCTTCTAATAAGGTGCCATCGTCCTTGAATATTTCGGCCAAAATAGTCCAAATAATACTTTTTCCTTTTCGCTTTGGAGACAGGGAGTAAATTCCACTTGCAATTTTTTCAGCAACCAAATCGTTGTTAGACGCCATGATAAAATATTCCACCTACTGGCAGTAATCACTTCAAAACTAACACTAATTTTATTGCAACGATTAAATTTTCTTTTCAGTAAGAAAGAGAATCATCAAAAGATATTTACCGTTATCAGTGAGCATGCTTGTAAACGAAAATTAGTACAGCTTTTGTATAATTACACAGTGGCAACGATGTATTTACTTCATATAAAGAACTCATCATTGAGTGTGCTGGCATGTTCGTATACAAATATTGTTTTTGTTGTGTACGTTAAGTACGAGTACGACTGCCGAATGTGTGAAAAAAGTAAAGCAGAGCAGTCACCGCGAACGCATATGATTGAGTATGCTAGAAACTCAAACGTAGCAATACTCAAGCGTGTACGGATATGGTTAATACTTGAGCAAAAGCAATGCGGTGGCGATCACACCGCAACCGCATTTAAGACGAGTATACCTAAATCACGCAAACAACTGATCGTGCAGCTCTCTGTTGTGCATCACTTCAATTTATCTTTAAAGTGCAGCTTAAATAAAATAGACCAGATCGCTTCAGTATACACTATCGGTTTGAAAACGCCAAATTTCTAGCGTTTTCGTTTGTTAGAACAGTTGCTTGACGCTTTCAAATCGAAAACGTCAATATTAAGCGATATGCGTTTTTCAGAACATGGGCAATGGTCACTTGGTCAGTTTCGAGCCGCAATTTAAATAACATACAAACTCGAATAGTGGCCTTAAGTTATTTAAGGTCAAAGATCACAAAAATCTGTTTTTCGCGATTATCTCGATTTCTATAGCTCCAATGATGTTAACATCTATTATAAAAATTTTAGAACATAAAATTTTCGAAAAATTTTTTATTAAACATATTTTCACAAGCCCAACCGTTTCTGAGGGCAGACAGCCCGAAGCGCTCAGTCATGTTCACTGTAATGAAAGGTCAACCGTGAATCTCAGTGAATAGCACCTTATTTAAAGTTATGGAATGAGAGATACAAAGCTGTAAAGTCGTATACGCCTTCACTTTGGTATTATAAAAGTTGTCTTACAAGTGTCATAAAATCTCGTATCTGCAATGTTAGTTATTTAAGCTCAAAGGTAATAAAAATCTGTCTTGCGCGATTATCTCGGTTTCTATAGCTCCAATGATGTTAACATTTATTATAAAAAATGTAGAGCAAAAAATTTGTGACAATTTTGTATTTAATATTTTTCATACGACCACCCGTTTTTGAGATAGAGGGCAGAGAGCCCGGAGCGCTCAGCCATACTCACTGTAATGCAAGGCCAACCGTGAATTTCAGTGATTAATACCTTATATAAGGTTATGGAATGAGAGTTAGTAATATATTTACCCGTTTTATTTCTACTTAAAATCTACTTAAATAAATTAATATAAAATTATTTAAATTTATTTAAAAAAATTCTTATTTTAAGTACAACAATGCTTATTAACTTTATACATAGTCGTACTCGTACTGTGTTGGTGTTTGTTTGCTTTCGTAATGATCACAATTCACTGATGTGCTATTGTTGTTGTTTTCATTCCTGGGGCATAGCCGACAAGTAGCGACTAACGTCGTATTACATGCTTGATTCAACCCCGCTACATACTTGAATCAATCCTGCCTCATATTTTATTCAATCCTACTGCTTACTTTAATCAATCTCGCCGCGTACTTGAATCAAGCCTGAACCTGGCTTATTTTTCCTTATTTAATCCTAGAACAGACTTGAAAATTAAAATTTTTAATACTTAGCTATATTTAATACTTTTAGTTGTTTTAATTTAAAATTTATTTTTGTTCATTCCTGGCATTGAACTTAACTCATCATATTTGTAAACCAACGCCTTATAGGCATTTTACATCTACCCACATCTTTCATCAATTCGCCAAGATGTTATCATCTTCCCATAAGAATTGTACAGGGCTAAATATGTACATACATCTTTCTTCATCTTTCAAAAATTTCCCTATCTCATTTTGTTTCATATTACATCTTTCGATAATGTTAGTGTCATCACTAGCAAAATGACATTAGATTGGAACAAAATTAAAAATATGTGTGTGAGCCAGTGATGGAAAAGTTGATACGATCGTACTTTTTTATACTATTTGATATTAAAAAGTGGTGGCATGCAAAAAACGTCAATGGAAATAATGACCATGGACATTATTTCCACGTTGCATAGCAAAAATCTTTACTCAGCGAAGCCACTATTCGACATGCTCAGACGAGAAAATCCTTAAGACCGGCCGAAGGCGGGCTAGGAAAAAACATTTTAGTCTGCGAAACAAATACACCGGATTTTATATTTTTTCCGAAATGGAAATAATGCCCATTTACAATTTTCCTTTTTTATGTGAGAAAATGTCCACGGACATTATTTCCATGAACGTTATTGCATGCCACCTAGAAAATACCATGTTATTCCACTGACTCACTTGACTACTCTCCAAATAATATCACTGCTGTATATAAATTCATTAGCATATTCCATATATAAAATTTTTTTCATACAATTGAACATTAGGTAAAAAATATGCGGTGCCCGCAGTAAATCCATCTGTAAAAACCCCGTATATCAACTAAGACTGAAGCAACAGTTGCGTTTTCAAAACGTATTTTGAGATTTATAAGCCTTATAAGCTGGTTTTGAGGACTACATTCGCCTCTCTCATTCTTGTCTACAATAACTGATATAATGCCCAAAAGCCATAAATTAAGCTCAAAAATACAGAAATGTGCGTTTTTCAAATGCCCGTGTGACCTCAGCCTTACAAAGAAATAATGCCGCAAATGATCTGCACTGGTAATATGGCTATTTTAAATTATTGCGCAATTATTTGAAAAATAAGTCCGTTTGGCTTTAATAGATATGACTTTATTGCGCTGGCGAAAACTAGTACGTTGCTACTAAGTATTTGAACTTGAGATAAGAAACTGAAATTTTTTATATACTGGTATGTGATGGAAATTGATCGATTTAAAATCGCGTGATTTTACAAATCTAATAATAGCCAAATAGGTGTTCTATATATCACACGATACAGTGAAACCGAATTTAAGTTCGAATAAAATGGTCTGAGCCTCGAAATTTTTTATAAATCGGCGTGATTTGAAATCGATCGATTTCCATCACATATCAGATAATTTTATCTTGGCTTTGTATAATATGTCTCCAAAGTCTCACGTAATCTCGTGTACGGATTAGAAAATATCAAAAGTCAATGGCCGCAAAAATCCGGGTTCTTAATAAAAGCTATTGAGAATACAACTTTCTAAAAAAAATTTATAGCGTTATATTTTGTACGATCAACCGCTTTTGAGATAAATGGCAGAGTAGAAAGGGCTACACCGCGTTGATACGATCGACTTTTTTATACTATTTATACATTTTAGTCTGCGAAACCAGTACATCGGATATTACATTCTTGTCGAAATGGAAATAATGCCCATGTACATTTTTCCTTTTTATTATTATTTTTTTTATTTTATTAATAGATATTAATAATTCATATAAGTATAAAGGTTATATTATATTAGTATTAATCTATATTTGGCATAGCATTATTGCTGTAAGCCTGATTGGCACTGATTATGTAATAATTATAAGTGTAAAGTATATATATTTTATATTATAGTATATTAGTACATATGTAAATGTAGAAGTAACAGGTCTATTATTATTAATATTTATTTATTTAATTCATTTACTTAATTATTATTAAGGACTAAATTCATTCAGTATAAGCATTCTGTATCTTATGCATTTTTCAAGATATTTGTATAAAGCATCAAAATTAGGGCCATTTAATATTTTCAATACATCATCAATACATAGTGTGCGCTGACCAAAATAAATGATTCTAAATTCTCTGTAAGCAGGGCATGTCCCAATGAAATGGAAAGTATTTTCGGGTTCTTGCATGTTGCAAATTGTACATATACCGTCCGTGTTATTTCTGAAGCATCTAGAGTTTAAATCCAGTAGACTACCTCTTGCTTTAATAATTAGACTGGTAGCACGTGATGAAAAATCTGCAGTAAGCTTTGAAGTTTTAGTAAAATCTAGTTTCGAATAGAGATCATCAAATTGTAAGCTGGATGCAAGGGTGGCAAAGTCATTGTTATCTTTCGTCTTCAGGAGGCATATAATCTCTTTCCATGATGTGCATAAAGGATCGTTGGTATTTCTAGGTCTGTACTGCAGTAAGTTACATAGATTTGACCACTCTTTTGCCCAAGATATAATGAGCTGTATTACTTTTTCTGTCAATATGCGTGGTAGTCTATGCGGACTCAGAGATAATAACTTATTCAAGTAACAAAAATGCATTTTTAGAGTTGATATATATAAGGTGTTGAACCCAGGTTCTAAATACAGCATGTAGTTTGGCGTTGCGGTAGGCAAGTAAAGAATTTTTTTAATGAAAAACGGAATAGTTTTTCGACGTCCTCATATCTTTCGTATCCCCAAACTTGTGCAGCAAAAAACATGATCGATTTTGAGCAAGCATTAAATATTTTTAGTTTATTTGTTTTTGATATTTTTGGATGATTAATATATTTAGACCAAGTGGATGAAATAGCTACCTTGGAAGTTGAAAGTTTATTGTACAAATGTTTTTAAACGATAGGTTGTAACACAAATTGACTCCAAGATACATACAACTGTTAACAATTTCAATATTTTCTTCGCAAATCATTCGCAATTCTCGGACCGTTGCGGAATACAACTATTTTAGATTTACCCAAATTTACTTTTATACTATTTATACATTTTAGTCTGCGAAACCAGTACATCGGATATTACATTCTTGTCGAAATGGAAATAATGCCCATGTACATTTTTCCTTTTTATTATTATTTTTTTTATTTTATTAATAGATATTAATAATTCATATAAGTATAAAGGTTATATTATATTAGTATTAATCTATATTTGGCATAGCATTATTGCTGTAAGCCTGATTGGCACTGATTATGTAATAATTATAAGTGTAAAGTATATATATTTTATATTATAGTATATTAGTACATATGTAAATGTAGAAGTAACAGGTCTATTATTATTAATATTTATTTATTTAATTCATTTACTTAATTATTATTAAGGACTAAATTCATTCAGTATAAGCATTCTGTATCTTATGCATTTTTCAAGATATTTGTATAAAGCATCAAAATTAGGGCCATTTAATATTTTCAATACATCATCAATACATAGTGTGCGCTGACCAAAATAAATGATTCTAAATTCTCTGTAAGCAGGGCATGTCCCAATGAAATGGAAAGTATTTTCGGGTTCTTGCATGTTGCAAATTGTACATATACCGTCCGTGTTATTTCTGAAGCATCTAGAGTTTAAATCCAGTAGACTACCTCTTGCTTTAATAATTAGACTGGTAGCACGTGATGAAAAATCTGCAGTAAGCTTTGAAGTTTTAGTAAAATCTAGTTTCGAATAGAGATCATCAAATTGTAAGCTGGATGCAAGGGTGGCAAAGTCATTGTTATCTTTCGTCTTCAGGAGGCATATAATCTCTTTCCATGATGTGCATAAAGGATCGTTGATATTTCTAGGTCTGTACTGCAGTAAGTTACATAGATTTGACCACTCTTTTGCCCAAGATATAATGAGCTGTATTACTTTTTCTGTCAATATGCGTGGTAGTCTATGCGGACTCAGAGATAATAACTTATTCAAGTAACAAAAATGCATTTTTAGAGTTGATATATATAAGGTGTTGAACCCAGGTTCTAAATACAGCATGTAGTTTGGCGTTGCGGTAGGCAAGTAAAGAATTTTTTTAATGAAAAACGGAATAGTTTTTCGACGTCCTCATATCTTTCGTATCCCCAAACTTGTGCAGCAAAAAACATGATCGATTTTGAGCAAGCATTAAATATTTTTAGTTTATTTGTTTTTGATATTTTTGGATGATTAATATATTTAGACCAAGTGGATGAAATAGCTACCTTGGAAGTTGAAAGTTTATTGTACAAATGTTTTTAAACGATAGGTTGTAACACAAATTGACTCCAAGATACATACAACTGTTAACAATTTCAATATTTTCTTCGCAAATCATTCGCAATTCTCGGACCGTTGCGGAATACAACTATTTTAGATTTACCAAAATTTACTTTTAAGCTCCAAATTGAACAATATATCTGTAGAGCATCAATCATGTCTTGCAAGCCATTTCGGGTGTCTGATAAAATTACAATGTCATCAGCGTACAGCAATACTTTAACATTTACATTTGCAACATTTACTCCACCAGGAAGAGCGTCAGGTAAATCGTGTATATATAAAGAAAATAGCACTGGGCTTAGAATACAACCTTGTTTCACACCACATTCCACTGGAAAGTATTCTGAAAATGTAGACCCATCCCAAATCCGGCTCGTAGTATTTTCGTATAAAGACATCAAAATCCTTATAAATTTTGATGAAATTCCCAAGCATGATAATTTATAGAACAAACTGTTTCTCGGTATCCTATCGAAGGCACACGAGATGCCTACGAAGAATGCATACGTATGTTTGCGCATTAGTTTGTTTATATTTATAATGTTGACAAGATTAAATATGTTGTCCACTGTAGAATAGCCTTTTCTAAATCCGGCTTGAAATTCATTTAAAATTCTGTTTTTTGACAACCAATCTGATAGACGATTCAATAAAATATTATTAAAAATTTTACAAAGTGTGCATTAACGATAAGCCTCTATAATTGCTGACCACATTTTGGTCGCTCTTTTTAAACAAAGTAATCAAGATAGACTGCTTAAAAGAAGAGGGAATTTCCTTCCGGAGAAATATACAATTAAATACCAATAATAATTCCTTTAAAAAGCAGGGAGGAGCATATTTATAAAACTCGTACGTAATACCATCTTGTCCTGGTAACTGGTTTGCTTTAAGTTTCCTGAGGACAGCATATAGTTCACAGCTTTCAATGGGCGAGTCTAGGAATTCGTCGACATATACGGCATGCACCAACTTATTTTTTGAGCATCTACGCGTTCTTGTAAAATAGAGCCAAAGTGCAAAATAAAATCATCAGCATTAAGGTTTCCTCTAGATATATGCGTACGGCTTTTCAAGGAGTTCTATAAATTCCACCATTCCTTGCTACATTTCACTTTATCGAGTTGCTTAAGGTTGTTATTATAGAACTCCAATTTTTTTACATGGCATAAGCTCTTGATATATAACATCGCATTTTGTTAGCAATTGTATGTCTTTTTCTATATACTTTTAGATTTTTTAGCATAAGTGATCGAGACCGGAAGCATTTCCAGTCGAACCATTTCTGTTTTGGCTCGAAAAAAGTCTGTTTACGTTTCCCAGCTTTGCTTGCTTTATTTTAGATGTTAAAACTGCGACCATTTCATTCATCGACATATTGTTTTGATTCGGCTGACTACCAGACGAAAGTAAACTAAGCTTTATGTAATATTGATCATAACATTTATTGTTCCAATGTAGTTTCTGCAATGACGACTCGCTATTTTTTACATATCTATTGGTAGGAATTTTAACTTTGAGACATAAAGGCAATGATCAGAATAGGGTTTAGATGCCACCTTGAAATCTTCAGTATATTGCAAAAAGTTAAAGGAACAAATACAATAATCGATAGCAGAGTTACCCATAACACCACAAAAGCTATAATCACCTTGTAGATCGTTTCCAGCTCTGCCATTTAATACAATTCCTCCAAAATTTTCAATCATATTCAACAGTTGCCTGCCTTGTGCATTAACAGTTTTATCCTTAGAGCGTCTATGGCCACTAATATATGGCAAATCTTTTAACAAATTTTGATCAAGAACTTGCTCCTCACCAATACGAGCATTTAGGTCACCCATTACGCAAAATCTTGTTGGATTAAGTTCTTGTAAGAACTAATCAAACCTATCTAGGTCGTGCTTCCAATTAGTGCAATTCAAATATTTAGGTATGAAATGAAATATATCTCCATCGAATTTAGCGGATAACACTGTACTGTTATGAACTGTTAAAAATTTTAATGATTATTTTTTCTGAATTTCCTTTTTAAAGCCGTACAAACATCCATAACTTGCACGCCCAGCACTATGTGTTTTTGTTGCAGCGACCCAGTATAAAATGTAATTGTTCAAATACGACGAAAAATATGCTTGTTTATTTGCCATAACATTAGCTTCAAACAAAAAGAAAATATCAAAGTATGTTTAAGTATGTTATAAAATTGCCAAATATTAAAGAATTTTCTAGATTTGATACATTATAAGATATTATGCTACAAAAACTAAATTGCTATTGAGCCGAAATTCCTGCATTATTGGTATTCCCGTACTGTTCGTTAAAAATGACATCAAAATTGCCACCACAATCCGATAACAGCGATTTAAGGTAATCAGCATCATTTTCGTTCATCGCCATCACTTTCCCATTGTGCCAGGTGAATTTTTTATTATATACAAAGATACAAAACTCCCCAAGCCGGACCTTAACATCTTTTTTTTGATTTAGATATAATTTTACTTATTTGTCTTAATTTATATCTTCTGCTTTGTTCAACATCGGTATAATCTTTTTGTATGTAAATCCTTGCCCTCTTAGCTTTTCTTAATAATACATTGCGCACTTGGTTAATCGTTTCCAGACTGAATATAAAAATATTTCCCGTAGACACCATTCCAGCAGAAGTGATGTTGATTTGACACAGTGACATTTGCACAACGAGACCTACCATCAATATGTTCGATTCTGTTATTAAGATTTCTAATTACATCCCTTAATTTCATATTTTCCTGTTTTAACTCATCAATTTCACTTTTAATAGCTACCAAATCATCCTTCTTAGCGACGTCCTTCAGTTTTTCGCCTAACAGATGGCATAGTTTACTCCAAGAGAAAACATCTTGTTTGTTATTTATATCCATATTTTGGTAAGGAAATGTTTTTTATTGTTTTTATTTTGTTCAGGTGAGGTTGATACCAGTGTACGTTTGTTACTCATTAGCTTACTTTTTCAATGCATACCTTAGGGCTTAACCAATTTAGTACGCATATAAAATAACTTGTTGCCGTATGTGCGTGTGTCTATAATGTTTTGTGTATATTTTGTTGAAAAACAACTGTTACATAGATATGTACATATATACTTGACCAGCGGAGCCCCAGTAAGCTAAGGCAATAATGAAATGAGTTGTAGGTAGTTATTTAAAGAAATAACTCTTTACCCAATAAAAACTCCAAGTTTCCAACAATGATTGTAGGTTAGTGCACACAAGTAAGTTGATAACTATTTATTTTTAGCTTATAAAAACGGCGAAAAATTCCAATTAGAATAATAAAATCAAGACAAAGGCATATTGAATAGGTACGGGCAGTACTAAAACAATAGAAAATTTGTTGTAAAAGTACCTTAACAGTTGTCAAAAAACGGGTGGTATTACCAGTGCAGATATCTCTTGAAGTAAATGTCAAACACCACACAGAAGGAAGTCTGTATATGGTGTTTAATAGTTTAAAGATACCCTGCAAAAATTTTTGGACCACGTGGTCCATTTTAGTTGAAATGGAGTAGTTACAACATGGTCCTATGTAATGCAGTTATGGACTATGTCATTTGCAAACAAGAGTTTGTAGTTAAGCGACAAGTGTTCGCGTTTTGACGATTCCAAATAACATAACCAATCGTTAAAAGACGAAGACTTTAGTGCTCCATCAAGTAGTGACATAGAATAGTTACAAAACTAGCCTCATGTAGGTGCTCCATGGAGTAGTTAGATAGGGGTAGTTTCTGGGGCAGCCCGATGTAATGCAAAACTGGACTATATAGTCCAGTCCTAGGACATCACAATGTTAAATGGGCCATGTTTTTTGCATACATTTGGACCACTTTGTAACTACTCCTGGTCCCTTGTGGAGTACTCTATACATGCGTGCATGGATTAGTCCCGTTTTTTGCAGGGTAGTGGTGATATCATGAGAATTTCATCAGCAGTACTTAGTTTGACGTTTAATCAGGTGAGTCAGCTGACGTAGTGATCCCACCTGTTAGATACACCTTGATCAAGACGATCAAAAAATTACACTTGTTGACACTTTGCGCACAGGGTTGCCAAATCACATTTTTCCTTTTTTATGTGAAGAAATGTCCACGGACATTATTTTCATGAACGTTATTGCATGCTACCTAAAAAATACCATGTTATTCCACTGACTCACTTGACTACTCTTCAAATAATATCACTGCTGTATATAAATTAATTAGCTTGTTCCATATTTTCTAATTTTTTAATACAATTGAACATTACTGAATGCCCGCTCAAATAAGGTAAAAAATTGCTAAAGCTAAGATCCTACTATCGGTGCAGTGTACCGATTTTCGTCGGGGCCCGCAATTAATCCATCTGTAAAACCTCGTATGATCTTTTATATCAACTAATAGGCAATTCACACTACAGTGTTTATGGCAATTTTAGGTGTTTACGAGCCAAACACGTTAATTTTTAGACGTTTTCCCATATACTCAATTGTCAACAAATTTACGTGTTTCAAAATTAAACTCATTCAAAAACCAGTAAAAGGCAGGGTTCCAAGTACTTCTTGATGTACAGTCGATTTTTTTATTTTAGTGCTTATTGAACACGGTTTGTAATGGCGGCAAAATATGTAAACAAAGTCGAAATTAAAAAAGGTTGTAGCATTTCTATAACAACAAGCAGCGTATTCGGAAAGTTATGATTTGTGTTGGCTTTATAGCAAATAATGTTGCAATATAAAAGATTTTTTCGATACCATTATACAGTTTATATAAATTTGTTTATTTTATGGCCAAATTGCACTCCATGGAATAGATGATAACAAATATGGATAGAAGGTATATATACCTAATTAAAGTTAACGTTAACTCATTTTTTTAAGAAGTGGACTTATACCACTTTAAAAAAAACAGCTCATATATGACTTCATAATTCCTAGTAATACTAACATATAAGTATGTAGTTTTTTATCTAACGTTTTGTTTCGGTGTTACGGTGCTCAAAACTTTTTTTAATTGGTCATAGCTGTCGTAATATGAAACCTGTGTTCATTACATCAAAGTGCATTAAAATACGTGCGGTCGAATTTATGTATGACCACATACATAATTTGAGTCGAATCAAATGTATGGTATATTTGCTATTTTCAACAAAAATTCTAAAAAAACAAAAATTTTGTTACTCTTCGGGTCGAAAAAGTAGTCTAAAAAATTTGTTTGATACTGAAATGAAAATATATTTTCCCATCCCTGGTGTATGTATGTAAATTTATAGACACATAATTCAAAATTAGTGGTACATGAAATAAATATTTATTTAACACGAGATTTTATTAACTAAAAACATTGCATTAATTATTGTTTTTGTTATGTTAACAAACAATTAATTTGTTGTTTTTCTTAATAAACTTAAAGTATTAATTTATTAAGCACAATATGACTTTTCAACAAACACGTGAAAATGAATATAATGACAGATGGAAGATGAAAGATGTTGCAAATGTAAACATGTTTTTTTAATTTTCAAAATTTTCCACGCATTCCTCTAAGATCTGGGTAGATGTAAAAAGGCTATTCGACAACGCAGCTAAATCAGTGCATGAAAGAACGACACCTAAAATCCAGTATATACCAGCAGCATGTAATACGATGTTTCCCAGTTATTTATCGGCACTGCACGAACAAACAAAATTACCATCAAAAAACAACATCAAGAGCACAACAGTGAATATTGGTCATCAACAAGCAAACAAATACCAACACACTAAGACTTTGTATAAAGTTTATAAAAATAGTTGTACTTAAATAAGAAGATTTAAGAATTTTATCCCGTTTTCGACTTGATTTAAGTATGTTTTAGTGTTATTCGTACTTAAAGTTTCGAGTACGCCTCGTACTCAAAGTAAGTGGAAGACACTTGAATTTAAAACGGCGTTTTTCTTTATGTGTAAGTATTATTAATGTCTGTTTTACACTATCTCACAACCCGTTGGACTTCTGTATAAAATGGAACCCTGATCTAATGAGTTTATGGAAAGTTTTAAAAAAGCAATAACAACACATTATAGTATTTTGCGCAGAAGTCGAACAGCTTGCATAATAGTCTAAAAACAGCTTAATCGAATATATTAGATATATGTATGCAAAATGTTATTAATTATAATGTATTAACTAATGAATAATACAAATTATTTCCAGTAAATGATAGTTCAATAATTTATTAACTTTATACAATGTATTATTCACTGAGATTCACAGTTGACCTTGCATTACAGTGAGTTTGGCTGAGCGCTGCGTGCTCTCTGCCTTCTATCTAAGAAACGGTTGGGCGTATGAAAAAATGTTTAAGACAAAATTTTTCGTAAATTCTACGCTCTGCAATTTATAATACGTATTAACATAATTGGTGCTAACATTTTAAAATATCTTTTTTAACTAGGATTTCTTCATATCGCTTTTATGTTTCATAATTTACTCTTATTTTCTGGTAAATATTTGATTTTATTCAAGTTAAACAAGAATAATTCAAAATCAATAAAATATTTTATTAGATCTGTTTTGTATTTATTCCATTCGAAAGGAAAATATTAGGAGTTATTAAAGCATTGTTTTTATTTAATATTTGCAACAACGATGATATGACAATCCCGAACATTTTAATTATGCATGGAATTCAGAACAGGCGTGCATATAATAGAATGCAATTGGGTAATTTTCAATACATAAATTCAAGTTTACATTTGTTTTACTTTAGTGAAATTGTTTTACTTTAGTGAAATTCGGAGTATATACTCTAGTGTCTTATGGAGCACGAATCGCCATAATACTATTTCGTAACCGTCTAAATTTCTGTATCTCGACCATTTTTGTAAAAAGTTATTCATTGTATTCATAGAGCGCAGCATCCTCATTTGCAAGGATTAGGTTTCCTTTTCGCAAATAAATATATACTTATCTAATACAAAAAACGTATTTTTCTGTTATGATGAATGAAAAAATATCCTTTATTCTTATGTGCCATAAAAATGTTCAATATGATATTTGAATATCTGTAAAAGTTATAGACGTTTTGTAATGAAAACTAACGAATTATTTGGTATGAAAAACAATGAAACAAATATAACTATTAAGCCTTTTAAAATAAAAATTTTTATTTTAAACAACAAATGCTAATGGCGTTTTCTTTTCTAGAACAAAATGTTGCATTGTTTGCAATTTTCAATGAAATTTTGCAATATAATTATTTTTCGAAGAAATTTTTGCTTTGAAGGAATGCTAAATTGCTATTTCTTTTAATAAAAAATAAAAAAATTTTAATTTTTTTTGGAAAAGAAAAAGCGACAACTTTACACGATAATGTTCAAATGACTTATTTTCAATTCTCTTTAAAAGTTGCAATTCAATGCGACAGTTATACAATATAATAATGACAACGTTTGAAATGTGTAAAAAAATTATATGAAATTGAAATAATGGGATTTTCCTAAACATAATCTGGAAGTATACGCGTTCATATGAAATAACATTTTTACACTCTATCTGTAGATCGAGCATTTATAAGTGAAAAAACGTGTAAAAAACAAACGAATTGCTAACCTCCTCCATATTTTTAAGTAAAACACACACAAAACAACAATAAATTTTTTAAAGTGTTGTTGTTTTGTGGGTATTTTAGTTGTAGGTTTGTAACTTGTATTTTCGAGGAATAGGGTCCAGGGATACCACTCGTCTTGTTTTGTATTGTTGCCTTGGTGCTGCGATTCTGTGAGACAAGGCTCCACAGCTGAGCCGTAGCAAATAAAGTACGTGCTACGGCTCAGCTGTGCAGCCAACAACGAAAGTTATTGTTTTACAACAACATAGAAACATATAATTACTTTTATGTACATATAAATAACAATATTTCTATTATTTAAACATTTATTTTAACATATATTTCTTAAAATTAAAAAAATTTATGAAAAAATTGTCTGTACACAAATTCGTTTGTTTCTTATTACTCTTTTCGCTTTTTTTTAACAGAGATGATACATGATATCGCATAAAATTACAGAATCGAACTATCGTTACCACAAGCGACTAAATAAGTGTGTTTCGTTACATTTTGGGTAAAGTTCGGTAAAATGAGAGCAAATAAATATTTTTCTCATTGAGAGACAAAAATGTACAAAATTACGGGAACGCAAAAAACCAAATTTCTATCCCGAAAAATTACATGAAAATGTTGTGTAAATAAACTTAAAAATAAAAATCTACATAACGTTTTGTAATTCCTTTTTTCTTTTTTAGTTATTTTGATAAATATACATACAAATGTATTTTGCTTTGAATTTTGCTAAACTAGCAATTATTTCTTTATTATTTTTGTTGCCTAAAATTATAATTGTACATTTGTCATTGTTTATTCTTCAAACAGCTTTTTGTTTTGCACTTTACACAATCTGCCCGAAGAAAAAGACCGGGATATTTCGTGGAAGAAGAAGAATAATGTCATGCTCTCAAAAGTGCTCCCATTTACCCAATTTTCGAGTACGGGAACGCTTTTCGTGCAAATTGGGCGCCCGCTGGCGCTCAATTTAGAGTACGGGAACACACTTAATATGTCGGCAACTGGTATGATTGTCGGATTGTTAAAAGTTACTGAATCCCGCTACCGGTAAATGAATTCGCCTTGACACATAGCACATATGTACATATCTGTGAACTTTCGACTAAACAACTAAGTCTAATTTTCAAATAATTCAGGAGAGGAAAAAACTGTTAAAGTGTTGAATATAACTTTCTGTGTTGCTCAAGGTAGATCAACACCAGGTAGTCGCAAGAGAATTCGCCGTGGAGAATTTACATTTCGGCTGTTAAAAAGCTGGGGGTTACTCTGTAAAGCGATGCGAAAGCATTATAGAGTAACCCCCCTGATACATTAACACTTCTGACAGGTTAAATGTGTAAACATTTTCGAAAACAGCTGGGCTCTTGCGGCCACCTAGTATGAATTCGCCTTGTGTATGCTCTTAACGAAAAAAAATTAAGTATAATTAAATGATGTTGATTACAGTTATATTTAGAGGCTTTTTCCTCATTTCGAAAAGACGCGTATAAAAAATCTGTATTTAATGCTAATAAAAATTCAACATTTTCTTAACTCGACTTAAGTGCTTTTGTCAAAAATCCACAGAAATGTACTTATATCATCACCTAACATTTTTATTTGGTTTGGGAGAATGTCTAATAATAAATTTCGTAAATAACTAAATTATTTTTAAGGAGCTTCCAACACGTCAGTTTCAAGTTCTGTGCCTAGTGTAACTGGATCAACTCACCCTCATGTCAATTTGTTACATACCGCAGATCCACATTACTATGCAACTCATAGTTTAACTGGGGCACATATGGCAGCTTACTGTGGTAATTATCATTCTGTTCAACACGATGGAAGTTTTGCGAGCTCGGCGAATAGTTCCCATTTGGATTCATCACTCAACGTGTCTTGGGTTAATGCGAGTGGAACGTCTCCACATAGCCCATACTTTTCTGCAGCTCAAATTTATATGAGACCGCGTGGCTCTTCTACTTCGTCGCAGGATAGAAAGAAAGTTCCACCAGAGGTGCCAAAAAGAACTTCTTCAATAACTGCACAGCAACATGCACAACATTTAGCCGCACAACAGCAACAACACCAAATGCATCAACAAATTCTGGTGATGCGACAAACTCCCCCGCCTTCTTCGCTTATACGTTCGAATGGTCTATGTAAATCGGCTGAAAATGGTAGTCTTACTTCGGTCCAGAGTTCCGGCAGCGACTCAAGCGCTAATTCTATGGAACGTAATGCAATTAGCGATTTAGGATCGGATCGATCGAACTCACCAAATACTTGGAAGCGCGGTACTAATCTGAACAGTTCTCAACAATTTGTACACACATCAGATCCGTCATTCACACACGCACAAAATTCTGCAGCGATGGCGGCATTGGTAAGTGGTGTGACACCAGCTGAAGATCTTGGTATTTCATCACATACTAGTGCAGCCCAATATGAACATCACGAGCACCATGAACATCAGCAAATAATAAGAGGTACTACCCAAAGTCCTCCTAACCACAAAGTTTCTGAGACCATTCGTAAGCGGCAGTATCGTGTGGGATTAAATATATTTAATAAGAAACCTGAAAAGGGAATAACTTATTTAATACGTCGAGGTTTTCTAGAAAATACTCCTCAAGGTGTCGCGCGTTTTCTAATAACGCGCAAAGGATTATCGCGCCAAATGATTGGAGAATATTTGGGAAATTTACAAAATCAATTTAATATGGCCGTACTTAATTGCTTTGCAATGGAGCTGGATTTGTCTGGCATGCAAGTTGATGTTGCACTACGGAAATTCCAAGCCTATTTCCGCATGCCTGGCGAAGCTCAAAAAATCGAAAGGCTCATGGAGATTTTCTCGCAACGATTTTGTCAATGCAATCAAGATATTGTGGGGCGGCTAAGATCATCTGATACGGTCAGTATAATGAATAGTATTCGATTTTATATTCCAATTAACATGTTTTCTTGTCTAGATCTTCGTATTAGCGTTTGCTATTATTATGCTAAATACCGATTTACATACGCCAAACCTAAAACCAGAAAGGCGTATGCGTGTAGAGGACTTTATAAAAAATCTGCGGGGTATTGATGATTGTCATGATATCGATAAGGATATGTTGGCTGGAATATATGAACGAGTTAAGGCAAATGAGTTTAAACCTGGTAGCGACCATGTAACTCAGGTAATGAAAGTTCAAGCAACTATTGTAGGAAAGAAGCCAAATTTAGCTCTGCCTCATCGTCGCCTAGTGTGTTATTGCCGTCTCTACGAAATTCCTGATATAAACAAAAAAGAACGACCTGGCGTTCATCAACGTGAAGTATTTCTTTTTAACGATCTGCTAGTCATTACAAAAATATTTAGCAAAAAAAAATCTTCGGTAACGTACACATTTCGTAATAGCTTTCCACTCTGTGGAATGGTTGTTACACTCTTAGATGTGTCCAACTACCCTTTCTGTATTCAGCTGTCCCAAAAGGTCGATGGCAAAATATTAGTTTCATTTAATGCTCGCAACGAGCATGATCGTTGCAAGTTTGCTGAAGATCTAAAAGAATCTGTTTGCGAAATGGATGAAATGGAATCCTTGCGAATAGAAGCCGAACTGGAACGTCAGAAGTCTGCACGAACGCGTGCTACTAGTAATTCAGAAAATAGAGATAGCGGTGTGGCAGATGTTGAGGGATGTCCATGCCCATATCAAATGCCACAAACAAGCGAACCTGTTCATAATCAAGCAGATAATAATCAACAATTGAAACGAAGTGCTCTCAGCAACAGTTTGTTGGACATACATGAACAGTGTAAGTATTGACCTCTTCATTCAATCGAATAAAACGCACGCATGTTAATATTTTAACGCAACTATGTTTGTTTTCAGTCGGTGGCGATAAACCGCAAAGACGTGGCAGTGTTGGCTCCTTAGACAGTGGAATGTCTATATCATTTCAATCGACAACAACTAGTAATGCATCTCGAGAAAATGCCGCTGTTATAGCAGCTGCAGCAAATGCTGCAGCTGCTAAATTGAAATTAGAAACAACTGCATCTCTGACTGCAGCGACACCATCCGGAGGTTTTTATATTGCACCAGGTGTTCAAGGCTATAGTCAAATTGCTTATATTCAACAACATCCATATGTTGTTCCACAACAACAGCCACATCAGGTTCAACAACATCTACAACCGCAGGCACCAGCAATTGGTCGGATAATTGACCGTGAGCGAAAACTTTCCCGTTCAGAGGAAAATAGATCGACTGAAGTTTAAAACATTCATTACGAAATCAAAACATAAAGTAATTTAATATCTAACTATCTCTTCTATTTTATAAACCTCATCCCTTAAATCTCTAATTACTTAACATGTATGTACATATATGCTTTTGTTTAAGTTTATTTTTGTTAATAGTTTAACTAATTATTCTTCCCTTTCTGTAAGTGCTTTTGTATTATTGGTTTCGGTATCTGTAATACAATCAAGGTAGATGAAACAAACTTTGCATTCTCTAACTACCAAACAAATTTCAGGTATAAAATATTTCGTTTATTTTGGTTTTATATGGAGGCTGACATTTATACAATACAATAATACAGGGTGCAGATGAAAGTTTTCAATTAAATACGTCATGTATAGTCAAACGAAACATTTGTTCCTGAAATATATTTCGGGAACAAATGTTTCGTTTGACAATACTTATATGTTTTGTTTTATAGAAATATATAAGTATATACCCAGCAAACACAGAAATACACCATATACATATATTGCTAAATGTTTTGCCTGGATGAAAAATATTATTGCGGCAATACTCGATTTCGTATTGCGTAAGATACTTCCTTCGGGAAGAAACGTGTTCGATGGCAATACTCCTGAGCAATACCAAAGTGATTCTTCTATATGACAAACTAGCAATATCATCAGATAACCACTTATAAGAAAATAGGAAGATATCGCCAAAATATCATTAGGAAGATAGAAAGATTTTGCATTTTAAAAATTATTTTTCTTGGAGACTACGCCCGTTTTTAGCCCACGACCAAAAAAGAGGGGTGTTGTAAGTTTGTAGTGTGTATTTGCGTGTCTGTGTAGCTGTGGGTCCTCGTGGGGCTTAAATGGCTGGACCGATTTTGATTTAGTTTTTTCTGTTTGAAAGATGACTTGGTCGATAGCGGTATCCTCTTGAATCTGTGTGTCTGTGGCACCATAGCTCCACAACAGGTAGATCAACTTTAATTAATTTTCTTTTGTTTGAAAGGTGACTTGATTTAAAAACTTTAATTTATATTTGAAAAAAATCAGTCCAGCCCTTTTGAAGTTATCCATTTTCCTCGGGGTTCTTACAATTTGTAATTTAATGTTATAATATGTATATTTTTTGAAATAAAATGTATTAATTTAAATATATTTTCTGTATATTTTCTCATAGATTATAAAAGAAAAAAAAAAAAAAATGTTACTTTCATTGTTTTCTTCTAGATGATAATTTGGGGATATTGATAACTATTGCCTTAGGGGATATCCTCCATTTGTTTGTGGGGTAAGTACATACACATGTACTAGGGTGGTTTTATCTCATAGGGTAAAAAAGTTTCAGAATGTTTTTGGGGGAACCCCCCTAAACTGTTTCTTTCTGTCAGATTTTATGATTGCCAAAGTCTGAGTACGATTGAAAGATGTTAACACGTGCCACTAGGGCCTCAAAGTTTTGAAAATCTGGATTTTTTGGCGACTTTGCCGACCCATATCTCTAGAACGGTTTCATATATTTGCCCGTTTCATATATCAAATTGAAGGCGATACTGTTTATAATATTTTATATGCAATAAAAAAAATACGTAAGTAGTACCAAAGTCGAGATAATGCAGCCAATGTCCCTAAAAACGTTACCTAGTACCTTAGAGCGAAGATGGAACCCATTGTGAAAACCCCATTTTCATTCCTATATTATCAATTTTTGGAATGAAAACAATTATGTATTTAAAAAATCATATATGTCTTTTTCATATTATTCTTATTTAAATTTATTCAAGGGACCGACATAATGTGGTTTTGGAGCTATCTGGATACAGCTGACGGCATCTGCTGACTAGTTGGAGAACGTATTGTTTTTGTTTCTCGTCCTTTGTAAGTAATTGGTTGTAATCTCGCTCTGCCATGTCGTTCACAACTTTCAAGTTGTTTACCATCCTTTGCCCCTCCTGGTAGTTGATGTTCTGCGGCCAAGTTGCAGGATCTTTTTCCAGAAATTCGGTGTTAATGTTTAATCTCTTGAACAACAGGTAAGTCTCACTTGTAATTAGGGCTGGGAGACCTTTTTCTAGGAATTTCGACAGTTGTTCTTTTTTAGCTTGGGTTGCATATTTCTGGAGCACTTCTCATTTTCTTCTGCGTGATTTGTTAAGATTTTTGTCGCCATTTGGTTATTTACGGTGTTTTGCACTGTCGGGTCAAACAATGCCAGGGCAACAAGTTCAGGACTAACATCAGCGTTGCCAGAAGATTTTTGAAGAAAATCATCATTTGACGAAATAAAAATCATATTTGAATATAAAAAAGCATCAAACTTTTATTCCACAGCTGAACAATGAGACTTTTACAGCAAACTAAAACAAAAACGCGTTCTTTAGGATTATATGATTTCTTTAATGTCATCTTCTAGATAGAAGAGTTACTACTTTTTTTGTAAAAAGTTCTTTTTTTAGTGAGCATGACTAAGATTTTCAATTCAATTTTATTCAATGAATGTAATACATGTGGCCTCAAGGCCAATAAAAAATATTACAAGTACTAACTATACTATAAAATTGATAATTCAATTAAGTAAGTGATCACTAAAATAACAACCAGTAATATAATATTCCTAACATCCTAACATCTTTTCAGTAGGTACATCAGTATAGTTTACCCTAACTCGAGAATGGTTTATCCAATTTTAATAAATAATGCACCAAAAATGCAGAATAAAATTACCTTTAAGTCATTCATATCTAGTTTTTTTTAATTTCCTACTGCTTCGGAGTTATTCAGAAATTCGTTTTTCATGCAAAATGAAACTTTTTTCATTTTCAAAAAGTCATGCAAAAATGAAGAGGGAAGCTATGTGGTATATTAGGGATATAATAATCCATAAACCATTAAAATCGAAAGCAAATGTCGATTTTATTCACAATTAGTTGAGAGAACTAATACACACACAAATTAAAATTTTTCTGTGTATGGAAATTGTGATTTTTATCCATTGACCTCCTTTACTTAATTGCGAATAAAATCAACATTTGCCATCGATTTTCATTTCTAGTTATTTTATTTCTAGTTATCCTACCTGTGAGACTAATGATAGCAATTTCAAACCTTTTGCAGCTTTAATTTCTTTTATGAGTTTTTGAAAACAGTTAATTTTGCAAACTAAAAAATTTCGTCGGTAATTTCTGAAGAACTCTGAAACAGTTGGAAATATAAAAAATCAGTATGCATGACTGGCTTATTTATTCAAATCGAATAATCCATTATCGAGTTAGGGTGAAATATACTGGCGTAGCTATTTGAAATATTAGTCATACCCATTAAAAAAAAATCTGTACATGATAGAAAAAAATTTTAAAATTATTTGCATTTAGCACATTAAACTTTAAATATCCCACAAAATTTTTTATCATTGAATATAATTGCTAGTTTTGTCATCCAAAGCTATCTTTCAAAGCACTTCAATAAACTTTTATGTTAAAAGCTGTTGAAAATTACATGTATATTAATTGATCCAAAGAACTATAAAACGTAAGGCATGATATGTTTCAATAACTATTTATAAGCATAAAAGCTGTTTAAATGAAAAATATATGGCCAATTTGTGCAAAATTTCGCAATAAATATATAATTATTTTGTAAAGTTGTGCACTAATTGTCAATATATTTTTTCATATAAACAAGTTTCATCCTTCTCCTTTAAAACTTAATATGTCAGATGGGGCATAAACAAATCATAATTTGCGAAAAAAAAGAATCATCATTTGGGAAAAAAATCATTAAATCATATTTTGGTTTAAAAATCATCAAAAAAAAAATGATAAAATCATCATTCTGGCAACGCTGACTAAGATGCGACAGGTGATTTATCATTTTGTTAATTCCTTTTTCTGATATTTTTTTGTCAATGCTTTCGTATTTCAATAGATTTTCAATGAGGTCTAGATCTTGTTTTGGTGCTAAACACGCTCTGGGGGCGTTAAGCCAGGCTTTACAGTAGACTCGAACGATGTAAACACAAAGTGCTTCTAGGGCCGCTTGTTCTTGAGAAGTCAGCTTAAACTGGTCACGGAAGAGTTGTATTTTCAGACAGTAAATAGCTTTTGCCATCCACCGGGCATGGTGTACTGGACCTGGAGACCTGAAGCGCACATCTTTTCCGTCAAGATGGCCAAGATATATCAATGCCAACTGTAACAGCTCCTTGTAGTTGTCTCTTGGCTGGCATTCCACTAGTTGTCTTTGCAGTTCTTCTTTGACATTCTCTACTTCTTCTTTGGGCAGTAGTTTCAAAACATTCTCGCCTACATCGAACTTGGATTTATCAATCGCCGACCATTCTTTTTGAAATCTCTTGAATATGTCTGATTGAGGTCCCGATGTGCTTCCAAACTTGCAGTCAAAAAACCCCTCTCAAGAAGACTGCTAAAACGAGGTGTCGGCACGCTAGGTACAGGAGCTCTCGACCTAACATCTGCTCCAGGAGATTGCACGCTCCATTGAGTCTCCCAGTATTTGATGCTGTTGTATCGAAGCACATAGCCACGACCGAGCTGGGAGACCCCATCCCTCTAGACATTCAAATACTGCTAGGGCTTGTTCCTCTCCTGAGCTACTGTTAGTTTCAGGAACGTCCAGGAGTTGTTCTTTAGTCCCATGTGATACCAGAACAGCAACCCGTTCTTTCTGATCTGTTTTGAGGATACCAGGTAGTAGTTTTCCATCCCAGTGCACGCATATAGCTTCGTTTTGGGGTATCTTAAGTCTGTCTTGAATTTGTTCCGTGTATTTTTCACGGTTTATTCTTCGCTGTTCACGGATAACGCTTCTGGAGATCTTATATTCTTTGGGATTCTCTCCAAGAGCTTCTACTGTAGCCAAAATGATACGAGTAGCGTTCCTATCGGACACTTCACAGCGGTCCAGCAACAATGACAATTTCATGGTTAGGACCTCTTTGAAGCCACATTTGATTCTCTTGGGGGCAGATGGTCCTTCAGATTCTACGTTCATCGCGAGCTCTTCATATGGCGTTTCACGTCCTTCTGACTCTTCTGTTCTCTCGTCGTCCGTGAGCTCCACCGTCTCTGTGAACAATGAGATGAGACAATAAGTATAAAGTTAATATTGATGGAAATTTCAGCTAGTGATCTAGATCTAATAAAGTTACGCTACAAGAAAAATATTTGTTTTTAAATGCTTACCCAAATTTCCCGCTTCAAGTTCTTTGTCCAAGACCTTCCGCGGTTTCTGTAGTAGTCTTTCTTCAGCTTGAGCCAACTTCAGGTCAACTCCGAGCATGGAGCCTGGTCTTCCTTTCTGTCTTTGTTTCAACGGAAACTCCTTGTCTTCTTCTGAAGTCATCATCGTCAGGGCATCTTGGTGGGCAATATCAAAGAGATCATCCAACTTTAGGGTAAAATCTTACATCATTCACTTTCCGTTTTTCTATCCTTATACTTTAGCATTTTTCTCCAATCATCGCACACTTTTTCCAGCTTTACTTTGACATTTTTCTTTTGTTTTGTAGGAATTCGAGCTTTTGTCCAAAAAACGAAAATCTCGTCAACAGTAGTTCTGGCAGAGTCTCTCACATTTAACTTCACAGTACGCAAATTGTAGAACATAGTAGCCAGAACTTCTCGATTGGAGGGCAGCTTACATCCACTTATCTGATGAACTGGATAGTCAATTAGAAAAATTTTGTCTCTACCTCTACTTCTCATGCCAGATGTAGAAGGCATCACTTTTACGAGAAATAAAAATGTTCACTAGAAGAAAGAATAAATGACACTAACTAAAACAAAAAGTACGTGTTAGTAGGTACCGACCTGATTAAATTAAAAATGTGTTTTGTAGTTAATATGTAGTAGGTTTTTTTAAACTCGATCACACGAACGTAGAACAAAATACGACTTTCACTGTTCAGCGAATACTTTTCAACTGACCCAGAAACAAAATCATAACAGACTCTGAACCCGTGGACTTCTACTTAAAATATAACAATAGATAGTAGGGTAACCCAATACATTTTTAAACTAGTTTGGTTTTACCTGCTTGGTGTCGCCAGTGATACAGTATGAGGAAAAAATAGATACATACCTGACATAAAAAAACATTGTTGTGGGTCTAAAATTAACGGTATACTATAGCAAACATATTTAAATGAAATGGGACTCCAAAGTACAAGTATTTCTCCACAATAAGCAATAATAATACAAATAATGCATCTTCGCTGTCAGGGGTACCTAGTCACGTTTTTAGGGACATTGGCTCTATTTTTTCGGTTTAAGTACTAGTTGCGTATTTATTGTGCAGAATATAAAATGTTAAAAACAGTATGGCCTTTAATTTGATGTATGACACGGGCAAATAGCTTTAGCCGTTCCAGAGATATGGGTCGCCGAAGTCGCCAAACTGCCAAAAAATCGAGATTTTCAAAACTTTGAGGCCCCAGTGGCACGGGTTAACATCTTCCAAATGTGCTCAAATTTCGCAATCTTAAAATCTAACTAAATAAAACATTTTAAGGGGGTGCCCCAAAAAAAATCTGACATCGATTTCTTAAAACCACTCTAATATGTACATATCATAGCTGTTCAATATGAATTTTTTTATTTGAATTTTTCAATAAAATTAAATTAAACTTAAATTTTATTTCTGTTTAAGAAATAGAAATTTATTGAAATTATTCACATTCCTCATGATATGAATTAAAGTTTGTTGTTATTGATTTGAAATAAAAATTTTCAAATGTAAATTTATTTTTTATCAGAAAATTTAAAAAAATTTATAATTTCAGAAATTCAAATAATAATATACATTAATGCGCTACTCAAATAAAACGACATAAATGCTTTTCAATTGTATTCCTATAGTTTGAATAAAATTTTACTTTCTTTCATTTGAGTTCTTAGAATTCAAAAAAATTTGTTTTTACAGCTCAAATTGTTATTATTCACAAAAACCGGTTTGAATATTTTAAATTCATAAAAACAATTTAAAATATTTTAAATTTGTAGAAAAATATTAAATACGTAAAAAAAGAGGATAAAAGCTAGAAAAAATAATTACATCGCGAATATGGTAAAAGCACGCCAAAAATTGGAAACAAGATCTAAAATATATAAAAAAGTACCGCTAAAAATAACTTTAATCGTAAAAATAGCGAAAATTCGCGAAAAATTGCGAAATTGCAAACAAGCCCTAAAGTTGCTTAAAAATATCTAAAATTGTAAGGAATGCCAAAAACTGAAAAATTCGCGAAAATTACGAAGATTCGCAAAAACTTGCCAACATTAAAAAGATATCAAAGCCTACACAGAAAAAAATAAGTTTCGTTTTTGATAACAAAAATCCCGGTATTCAATAAGTTTTTTTTCAAATTTCCTGTGATAAAGAATTCCCCTATATTGATAACAAAATTATTTCAAAATAAAAATATATATAAAAATTAAAAAAATGTTGACATGGCTGGAATACGAACCCGGGCTTTCCGGACGTAAAGCATACACTCTCTAGCTGAGCCATATCCCATTTTTTTTTTATGGGATACAACTTGTTTTAAGTACTTATGTATAAAAAGAAAAGAAATAACCGGCATGGAAAAGAAATACTTACAACGAAATATTTTATTATGTTAAAGATAAATCTTATTGAAATTCATATTTTTTTTAATAACATGGTTTTATTGAATATAATTCTTGTCTATTTTTTTCTGTGTAATAATTATTATAAATGAGCAGAACTTTAAAAAATCCAAGAACAGAAGAAAAAATATTTTTTATCGCGAAAATAGCGAAAAATTATGAAAAATTGCAAACAAGCAATAAGAATGCTTAAAAATTGCTACAATTTGTAAGTAATGCTATAAACTTGGAAAATATCGCACAAATGGCGAAAATTCGCAAAAAATTGTTAACATCAAAATCTGATATTGATTAAAAATCACTAAACTGTAAAAAAGCGCTAGAACTGGCAAGAAAAATTATACGAAAAACGCGTCCGCACATAAGTTCCTCTATAGAACTCCTTGACCTAAATATTTCATAAATGATTGTTCTATGTAAATACCAGTGTTCGAAAATATACCGAACGTTATTTTGTGTACTGTATTCACAAGCAGAAACGATATCTATTTTTTTAGTGTTTGTGTATATTTACACAACCCGAACAAAACACATAACGATTTTTTAATGCAAGTAACAAACATTATGTAGCGTTTTGTTTTTTGTCAAAAAACAGTACAATTGCAGTGGTTGCGTACTACATATATTATATATTAGCGTTTTATAGTGTTCTTTTTTCATCATATGCAACGACGCACTCAAGTATACATGCACGAGAGCTAAGCGAATACTAATGCTAAATACGCAAAATATACATTAATAATAATGTTCTGTGCCGAACACAACGAAGTGTACTGTTTTTAAACGAAAAACAGAACACTATTAAATGTTCTTATCTTTATATTGAGTTTGTTAAAAACAGTATTTTCGTTGGGTACAAGATCAGTAACAGAAATACCGATCTTCTTTTTTTGTGTATTTCCTACACAACCACTATTTGCGTTTGTGTATTACAATATTTTACCGTACAGAACATTAAAGTATATTATATAAGGTAATTTTTCAAACACTGGTAAATACATACATTTTTAAATTGAAAAAATATTTGTTTTATTTTTGAGAAATAATTTCTATTCAAGAAATAACAGTTTGATTGAATTCATTTTTTAAATTTAAATTTTTTCTTAAATAAAATTCTGAGAAAACTATTTGATTTTTTTTATTTGAATAATATTGAAATGAATTTTATTTTAATTTTGGATACTTAAATACATTAAAATTTTGCTTTGTTTGAAAAATATCTACAAAATTTCAATTAGAATATGGTAAATTGATTTTATATTTAAAAAACTTGTTTGAGTAATGTATAAATTTATAAAAATTTCAACCGTTTTAATATGGATAAACTATGTTGAATTTTCATATAATAAATAATTATTTGAATTGTTATTATTTCTAACTGAAAATAAAAACTAAAATTGAAATAAAAATATTTTTATTTTTCATTCTATTCACTTATTACAGCAAAATCACGTAACTACACTTTTTTAAATTTTACAGGAGAGAGAAAAAACTAAATTAAATACTTCAAGTTACTGAAGTAAGGCCGCTTTATTTTCGTTTGTAATTTGGCTGATTTGTATGATAAAGATTTGAAAATTTGTGGGGACATGTATTTCGATGTAATACGCAATAATTAATCAAAAATCCAATTTAAAATTTTTTGTTAGTTACGTGGTTTTGGATTTCAGCTGACGATATCCCTACAAGAACAATGACAGTCATTTGATGCATCATCTGACGGTCATTGCTGATGGGTATATACATCAGAAATTTCTATCATTTTGTTAAGGGCAATATGAAAAAACTAATGTAAACATTCGTGTACATGTGATTTTGTTTCTCTCATACTTGTGAACTTCATGAACTAATAAAATATATATCTGTACTCCACAGTATTTTACTAATCAGTAATGATGTAAACATCGTCATAGCTGATTAATCAGTACTGTTGTATAATGTAGTCATAGCTGACTAATCAGTACTGATGTAAATATTGAATTAAAAGCTTCAACAACTTCTTAGTAACTCCCAAGTCGACTAAGTGCATATAATCTAAAGGAAACTGCAAAACCATTCCAAAACCTGTTTCCTCCAAAATGCTTCTTTTGACCTTAAACTCTTCTATATGATGAGAAAGACTTAATCTGGAAACAAATGTTGAATCCATCCTTAAAACACCGACTTCTTTCGAAAAACAAATTCTTCTCTCCTTATATGTTCCTTCTTAACAACATTTTGGGCAACCATTTTTACTATTATGGGACACAACGGTTGTGACAAAAGCCCTTGCTGGAGAATCGCAAGCAAACGAACGAACTTTAAAACGCAATAGCTTCTGTTTGGAGCCTACTCTAATACCACTTCATTGAAGAACATGCACTTCAGCACAAAAACCACCCATAAAACTATTTAAACATTTTGGCTTCTTAAATCCGGAGAAACAAGCGATCAAAAAGGGACTCACCTGAGCAAAACAAACAACTACTCCAATAATGGGCAACAGAACTCTATTTGAACTCTTAAAAAGTTTAAGGCCATCGATGCCGATATCAATTGAAACTTCCTCTTGTCCATCCAAGTAATCAAAGGAATGCGAAGAAAAATATTTCTGAATACCTAGGTATAAAAACTCTCCTACATGAATGTTTGCAATATTTATCTTCTCCCTACTCGTACTCAAAATAGTTTTAGCTGCCAATGGTAAATCTTCCACTCCTATTCTTTTCAAAGTACGTAGTAAATCTTCTAACGCATTTTGCGAAATTTTATTTCTAACTGCCCACGATTTCAGCTCCTCACATTTTTGTTTCCTATCTAAATTGCCTCTGAAACAATAACTGTCTTCTTCAAAAACGGGTCCTGCTTCAGCTTCAACACTCTCACTTCCCAAAACCGAAACTTCTGGGTTGAATGAATCACCTGACGCAGCTTCGGAGCTGTCACTTTCTGACACACCTAACATAAATTCACCCCTTACAAAACCTGCTGATGTGGATAGTACTGCATCAGAAACTAACACTTCACTTACCTTCTGCAAATTCTTTTCAACGCTTTCACTATCATCACTAAACTTTTATATTTTTTATTTCGGACTCAAAAGTCCTTTTTTCTTTCGAAAGACAATTTTGAAGATGTCTTTTCTTCATTCTTATCTTTTTAACACGCTTTTTCTATTTGCTTTTTGTTTTAATTCGTGTTTTTTTAAATTTCAATTTTTTTTCGTTTTTTGTCTATTTTCAATTAGAATTTTATCGTTTTTCTTTATTTTCTTTTATTTTTTATGGTTTTTTTCAAGTATTTTGTCTTTTATTTTCAATTTGTTTAAATTTCGACTTGTTTTTAAATTTTTTCTTGGTTTTATTTTTCACTTCTTCACTGTTCATGAATATAAAATTTGCATTTGACAATTTTATTTCAGTACGCGGGGATTCACAAAAATGAACATTACATTTGAATGTCAAACGGCAAAAAATGCAACCCTGCACTATAGAATTTAACATGCAGTTGTCTTTCTCATACTTATTAATTGTTCGCCTGTATAAATCAGCGTTGACATTGCGTAACATTTTTTATTAACAAAGCCTTTTTTAAAAAAATCTCCACAATTCCATAATATATAAAATCAATATATTTGCATGAAATTTATATAAAAAAAGGACAAAAAAACTAAAATTTTTGAAAAATATACTCTGAATATCAAATACGTATATAAAAATGATGCCAAAGTAAGACTAAGTAAAAAAGAAAATTTTACAAAATGTTAATCGAAATTTGGTACGAAAAACCCCACTATGGCAACGCCGACAGCAACAGTTAAATACAAAATTGCTGCAAGTGAGTTAGAAAATAGGTTTTGTATGTATTAGTTTCCATCAGCAATTTCTTGTAGGGATGTATGTTGGCTTTTAGCCAGGGACCGAAAATAACAGTTATTATCAAAATTTCAATTCAAAAAGTCAGACAGAAATAATTTGTCTATATGATATTTGAGTATAGCATTGTGAATGGTCGTGAGCTACTGCTGACTTTAGACGACATGTATTTTACATCTGACTTGTCAAATTTCCCACTGCAAAAGTTGTACATGCCGTGTGAAACATATGAAACATTGTCAGATGACATTTACAGAAGCAAAGTCATATGAAAATTTTTCAATTAGAGCGTGTTCTATTTTCATCTGACAAGGCATATGACATCAGCTGTATTGAATTAACAAAAGTGTGGTTTGGCTGAAAAAACATTAAAAAGCATAGTGCGCTTTATATATTTATGAAAATTGTGCAAAAACTCAGCTGTTGTGAACACTTAGAGGTTATGTCAGATATAATTGCACATGTCATGTGAACGCAAAAATTATAAACCATCTGTAAATTGACAATTTTGACAAACATACGAAGTTACATATGTCTCACATACCTGACAAGCCATATGTAAAAAACATGTCGTCTAAAGTCAGCATAAGGAATAAAAATCTAAAAATACTTTTATTTTGTTACTTTTTTCAAAAAAGTCAAAATATAACTGTTATTTTTTGACTCATACTTTTTCGGTCAAAAATAGAAAATAGAAGGGTGGCGACCCCACAAACTTGAGGTTAAGCTTCTATTGACCCCCCACACATGTCCCAAAAATGAAATTGCGTCCTCTAAAAAATGCAATACTCGGTCCTTAAATTGTAACATTTCAATGGACTATATCGCACAATCACAACTCGGAAATTTTCAAACTCCTTTTTATTACACAAATCAATTCACACAGAACAAATCTCTAACGACCACGAAAATAGTTGGGACATTTTTCCGTTTGGGGCAATTTTTCTGCAAGTAGGAAAAATGGCCCAAGCTGAAAAATGGACCCAAAATTGTTCCATTCAAAACAATAAAATATTTTGGGTAATTTTTCCTATTTTGGGCCTTTTTATTTGGAGATATTTTTCCTTTTTTTGGTCATTGTTAATTGTTTTATTTAATAATAGTTTTCTTATTTTGGGATAATTTTTCGTAAAATGAGCTGCGCATATATCGAAAAGCTGCTTCGCTGAATAAATATAGCCGGTCCTCAGCTGGGCTGAAGGTTTTACCTTCAGCTGTACCGTGTCTATAAGAGGTCTATTTTTGTAGTTTTTTGCATGTTTTGGTATTTTCTCCCAAAACAACATATAAAGAAAATTACATCGTTTGAAAGATCTTTTCAAGCTGCATCCAGTGGTGCATTAAACTTTATCATTCATACCATCAGCAATGCGTTATTCCATAAAAATCGCGATTTTTAAGCGTTTTTATTACAGGTGCTACTTATGTATATAAAAAATAAATTTTACTTTTTTTTAATTTGAAGCATTGTTTATTTATTTGTGTTTCTAGTTATTGCATAAGTTCGCAAGCTTCTAAGCACAGAAAGAAATAACCAATGCCCGAAATCAAATAATTCCTAAAAAAGTAAAATTTATTTTAATACAAATAGCACCTGCTATATAAACGCTTAAAAAATCGTGTTTTTTATGGAATACTGCATTGCTGATGGTATGAATGAAAAACCTTAATGCACCATTGGATGCAGCTTGAAAAGATCTTTCAAACGATCTAATTTTTTCTTATGTTGTCTTGGGAGAAAAGACGAAAATATACAAAAAACTACAAAAATATATCTTTTTAGACACAGTCCAGCTCCGGGCGGTCATCGCTAGACCCCTCAAATGTTTTAGGAATACTCATTAAAAAGACCGGTCTTTAATTTGAGAGAGGTAACAAAAACACATTTTTCATCTTCATACAAGTCGAGTCGGTTTAATGTAATATATTTGCACTTCGTTTTTCTAAGTTATAGAAAGTATATTTTTTTCTGCTATAAGGTTGCAAAAACAAATTTGTGTATCCTTTTGCATGATTAAAAATTTTTAGATTTTTCGCATTTGCACTTATTTCTAATTTTGTTTCTAATTTTCCAACATCTCGCAAATTTTTGCAATATTCGCGATAAAATCGAATTTTTGCAAGATTTCAGCTTCTTGACAGTTTTCGCGATTTTTAAACAATATTAGACTTAGATTTTTTTTTCGGTATTTTTACAGAATTTCAGGCATTCCTTACAGTTTTAGCGATTTTTAATCAAAATTACTGCTTGTTTAAAATTTTGGAATTTTTCGCGAATTTTCTTAGTTAAAACGAGCTTTACCAACTGTGTTGCCTTTCCTTTACATTAGGGCTATCATACGTCCTGGTTTTCCAGGATTGTCCTGGTTTTAGACAAATAGTGCTGGTGTCCTGGTCCACTCTTAAATTGTCCTGCTTTTTTGATACAGGTCAATGCAGACAAAAATTTAATTTCTGCTGATTTTTGTTATGAGCTGAGGTTAAGCTTTTTGTTATAACGCTGTTTACGTGAATCAATTTTACCAGCATTTGTTGCCTGGAGCTTATGTCGTTCAACTACTCGATGAAATAAACACAGGTTGCCTCGCCAGCCTATGTGCTTATTATCGCCCCTTGTAATTTTAAATGAATTTTTTTAGCTTTGTTTATTGTTTTTTATGTATGAATTACATGTTAAGTTTTGTATCTATTGTTTAATTGTTGGACATAATTTGAAATACAGTCGCACTTCCATACCTCGAATCACCATTATCCCAAAAAAAAACTTCGACTTATGGAGACTTCGAGTTACAGGATTTTTTGGTCAGTGTTTAAGTTGCGCTGCTAGCACCCTAAGTCACTAGAAACGAGTTATTAGTCCGTGGAATTTCCCATAGCGCCATTCAAAATTATGGCTTACGCCTAAAAAACTCTCGCCGACCTACACCTTTGAATAGGAAGTCGGATCCCTTAACTTCATATTCTGTTTTGTTCCAATCTGAGTTTTGTTTAGTGCTCCACTGTGTATCAAAATATCTCTCGATTGATTTTTTTTATCAATTGCAAACATGTGCGTTGTATATTAAATGATAAACATGTTTTTTTTATTTAAAACTGACACTAACTGAGAATGAAGTAAATATTCTGAAATTAGTTACTGAAAATTTACTTTTTTGTTTGCTAACTTCGGTTGAAAATTACTCTAATTTGTTCAAACACTTATATGTAGTGCTTATCAGGGCACTTCGTTCGCAAATATGTATACAAATACGATTTTATGTACATTTATCATCAAACGCTGCTCACATGTATGGATAGAGCTGAACTTACGCAAACAAAAAGAAGCATATTATGTAGAAAAAGATATACAACTTCGAGTTATAGAATATGAAATATATATATTTTCGTTCGAGTAATAGAGAACTTCGAGTTATGGAAGTTCGAGTTACGGAAGGAGCATTGTAAGTTATTTACTCTCTTAGCGCTACTGCCAATCAAATTGGTTCGAGTTAGAGAAAATTCGAGTTCTAGAAGTTCGCGTTATGGAAATTCGACTGTATATGGTTTATACATGTATCAAAATAAAACTTTGTTGGGGTTCCTTTTTATATGATTACTTCTTGGAATATATCTGGGGTCATAACCGTTAACAGCTTAAGTCGAGATAGGACAAAATTAAATTTTTGGTGTGATCGAGTACATTCGTGTCTAAATGAACTCGCTGCCAATTTTTTAAGTTTGTTACTTTCTTAAGATGTCAATTATCTATAAATAAGTTAAGGAAAAACAAACTGACGACTGGCTGCATGCGAGTTTTTGACACTTTAACCAGCTCCCCCGAAAATTTTCGAAAACGACTTAAGCGGTTAAGGCTTGTGACCACAAATATAAGGTGTTGTTGTACGTTCGTTTGTGATATGTATTATAAATGTCCTGGTCGACGGTTTGAGACTTCTGGCAGCCCTACTTTACATGTTAGCGATGTTTAACCAACGTTCGGGTTGGTTTTCGATCTAAACTTTTTTTAATTTCCGCTATTTTTTTGTTAGGGATTTTATGATTTTGGAAACATTTTTTTGGAAGTCTATTTCAATTTGTTTCTGGTCTAAATCTTTAACGGTATATAATCCTACGCCCCTCGATTAAAATCAAGCATTTTGTTAAAAATGTTGTCTTTTAATACAAATAATTTGAATTTACATTAATTCAAAATATTGAACTAGAAAGCGAAAATAAAAAAAAAATTTTAGACTTATACCTATTCAGTTCAAAAATAAAAAATTACGTAAAAATATTATCACATTTGTATCAAGATACATTAATGCAGGTAGTGGTAATACTAAAACAAATACAACATGACAAAAACGACATGGGTTTTTATTGTTGTTTCGTTGCCAAAAGTGTCAAACACGAAAGTCTGAACAAAAGAAAAATTTCCGAGAACACAAAACAAATTCCAAAGGTGGGAGTACTGCACTAAACTTTCAGTTTCACCAAACTAATGATAGTGAAAATTTGTTCACTTCCACTACTGCTATTCAGTAATGAATTGTAAAAATAGGTCTTAATAAATAATAGCGATTGTTCCACATTTTCTACAGAAATTAACATTATAACAAGGAAAACATTTATTCTGCACCTTACTCCCAACTCTGCCCAAGTCTTGATTTATTTATTTTTTTCAAATTACTTTTTTTCGTTTTTTCTTTGCACTTCTTTCATCACTTCAACTGGTTGTAAAAAATAAACAACTTTTGACACTTTCAATAATGAAAATAGATAAACAGCTGTGTTTTTACCACAGGTAGTATCTTGATTTGTATATAAAAAGCTTGCTACTGAAAATTTCTGATATACCAATAATATTTCCATCATTAATAAACATATATTGTCAGGAGGAATGGTAGTAATTTTATAGCCATAAATGTTAACAAAAGAAAATCGTGTTTTCGATTCAACTGTGTCTATAATAGGATATACTAGTGGGATATTATTTGAGGAACTGTTAGTATGGAACATGTGCAGCTTTCTTTGAACTTGTGCTATTGGATTTGTAGTTGATTTTACAATTGACTTTAAATACTCCAAACTATTTTCAAAATTAAAAGCCCAAAATTGTGAAAAAGAAGCTCCTATGTTAATTGCATCATCTGGTATATGAATTAGATTATGTATATTCATAGTTAGGGCCATAATATCGAAGCATAATCTCAACAAAGGATTTTAACAAATCTTTAACGTATTTTGATTTTAATGTGGCTAACTTGGTTGACGACAAAATATGACAAAAATTAAATGAAATTAAAAAATGTTTGTACATTTTACCATCTAATAAATTTTTTCAAGTAATTGCCCCTGCATATAACAAGAAGAAACGGAATTGTGTAGCTTTCCAGTTTGTTAAATTCATTAAATCATACGAGGATGAATTCTTTAAAATTAACTTTTGAAGTAATTGTTTACTAATCGCCAGATAAAGCATGTGCATTTCATCAATAACGACTTGCTTTATTGGATCAGAATTAATGGTGTCCAGTAGAGGGCTAACTTCTTTCGATAAGTGATCTTGGGGTTTTGTTTTATCGTTAAATGACAAATATGAGCGTTCCTCGCAATTTGTTTCCTTAAATACGCGGATATTATTGACTGTCTCCCCTTTAACGGTATACCTTTCGCAGGAAAAATCCAGTGTGCCCTCTGCAGCATTTAATGAAAGTTCGGACTGGCATATCACAACCAAAAGCTAAAATTTGACATTTAAAAAGTTTACCTTTCAATTGCATACAGTAGATACCGGATATAAGAACATCGCATATAAGAGAAAACCGCTTATAAGAAAGTGGACCAAAAACACCGTCTCTTTTTCTGTACTTGCCATAGAAAAAATGTTCTATAAAAGAAAATCGTATATAAGAAATAACCTGATATAAGAAACTTTTTTCAAACACCAAAGATGATAAATGATATGAAAAAAGGTTTTATATAAGAAATTGTTATAGTGCAAACTGAATTCTTTTTCTATCATTAAGATTTTGTTTCAACGAAAATAATACGAAATAAATATTAATGTTTTTAGAAAAAAATTTTAAATTTTATAAGAAATAACATCAATTAGATATTTTTTTAACATCTTTTGATTTCTTTTGTTGAAAGATTGTATGAAATTGGTATGGAAAATGTTAAATTGTTACAAAAAAGTATTTTAAATACTACTTAATAAATACTAATACTTACTATTTATTTGATTTGTTTATCTCTTGTTTGAGCTATTTAAGTTAGTTCTTTTATATGAATTGTTTCGCATACATAATAAAAATTTTTAACTATCGAACTTAATCTGTTTTACTGTTTATAGAAAAATATTATGTACATACATGTGTATGCTTTATTGAATACACACTTATAAGAAAATTTTTTTCTTATATTTATATACATTAAACCGACTCGACTTGTGTGAAGATGAAAAATGTGTTTTATTTACCCCTGTCAAATTAAAGACCGGTATTTTTAATGAGGATTCCTAAAACATTTGACGGGTCTAGCGATGACCGCCCATGAGCTGGACCGTGTCTAAAAAAGGTATATTTTTGTAGTTTTTTGCATATTTTCGTATTTTTTCCTAAGGCAACATATAAAAAAATTACATCGTTTAAAAGATCTTTTCAAGCTGCAATGGTACATTAAAATTAACTTTCATACCATCAGCAATTCAGTATTCCATAAAAAAAACACGCTTTTTAAGCGGTTTTATTGCAGGTGCTACTTGTATTAAAATAAATTTTACTTTTTTAAAGGAATTATTTGATTTGAGGCATTGGTTTTTTTCTGTGCTTAGAAACTTGCGAACTTTTGCAATAACTAGAAACACAAATAAATAAACAATGCCTCAAATTATATAATACAAAAAAAAGTTTAATTTATTTTAATATAAGTAGCACCTGTAATAAAAACGCTTAAAAAATCGTGGTTTTTATGCTGATGGTATGAATGGCAAAGTTTAACGCACCATTGGAAGCAGCTTGAAAAGAGCTTTCAAGCCATGTAATTTTTTTCATATGTCGTATTGGAAGAAAATCACAAAACATGCAAAGAACTACAAAAATATACCTCTCTTAGATACGGTGCAGCTCACGGGCGGTCATCGCTAGACCACGCAAATGTGTTGGGAAACCTCATTACAAAGACGCATCTTTATTTAATATGAGAGGGGTAACAAAATATTTTTTTTCGGTGAGTCGGTTTAATATACATACATACATATATGTATGTTTGTAAGAAAAAACCTTCTTATAAACAATAATTGCTTATAAGAAAAAACCGCATATAAGAAACTATTTGGTATCATTTTTAAAGTTTCTTATATCCGATATGTACTGTACCTACATATGTGGAAAGTAAAATAAATATAAATATCAAACTTAACATTTGAAAGTTTTTCGTTTATACCTGCGGTAATGAAATTATTGGCTTCTAAATCGAATTCTGCTAAAAACTGCCTAGCTGAAAAAGGCTTCGAATTTCCAAAGTAAAGAACTATTAGAAATGGTTTTGCCGTATATACTTTTCCCATTATGGACCAGAATCCTTTTTTTTTTGATTTATTGAAAATATCCGTGCCATCAACATGTATTTACAGCTTTATTTGCTCTTCTTTGTACACTTTAGGATCTATTATGGCATTAAGGTTTGCTTCAATTCCAAAATAGTGAAAACTCCTAAAGGTATCATCCGAACTTTTCATTATTTTTGCATCGCTCTTTAATTCTGACGTTCCTAGCAAGGTTTTAGAGTATTTCGGTAGCTAAAATAGACTTGTGTAGTTTACCAACGAACTAGTTCAATTGAACTAAGGACTCTAGTTCAAATTTTCCCTATTCATTAGTTCAATTAAACTATGAAACAAAATGAAATAAACCTTTCCCTGTGAGCAAATGTCCATATGAAATCAGTCATTTATGTATGTATGTATCGGATGAAATACTTTATGTAAATACATACATATGTACTTAGGTGGCATCGCTTTCACAGAATATCTTTACTAGGTCAATTTTTATTTATTTTACTCATGTACACACACAAAATTGGTATTTATTATTATTATTCTCTATAGTTACTGTTGTAAAGTCAAAGAACTCATAAATATTCTGAAGATATTTTTATGCAAAGCGATAATATTACAACAATAACAGCACATGGTCCAACAAACAAACAAAAGAATGATAGAATGTTTCCTATATTTCTTATATTTCACCATTCATACATAGATCAAAAAGAGCGATTGAACTAGAAGACTGACCTAGTTCATTGAGGAAATATGAACTAGAATGATCGAACATTCAACTGAACTATTTGGCACAATTCTAATGCAAAAATATCGGAACTAAATATAATGAGAATTTCATCGATTGCTTTTTGCATGAGAGTTTGAGTATTTCTTAAAAACCAATTTTTTATTTTATATTCTAGAGGTCATTTTCTAAGCCGCTCCGATTATCACTTGTCGCTTGAGGAGCAAACTCGTCTGAACTTATTTCACTCGATGTGTTACTATCCTGTACATTTTCAATAAATTCCTCCTCATCTGCCGACTTTTGATCTTCAAATACAATAAATTCTTCCAAATCTCGAGTTATTGGGAGTTCTTCTTCTTCAATGTCGACATTGATATTAGCGGAAATATTGGCAGGATTATTAGCATCGACATCTATGAGAAAAAGTTAATGAAAAAGTTAAAATGTAATTACCAGTTTCAGAATTTTGTTCTTTTCTTAAAAATTTTTATTTTACTCGCAGGTATGACATTTTGATAAATTTTAATAATTTATTGCCAAAGGTTTATTTTTCTGCTGTTAAAAATTTTTATATTAACGTCGCAGAATTGTGTTTGAAGTTTTCTGTTTTGAAAAATTGCTGAACCTGCCACATCACATATTCGTTGCCCCTACGGAAGAGTGAAATGCATTTGATGTTTTAAAATATAAACGCTTTTCTTAGCTATCAATATATGTATACATCTAACGTTTCATGTGCATACATTTAATTATTATTCAAATTATTTTTAAAAACTTGTGTGATATACATAAGTATGTAAAAAATTTTTTGTTTCTTAAATCACCTAGCTTAATCCATATCTTCCCAAGCAAGCTTCTAGTCATCCAATTTTGATAAAAATTGTAAGATAGTTAACACCCTCGTCAAATATAATATATATTGAAAAAAAATTTCAGCTTCCCGTTTTTAAAATGGAACAGTAGGATAATATTCCACTGTACCTATTTATCAGCTTTACTTATATATTAAAAAAAATGGGTTTTATTTAGAAATATTTATTCAAAATGATAAGGAATTGAAAGTATTAAAATTTTTTTTTCATAAAGCTATACAGTTATTACTATTTTACTTAGTATGAAAACTTGGAGAACATTTTTGGTGCAAGGCGACATTGCATTTTTCACATTTCATTGTAGTATGTATTCTTATGGCACATTGCACCACGACTTTGTTTATCATTTTTATAATATGATGCATCTTACCATCAAATCTTATGATAGTAGGAACCCTTTTGAAGTAGAAGGTAAAGAAGTAGAAGGTAAAAGAAATGGTGTTACAGTGTATCTTGTAAACGATAAAAAGTCGTAGGAATCAATTTGCGCAAGTGGAGACAATTGATATATGTAGTTGCAAAGCATTGTTTATACCTACATTAATTGGAAACATAAGTAGCTTCCAGTACCATCTTTTTAAACGAATTGCAATCCGATAACACCCTACATTTTGATCCAACCGATCCAATCCACCCATGTATCTATTATAGTTTACAATACATCGAGGCTGATCAACAAACTTGTGGTGCTTGTCGCAATAGCGCTTGACTTTTCCGATTGGCTCCACACCATATTGGGTTGATGCAACAGTAACAATATTATTATCCTTGTATCGGACAGGAGTAATATTCGACAGAGTGTCTGTACACTGGTCATATGATTCTCTCGGTGTCTTCTTCATATCTGTTGGATCCTTTAAAGGTGCTTTTTCTACTCTGTTTGCTCTAACAGTACCTGTTGCATCGTGCCCTAATCTATTTATTTCATCTAATAAACGTAAAGAAGTAAAATTGTTATCCATATAGAAACTGTAACTTCCATGTGGCAGTTTTGAAATGAGGTCTAGAACCACAGAGCCACCAACACCTAGTTCTGGGTGGGTATTTCCCGTGCTTGCGCCTTGATAAAGCTCTCCATAAATCAGGTAACCCAGGCGAGTACAGATGGACCATATCTTATAGCCGAATCTAATGGGCTTTCCGTGAATATGATGTTTAGCGCCATGTTTTCCATAATATGGAATCATAGACTCGTCAATGCTTAAGTTTTTATCACCGGGGTAGTATTTTAGCCATCTTTCATTGCATAAGTTCCGCAAAGGGCGAACTTTGGCAAATCTATCATATGGATCCAAATTATTATTATCCGCAACGTGGAAATAGTCCAGCAGCTCCTCAAATCTATTTCTTGATATAGCAGAAGCGACGCCCTGAAAATTACAAACTACATTTTGCTCCCAGTACATTCGATACCTCGCAACACTATTATAGCCTGATAGATCAATATGAAATTGTGACAGTAACTTTGAATTGCGTTTTTTTTTTTCAGTTTCGGATCGAAGAAGCTCAAAAACTTCTGCATCGAAGAAAAGCTCAGCAAACTTTAGAGGATTGTCAATATCCTCTAAAAAATTAGGTGGGCTTGCAGCTTTATCCGGCTTTTCAGGTATATCTGTAAGTTTCCATTTTCTTGTAATTGGGCACCTTTTTTTTTGTGGAGGCGGAATCACCACGACGAACCAGTTAGCTTCATCTATACGTAAGTCATTTGAGATGTACTCAACTACTTTTATTCCGATTTGGCTTGATAATGTCGCTCGTGCTTCTGCTGGTGTCTGGACAAATTATTTATATTATGAGACTCCTCATCACCACTGTCTTCATCACTCTTATCATAATTTTCCGAGGTGCTATATATATCAGCAGAAATCAAATCGTCGTCCTCTTCTAGTTGCGAAATAATTTCATTTGCAGACAATCTACAGCAAAAATGATAACATAATTTAGCAAAACTAGTGCACACACGCTCTTCTTCTGAATAAACTTCTACTTTATTTTACATATGTATGTATATTGTCCTAGTGTTCCAATAATGGAACGGTGCATTTTTGTGAAAAAACAAAACACCAAGAATTTTAATTTTGGTTTTGTTTTATAACTATCTTTTGAACCACATAATAATTTATGAAAATCAAGCACAATTTTAGTTTATATCTTTAACATTCACAAAATTACTTACATTTTGCGGCGAGACATATTTTTACAAAAATCTTCAGCAAAAAATACGCAACAAAACATAAATTTACCACTGAATAATATATAACGGAATTTGATTTTGATAGCTGACCACTTCAGTGTTACCACTGCACAAAAATAAATACGACTGCATTTACGTAAAAACAAATATAAATATTAAAAGTAACCGTTCCAAAAATGGAACACTAGGATGAATCTAAACCCTCCCAATATATAAAACAAGACTGATATCCAATTTACAGTCTGGCAACGTCGTGAAAATGTCTTATAGGCTTTTCACAGTCAACAATATCTAACATATTCGTAGGTACTCGTACGTATGTTTGTGTGTGCATGTATGTACATATGATTTTTCCTATTTATGGATGTGTATATATGGTTGTGTGTATATATATACATTCACATACATGTATGTATACATCATTGTTGTTTATTTCAGCAAACAATAGTTTGTACTATTTCATTTCTTTTTATACCATTGTGAAATAAGTATACAGGTGACCGCATAAAGGAAACAAATACAACAATACAACAAAAAAGTAGATGATGGTTGTCAAAAATATATACGAGCTGGACGTGGATTATACACAAAACTAGGAGAGCAAAAAATAATCAGCTGACGTTATGCTGCCACCTGTATACTTATTTCACCATATTTTATACTCTCTATTTAGTCGTTAATGCGAGAGTGACAGTAATACAGCTGCAAAATATTTTTGACTACCAATGGTATACATGCATACATACAAGAAAACATCCCTTCACACACACCCAAAATACGTACGAGTACATTTGCGAGTACCTACGAATATATTCGTGCATAGCTATAGTAATGTAATAAACAAGGTGAGTGCGTATCCACCACAACTGAATTTTCTTTTAATGCAAAACTGTCAAATACCGTATATTAAAAATAATATTAATTTTATATATCGAGTTTGACAGTTCGATATTGGAAGGAAATTTATTTATTTAATGCATTCACTTTGTTTTGATAGAAGAGCATCAGAATCATGATCCAATAATACATGTCTGTGCAGCAGTACAACAAAAACGCCTTCCTCCTGTGATTGTCAAAATAACTCTATATATAACAAATATTGTTTGTTTTTTTTTTGTATGAAGTTTGACAAATACAGCATGAAAATAAAGGGAGCAGCTGATCATCAGCTGAACTCTTGCACAGACCTGTATTATTGGATCATGATCAGAATATAAACTAAATAACAACGGAAAAGTGATTTGCAATTAATAGTGATTTTCTTAAAAGTTATAAAAATAACACAACCAAATTTTTGTAAATTAAATATTAAAAATACGTATACATGAAAAGGAATTATAAGGAACAAAACAATGAACTGCATAAAACGAGTTTAAATAAATTAAGAAAAGTGCGACTTTGGCTAGCAAACGAAGGGTTCCGTACGAGCACAATATGTATATCCCTTTTCGTTTTTGCCCTTTTTTCATTTTGGCAGTTTTTTCGTTGTGCTTTTTTGTTTAGTTCTAGCTTTTTTTCATTGTTTTTGGCGGTTTTTTTCTTGGTTCTGGCGGTTTTTAATTTTCGTGATTTCTTGGCGATATTTTTAGTTTTAGCGATTTGTTTTAGTTGTGGCGATTTTTTCATTTTTTGCGCTTTTTTCGGTTTTGGGGTTTTTTTTGGTTTTTGATGATATTTTAGTTTTAGCGATTTGTTTTGCTTATGACACTTTATTTCGTTCTGGCCATTTTTTTTGTGATATTTTTGTTTTATTGCCGAGTTTTTTAGTTTTGGCTGTTTTTTTTTTGTTTTGGGGTTTTTTTGCTTTAATTTTTTCGCTTTTTGACGATATTTTTAGTTTTAGCGATTTATTTTATTTTTGGCGCTTTTTTCGGTTTTGGGGTTTTTCTGTTATTTTGATTATGTTAGTTTTAGCGATTAGTTTTGTTTTGATACTTCTTTTTCGTTGTGGTGATTTTTTGGTTTTTGAAAATTTTTTTAGTTTTCGTTTTGGAGATATTTTTCATGTTTGCCGATTTTTTCGTTTTTTGATGATATTTTTAGTTTTATCGACTTTTTATGTTGTAGTGCTGTTTTTGTTGATTTTTTTTTAGTTTTTTGGCGATCTTTTTAGTTTCGGTGATATTTTGCGTTTTAGCGATTTTTCTTAAATTTGGTGCTTTTTTTCTTTAAACGCTTTTTTATTTTGGCGATTTTTCGTTTTGACATTTTTTTAAATTTGGAATTTTTTAGTTTTAGCGTTTTTGAAAATTTCAAGAGTTTATCTCTTACGATTTAAGAGATACAGCATATAGTAAAATTACATTAACTGATAGAACACTCTTTAATTTTTATTGTTTTACATATCAGTGTTAATTGGTATAGTATATTCTACAGACTACACCAATTAACACTAACTTTGAAAATTTGGTGCCTATATAAGTTTCTGCATATTACATTAGTATTTAAACATTTTTCGTTGCTCGCTTTAGAACACCCTTTAATTTTTAACTGTTGTAACTGTTCTTGTAGCGGCCAAAGTTTTACATATTCTGTGAAAATTTCAGGTCCTTACGGTTCCCAAGATACAGCAGATTGTCTAAATTACGTAGTAAAATTACATTAGCTGATAGAAGACCTTTTAATTTTTACTGTTTTACACATCTGTGTTAATTGCTGTAGTCTATTCTACAGACTACACCAATTAACACGAACTTTGAAAATTTAAAGTGTCTATATGTGACGCGCCATGACGAAAGGGACCGTATCTTACCAATGGATAAAGGACAAAATTCTGAACAATATGACATCAAAATCATGCAAAAATCTCAAAAATTTACGAAGTTACAGCATTTTGAAGTTTTTATTTCAAAAAAGGTAGTTTCGATATAATTGAGGTTAAAGTTTGACTATGTTTTTGAACCTGTTTTTTAGGTTTGGAAAATGGACTTTTATGTCATCTTGCGGATAAAAAAAACCCAAAACATGAAATTTAGACCTTAATTCACGTTTTGGCCTGTACTAAAATTTTACTCTGGGAAGATAAGGTCCCTTTCGTCATGTCGCGTCACATATATGTATGTATAAGAGTCTGAATATTACATTAGTATTTCAATATTTTTCGTTGCTCGCTTTAGAACACCTTTTGATTTTTAAATGTCATACATTTGCTGTTGTAGCGGCCAAAGTTCTACATATTATGTGGAAATTTCAGGTCCGTAGCTCTTACGGTTCCCGAGAAAACAGCATATGACAGACAGACGAACAGCGTAGCGAAAACATTAGGGGGCCTTTACACTTTTGTGTACGGAACCCTAAAAATTAAGTTCAAGATTTGTACTCCATGTGGGATTTTAAAATTTTTTGCCTATTCGGGCCGCAACGCTAAGATTCCACTTGGTGGCGGCTTGTCACAAATTGATATACATATGGTTGTACATACCATAGGTACGTAGATAGTCAATTAAAACTTCAAAAACCTAAGCCTGCTGTCAAAAACCTTAGTCTAAGAATGTGTTAGTAGATCATTTTGTATAAGTATTGATTTAAAATAAAATAAAATATTCCCCACAGCACCAAAACCATACTTAGTTGTACAAAAAGTATTTTACAAAATTTTTATTTTTTAAACATGAATTTTTAAGTGTTATAGGCAATTCACACTACCGTGTTTATGGCAATTTTAGGTGTTTACGAGCCAAACACGTTAATTTTTAGATGTTTTCCCATATACTCAATTGTCAACAAATTTACGTGTTTCAAAATTAAACTCATTCAAAAACCAGTAAAAAGCAGGGTTCCAAGTACTTCTTGATGTATGTTCAGTAGATTTTTTTATTTTAGTGCTTATTGAACACGGTTTGTAATGGCGGCAAAATATGTAAACAAAGTCGAAATTAAAAAAGGTTGTAGCATTTCTATAACAACAAGCAGCGCATTCGGAAAGTTATGATTTGTGTTAGCTTGAAAATTTTAAAAACCTTGGTTTTGTTTCAAGTTTTCAATTCAAATGGAAGAATGTACATACGCGTGTAAAATTCTAATTAATAACTTTGCAAAATTATTAATATTTAGGACACGAAAAAAATGTTTAGTTGCCGGTTTGCTACCACCTTTTATGAATTCGTCATGCTGTAAACAGAAAGTTTATAAAGTTGTGGTCTGAACAACTTTTTATATAGAACTACTTTCTCATTAATTAAAGAAAATTTAATTTTAGAATCCCCTTTAATACATTTAAACTAAAAAATATTGATTTGCTTAAAATTTTTTTAAAATTTTCCTATTTGGTACTAAAAAATTTTATCCCAAATATTAACTAAAATGCAATACCGCTGAATGAAAAAAATGGTTCAAAACATCGATAAATTTCAACATACAAATGTCAACAAAATTAAAAAAATATTTTAAAATTTCAAATAGAAGAAACATAAAATGTATTAAGAAACAAATAGAAAAATTAAATAAAATAGTGCTTGTGTGCGCAAAAAAATAAGTTTTAGTGCATTTTCAAGTACAACAATTACGCTCTCTGATGAGTCTTGAGTTGTCTCTCTCAGTGTGTTGGATAAAAAAAATACCCATAAGTGTGAAGAGAGTTGTCAAATTTTTTTTTTGACAGAAGGCCAATTGACTATCTACGTATTATCTATGATACATACTAGTGATGTTACGAATATTCGTATTCGAATCCCCGAATATTCGCCTCATTCATGATATTCGTATTCGCCAAATTCAAGCGAATATTTCACGAATATTTTGTGAACGCGATGCAAAAAATAATACATAAAAAATACTGAAAATTAAAAAAAATATTAATTTTTACTAAAAAAAATTTTCTTTAACGCAACACAATAATCTTCTTTTAGCAAAGAAAAAAGAAACAAAATATATTTCACAACGACATGGTATTTAAAAAGTAAAGTCCTGTTAAATTAATTTATTATTCATGTTAAAGTTATACTCAAAGCTCAGTAGAGGAATGTTAAACTTAAAAAATAAAAGTTTTGAAGTCTTTTCTTCATCTAGCCTATTGCGCGGTGTGTAAATAAGCTCCGCACCACTAAACATTCGCTCGCTCGGAACACTCGCCGCTGGTGTCACTAAATATTGCCTGGGTATAGGTAAGAGAAGCTCGTATTTTCCCTTCCTTACTTTCCACCAAAAATTTAAAAAAGTGGCATTTAGGTGCTAAGATAATAATTTCAAATTCCGTCGTCGGAATATCATAATAATGTTAAATACCTATAGTATTGTGACAGTTTTTCTCAATTTATTGTTATTGACGCAAAGGGTAGATTTTTTTCAATTAAATTTGAAATATTAAGTGGTACTAGCTATTTAGATTGAATATTCGTATTTGAATTCGGCGAATATTGTTTCAGATATTCGTATTCGCGAATATTAAAAATCGATATTCGTAACATCACTAGTACGTACATACTACCCTGAAGGAAGCATGAGGTTAACCCTCGGAGGTATAACCAGGTCTGTGCAGACTTTTTGCATATAAAAGTGTGTATAACTTTTTTGTTTTTCATGATAGAAAAAAAGTCGCCCATGTAATCCTGCAGAAAAAACCTCCGAACACAATGAGAAAAAAATCAGAGCGATTGGGGATCCGGGTTGGGAATAATCCGGGTTTACAAATAATTGGCGCTAAACGATATAACCAGGTCTGTGCAGAATTAAAATGCGTTTTAATTATTCGTTTTGTGGTTTTCCTAGCATAAAATGCATTTATAGACACTTTTAGGACAACTGACTATGCATTTCCATACAAATCCCATATAGGTCTGCACAGACCTGGTTATACCATTTAGCGACAAAAAACCATTATACCTCCGAAGGTTAAGTGTGTCCAAGTAACCACTTTACACACTTTTTACTTTGCCGTTTATGGTTAGAGAAATTTTTTTATTGTTTAGTTTTCTTTTGTTGAGTATAAATGTGGTACGCGCAAAATTAAAGTTTTTTATAAAAAAAAATAGTAAAATAGTGAAATTAAAAGTTGAATTAAAGTAAATATATTACAAACTTCTCTTATTAATTACATAAATACATCATGAGCAAAAGAAACTATAAAAGAGTTGTGAAAAAGCAATCAGGTTTGTATAAAAATAGAAATAGTGAGAATGATGAAAATAATTTTAGTGAAAGTTCAAATATTAGAGATTTTGTGGAGCCCGTTGAAAATTTTGTGGCGCCAGTTGAAGATTTTGAGCAGTATTTCGAAGATTTGCCTTCTACAAAGTTGACTTTACGGGAAAAATTAAAAAATGGTATATTGTTTGGAGAAGCTGCCGGCTATATTACAGGAGGAAGGCCTATATTACAGGAGGCTATATTACAGGAGGAAGGCCTGTTGGCAAAAAGCAACAAGCGAAAATCAGAAAAGTTTTCCTGGGAATTATTGTCACATAGGAATTAAAACACAGCTAAGGAAAGTGGAAGACATTTTGATAAACTATGACGAAAATAAATTGGATATATACATCGACGGAGTTCCATTGTTTAAAAGCTCGCGAATCCAGTTGTAGTTAATTTTCTTGAAAATTTGTGTTGAAAATATTTTTATCTCCAATAAAACATCTAATTTAATAAAAATGTATGCATATGTTTGGACTGAGATTGTTTCCAATTTAACAAGTCGCGACCTTAGGACATAAAGGTTCTATTTGCACCAACACTACTTTTGAGGGAACTAAGGTTGAATATTGTTAATCGTTTTACTTAGTCCATTTCCACTTAACTTAAAAACTGTTTTTGAAAAATTTGAATTTAGATCTGAAATATTATTATGTTTTTAAAAATATCCAAGCTACTATATTAGTTTTGCAACAATTTGAGTCTCAAAAAACAGATAGAATTTTGATGCTCAACGATGAGGCACATGAATGTAGGACAATATGGTTCTAAGTACCTAATAGAACTTTGTGTGACGGTAAGAAATATTTTTTTTGCAGATAGAACCGTGTGTCTAATTATAAATGCTAAAAAAAAGTAATAAACATAAGGATAATGAAATAGGGTGTCAATATTTTTTTAATAAATTTTATGGTTTTATTTTGTATTTTTAAAAAAAGGTGTTTAAAATAAATAGTTTTCCTATTAATTAAAAAAAAATCAGACTTAGTCACATTTTTAAATTCATAAATATTATTGTTTTTCGTAAATTAAGTTAACCTATATTATGATTAGACATAAAAGGAACTTAAATTCGAATATCTCAGATATAAAACGACAGGACTATTCTGCGGTTTCGTCATCTGAAAAACACAAGAAAAATAATGATTTTTTGATATAGTTAAATTTTATGAAAATCGTTAATTACAATACATACCCAATTTAAGGATGACTTTATAATATGCTTGGTCAGCAGAGCTCATGTATTTAAACATAGACAGTAGGTGTTTCGATTTTTCTTGGGATATGCCACCCGTCTTCAAAGTAACAGTCTCAATGTCCTTCAGTATTGGAACTTCCTGCTTTTCTCCTTTCTTTTTCAGAAGTCGTGTTACTGTTCGCCTTATCACGGTATTGGTCATGTTCAGTGTATCATAATCCAACGAGTATTCCAATTCATACTGCATTTGCGTGAATCTCAACATTTTTAATTTAGAAAAAGGTACACTTTTGTATTCAAAGCAAATTTTTGAATATTTTCCAAAATTCTTAAAATCAAATGGTTGCATCTGTATGATAACAAATGGGTTTCTGATGTTTACATTTTTCAGCAACCTTATGAGCCCCATTGGTGAAAAGTATTCATTGACTGAAAGGTGTTTTTCAATCTGGCTATGTGCATTATCAACTTCTTGCAGCGCTGAGTGTCCCGGTAATGAGTATTTCATAGTAATACTTTCAACGTCGGGATGAGTTTTCATAAAATACTGCATTGCTAGGGCCATAATTGAATTTTTGTTTTGAGGCACACAGGAATCGCTCCATGTTATCAGTTTGGTGATATTGTTGTCTTCGAATACTTTTTCGAGAATTTTTTGTAAGGCTGATGCAATATCGTTCCCACTTCTTCCGCCAGTATACTCTGTCCACAAAGCACAGTATACTTTTTTTGATGTTGACAAGTGTGCTGTTAAGTTATAAACGTTAAGTTTTGAATTGTAAAACATGGGCCCAATTTCAGCTCGGGGGCAGGATAACACATTTTCAAGATCAAAAGTTAATATTGGAATACCTGAAGCCTTATCCAAATCCTTTTGATCTCTCATCATTTGCTTTAGTTTAAGGTGGATCTCATTTTCTTCTTTCATTTCATTGGTCAAACTATTTTCTTTTTCAGCTACAGAAAATGCTTCGCACTTTCCACACCTGTCAGATTTGGGTTGATGAAAACCCAAATTGAAGTTAGTGTTGAAAACATACCTGTAGAAGCTTTCTTTGACAGGGTTTTGAACTGTTTCTTTGTACAAGTTGTACATTTTAGTAATATTGAGATTTGGATCAAGGTAATGCTTCGAAGTTTTGGCACGGCAATAATGGGATTCTATTCTTGGGAATGATGTAATATGTGTTTTTACTTCAGAAACCTTGTCTTCACGAATTCGTTTTTCGGATTTCAACCCCTTTTCGCATTTTTTAGCTACCCCAGTTACACTATTTTTTTTTCGTGTGCGTTGTAAACTGGTTTTTGGGAAATCGCAAAAGTTCCAAGCCAAAATGGCTTACAAACTCGAATCATGTTTCCAGACAATTCTACAAAGTACCTAAAAGAGTAGTTTCGTCGCGAATTTCCCGATTTATTGCTTTTTCGAACACTTTCAATTCTCTTAGTTGATTTCAAAATATAACTTGACTTTCCTTCTTGATTTAAGGAGTAGAAATCCTTAAATAGTTCCTCACGCTCAGTTTGTGTAACAACATTTTGACAGCCGAATTTACAGTTCGCGAAGCAGTTTTTTTTATTCAATATTTCTTTTCGTGCTACTTCTTTTCCTCGAGAACTTGTATAAGCTTCCCCTGCTTGGTGTTTTCTTTGTCGCACGTTTCGCTTCCAAGATTTTTGGTTTATAGCCCGTTTCCGCGTTTTTTGCGAGGTTGATGCAACATTTGGTTCATCCTCTACCACATAGTTTTCATTGGTTTCCAAATTACTTACATGTATTTCCTCAATGACTACCGGTTCAAACTAATAAAATTTTTCATAACGACCGCCAAATCTAGCTCAATGATATCGCCTGGGCGGACTGAAGGTACCTTTGGGTCCATTTTCCTATTGCAAACACAATAATAAAAACGTAACTAAATACGAGGCATAAAAACACATTTTTATAATACATTTACCTGAGTTTTAATATTACATAGTTTAATTGAAACCTCCGCGAACACTTCCACTATACAATATTAGAAATAAATGCACACGATTTACCGTTTTTTTTTGCTTGACGTAAGCAACAATAATTTTGTTTGAGCAAAAGAAAAATGCAAAAAGAGAAACACAAAAACTTAAGCGAACTGAGAAGTAGGTATGCCTTTAAGCAGCACACATTTTGTTGTTTTGCTTTAATTTTTTTGCTGCACAATTCCAAAAAAACGAGTAAAGATGCGTGGCCGACTATATTATACCCTACCCACTCTGGACATGTGGTAGGGAACTTACTTGAAAATTTTGACCTATTATACCCAATAGCGATTCCTTTTCATTTTTTTCGGTCTTTCGAGTTAGCAGACCGCGCATAAACATTTGGTTGAACATATTTTTGGAGCTCTGCTTAAAACATATATTTCACATTCCAGTTGGTTCTATTTGTACAATATACAATTTTGAATCTGAGCAACATGGTTCTATTTGCAATTAAAGTTTCCCCATGGTTCTATCTGCAAAATAATATAGGCTTTCTCGGTTAGCAAGGTTCTATCAGTCTGTTAGAACCATGTTAACTGAATCTCAAACCAAAAACGCGTAGTTAGAACCTAGTTGTATTGAATATCTCAGAAACTGTAAGAGATAGAAAAAAACTGAGAACGCCAATCGAAAGAGCGTAGCCGCTTTAGAGCGATGCGATATATAACTCATTTTTGAAAAAAATGTAAGTTAGAACCTTGTTGTCCTAAGGTCGCGAAGTGTAGAAATCTAGTAAAAAGTTTTAAAAGTTTGGACAGAAATTACTGAAATGTACTACTGAATATCGAGTTCCATATGGTCCCATAAGAACTACCTAGTCAATATTTCTAAGGGGACTATTAATAGCATCGAAATCCAATAAAATTTTCGAACGTGTAGCCCAGAATTACTGAAAAGTACTGCTGAATATCTGGTTCCAATGTCTACATATTGTCCCACAAGAACTACCTAGTCTGTAGTTCCGATGTCAGTAGTTTATTCTCAATGACACCCACGTATTTAATGTCTATAGCGCAGAACATTGTAGAGGATATAGTACGTCAGTAGTCCCAATGTCGCTACATTGTCTACATATATCCAAAAAAGAAGTATCTATTCAGTAGTACTAATGTCTATAGTAAATAACTAGTTCCAATGTCTACATACATATGGCTCCAAGTGGAGTACCTATTCAGTATGTAGGGTTCAAAAATTTACTTTAGAATTTGTATTATGGCCGACTTCATAAACACCACAATGCATTGCAGTGATGTGACTTTACATTGTTTACAACAACAAAGCACATACGACTGCATTACTGCAATGTATTGTGGCGTTTATGAAATCGGCCTATGTTTTCATTGGTTATATAATTATATTTTTTCCTTTTGAATTTTGTATTGAAAATTGTTTATTAATAAATATCTTCCAAAGAATTAACATTTATTTTTAATTAATATATAAAATTTTACAACTCTTCAATTGTTAAAATTAACCTAGATTCTCATCAAAATGATTCAGTAATACGCGCGAAGCAAAACGTTCTTTAATATCTCTAAAAGCTTTTTCTGTTTGGCTATCCCAATCTAAAACCTTATGTTTCCTTTTAAAAGAGTTTTTCATCATCTTTTCTGGTTTTCGGTAGCTACGTATAGCAGATACCCTATCTCCTGGAGGCTTATTCTGAATTGCGATGCGAAAATCAATGCTAACAAATGCGAACAATTGCTATTCTGTGTTACGATGTTCGTTTTTCATTCGCATTTAAAATCTGAATTACGCAACTATTTTATAAATTAAAGTAGATAGATTTTATAATCCAAACTAACAAAAAAATTTTTAATTATAAATTAGACGTTTATTTGTTATTGCTTGACCAGTGTTGCCCCGATTTGAAATAAAATTCGAATGCGAAAGTCTTATCGCATCGCATTGACTTTCGCATCGCAATTCAGAATAAGCCTCCTGATGGTTCAATTCTATTTTCTGAAATACTGTGACTGAGAAAATCTATTTCTGATGCTCCGAAAATACATTTGCTAGGTTTAATACTTAATCCATATTCTTAAAGTCTCTCAAAAACTGTTCTTAAATGAATCATATGTTCATCTTTACTTTCACTAGCGATCAATACATCATCAATGTAGACGAAAACAAACTCAAGACCATTAATTACTTCATTAATAAATCGTTGAAAGGTTTGGACAGAATTTCTTAGACCGAAAGGCATGCGTATAAATTCGATCATTCCAAATGTTAAGTCTACACTAGGTAATCGAATTCTGCTTTTGCAATCTTAAATTTAACCGGATCCAAACGTCTAGGTATAGTAAATGGTAACACACCTTTACAGTGCTATTCTCGAACCAGTTATGACAAAATGTTTGTGATAGTAAAAACATTTGTGACAATAGTCACAAATACCTATTCTGGATTTCAAATAAAAGCTTTTTTGGATTAATTTTCAATGATAGTTATCATGTACACAACAGTACATGACAATAAAAATTTTTTGAAAAAATTCAGCAAAAAGTTTAGTTTTTCTGATAAATCTAGAACGGCACATCTATTTGTGTAGTCTCCTATAAAAAATCATTCATATGCGTGGTGTTATATTGTACCAAATTAGAGGATATTCATATATTCATATTTGATTGGCCTTTCAAATAATTAAAAAATATATTTGAAAAAGTTAAATTTAACCCTTTGTTACCAAAAGTTTCAAAATATTTTTATATACCTAATTGTTCAATTTTAGATGATCTTTACACCAGTCTAAAATAATGTAGTATAAGCATCAATGGCCTCGAGCAAACTCACTTCATTCTAGATATTGAATTCCGCATATCGTCCCTACCATGTCAAACTATCCAATATGCAAGATTTTTTTTAGATTCGTTACCATGATTCTCCTATATGTGCGATACGCTTCGTTGGAAAATTTCTCATAGAATATTAAAAACTAATTCAGAAATATTTAAAAACTTCCACGTTTAGGAATACGCTATTGTTAGGTCACTACTGGCTCTTGAGCTCTTTTTTTTGCATATTGGATAATTTCACATGTTAGGGACGTTATCAAAAACTGATTACTCAAAAATATTATAGTTTATTTTTGAAATATGGAGCCGACATCCTCTATAAAAGTAAATTTTCTTGAATTCAACGATGTATGCAAAGTGCCTGCAATGATTTTAAAAATTTTTAGTTACGCACGTACATACGTATATTTAAACTCAAAATATTAAATTTAGGTATCGCATTTCAGTCGTAAAGCAGCTAGGGACGAGTCAACATCAACCGTCGTTGGCAATTACTTCGTAAATGCAACCAGGCCACTGTTCGTTTATTTGTCTTCGAGAGTTTTGCGATTCGATCGCATGTGTGTAGTGGTTGGCGTCGGTTAACGGTATCGTGTACAGTATCGCGTCGGTGGCCATTAGTCACATGCACTAGTTTTAGACAATTTATAGACCCATTTTGGCTACGAGTGCCAACCTAAACTCGATTAAACTGGTGGAGACCATTAAACTTGGGAGCGGAAAGCTTGGATTCCTCCTTCCTATATGATGGTATAGGTCGGGCGGCAGTACATGACGGAAGCTCTCCTGGACTATAACCTGGCAATTTGTGAGATTGAATTCTCCGCCAACCAATTTTAGAATTAAAAAAAAGGTGTCACATTTCTACAGTAAAAATAATAAAATCTACTGAGTCGATTGCAAACCACTAGAAAAAGGTATATAAAAATATTTTCTCTTTAACAGAAAATATATTACTTTTACTTAAATCTAAAAGAAACCAATGCCAGAAAAAGAAAAATTTAGTCTCAAATCAGCCTTTTTCTGTATTTCATGTGATATCAAAACGTTCGGATTTGTCATATCATTGTTATTATAAATATTTATTTTTGACAACAATGCTGTGATTCCATACTTATTTTACATGGAATACAGAACAGGACTCACGGTTTTAGAATAAATTCTTGTAAACCTTATGACCAATATAATATCCGAGCGAAACCACTTTTTGAAAACCTGCCAAAATTACAAAATAACAGTTTGCTATTTATTTTTTCATTCCAATAATTTTATAAAAGTTAAACAATTCTTTGATAATAATTTTTACTTATATAGAAGGAAACAATACCAATTATTTGCCGACGACTTTCAACAATACATAATTAATTTAGTAATGCGTTACTTACCTTTATTTAAGATTCTATACAAATTTAAGACTTGTAACATATCTGTAACCTCGTGATATAAAGGGTTAAACATGTTATCAAATATAAGCTCTTGCCATATTAAAAAAATATACATTATTTTTCGACAAACATAAAAGCTATTCAAATTGTATTTTTTAATTTTGGTAACAATGCTATAAATTTCAAAACAAAAAAGCTCTCACATTAACAGTGCTATTCTCGAACCAGTTATAAAAAATTTTTATGATTGTAAAAACATTTGTGACAATAGTCACAAATACCTATTCTGAATTTTAAATAAAAGCTTTTTTGTATTAATTTCCAATGATAGTTATCATGTACACAACAGTACATGACAATAAAAATTTGTTGTAAAAATTCAGCAAAAAGTTTACATATTCTGATAAATCTAGAACGGAACATCTATTTTTGTAGTCTCCTATAGAAATCATTCATGTGCGTGGTGTTATATTGTACCAAATTAGTGGATATTCATATTTGATTGGCATTTCAAATAATTAAAAAATATATTTGAAAAAGTTAAATTTAACTCTATGTTACCAAAAGTTTCAAAATATTTTTTATATACCTAATTGTTCAATTTTAGATGATCTTTACACCAGGTTAAAATAATTTGGTATAAGCATCAATGGCCTCGAGCAAACTCACTTCATTCTAGATATTGAACTCCACATATCTTCCCTACCATGTCAAACTATCCAATATGCAAGATTTTTTTTAGATTTATTACCATGATTCTCTTATGGGCGCGATACGCTTCGTTGGAAAATGTTGAATTTCTCATAGAATATTGAAAACTAATTCAGAAATATTTGAAAACTTACAGGTGTAGGAATACGCCATTGCTACTGGCGGGTGTTTGAGCTCTTTTTAGAAGTACCGTTTTGCATATTGGATGACTTGACATGTTAGGGACGATATCAAAAACTGATTAATAAAAAATTATAGTTTCTTTTTGAAATATCGAGCTGACATCCTCAATAAAAGTAAATTTTCTTGAATTTAGTGATGTATGCACTGATTAACCTTCAATAGTTTTAAAATTTTTTTAGTTACTCACATACATACATATGTATATCTAAAATCAAAATATTAAATTAATGTATCTCTTTTCTACAGTAAAAAGCACAAAATCTAACGATTCGATTACAAGACATTAAAAAGTCTATAAAAATATTTTTTCATGTTCTTATACCAGGGGTTACCTTCGGGCTAGTAATGGCCAATCCAAAAAATGAATAAAACTAATTTATTTTATTTTCATCGCCCAACGTTTCGTTTGTTTTTTTTTTTCAAACTTCTTCAGGGGTATTTTTATTTATAAAATCTAGTAACAAACAAGCAATAGTTTAATGAACTTTCTATCCAACAATTATTTAGCAATTTTCAACTTACAAATTTTTGTTTTAAATTTCGTCAATATTTATCACTTATTAATTAAAAATAAAAACTGGACTTCACGACACAGAATTTGTATAATTAAAATAAATAAAAACGATACAACACAAATTTTTTTGTCAAACTTAAAGATAATATCACAGAACTTCAACTAAATTAAACTATTGCTGCAGAATACTGTAGCTTCCTTAGTATTCATTGTCCTTTGTATTTTTTGTTGTATCCGTAAACTTTCGAGAGTGTAAGGTTTATTCTCCTTTTTTTCGTTGTCCAATATTTTTATATTTTCTAGTTCCAATACATGCTTTCACTCTTGCATGTAGTGATAACGCCGCACGGTGGGGTATTGGACCCCCAAAACGGAGATCAATTAAACTACTTATCCGATTTGAAAAATTCTTTCACTATAAGAATGATACGTTATCCCTGAGTGACATATGATACAAATTTTTTGGAAAAGTGGGCGGTGCCACTCCCCCTTATTAAAAATCGCTCTGCAGGCCATAATAATAGACCGATTGTCATGAAACATTCCCAATGTGGTACTGTTGGCCGTGTAATAGTACTTGGATATACTTGGTTGTGACTGGATAAAGGGGCGTGGCACCGCCCATATAACCTAAAAATTAGAACGATTATATCTCATGAACTATCAGAGGTAGGAAGATGAGATTTGGTATATATGTTGATCGTACTGTATGAATTACAGCCAAGGTGGAATAGGGGGGTGCCACGCCCCCTTTGTTACAACCAAATTTACCTAATGAAAACAATAAAAAAATTTAAATAAAACTTTGAAATTTTAATTCTTCATTTATATTTATAAACAATTTCATCAAAAGTAAATGGTTGTATCATCTGAAAAAAATAGACATTGTTATATATATTTTTAAAACCCATATAAAATATTATGGCCTGATTTTCCATTCAAGTGTTATTTAGTTTAGTCACTGTAATCGGAGCTACAATCCTCTAGTTCCTCAACATGTGCATCTCCAGTTTCATCATCACTATCATCAGATCGAACAGCACTTACTGAAATAGTTGGCGGAATAAGCAATTCTACTACTGATTTTGGTAGGGCTTGAAATTTTTTTTTGTAACTTAATTTTGCTGCTAATGATCAGATCGGAGCTCAGTAGCAACCTGTTTAAAGTGTCTTCATTTGATTTCTCACGGTTACATTTACGTGAAAAGTGCTCCCTATAGCATTTGAAGTCCTTGTTTCTAGCTTCTTGGGCTTCCTCTGAAAGTTGTCCGATTGGAAGAAGTGCGTGCGATACAATTTCAGGGCCATGAATTAAATATTTGTGTAAAGTGGTAGGCATTTTATACCATGCATACATTTTAACAAAATGTCTGGCAGTGTTGTGACAAAAATGTTTGAATTTTTCAGAATGTATTTCATGACCCGAAGAAACAGTTATTAGTATCACGTGCATTTTCTTGATTAGTTCTAAATCGATTTTAGTAATATCTGCAGAAACTTCAGCGTTTTCAAAAAATCTTCTGGCTGTATTACCATCGTTAGAATTTCCGAACCAGGCTTTGGTTGGTCAATAATCAATCCGGTTTTGACTCTAAATTCATTTTGAATGCGTGCTTTAGTAGAATCTATAATTTTTTTATCATCATCCGATGCAGCTTTCCACTTTTTTATAGGCAATTTGTAAGAGAGGTTTATGATACATTCGAAAAATCTAATCCATCCATGTAATATAGACAAACCAAATTGTAAGTTTTCTGTCTTAACAGGTTTTGCTATCAATTCGTCAATAGAGTTAAACTCTTTAGAAGTGGAATTGCAAATATAATACCTTTGGGATGATGTCGTTTCTGTGATTGCATTGCAAACTTTTCCGTCAATCATTACTAAGATTAGTTTATGGCTTACTTTTACGAGCTTTTCTCCTACTGGCACAACAGACATTTCCAGATCGTTTGCTTCCTCATCAACTCGTTCTTTTTCTCTTACCAATATACTTGCAGTCTCTTTCGTGTATTCAATATTTAATGGCCTGCAAAATGGGGTTGATGACGGCCTAGGGTTTTGCCAAACAATTTTATCATTGCATACTAATCTGAGTGGAACAATGGACGTTATTAAAACAGAAGAGTCGATAGCGCCTGCTCCATGAAAAGCTTGCTTATATGAGCTATGCCCAGAGCTTCCATCGAACCCCCACTTAGTAATTAAAGTTAAATTTGGTATTTCTTCATTATCCAGGGTGTCAATAACATTTTTTTGAAGCAGCACAAGGCGTTCAATCGTATGGTCCAGAAGGCCCTGCAATGATACCTTAGCTGACGATTCGGAAATTTGCATAGTTTCAACCTTAGGATAACATTTCTTTTTCGCTCTTTGAAGCAACGTGTACGCAGGGAATTTGTTAGGAGCAGCTTTTCGTATAACATTATATTGTTCACGTGAAAGCTTTGCTTCAACCAAAACCACAAGCGATCCTTAAAATCGCAGACAAAACGAGCAAAATTCAAATTGAAGTCTTGCATATCCTCTGGATTCATTTGCCTTATCAATTCTTGCTTTAATATATTCAGCTTCTCCAGTAATGGCGAAGCCTCAGCATTCTTAATAATACTGTAAAGACTACGCCGAGAAATGAATCTTTTGGAGTTTATTCCTAAAATATAAAGACTGTATTCAGAAACTTCGCGTGATATTTCTTGTATCAATTACTAAAATAACGAGGACGAACAACACGTTCTATATATAAACACTTAATAAAAATATAACAGCACATCATTGCCGTTGTTATTGCTGTAATCCGAAATATACCACCACGATCACTCACATGGAATTTTATTCATATTAAATAGATATAATAGTTAATGTTAAGTAACACCACATACTTAAATATTTAAATTAAGTTATACAAAATTGTCTAAGAACACCACCGCGAAGACAAATTAAACTTACCCAACCCATTAAATAAACCAAACAATACAATGAACAGAACACACATATTATTTTTGTGTAGAGTACATAAAAATATTTCAATATACAAACATAAATAAGAATAGCAACAATATATGATGATGATAACGAAAGCGAAAACAAAACAAAAACTACAGCTACGGTTCTTCTATAACTTTGGACGACATGAGTTTTTTTTACAAAATTTGTTAAAAAACGAATTGGCGCAAACACGCGCAAGATGTTTTTGTTTATTATATTAGTACAGTTCCTAAGCATTAAAAATATATAAATTCCAGAACACGAAGTTGACCGGTACCACTTTAAAACTGTACATACTTCTCAAGAATGGCTAAAATTTAGAGCTTTTTTCCATAAATGATTAAAATTAGTTCTAACAGGTAAATGTCGACCGGCAACTGCTTTTTTATCCGAAATTACCTGAACTAGAAGGATCCATAATAATATTAGGCTTTTTTATGGAAAAAATAGAAAAACTGGCACTTGAAAATACAAAAAATTCACTTTTTGTAAGGACGCAAAAAAATCGAAAAAAATTACAAACTTTGAGACAAAGCAAAAATTGCATTAAGCAACATATGTTATCGATTCGTTTGCCTAGTGATGGAGAATTTTGTCTACAATAATCGGGTATAAAACATTAATCGGATATCCAAATTTTCATTTTTCAATTAATCTCCGTTTTGGGTGTCCAATACCCCACTGTGCGCCGTCCCTTCTTTTCCCTTTTTTATGTCAGCTTTGTGTTCATTTATTCTCGTCCCTATCATTGTTTTTGCTGTGCCAATGTAAACTAAATCGCAGCTTTCTCTCTCATTTCCACTGCACTTTATTTCGTAAACAACATTGTTTATTTTTAATTGAATTTAAGCTGTCTTATTTTAAGTTTGTCAATTTTTATTCGATGTTTTTCCATATAAGCCAATTTAACGTCAAACATAATTTTAACTATATGAAAGCTCACAATTGTTCTTAAATTTAATATCACAGTTTGTAAACTAAAATAAAGCTATAGAATAATTTGCACTAGCATTGTCTTTGTCCTCTTTTTATTTATTGCATTATGCCCTTTCTGTTGTATTCTAAGACTCTCAAGAGTCTACCGTTTATTCTCTCGCCTCTCTTTGTCCAATATTTTAACATTCGTCAGATCCAAGGCGAATTAATCTTACAAGGTGGTGTCATAGGCGAATTCAATTCGCCTTCATGGGATTTTTTTTGTATTCGAAGCTCGTTACGTCAAAAGCAAGGCGAAACAGCATGAGAAATTGTTGTCAGTGTGACCGTTGAAAATATTCAAAAGATGGCAGAAATAGCAAATTTTGAAGAAAAAAGTGCCACCGAGATCTTTCAAACAAAGGCGAAAACATTTTTAAAAACGAATTAACTAAACCAAATTAGACTTAACTAAACCAAAGAGATTTTTCAAACAAAGGGGAAAATATTTTTAAAAACGAATTAACTAAACCAAATTATTGCATTTTTATGTATTTCGTAGGCATTAACAATTTTTGGAACCAAGTTAACCAATTTTGATATTTTTTCTTAAAAAAAAGTTAAAATGATTTGTTGTGGAAAATACGTATTTTAAACAAATAAATTCAAAATACAAATGGTTTTTTATTTTTCTATTTCAAATTAAAAATACAAAATAGTTTTTAAAAAAGTATTTGAGATAGAAAATACAAAATACATATTTTCAAAATACATATTTTCAAAATAAATTTTCTTTTATGATTCAAATTTTCATTTAAAATATTTGTTCAATTCAATATATATATGTTGTGATCTCTAATTAATTTTTTAGTTTGTTTCCAATTTTGCAATTTCTCGTAAACTTTTGCGATAGAAGCGATTTTTTGCAATTTTTCAACGTCTTTACAACTGTAGCGATTTTTAATTAATATTAGATTTTGCTATCATGCCGCTGTTAGCAACATTTCGCGAATTTATGTAATTTTCATGTGTTTTGTCGAACATTTGGCATTCCTTGCAGTTTTAGCAGCTTTTTATTAATATTATGGCTTTTTAATATTTTACAAATTTTCGCGAATTTTCGCCATTTCCGCGACAGAAGTGATTTTTCCAAGATTTTTGGCTGTATTAAATTTTAGGAATTTTAAATCAATATACTTTGAAATCTTTCCAACTTTAGCAGGATTTAGCAAATTTTCGTCATTTTCTTTGTTTTGTCCATGTTTTTGGCATTCCTTATAGTTTTAGCGAGCTTTATTCAGCTTTAGGGCTTCTTTCAAATTTTCGCCACTTCCGAAATAGGCGTGATTTTTTTACATTAATTTTTCTTTATGCAGCTCGAGCGACTTTTAATCAATTTCAGTACTTGACATCGATTTATGCTATATTTGCGGAATTTTAGTAATTTTTGCAAAATACTCAAAAAACTGTGCAAGAAGACAAAGCCGAGATTCAAAATTAATTGCACTATTGTTTACTGATACTTTACTATCACTTTTCAATTTGTTATTTTTCTTCGCACCACATAAAAAAGAATTTTATATTTTACAATGTAAAATATGTATTTTGAAATGTTTCAAATAAAATATAAAATACTCTTGAGGCAAAGTATTTCAAATATAAAATAATAATGGTATTTTGTATTTTCTATTTGTATTTTAAATAAAAGTATTTCAAATACTTCGCATCTCTGTGGTTAGCTTATCTATATGCCGACATATATTTGGTTGCTAATGTTATCTCATCAATAGATCTTGAAAAAACGGTTCCATATATTATTCTCCTGCAATGAAGGAACTATCAAATGCTAAACCGATGAACCACATTTGAAAAGTGTTATCTTTCTAAAAATATCAGCAGTAACGAACTACATCACAAATTACTTAAGGCGCTTTCACATTGCAATACAAGCTTTGAGATTTTTATAAGATCTTGTAAGACGAAAATCAAATCGAAATCAGTCTGACTATCAAAAAATCTTAAAGAAACTCTTCTCATTACATATTGTTTCTACACTATCACATTCCAAATAAAACTTAGCATAAATAATTTGCAGTAAAGCTAATTTTTTCGTTCTTCTTTTTTCTTATTTATACCAGCAAACAAATACACAACTGTTTTCGTTATTCCCATATTTGTTTGTGCAAAAGACAACCCTGATAAAATAAAAAATGGGATTGCTTAAGGCCATTTCACATTGTAATACAAGCTTTGAGATTTTTTTAGATTTTGTAAGACGAAAATCAAATCAAAATCAGTCTGACTGTCAAAAAATCTTAAAGAAAATTTTCTCATTACATTTTGTTTCTACACTATCACATTCCAAATAAAACGTAACATAAATAATTTGCAAAAACTGAAATTTTTTCGTTCTTCTTTTTCTTTATTTATTCAGGCAAACAAATACATAGCCGTTTTTGTTATTCCTATACTTGTTTGTGCAAAAGACAACCCTGATAAAATGAAAAATGTGATTGCTTAGAAAATTTCCTAAAAATTACGAATACCATAATACTGTCAAATTTCTTTACGTATTATTTGACAAATCATAACAATTTGTTTTCACACTGTTGGATTTTTACTTAAGATTTGAGTTTTTGACAAGTATTAATACTAAATCTAATAGTCTGAAGGCCGCTTTAGAAAGTTTCCGAAAAATGACGAAAACTATAATAATGTCAAATTTCTTTACGTATTATTTTATAGAACATAAAAATTTTTTTTCACACTTGGATTTTTACTTAAGATTGGAGTTTTTGACAAGTATTCTGGCACATAAGTTGTAATATGAGGGGTGTAGAAGCAAACACTGCACATTTTTAATAAATGTGTCTTGACAATGCCATCTCGTTACGTTTGATGAATGATTGTGACCAGTGAACACAAAAATTCTAAATATGTTTTCATCCATTCTCTTGAACAGAAAAACGAACAGTTATTAGATATGTGTATCATTACAGGTAGAGGTTTTCGCTATTTGCTAAAGCGGCCTTCAGACTATTAGATTTGGTATTAATACTTGTCAAAAACGCAAATCTTAAGTAAAAATCCAACAGTGTGAAAACAAATTGTTATGATTTGTCAAATAATACGTAAAGAAACTTGACAGTATTATGGTATTCGTCATTTTTAGGAAATTTTCTAAACAATCACATTTTTAATTTTATCAGTGTTGTCTATTGCACAAACAAGCAAAGGAATAAAAGAAAAAGAAGAACGAAAAAATGTGATTTATTGCAAATTATTTATGATACGTATTATTTTTTTGCTTTTAATGATGTGGACTAAAAAGAACACTGTACAACAAAATCTAAATTTTAAAAGTAACAGGCTTCTAGCGAATAACTGTGGTAGAATATATCAAAAATACATGTGTCGTTGTTTTTAAAATTTACGTCTGTTCTTTATTTAAGGGGTATATAAGATCGTCCCCTTCCTTTTGCACATTGTTATAGTGAATAGGAGCAGGAAATCTTGTAAGCTCTACATTTTGGGAACATTTTAGCTATATAACTTACTCTTCGACTTAAACGGCGATGCAGCGCATATTGGGAAAAAGGCCAATCTAGCGGCGGAAAATCATATCTTCCAAACTGATAGTCTGATCCACAAAAAACGTGTGCATGAATTATGGGCTATACAGTTTGTAAAAAATTGGGCAGCTATTTTTAACACAGTGGGCGCTATATGTTGCTATATATGACCAATTTTAAAAATTCAAAATTCATAAAAAAATCCAAAGTGCATCAATTTTCAAAATGCATTAAAAATTTATCTGGAAATTGAAAACGACTACTTTATGGTATTTTAATTTAATAGCAAGTGGTTTCGGAAGCAAATCACAACAAAATCATATAGAAATACAGAAGTAGGAAATTTTTAAAAATGTGTATATTTAGGAAAACCGATACAAAAGTTCGCATACGCAAGTCTCCGCAACTAATTTTTGGAACAATCTTAGGTATACTTTTTTGTATCTCTTTGAAGATTTGGAAAAGTTTTCAAAACAAGATTATTCTGTATTTACAATTCCATTCCTTAACTGAAATAGCAAATATGTATATAGAGTAAAGCCGTTTAAAATAGCTGATATAACACTTTATGAAAAAAGTTACTTTGTCCGAAATACACTGATTTGTCCGCTTTCATGATGCGTTTAATTTTTCTTAATTCAATTTTTTTTGCTTTTCTGCCACAATATTGGCTTTTTCCCTCTGTGCAGCAGATGAAATGTCTAAAAAGTATATTTATCATAAAATTCTACTATGTGTAAGACTTCAAAGACACCAAAGCTCGAAACTCAACTTAAACGCCAGAAATCATATAAAACAGCATGTGATTCGGTGTTAATTTCGAATTTATTTACAATTTGTACTAAAACATCCTACAAAACCGGATTTTATAAAGCTAGTTTGTATTAAAATAAGTCAAAATACAAAAGAAAGCTGTAGATATACGGCTATAAATTTTTTAGTATTATCGTACTATAGAAAACATAAAATACCACTTCACAACAATTTCGAAAAGAAGCATAATTTATCAAAAGCTGGCACATTTACAATAGCCCAATTCACAATCTTGTGCAAATGGTCTTGCATCGTTGTATTTGCAAAATGGTATAGTATATTGATACTCACCACTAACAATTGCTAAGTGGTGACTATCAATATGCTATACCAATTTGCAAATGCTACTATGCAAGACCATTTGCACAAAATTGTGAATTCGGCTTATGTTTTCTTTTCTACAGAAAAATTGCGTTGTTTGCACTTTTCACTGAAAATCTGCAATATAATAAATTTTCGAGGAAATGAAGTTCTTAAAAACTTTTGTATCATCCCTTGCAAAGGTGAATTTTTGCTTTAAAGGAATGCTAAATTGCAATTTTTTTAATAAAAGGTAAAAAATACTTCTTTTAGAAAAGAAAACGCCATTATATAATTTAAAAAAGTGGCAAGCCAGTGGCAAATGCCCACTTTATTCGCACAACGGTCACACTATTTATTGTTGTTTATGAAAAATTTTGACACGCCGAGCTTCTAAAAAAAGTAGTCAGCTGTTTTTTTGACACCACCTTGTAAAGTTAATTCGCCTTGGTCAGATCTGCTGTATGTTTATTTCTGTCTCATGCTCACTTGTTCTTGTATTTAAGCTTCTTTTTTTTTTGTTCCTATGTAAACTTTTCCACAGCTTTCAGATGTATTACCTAAACAGCTTATTTGATAAACAACGTTACTCTGTTCTTTTTTGTCAATTTTAGTTTTTGTTCTTGTAAATAAGGAGTTTATTGTGTTATTTGATCTGTATGCAAATTTGATAACGAAATCATTAATTATTGTTCTCATTTGTTTACCTTCTGTTAATTGTGCTACGTAAGGAATACTATAAAATTTGATGTTACCAGATGACTCCCTATTATCTTTATTTTTATTCCCGTTTTTTGCTTTAGTGATTAAGTGTTTTGGAAAACTGTTTTAAGAAGTATTTCTATTATTGTTGCGTTTACAACTGTTTGTAAAAGGTTGAGCACCAAAGGTTTCCTCAGAGCTCAGAGTGTGTGATTTTTTGTTTTGTTTGATTTGTTTTTAGCCCGGGTAGAATGACCATGTGCTAATATGAATTGAAGTTAAGTCCCAGTCTTTTATACAATTTTAATTTCATACGTCTATATTAAAATTACTAGCAATGTACATTTTCAGCACTTATAATAAAGCCTGACCTTGCATTTTATTAATTATTGTAATACTACTCTTAAAGGTAAATGACTGAATTAATTGTATGAGTATAAGAATATTTAAAGGTAAATGACTGATTGCAATATGAAACTTATTAATTTGTAAATAAAACTTGGTTATGAACTTAGAAAACAACATAAGCAGAATTTATATTAAATATTAGTTTATAATAAACCATTGGTTAAATGAACTTAAAATACTACATAAACAAAATTTTATATTTGTTATAATAAAAAAAGGGAAGGTATTCCTTTAAAAATACATACAACTTCTAATAATAATAAAGTAATATACTGAACTTATGTATGTATTAACATTCTCCGCCGCGTTGAGCAGTCAGCGAAAACCTGTAGTGTTAAACTTCAGAAATAGGATGACGTGGTGTTGGCCTTGGAGGTGCCGGTGTTAGGTTGACTGAGACAGTTTTGTTGCATTTGATTCGAAATTGCCAGGCAGTAAGTGTTAGGATTATGAGTAGCGATAGAAGTAGAGCAAAGATGCCTATGTTTGGATGATGAATTGCTGGCTGATATATTTCAAGTGAAGAATTCTTAATGTGCCTTAGTTGTTTTTGAATATCGGTAAGCTGGTCCAATTTGGTATCCAAGACGAGGTTTGGTTCTAATATTTTCTTAACTTCAGAGGGTTTTCCTATTGAGGTGATATTACCAAATGTTGCATAGGAGTTGCGTAAAGTAGTGACACTAGTTTCGTGTCCACGAATGGTAAGAAATTTTCCTTTTATTATACAAGCTGAGTTCATGGTCATTATAACAGAAGTCTTGACCTGTATATGTATGATATCATTGCCGCAGACTGCAGTTAGTTCTATAGGTGTTGTTGTTGCATACAGCCATTGGTTTACGTTGTGCAATGGAATAAAAGAGATATTGTTCTGGATATAGCCAAAATTACAATCAGGGGATGTTTTGTTGTTGAAGAGAGCAATTTCACAAGAATAACTGCCGGAATCTTTGGCCATTTGTATTTCCAATGCTGGACAAATGTATATGTCGACTATGACTACAGTACATTTATTGAATTGAAGTATGTTTAGTGCCAGGTATTCATCGCGGTGGTTACTAACAGCAAGATATTTAATGTCAGTTGTTATGACAATGGTCCTATTGTTTATTTGTGTGGGTATTGCAATGACCTTGTAAAGTTCAAATTTTCCTTGGTCCACCAATGGTAACTCAATAACGAAAATTACATTTGTGTTAGTTACTGTGCCTTTAACATTCATAATTTTGTATAGTTCTAGCAAGTCGGTGTCTTCAACTGGTAATGTGCGGCTTATAGGAAGGTGTCCTTTAATTTTAGCAATCTCTGATCTTAACTGTTTTGGTGTAAGGATAAGTGGGCTTATATTTCCATGGTTCGTATGCGTGAGGGCAGCAACCAGCTCTGTTTCAATTCTTTGTAAATCTGAGGCAAGTGTATTTAATTGAATTGCCAGAGACATTCGATTTTGGACTTGTCGTAGATTTTAATTCTCATTTTGAATTTTATTTAGATCTTGATAGATGGTTTTCTTAAGTTCTGAAAAGTGCACTTTAGTATTGTTCTCGCTTTGCTTAAGAATGTTAATGGTAGAATCTATTACTGAAGTTTGACTTTTTAGTAACAGATGTAGATACTCTTCATTTTGCTTTACTTTAGTTATAGTTTGAGCCATTTGCTCTGCATAATCTGAGTCCAGGACTCCAAATAGAGCATGGGCCATATTTCCAACGATATCGAGTGCAGCTCTCCGGTTTCTTTTTGAAATTAAAAGGTCTGATTCTTGAATAAGATTGTCCCAAGTATGTTGAAGTTGAATGGAAAGCATCTCACATGATTCAAAGGCTACCGATTGCTTGCAGAGCCTTGAAAATGATGTTATACCTACTTCAAGAACCTTATTCCTATCCCAAATTGGTGTTAAATCGTAGTATATAATGAATTTCCAGGTAGCTGTCATCAACTTTGTCGAGCCCATGTCTTCGAAATATAATCCTGGATTAAAAGAAAATTCTGTAACATTGATTGGAGAGGCTAATATTATCGGCAGCAGAAGGAGTGAAACAAAAAGCATATTGAAAACTCCCAGTGAGGCATATGACACTGCCTTTCGTTTTGGCAGTATAATGTTAACTTCCGCTGAACCTTGCCTCTTTTGTGACTTTGAGTTGTCATATCCGGAATGTTCTGTGAGGGAGTCGTTGAACAACGGTGCAAGTCTGTGTATTGGCCTCTTGAAAATTCCCTTTGCTGTTTTGACGTCGCATACCCTGATAAGTCCATCATCTCCTTTGTAAATGCGGTTGATTCTACCCAGTGGCCATTGGAGCACTGGAGTATTATCTTCCTTGAGGATAACAAGCATGCCTTCAATGACGTTCGGTGAAGGAGACTTCCATTTCCCCCTTTGCTGTAGCTCATGTAAATACTTTTGAGTCCACTCCTTCCAGAATTTATGTTTGATTTCTGAAGTTATTTTCCATCTTGCATTTAATGATATGCTTGGGGATTGCGCATTTACATCTACTGCTGATGTCCACGGTTCCCCTACTAAAAAGTGGCCTGGGGTAATAGCTTCAAGATCATCGTAGCTTGATGAGAGAGGGATCAGTGGCCGTGATTTTAAGATTGCTTCTATTTCAACCACTATTGTTTCAAATTCTTCATATGTAAGTGATGCAGATGACACACTTCTCAGTAAAAGGTACTTGGCGGATTTGACAGCCGCTTCCCAAAGTCCACGAAAGTGAGGGGCTCTTGGTGGAATGAATTTAAAATTTATTGACTGATTGCTGCATATTCGTGTAATCTTCTCTTGCGCTGATTGAGAATATATTGATTCTTTTAATTCAGTAATTTTATTGTTTGCTCCCACGAAGTTAGTAGCAATACAAAGTCTGACAGTGGCCTCTTCTGCTGATGAAACGTCGTAGTGCGCCTATGAATGCTTCTGTAGACAGATTTGATATTACTTCCATGTGAATGGCCTTAGTCGCGAAGCAACAAAATACTGCGATATACCCCTTGTCTGGCGTTTTGCCCCCTGATCTTGTGATGGATCCATATTGGGCCAAAATAATCCACTCCTGTGGTTATGAAACGACGTGCTGGAGTTACTCTATCTGCTGGAAGGTTTCCCATTAATTGTTTGAAAAGCACCGGCCTAGCCTTAGTGCATCGTATGCATTTGTGGACGGTACTTCGTGCCAGTGATTTCCCGTTTGTAATCCAGAATTGTGACCTGGATGCTGCCAACAATGACTGTGGGCCACAATGACGATTCTCTTCGATTCTGGTGGCATAGCTGCCTGAATATGCATGTAGTTCTATATTGATTCGTTGGGATACGTTTTGAACTTTACGGCCAATTCCTTCAATGCGCAATGAAGAGTTTGAGGAAGTCAAGGACAGTTTGTTCATTACGCGGGTTGTAACCAAATTGACTTGTGATCCAGAATCTAATAAAGCTCGGAATGTGCATGTGTCACCATTGGCTCCAACTGCCTTTACTCTTGCAGTGGCTAATAATACGTAAGTGTTGTCGATGACCTGCTTGTTTGTTGTAGCGACGATTGGCTTATTTTCATTCGATACAGACGGTAGTTTTTGTGTTCCTTCTGCCGAAATTCCTCGAAGCATTTGTTCTTCAAACCATTGTACCACCTCAGCCTACAAATTCTTTCGACACGTCAGATTGGAATCTTCCTGAAAATATTAAATTAGCTGATCCATGTTTCAATCAAATGGATAAAATTGACATATTGCTCGGAGCAGAATTTTACCATGAATTGATGCGCCCACAACAAATAAAGATCAATCAAAAACTACCAATTCTGCAAAACACAGTTTTGGGTTGGATCGTCACGGGTAAATTACAAGAAAGAAACGGCAACTTGGTAACTTGTGCAGTGTTTACCCCAGAAGAGCAAACAACAAACCAGCTAATTGAAAAATTCTGGAAGCTTGAAGACACGAATAATTCAGAACGAGCACTATCTTTGGCTGAGAAACGATGTGTTGTGTCTTTTTGTGCACTTTGAGCAAGACCGTGACGTGCATGCTTTGGCAGCATGATCTGACTTAAAGCAGTTGACGCAAAGCTTCTTTTTTTGTGTCCATTGTAGTCTCCCAGATGGGGACATTTTTAGGAACTTTTCACAGTAATATATGGGATGCCCAGGCATTCCACATACTTTACAGTTTGGGGTTGATGTAGCTGCAGTTATAAGTTTGGCTCTATCCTTCCCCCCACCAGATTCGTGAGACCTTCCGCGTGTTTCCAATGCTTGGAAACGGTGCTCTATAAATCTAAGAAGATCTTTTAGACTTACGAGGTTTTTGTTGTTTTCTAGCGATTGCTCAAATAAAGTTTGAGTTGATTGATCGAGTTTTTTCAATAAAATGTGAACAATTATGGCGTCCCAACTGTTCACTGGCAGTCCTTGTGCGCTTAAACCATGGATGCATTCTTTAGTGACATCATGTATATTTTTTAGCGCTTGTGCCGTTTCGGTTTTTATTGGCGGATGAGAAAGCAAGTTGTTTAGTAGTGTTGTCACAATGTGCCTTTTGCTATCGTACCTATCGACCAAAATGTTCCATGCAATTTCGTAATTTTCTGTTGTAATTGGCAAATGTTTTACTAGTGCTTTTGGTTCGTCTGCTAGATGTGTAGTTAAGTAAAACATTTTCTCAACTTCGCTCATTGATGCGTTGTGGATTAACTGGGTATAAAGATCTTTAAAGGCTACCCATTGTAGGTAACTGCCGCTAAATTTTGGAATCTGAATTTTTGGAAGATGGGGTTGACAATGCTCAGTGCTGCGTGGATTATTTTCGCTGATATTATTCACATGCTGCTCTAGCTCACATTGAATGTCGTGCACCTCAGCTTGCAGTTCGTAAAAGTCATCCAAGGTGTAGCCATCTATTTGTTCTTCATTAGTCAATTGCCATAATGTATCGTTGTTTGTAGAGAACTCGTGCATATATTTATTAATGAGCGATAATTTGCCTTGATAATATGCTATCTGTTGATTTCTCTCTGTTCTGACTTCATCAATAGTTCGTCTTAATGCTCTCGTCAATGCCCGCTGATTGCGAAGAACCTTGCTTGTGATATCATCAGGTAGTGTCTTTTCCTGCATACTTCTGCTTGCACCTTCTTCTATTTGTCTCATCGATGGTGTTGGTTTCTTCACTTTTTTACTTTCGGACTCAAATAGTTCTTTGTATTTGAGTGTATCGTCCGAAATATGTACGTAAGTATTGGTCTGTAAAATAATTGTGTTGTAATGGTAGATTTGAGAGGCACCTTATTTTGTTGTCAGTGGTCTCAAATTCTTGTCATGCCTTGTCAAGCCGCTGTAGACGCTCCAAGAAGTACTCTGAAGTTTTTCTTGTAGAAGAGTCTTTTTTGAAATTGCGGATTATTGCCTCTATTTGCTCCGCCGTCTTCTGTTGGGCTGCTACCAGGTCTTCAAACGATTCCATTGCTTATGTACAAGGAACGATATTTTCAATGATTGCTTCGTGTTTTGATGTTATCCTGTTTCTAATTTCAGGATTGTTTGGGTCACTAAAATGCTCTAGCTTTAGGATCCTTGGGTTGAAATGTCTGAATTGGTATACTGTACCTTGGTACAGGACCTTCGATTTGAAATGTGTATTCTGGTGATGTAATCCTGTACCTTGTGACAGGACTGTCGTGTTGAAATATGTCTTCTGTTGATGGAATCCTGTACCTTGCTACAGGACCGTTGAGTTGAAGAATGTCTTCTGTTGATGGAATCCTGTACCTTGCTACAGGACCGTCGGGGTCACCAAATGTTGCGTTTACAACTGTTTGTAAAAGGTTGAGCACCAAAGGTTTCCTTTGGAGCTCAGAGTGTGTGATTTTTTGTTTTGTTTGATTTGTTTTTAGCCCAGGTAGAATCAACATGTGCTAATATGAATTGAAGTTAAGTCTTAGTAGAAGCACTAAGACTAGTCTAGCAATTAAGAAAGTTAATTTTTGTTTGCCATAATTTTGTTATAATCCTAGAGGGTCCCGTGAGATTCGCAGGAATTATTAGTTAAATCAAAACACTTTATTTTATTTATATCACCTGGAACATGCACGTCCGAATCGCAGCCTTCTTTATTTTCTTCTTTACTCTACTTTTAACACTGTACCTTTATTTCTTAAGTCTAGCTATTTATACTTAATTTTAAATAAGAAATAATATTGGCTTGACATATGATATCAACATTGTGAAATGTCGATGTTGCACAATTTATCATAAACAATTTATGATTGCAAAATTTACTTAACCGTGGGAATAATTTTAAAATGCAAATAATTCTATTAAGCACTTTTGCAATCATAATTAAGTTAATAATAATGAGCTTATGTATGCACTTTTGCACAATAATTAACTTAATAATAATCAGCTTCTGACCCAACTGGCAAATTATCAACACATACAATTTCACCGTTAACAGGTAGGAGGGTAGTTCAATTCTGACTCACAACAATTTCTTTATTTTTCCCAGTCTTTTATACAATTTTAATTTCATACGTCTATATTAAAATTACTACCAATGTACATTTTCAGCACTTGTCATAAAGCCTGACCTTGCATTTTATCAATTATTGTAATACTACTCTTAAAGGTAAATGACTGAATTAATTGTATGAGTATAAGAATATTTAAAGGTAAATGACTGATTGCAATATGAAACTTATTAATTTGTAAATAAAACTTGGTTATGAACTTAGAATACAACATAAGCAGAATTTATATTAAATATTAGTTTATAATAAACCATTGTTTAAATGAACTTAAAATACTACATAAACAAAATTTTATATTTGTTATAATAAAAAAAGGGAAGGTATTCCTTTAAAAAAAAATAAAATTTCTAATAATAATAAAGTCATATACTGAACTTATGCATGTATTAACAGTTATCTTTTTAATGTTTTTTGCTTCAAACTCTTTATCACTAATCTTTAGAACTTTTTCTATTAAATTAAATACGGTGTTCATTTTTTGCTGCATAGGATGCGTTGAATTAAAATTTATTAAACGTCCGGATGCAATGGATTTAGCATACCAGTCGGTTAAAATTTTGTTTCCTTTTTTTTATAAATTTTTATCCAAGTATGGGATAGAATTGTGCTCCTCTTTCTTCATTGTAAATTGAAGTTTTTTATGGTAACTGTTAAATGTCTTCAGAATAATTTCATCTTCATTTTTCTTAATTATTGCGAACAAGTCATCTACGTATTTCGTAATTAGTCTTATGTTTATTGTCTGTTTTTTTAAATCTTCCGTTACTTCCTCTAACAGGCTGTCTAGCACAATGTCCGCTATCGTTGGTGAAAGTGGGTTCCCCATTGGCATTCCGTACGTTTGGCTATAATATTTTTTATCGTATATAAAATACTTGTTTTCGTTGAGGCAAAATAGTAATATCTTAAGAAACTGTCTTTTTGACATTTTTGTGTGTTTTTGTAAATTTTCCCATTTCTTCATAATGTTGTTAATGGCTAGGTGTGTTGGGATGTTTGTGAACAGAGACACAACGTCTAGTGAAATGAGAATTTCATCATCATCCAAAGTTATATCGTTTAGTTTTCCTTTTATGGAATTTTTAATATTATATATGTCAAGTATTATGTGTTTTAAAATATTTCCAATATATTTAGATAGATTATAACAAGGAACTTCAAAAGATGATGAAATTGGTCGTAAAGGCATTTCTGGCTTGTGTATTTTTGGTAGCCCGTATAGTCTTGTGGCTGTTGCAGAGTTAGATGGTAACTTAGTTTTTTCGTATTTTGTTATGACGTTCTGCTTATATAATTCCATAACTATTTTATTATTCTATAACTATTTTGTTATTTGGACAGATTGTAGCACGGTAAGTTCACTAATGCTGAAATAGGTCTAAGCAGAATGTTATCCTTATGAATTTTGGGTAAACCATACAATTCGGGAGCAGCTGCTGCATGTGTTGTCATCTCATATTTTTAAAATTTTGTAATAATGTTCTTTTTGTATAATTCTGTAATTATGTTATTTTGTTGTTGGAGTTTTTTAGTGGGATCGGTTTCTATTAGTTTGTATGTTTTCTTGTCCTTTAGCAGATAGTTCATTTTGTTTTTGTAATCAGTTTTGTGCATTACTACGGTTTTATTTCCTTTATCTGCTGTCGTTATTACTATTTCGTTTTCATATTGTTGTATATATTTCCTAGTTTCTTCATAAATGCTAAGAATAAATTTCTCCTTTGTACTATTTCGTAGTGATCTCTAATAATTTGCGATTCTGTTGGCGATTCTTGATCGTGTAATTTCCTTTTCTGTCTCACTTTTATACTCTGTACCCACCCACTGTTCAATGTCTGCAATCAGTGGGATTGGCGCGAAATTCTTTCTATTTACCGGCAAAACGAATTTGTTTCCTAGAGATAGCAACCACTTGCTCTCTAAATCAAATTGTATATCTGTCAGATTAACAAACAATTCCTCGTTGAATGTCATACAGTATTGCTTAAATTTTTGTTTTTTAATTTGTCTATTTTTAATAAGTGTTCGTTTAATTTTCGATCTTATATTGTAGAATTTCTTCCACTGTTCTCTTTTGTATCTCACGAGTTCCGTTTCTTTCAGTGTATCTCCGATTTTTGTTTCTATTCTTTTAATTTGTTCTTGAATATGTATCTTGTTTGTGTGTGCTTCTTTTATCTCGATATTCAATAATTTTATATGTAAGCTCGTTTCTATTTTTGATAATTCGATTTGTGCTGTTCTGGTTTTAAATAACTGTGTCTTACATGTGATGGTGTAATTTTCATGCGTCTGCAATTTTGTAAATATGTTGTTCTTTCAATAGATTTTGCCAATCTCTCAACCTCTCTGCTGTATTGTTTCAATAAGCTACATGTTGTTGTGTCGTAGGTTTCCCTTACGATTTGGAAAAAGCTTTTGTTATTCTGTAGTTCTTCATAGCTAGATCTTGATCTTCCTTCTTTCTTCATCTTCGGCTGGCCTTCCGAGTGTGTTAATTTAAGTTATTGTTTTATGACCAATTGTAATTAATTAATGTTCTTATACCAGGGGTTGCCTTCGGGCTAGTCAATCCAAAAAGTAAATAAAATTAATTTATTTTATTTTCACCACCCAACGTTTCGTTTGTTTTTTTTTAACTTCTTCAGGGGTATTTTTATTTATAAAATCTAGTAACACACAAACAATAGTTTAATGAACTTTCTATCCAACAATTATTTATTATTTAGCAATTACTTTTCAACTTACAAATTTTTATTTTACATTTCGTCAATATTTATCACTTATTAATTAAAAATATAAACTGGACTTCACGACACAGAATTTGTATAATTAAAATAAATAAATAAAAACGATACAACACAAATTTTATTTGTCAAACTTAACGCTAATATCACAGAACTTCAACTAAATTAAACTATTGCTGCAGAATACTGTAGCTTCGTGTTGTCTTTATTTTCCTTAGTATTTATTGTCCTTTGTATTTTTTGTTGTATCCGTAAACTTTCGAGAGTGTAACGTTGATTCTCCTTTTTTTCTTTGTCCAATATTTTTATATTTTCTAGATCCACTACATGCTTACACTCTTTTCCATGTAGTGATGACGCCGTCGCTTCTTTTCCCTATTTTATGTCAGCTTTGTGTTCATTTCTTCTCGTCCCTAGCATTCTTTTTGTTGTGCCAATGTAAACTAAATCGCAGCTTTCTCTCTCATTTCCATTGCACTTTATTTCGTAAACAACATTGTTTATTTTTAATTTGTCAAGCTTTCTTTTATTTTTTGCAAACAGGTTTCTTAAAGTTCTGATTGATCTGTGTGCTATTGTTGTTGTTGGATCTTCGATCATATTGCTTAGGGCTTTTGTTTCAGTAAGCTTTGGTATGTAGGCTACGCTGTAAAATTTCATTTCTGTTTTTATTCGTTGGTTTGTGGGAGTTTTATTTTCGTTTTTGAGAATTTTATTTATTAAGTAGGATGGATAGTTATTATCACTTAGAGTTTTCCATATTTTATCTATGTTTTGTCTTTTGTATTTCTTATCGCTTAAGTGTAAAACTTTTTTGATGAAATTGGTAGCCGTATTCAACTTCATTTGTTACGGCTGTGTCGAGTGGTAATTCAATATTCTTCCCGAAGAAGTATGCTTTTTGTACCAATTAGTAATAATTTTGCCATTATCCTTAATTATATAAATGTCCAGATAAAGTATTGCATTATTTTTCTCATTTTCTATAGTAAAATGTATTTTATTATGGTACGCGTTGAGTGCTTCTAATATAATTAATTCGTCAGATTTGTTTATCACAGCAAAAATGACATCCACATATATCGTCAATATTCCTTGATTCTAGTTCCTTGATTGCATCGTCCAAAAGGGTGTCAAGTATAATATCTGCTAAAGTTGGGGATAAGGGATTTCCCATTGGCATACCATATGTTTGGTGGTAAAATTTATTATCAAAATTGAAATAATTGTTTTTGTTTAAACAAAATTGTAATATTTTGAGAAATAATTTTTTCTCTATTGCTGATTTTATTTTAGTATTTGCCATTTGTCCAGTATATTCTTAATTGCTAGGTAAATCGGTATATTGGTAAACAATGATACCACGTCGAAGGAAACCATCATAGATTATATGTAGATAGTCAACTAAAACTTCAAAAACCTACGTCTACTGTCAAAAACCTAAGTCTAAGAATGTGTTAGTAAAACATTTTTTATTAGTATTGGTGTTAAATAAAACTTTCACCACTGCACCAAAACCATAAATAGTTGTACAAATAGTATTTCAAAAAATGTTTATATTTTGAACATGAATTTTTAGTTGTTATATACAATTAATTTTATATTAATTAATGAAAATATGATTTATAATCATTTTTAATACATTTAAGCTAAAAAAATATTGATTTTCTAAACACTTTTTTGAAATTATTGTATTTGGTACTAAAAAAATTTATCCCAAATAGTATAAAAAATGCAATTCTGCTGAATGAAAAAATGGTTCAAAACATTGATAAATTTCAACATGCAAATGTCAACAAAATTAAATAAATTTTTTTAATTACAGCAAGAAGAAACATAAAATTTATACCAAAAGAAATAAAAAAATAAAATAAAGTGATAAAAGTATTTGTGTGTGCAAAAAAGATAGATTTTACAGCATTTTCAAATGTAAAAATTACGCTCTTCGATGCGTGTTGAATAACCCCGCTCATGTGAGTTGAATACACAGTGCTTGTTCGTGTGAAGGGGAGTTGTCATTTTTTTTTTGACATGGAAACCATAAGTTCGTTGTCATCTATTGTTATATTTTCTAATTTTTCTTTTAACTCAAAAGAGTTCTTTATGTTGTAAGTCGGAGATATAATATTTTAAAAAATTTTTCCTATGTATGTGGACAGATTTTAGCATGGTAAGTTCACTGATGCTGAAATAGGTCTAAGCGGAATGTTATCCTTATGAATTTTGGGTAAACCATACAATTGGGGAGCAGCTGCTGCATGTGTTGTCATCTTATATTTTTAAAATTTTGTAATAATGTTCTTTTTGTATAATTCTGTAATTATGTTGTTATTTTGTTTTTGGAGTTTTTCAGTGGGATCGGTTTCTATTAGTTTGTATGTTTTCTTGTCCTTTAGCAGATAGCTCATTTTGTTTTTGTAATCAGTTTTGTGCATTGCTACGGTTTTATTTCCTTTATCTGCTGTCGGTATTACCATTTCGTTTTCATATTGTTTTATATATTTCCTAGTTTCTTCATAAATGCTAAGAATAAATTTCTCCTTTTCACTATTTCGTAGTGATCTCTTATAATTTGCGATTCTGTCTCATCTTTTATACTCTGTACCCACTAGCCCGAAGGTAGCCCCTGGTATAAGAACATTAATTAAATACAATTGGTTATAAAACAATAACTTAAAATATTTTTTCTTTAACAGAAAATATATTACTTTTACTTAATTATAAAAGAAACCAATGCACAGTGGTTTGTGGCAAAAAAAAATGGAAATAATTCAGTATCTCTGTAACTGCTGAAGCCACTGACATAAAATTTTACATGGTTATAGCTGAGGTGTTCTCCGTCTTAAGTTTGAAGAGCTTCGGGTGCTCGCTCCTTCGAGAGAGGCTCCTGGGGTTCCCAAAATTGGTAACCTCGGGTATGTCAAACTTTAAAAAAATCGCCAAAATTAAATTTCTTGTCCGATTTCCAAACCCTTTCCCATTTTGCAATCTGCTATCAAAGGTCTACATTTGCCTCACTTACGGTTTGAATTTCTCTCCGATAGTTCAAAAGTTACAGGCCTTGCAAAAAAGAAATTTTGAAAATTTGACGATCTTATTCTGGTATTTTTTAAACTGTGAAGTTGTCTTGAGTCGCAAAAGTATACCAATAATTAAATAATAATTCAACAAAAATTATCCAATTTACCGAATCAATTTATCTTAATGGAGTGAGAAATGGCAGCAGTTTCAATTTTACTCTAAAAAAAAGTTGATTTTTTGCAAATTTTTTTGTCAAAAATTTACTATCAGTATTTTGATTATAAAAAATTAGTTTCTTCAGAGACCTTAACCAAGTTAACATGATTTGGATAGAGGACAAAACCAAGCTAACAAGCTAAAAATCTAAGCTGTATCTATAATAGTTCGCCCACAGTAACCCCTAGAATATGATCATTTTTAAAAATATTGTTCATGTTTGCATGAGTGGTACAAAAATTGCAAAGCTGCGATCTTAGCTTCTCAACCGGAATTTTAAAGCTATATTTGATAGCAACTTTCCATATGTGGTGGTAATACCCCCCGCGACTAGTATAGGCAGGAGAGGAAAAATACCGAAAAAAGTCAGATTTTCATATGACTTTTTGTTAGTACTAAAACAAACTTACTTCGAATTGTATTTGGTCCAAGCTATACCATCTTAAGACGCTGAAAATTTCATAGCGGTATCTCAAGTAATTTTTAAGATATTGCGGGTCAAAGATTTAAAAAATTAACGAAAAACCTTAAATTTTACTAAATTTTTGATATTTTTCCTTAAGTGACCACAAATTTTGCGAAACTCTAAAAACAAATAAAAAAATCTTAATCTACAGTTCTCTACCCTTAAAATTATATAAAATGTTCCAAATAAAAGTGTAATACTTTGTCTGTTATAGCGCGTACAATGTACACACTTATTTAATAATTTCCTGGTTTCCAGTAGAAATATAAAATCTGAATAGTTAAAATTATCGTTATGCTAATCGCATTAAAAAAAATGTTTTCCACCAGGTAAAAATAAACACTTGGAAATCAATGAGAAATTTGAAATTCCTAATTTTATGATTACCAGGAATTTAAATTCACCTTTGTGCGGGTTAAAAAGCAATAGAATTTTAGGAGTACCGAGAAATTTTAATAGAAATTTGTATGTTTTAATAGGTATGTATGTATGTACTTCGCAGATGGTTTTACTGCAGTACATTTTCGTTCCAAAAAGAAGCCGTTCAAATAAAAACGTAGCTACCTGTCTAAATAGTGGATTTATCTATATATAAGTATGGCCACCATTTTTTTATATTCTCATAACTATTCAAACCACCATGGAGAGAATTACTAACGAATTTTTGTGCAACTTCTTATGGGAAAATCAATTAAAAGGAACGAGAGGCGAAATACTTGAATCACTCATCGAACTCGTTAAATTTAAAAAATGTGATAAAATTATTTGAAGTTAAAATGAAAAGTGTTAACAATAAAATTGGCAAATTCCGATGCAAATATTCTGAGTGGCTAGAATCTGAAGTAGAATTAAAAGGTTCAAGTTTAGGTGCTCTTAGAAAGAAATATGAAGAGTTGGGAGTAAAATCTAAAAAAGCAAGACAAGTGGAAACGCTTTCCACTCACTCTGAAGCAGAAGTCAGCGACACATTTAAAGAACTTTTAAAACGAAAAAATCAGCCATCGGATGCTTTGCGAATATCTGATGTACTTCTCACTGGATCTCCGAAACTTTTAGGAAGAGTTGTAAAAAGCATCGCTACTCCAACATCGGCTTCCACAATAGCAGAGGAAGAAGCTATGGCAATAATTCTACAGTTAAGGCTTAGTAGGAATAAATATTTAAATCTAAGGAGTTTTCTAAGAGAAAGGAATTAATGAGTTTCCTTCTTATGATGCTATATGGGAAAAGAAAAAGGATATTATACTTTCACCAGTTAATATAACAAGTGAAAAAGGATCGGTTGGTTTATCGACTCTATTGGAAAATACAGCTAGTCGAATTGTTTCAACATTTTCCGATGAAGAGTTACTAAAAAATAATAATTGCGATACTGTACATATCTGCAAGTGGGGATATGATGGTCTGTCAGCATTGCCGGAATACAAGCAGACTTGTAGAAAAGATGATCCAACTGTGCACAAAACTGTATTTATGTCTTCATTGGTTCCCCTAAGATTGCGGGCGTATTCTTACGAAACATCTGCATCAACTTCTACATCAAGTTCTACAGAAAGCTACGAGGACTTATGAACTCAACACCTGGGTCAAAAATATTTTGTAGGCCTATAAGTTTCGAATATACCAAAGAAACTAAACATAAAACAAAGGAATTGGTGAATTCTATAAAGAATGAAATAAATAGTTTAGAAAAAATAACAGTTGAAATGAATGGTTGTTATATTAATGTATCATTTCAGTTGCAACTAACAATGATCGATGGAAAGGTTGCTAACGCAATTACCGACACAAAATCCAATTGCGAATGATCTATATGTGGGGATAAGAGACGCGAATTTTCAGACTTATCGAAAGAAAGAAGCATTAACGAAGAAGCTGCTAGTCTTGGAATATCACCATTGCATGCTCGGATACGATTTTTAGAGCACTTCCTTCACGTTGCATACGATCTTAAGTACAGTAACACTTTTGAAAGTAAACCTGGAATTGTGAGAAATAATGATATTCTTCATTCAATGAGGGAAAGTGAAAAAAAAAGGATTCAGGAGGAATTTAAGTTGCAGATGGGTCTTGATATCGACAAACCCCTTATTGAACATGGCAACACAAACGATGGAAACAGATTTTTTGAAAAGTATAATACAACATCCGTTATACATGGAATAGACAAAGGCTTAATTCGAAGAGTTAATGTATTACTGAATGCGATAAACAGCACACGAGAAATTAACTCTAAAAAGTTTGGACTTTATGCTTCTCAAACATCCGAGCTCATAATCTCCCTATATCAGTGGAAACCTATGGCGCCTACAGTTCACAAAGTACATTGTCATGGTCAATACATAATTGAAAATACTATTCTTCCATTAGGTGAACTAACTAAAGAAGCACAAGAAGCCAGAAATTGTGCTTTTAGGTTCATCCAAGTCTTTCATATAAGAAAATGTTTCCGATGGTCACATAATGAAGATCTCATGAATAATCTTTTACTGTCTTCTGATCCAGTTTTATCATCTATAAGAAAAAATGGCTTAAAAGTAAAACATTTGCATCCCACAGTGAAGAGGATTCCATAGATTTAAATTATTTATTTGACACAATTAATATTAATGAATGCTTTGAATTAATAAACAATAATTAAAAGAAATTTTGAGTTTTAATTGGAAAGTTACATATACAGTTTTTTGATTATTTTCATTTAAATCAGACGGAAGAACTAGAAGATGTGGCATTAAAATTAAGAAAAAATATAAAAAAATTAATTTTTGTTGGATTGGTATTGAAAATAGTGTAAAAATATGAATTTGGTCTTGAGGTCTTTATTTTCTTTGCGTGATAACAAACAACGTATAAAACTTTTGTTTAGAACATTTTATATAATTTTAAAGGTAAAGACCTGTAGATAAGATTTTTTCATTTGTTTTTAGAGTTTCGCAAAATTTGTGGTCTTTTAAGGAGAAATATCAAAATTTTAGTAAAATTTAAGGTTTTTAGTTAGTTTTTTTAATCTTTGACCCGCAATATCGTAAAAACTACTTGAGATACCGCTATGAAGCGTTTTAAGATGGTATAGTTGCTAATAAAAAACAGTAAGAAGCTTGGACCAAATAAAACTCCAATTAAGTTTGTTTTAGTAATAACAAAATGTCATATGAAAATCTGACTTTTTTCGGTATTTTTCCTCTCCTGACTATACTGGTCGCGGGGGCCATTATCGCCACATATGGAAAGTTGCTATTAAATATTGCTTTAAAATTCCGGCTGAGAAGCTAAGATCGCAGCTTTGCAATTTTTGTACCACTCATTCAAACATGAAAAATATTTTTAAAAATGATCATATTCTAGGGGTTACTGTGGGCGAACTAGATAGAGCTTAGCTTTTTAGCTTGTTTTTTTTTGTCCTCTATCCAAATCATGCTAACTTGTTTAAGGTCTTTGAAGAAACTTATTTTTTATAACCAAAATACTGATAGTAACTTTTTGACAAAAAAATCAACTTTTTTTAAGTGTAAAATTTAAACTGCTGCCATTTCTCACTCCATTAATATAAATTTATTCGGTAAATTGGAAAATTTTTGTTGAATTGTGCAGATTATTATTTAAATTTTGGTATAATTTTGCGACCTAAGACAACTTCACAGTTTAAAAAATACCAGAATAAGAACGCCAAATTTGCAAAAAAAAAATTTTTTGCAAGGCCTCAGTTTTATAGTGCTATTCTCGAATTCATGATAACTATCACTCAAATGTTTTAAGCAAAATATTTCTTGTCACAGGTATTTTAAATAGCTATTCTAGAATTTCTATTTTAATATTAAAGCTTTTTTGTTTTAAAATTCTTAGCATTATTACCAAAATAAAAAAAATGGTTTGAAATGAAAAGCTTTTATGTTTGTTTGCGAAAAACGAATTCTGCTTGCAGATCACTACAAGAAAAAATATAGTAATATGCTCTAAAAATAAAAAAAGAATCAAGAAATTTTAAAATCAAAGAGATCCACAAAATATGTCAGAAAGTTTAATCGTAAAAATGCAGAAAAGTCTCTTAAGGAATCGATTAATGCTTTACAAAATATAAGCACAGAAAGCAAAACTTTTTGTAAGCTTTTGTTGAGCTCTCGGCCAAAGTAATATTCTGAAGATGTAAAATATTTAGCTCAGAACATATTTTACAAATCTCAATCCACATATTTCTTTCTAAGGGACAAATTAAATGTAAGTCTTCTTCATGTTTCCACCTTGGATCGGTGAGCACCGATTAAATTTCTTCACCAAGCTTAAAAAATAGTGCTTTTGAATCCGTGAGACAAAAGTGCTCCCAATTGGATGACAGAGAAGCCAAGCATATGGTTTTAATTATGGATGAAATGAGCATAAGAAAAGAGTTGAAGTATAATACAAGTCTGGATCTAGTTGATGGATTCGAAGCCACTGGATTTGAAAGAACCAATAGAATTGGCACCCATGTGTGTGTTTTTATGATTAAATCTATGTTTTCTAATTTTGCAATCATTCTTAACTATTTTATTACCCACAATGGTTTATCTGCGGATACTTTAAGTGAAATTGTTAAAGAAAATATTAATTTTTATTTTATTTGAACTAATAGGTAAAGTCTGAAAAAATTTTTTTTATTATTTCGGCTTTCTAGTCGAAATCAGTAGTACTGATCCGTTCTGCTAATCTGATTTGAATATTCCAGCACTCCACTCTTAATAAAAATAATTTGAATTTACATTAATTCAATTATTGAACTAGAAAGCCGAAATAATAAAAAAAAAAAAAAAAAAAAAAAAAAATAAAAAATTTTTCAGAAAATATTAATATTTTGAAAAGCATGGGTACAAACATTTGCGGGCTTGTATGTGATCAAGGCTCGACTAATCGAAAATGTTTTTCCAACCTTAAAGTATCTTTGGAAAAGCCGTTTTTTGAAACTAATGATCAAAAAGTTTTTTGGATGTACAATTTCCCACATTTAATTAAATCTTTGCGGAATGGGTGGTTAAAGTGTGACATAAAATTAACGGATGGAACGGTAAACTTTCAAGTTATTAAGGAATTGTATGAAATGGAAGCAAGTGCAAAAACAAAAATGTGTCCAAAATTGACACGGCAACACATTTACACTAACACTTTTGAAAAATGCGTGTAAAATTTGCAACACAAATTGTCAGCAGAAATGTTGCGGCTGCTATCAAAACTATTTCCGAAACCACAAAATTTAAGATAAATTCCACAGAATTAGCCTTATCAACAGCTTAGTTTGTGGAAAAAATTTACAAGATTTTCGATTGTCTTACTAGTGGCTCCCTTTATGGTGATAATTGCTACAGATCTGCAATTCATCTTAACAGTGAAGCCCATAAATTTATAAAAAAATTTTTTTGGAATATTTAGAAAATGTGGAGTTTGTGGATCAAAAGAAGCGTGTTTTCTTTTTAAATGGGATGAAACTCACTCTTAAATCAGTTCTTATGTTAACGGATGATATTTTAAAGGAAGGTGGCGATGTATATTTCTTGATGACAAAATCCCTTAGTCAGGACCAATTAGAAAACACGTTTTCTGTGTTGCGGCAAAAAGGGGGCAACAATAACAACCCGCCTGTAGCCGAATTGAATAATATTATGGCAAAAATAATGATGACTAAAATAGTTCAGTCAAGCTCTTCTAGCAACTGCGAACTTGTTCAAGACGGGATAACGAATATTGATGCTGGCTTTGAAGCAGGTCTATGTATTGAACATATAGAACCAAGTTGCAATAAAATTGACAATGTTGATATCGAGAGCCACATATATGCAGATTATTTTTTGGAAGATATTTTTGAAAATTCTGCAGCTATAAATTTCGAACTAGTTTCTATGAGATACTTTGTTGGATATGTAGCATTTAATGTCATTCCAAAATCACAATGCGAAAAATGTAGTGATGAATTTAGGAAGATGGATGAAGTTCTAACAGCACCAAAAGAGCTTTTTATATACTTCAAAAATTATCAGTCTCTTACAGATTTTGGGAATTTAGCTGCTCCATCAGATAAACTAATGGATGCAAGCAAAAGACATATTTTAATATTTCATAAAATCTTTAAATCTGAGCCCCAAAAAATTGGTATAAAATCTTTTATTATTAAGTCATGTAAACGCTTGACTTCAGAGTGGTTTGCCGACATTTGTTTTTAACACAGAATAGAAGTTTTGGACTTTCTACTATTAGTACTCCTGCGAAAGCATTGCTCTTGGTCTTTAGAAAAAGGAAGTTCCAAGAAAAAAAAATTAAAATTTTATCAAACGAATGATAATTTTTTAAAATATAATAACTTTGTTAAATGTACTAGGGTGATTGATATCCTCATTAAATAATTAAATACTTTGTGATGCTAAAAAATATAAAATGGAAAGAATTTCGAATTTTCTTACAATTATAAAAAAAAAATATTTATTCTTAACATAACAAAAATGAAAAGGTAACTTTATTAATATGATTATTTCGAACGTATTTGCTCGTGAATCTAAATTGATTATTAGGCTAGGGTTCGTAACGTTTAATTCAGAAGGAATTGGGCATGATTAATATTCCAAGGATCAAGGGAAAAATTAACATCAACTTAATTTCTCACGGGCAAATACGTTCGAAATAATCATATTAATTAACAATTAGCTACTGGCTTAAGCTTTTTACATGAGTACATGTTAACACATATATACTCAAGTATAAAATCAAACCAAAAAAGTTTGTCTTGAGTAGAACAAAAAACAGAAAAAAGGGAATGAAGAAAAAGAAAAAGCAGTTTAATATCAGCTTGAGAGTAATTTGATTTTCGTATTAAATTTTAATGAAAAAGTTGTATATATAAAAATTAAAATCACAATCAACAGAGCCACCTGACAAGTGGTGATAACCAAAATACACGTGAGTACTGACGATGGAAGTGCAGCGGCTTCCGAAAGTTGCGCTACTATGTTCTGCTTTGTACGTTGAAAAATTAAGGTGATGTTAATTTTTCCCTTGTTCCTTGGAAACATAATTTTAACTATATGAAAGCTCACAATTGTTCTTAAATTTAATATCACAGTTTGTAAACTAAAATAAAGCTATAGAATAATTTGCACTAGCATTGTCTTTGTCCTCTTTTTATTTATTGCATTATGCCCTTTCTGTTGTATTCTAAGACTCTCAAGAGTCTACCGTTTATTCTCTCGCCTCTCTTTGTCCAATATTTTAACATTCGTCAGATCCAAGGCGAATTAATCTTACAAGGTGGTGTCATAGGCGAATTCAATTCGCCTTCATGGGATTTTTTTTGTATTCGAAGCTCGTTACGTCAAAAGCAAGGCGAAACAGCATGAGAAATTGTTGTCAGTGTGACCGTTGAAAATATTCAAAAGATGGCAGAAATAGCAAATTTTGAAGAAAAAAGTGCCACCGAGATCTTTCAAACAAAGGCGAAAACATTTTTAAAAACGAATTAACTAAACCAAATTAGACTTAACTAAACCAAAGAGATTTTTCAAACAAAGGGGAAAATATTTTTAAAAACGAATTAACTAAACCAAATTATTGCATTTTTATGTATTTCGTAGGCGTTAACAATTTTTGGAACCAAGTTAACCAATTTTGATATTTTTTCTTAAAAAAAGTTAAAATGATTTGTTGTGGAAAATACGTATTTTAAACAAATAAATTCAAAATACAAATGGTTTTTTATTTTTCTATTTCAAATTAAAAATACAAAATAGTTTTTAAAAAAGTATTTGAGATAGAAAATACAAAATACATATTTTCAAAATACATATTTTCAAAATAAATTTTCTTTTATGATTCAAATTTTCATTTAAAATATTTGTTCAATTCAATATATATATGTTGTGATCTCTAATTAATTTTTTAGTTTGTTTCCAATTTTGCAATTTCTCGTAAACTTTTGCGATAGAAGAGATTTTTCAACGTCTTTACAACTGTAGCGATTTTTAATTAATATTAGATTTTGCTATCATGCCGCTGTTAGCAACATTTCGCGAATTTATGTAATTTTCGTGTGTTTTGTCGAACATTTGGCATTCCTTGCAGTTTTAGCAGCTTTTTATTAATATTATGGCTTTTTTAATATTTTACAAATTTTCGCGAATTTTCGCCATTTCCGCGACAGAAGTGATTTTTCCAAGATTTTTGGCTGTATTAAATTTTAGGAATTTTAAATCAATATACTTTGAAATCTTTCCAACTTTAGCAGGATTTAGCAAATTTTCGTCATTTTCTTTGTTTTGTCCATGTTTTTGGCATTCCTTATAGTTTTAGCGAGCTTTATTCAGTTTTAGGGCTTCTTTCAAATTTTCGCCACTTCCGAAATAGGCGTGATTTTTTTACATTAATTTTTCTTTATGCAGCTCGAGCGACTTTTAATCAATTTCAGTACTTGACATCGATTTATGCTATATTTGCGGAATTTTAGTAATTTTTGCAAAATACTCAAAAAATTGTGCAAGAAGACAAAGCCGAGATTCAAAATTAATTGCACTATTGTTTACTGATACTTTACTATCACTTTTCAATTTGTTATTTTTCTTCGCACCACATAAAAAAGAATTTTATATTTTACAATGTAAAATATGTATTTTGAAATGTTTCAAATAAAATATAAAATACTCTTGAGGCAAAGTATTTCAAATATAAAATAATAATGGTATTTTGTATTTTCTATTTGTATTTTAAATAAAAGTATTTCAAATACTTCGCATCTCTGTGGTTAGCTTATCTATATGCCGACATATATTTGGTTGCTAATGTTATCTCATCAATAGATCTTGAAAAAACGGTTCCATATATTATTCTCCTGCAATGAAGGAACTATCAAATGCTAAACCGATGAACCACATTTGAAAAGTGTTATCTTTCTAAAAATATCAGCAGTAACGAACTACATCACAAATTACTTAAGGCGCTTTCACATTGCAATACAAGCTTTGAGATTTTTATAAGATCTTGTAAGACGAAAATCAAATCGAAATCAGTCTGACTATCAAAAAATCTTAAAGAAACTCTTCTCATTACATATTGTTTCTACACTATCACATTCCAAATAAAACTTAGCATAAATAATTTGCAGTAAAGCTAATTTTTTCGTTCTTCTTTTTTCTTATTTATACCAGCAAACAAATACACAACTGTTTTCGTTATTCCCATATTTGTTTGTGCAAAAGACAACCCTGATAAAATAAAAAATGTGATTGCTTAAGGCCATTTCACATTGTAATACAAACTTTGAGATTTTTTTAGATTTTGTAAGACGAAAATCAAATCAAAATCAGTCTGACTGTCAAAAAATCTTAAAGAAAATTTTCTCATTACATTTTGTTTCTACACTATCACATTCCAAATAAAACGTAACATAAATAATTTGCAAAAACTGAAATTTTTTCGTTCTTCTTTTTCTTTATTTATTCAGGCAAACAAATACATAGCCGTTTTTGTTATTCCTATACTTGTTTGTGCAAAAGACAACCCTGATAAAATGAAAAATGTGATTGCTTAGAAAATTTCCTAAAAATTACGAATACCATAATACTGTCAAATTTCTTTACGTATTATTTGACAAATCATAACAATTTGTTTTCACACTGTTGGATTTTTACTTAAGATTTGAGTTTTTGACAAGTATTAATACTAAATCTAATAGTCTGAAGGCCGCTTTAGAAAGTTTCCGAAAAATGACGAAAACTATAATAATGTCAAATTTCTTTACGTATTATTTTATAGAACATAAAAATTTGTTTTCACACTTGGATTTTTACTTAAGATTGGAGTTTTTGACAAGTATTCTGGCACATAAGTTGTAATATGAGGGGTGTAGAAGCAAACACTGCACATTTTTAATAAATGTGTCTTGACAATGCCATCTCGTTACGTTTGATGAATGATTGTGACCAGTGAACACAAAAATTCTAAATATGTTTTCATCCATTCTCTTGAACAGAAAAACGAACAGTTATTAGATATGTGTATCATTACAGGTAGAGGTTTTCGCTATTTGCTAAAGCGGCCTTCAGACTATTAGATTTGGTATTAATACTTGTCAAAAACGCAAATCTTAAGTAAAAATCCAACAGTGTGAAAACAAATTGTTATGATTTGTCAAATAATACGTAAAGAAACTTGACAGTATTATGGTATTCGTCATTTTTAGGAAATTTTCTAAACAATCACATTTTTAATTTTATCAGTGTTGTCTATTGCACAAACAAGCAAAGGAATAAAAGAAAAAGAAGAACGAAAAAATGTGATTTATTGCAAATTATTTATGATACGTATTATTTTTTTGCTTTTAATGATGTGGACTAAAAAGAACACTGTACAACAAAATCTAAATTTTAAAAGTAACAGGCTTCTAGCGAATAACTGTGGTAGAAGATATCAAAAATACATGTGTAAAGGAATAAAAGAAAAAGAAGAACGAAAAAATGTGATTTATTGCAAATTATTTATGATACGTATTATTTTTTTGCTTTTAATGATGTGGACTAAAAAGAACACTGTACAACAAAATCTAAATTTTAAAAGTAACAGGCTTCTAGCGAATAACTGTGGTAGAAGATATCAAAAATACATGTGTCGTTGTTTTTAAAATTTACGTCTGTTCTTTATTTAAGGGGTATATAAGATCGTCCCCTTCCTTTTGCACATTGTTATAGTGAATAGGAGCAGGAAATCTTGTAAGCTCTACATTTTGGGAACATTTTAGCTATATAACTTACTCTTCGACTTAAACGGCGATGCAGCGCATATTGGGAAAAAGGCCAATCTAGCGGCGGAAAATCATATCTTCCAAACTGATAGTCTGATCCACAAAAAACGTGTGCATGAATTATGGGCTATACAGTTTGTAAAAAATTGGGCAGCTATTTTTAACACAGTGGGCGCTATATGTTGCTATATATGACCAATTTTAAAAATTCAAAATTCATAAAAAAATCCAAAGTGCATCAATTATCAAAATGCATTAAAAATTTATCTGGAAATTGAAAACGACTACTTTATGGTATTTTAATTTAATAGCAAGTGGTTTCGGAAGCAAATCACAACAAAATCATATAGAAATACAGAAGTAGGAAATTTTTAAAAATGTGTATATTTAGGAAAACCGATACAAAAGTTCGCATACGCAAGTCTCCGCAAATAATTTTTGGAACAATCTTAGGTATACTTTTTTGTATCTCTTTGAAGATTTGGAAAAGTTTTCAAAACAAGATTATTCTGTATTTACAATTCCATTCCTTAACTGAAATAGCAAATATGTATATAGAGTAAAGCCGTTTAAAATAGCTGATATAACACTTTATGAAAAAAGTTACTTTGTCCGAAATACACTGATTTGTCCGCTTTCATGATGCGTTTAATTTTTCTTAATTCAATTTTTTTTGCTTTTCTGCCACAATATTGGCTTTTTCCCTCTGTGCAGCAGATGAAATGTCTAAAAAGTATATTTATCATAAAATTCTACTATGTGTAAGACTTCAAAGACACCAAAGCTCGAAACTCAACTTAAACGCCAGAAATCATATAAAACAGCATGTGATTCGGTGTTAATTTCGAATTTATTTACAATTTGTACTAAAACATCCTACAAAACCGGATTTTATAAAGCTAGTTTGTATTAAAATAAGTCAAAATACAAAAGAAAGCTGTAGATATACGGCTATAAATTTTTTAGTATTATCGTACTATAGAAAACATAAAATACCACTTCACAACAATTTCGAAAAGAAGCATAATTTATCAAAAGCTGGCACATTTACAATAGCCCAATTCACAATCTTGTGCAAATGGTCTTGCATCGTTGTATTTGCAAAATGGTATAGTATATTGATACTCACCACTAACAATTGCTAAGTGGTGACTATCAATATGCTATACCAATTTGCAAATGCTACTATGCAAGACCATTTGCACAAAATTGTGAATTCGGCTTATGTTTTCTTTTCTACAGAAAAATTGCGTTGTTTGCACTTTTCACTGAAAATCTGCAACATAATAAATTTTCGAGGAAATGAAGTTCTTAAAAACTTTTGTATCATCCCTTGCAAAGGTGAATTTTTGCTTTAAAGGAATGCTAAATTGCAATTTTTTTAATAAAAGGTAAAAAATACTTCTTTTAGAAAAGAAAACGCCATTATATAATTTAAAAAAGTGGCAAGCCAGTGGCAAATGCCCACTTTATTCGCACAACGGTCACACTATTTATTGTTGTTTATAAAAAATTTTGACACGCCGAGCTTCTAAAAAAAGTAGTCAGCTGTTTTTTTGACACCACCTTGTAAAGTTAATTCGCCTTGGTCAGATCTGCTGTATGTTTATTTCTGTCTCATGCTCACTTGTTCTTGTATTTAAGCTTCTATTTTTTTGTTCCTATGTAAACTTTTCCACAGCTTTCAGATGTATTACCTAAACAGCTTATTTGATAAACAACGTTACTCTGTTCTTTTTTGTCAATTTTAGTTTTTGTTCTTGTAAATAAGGAGTTTATTGTGTTATTTGATCTGTATGCAAATTTGATAACGAAATCATTAATTATTGTTCTCATTTGTTTACTTTCTGTTAATTGTGCTACGTAAGGAATACTATAAAATTTGATGTTACCAGATGACTCCCTATTATCTTTATTTTTATTCCCGTTTTTTGCTTTAGTGATTAAGTGTTTTGGAAAACTGTTTTAAGAAGTATTTCTATTATTGTTGCGTTTACAACTGTTTGTAAAAGGTTGAGCACCAAAGGTTTCCTCAGAGCTCAGAGTGTGTGATTTTTTGTTTTGTTTGATTTGTTTTTAGCCCGGGTAGAATGACCATGTGCTAATATGAATTGAAGTTAAGTCCCAGTCTTTTATACAATTTTAATTTCATACGTCTATATTAAAATTACTAGCAATGTACATTTTCAGCACTTATAATAAAGCCTGACCTTGCATTTTATTAATTATTGTAATACTACTCTTAAAGGTAAATGACTGAATTAATTGTATGAGTATAAGAATATTTAAAGGTAAATGACTGATTGCAATATGAAACTTATTAATTTGTAAATAAAACTTGGTTATGAACTTAGAAAACAACATAAGCAGAATTTATATTAAATATTAGTTTATAATAAACCATTGGTTAAATGAACTTAAAATACTACATAAACAAAATTTTATATTTGTTATAATAAAAAAGGGAAGGTATTCCTTTAAAAATACATACAACTTCTAATAATAATAAAGTAATATACTGAACTTATGTATGTATTAACATTCTCCGCCACGTTGAGCAGTCAGCGAAAACCTGTAGTGTTAAACTTCAGAAATAGGATGACGTGGTGTTGGCCTTGGAGGTGCCGGTGTTAGGTTGACTGAGACAGTTTTGTTGCATTTGATTCGAAATTGCCAGGCAGTAAGTGTTAGGATTATGAGTAGCGATAGAAGTAGAGCAAAGAAGCCTATGTTTGGATGATGAATTGCTGGCTGATATATTTCAAGTGAAGAATTCTTAATGTGCCTTAGTTGTTTTTGAATATCGGTAAGCTGGTCCAATTTGGTATCCAAGACGAGGTTTGGTTCTAATATTTTCTTAACTTCAGAGGGTTTTCCTATTGAGGTGATATTACCAAATGTTGCATAGGAGTTGCGTAAAGTAGTGACACTAGTTTCGTGTCCACGAATGGTAAGAAATTTTCCTTTTATTATACAAGCTGAGTTCATGGTCATTATAACAGAAGTCTTGACCTGTATATGTATGATATCATTGCCGCAGACTGCAGTTAGTTCTATAGGTGTTGTTGTTGCATACAGCCATTGGTTTACGTTGTGCAATGGAATAAAAGAGATATTGTTCTGGATATAGCCAAAATTACAATCAGGGGATGTTTTGTTGTTGAAGAGAGCAATTTCACAAGAATAACTGCCGGAATCTTTGGCCATTTGTATTTCCAATGCTGGACAAATGTATATGTCGACTATGACTACAGTACATTTATTGAATTGAAGTATGTTTAGTGCCAGGTATTCATCGCGGTGGTTATTAACAGCAAGATATTTAATGTCAGTTGTTATGACAATGGTCGTATTGTTTATTTGTGTGGGTATTGCAATGACCTTGTAAAGTTCAAATTTTCCTTGGTCCACCAATGGTAACTCAATAACGAAAATTACATTTGTGTTAGTTACTGTGCCTTTAACATTCATAATTTTGTATAGTTCTAGCAAGTCGGTGTCTTCAACTGGTAATGTGCGGCTTATAGGAAGGTGTCCTTTAATTTTAGCAATCTCTGATCTTAACTGTTTTGGTGTAAGGATAAGTGGGCTTATATTGCCATGGTTCGTATGCGTGAGGGCAGCAACCAGCTCTGTTTCAATTCTTTGTAAATCTGAGGCAAGTGTATTTAATTGAATTGCCAGAGACATTCGATTTTGGACTTGTCGTAGATTTTAATTCTCATTTTGAATTTTATTTAGATCTTGATAGATGGTTTTCTTAAGTTCTGAAAAGTGCACTTTAGTATTGTTCTCGCTTTGCTTAAGAATGTTAATGGTAGAATCTATTACTGAAGTTTGACTTTTTAGTAACAGATGTAGATACTCTTCATTTTGCTTTACTTTAGTTATAGTTTGAGCCATTTGCTCTGCATAATCTGAGTCCAGGACTCCAAATAGAGCATGGGCCATATTTCCAACGATATCGAGTGCAGCTCTCCGGTTTCTTTTTGAAATTAAAAGGTCTGATTCTTGAATAAGATTGTCCCAAGTATGTTGAAGTTGAATGGAAAGCATCTCACATGATTCAAAGGCTACCGATTGCTTGCAGAGCCTTGAAAATGATGTTATACCTACTTCAAGAACCTTATTCCTATCCCAAATTGGTGTTAAATCGTAGTATATAATGAATTTCCAGGTAGCTGTCATCAACTTTGTCGAGCCTATGCCTTCGAAATATAATCCTGGATTAAAAGAAAATTCTGTAACATTGATTGGAGAGGCTAATATTATCGGCAGCAGAAGGAGTGAAACAAAAAGCATATTGAAAACTCCCAGTGAGGCATATGACACTGCCTTTCGTTTTGGCAGTATAATGTTAACTTCCGCTGAACCTTGCCTCTTTTGTGACTTTGAGTTGTCATATCCGGAATGTTCTGTGAGGGAGTCGTTGAACAACGGTGCAAGTCTGTGTATTGGCCTCTTGAAAATTCCCTTTGCTGTTTTGACGTCGCATACCCTGATAAGTCCATCATCTCCTTTGTAAATGCGGTTGATTCTACCCAGTGGCCATTGGAGCACTGGAGTATTATCTTCCTTGAGGATAAGAAGCATGCCTTCAATGACGTTCGGTGAAGGAGACTTCCATTTCCCCCTTTGATGTAGCTCATGTAAATACTTTTGAGTCCACTCCTTCCAGAATTTATGTTTGATTTCTGAAGTTATTTTCCATCTTGCATTTAATGATATGCTTGGGGATTGCGCATTTACATCTACTGCTGATGTCCAGGGTTCCCCTACTAAAAAGTGGCCTGGGGTAATAGCTTCAAGATCATCGTAGCTTGATGAGAGAGGGATCAGTGGCCGTGATTTTAAGATTGCTTCTACTTCAACCACTATTGTTTCAAATTCTTCATATGTAAGTGATGCAGATGACACACTTCTCAGTAAAAGGTACTTGGCGGATTTGACAGCCGCTTCCCAAAGTCCACGAAAGTGAGGGGCTCTTGGTGGAATGAATTTAAAATTTATTGACTGATTGCTGCATACTCGTGTAATCTTCTCTTGCGCTGATTGAGAATATATTGATTCTTTTAATTCAGTAATTTTATTGTTTGCTCCCACGAAGTTAGTAGCAATACAAAGTCTGACAGTGGCCTCTTCTGCTGATGAAACGTCGTAGTGCGCCTATGAATGCTTCTGTAGACAGATTTGATATTACTTCCATGTGAATGGCCTTAGTCACGAAGCAACAAAATACTGCGATATACCCCTTGTCTGGCGTTTTGCCCCCTGATCTTGTGATGGATCCATATTGGGCCAAAATAATCCACTCCTGTGGTTATGAAACGACGTGCTGGAGTTACTCTATCTGCTGGAAGGTTTCCCATTAATTGTTTGAAAAGCACCGGCCTAGCCTTAGTGCATCGTATGCATTTGTGGACGGTACTTCGTGCCAGTGATTTCCCGTTTGTAATCCAGAATTGTGACCTGGATGCTGCCAACAATGACTGTGGGCCACAATGACGATTCTCTTCGTGTAGCTTGTGCATCAATAACTTTGTCATAGGGTGATTATGAGTTAAAATCGCAGGATGTTTTGCCTTGAACGATAATGTTGACTGCTCCAAACGACCACCCACGCGCATTATCTGATGCTCATCCATGAATGGGTTTAAGGAGGCCAAGGGACTTGATTTATGTACAGGTGTTTGATGTGATAGCCTTTCTAGCACTTCCCAAAACTCTGCGGCTTGGATGATCTTGATGATAATGTTTAGAGCTTCTTCTAATTCGAATGCATCAAGCTCCCTTTTGGTTGACCGATAAATATTTGTAGTTTTGGAATTTCTAATAAATCTCAACACATAACCGATCGTGTGTTGAAGAGTTTTAAATGAGTTCCGGTGGTTTATCTGATTTATAATGTCTGCACAATTTTGCTGCAAGGCGGTTATTGTTAGAACATGCTTCGTCATCTTACGTTCTTCGTCGCAAGGTGTCTCAATTGCTTGTGAAGTTAAGGTTGTCCATTCACTCCGTTGTCCCGAAAGAAATAGAGGGCCATAAAACCACATTGAATGTTGTGATAGGTTTTCGCGTGCTATTCCTCGAGATATTGCGTCGGGTGGATTTTCTTTAGAACTAACGTGTCGCCATTGATGTGAGTCGCTTAGACCTTGAATTTTTGTTATCCTGTTTGCTACAAAGGTGTGAAAGGATGCTGCTAACGAGTTTATTCAAGCAAGAACAATTTTTGAGTCCGACCAAAAAAAGTTTGCTATATTTTGCAGACGAAGATCTTCTTTTACCCTACTTGTTAGTTCAACACCTAATACCGCGGCGCATAATTCCAAGCGAGGCAACGTTTGCCTTTTTATGGGTGCTACTCGGGACTTGGCACATAGCAGTCTGGTTAAAACAATTTTGTCTTTATATGTTGAACGAATGTAGATTGCTGTTCCATAGGCTCGTTCAGATGCATCGACAAACGTATGAATTTCTGCAGAGACTGGGTTTCCGTGTTTTAATACGAATCTCTCTATTTTTATTTTGTTTAGGGTTTCTATATTTGTGCGAAATTTATTCCATTCATTCTGAAGATTCATGGGTAACTCGTCATCCCATGAAAGCGGTAATTGCCACAGCTCTTGCAAAAATATCTTGGCTCGTACAACTACTGGCCCAAAAATCCCTAGAGCATCAAAGATTTTGGCTAGTTCTGAACTGACTATTCTTTTTGTTACCCTTGTGGTCGTTGGCTTTTGTGACCGTCCACATAATTGATCAGACTTTGGGAGCCATATTAATCCGAGTGTTTTAATTGAACAATCTGAATTCTCGTCTAAGTCCAAGTTGATTTCCTGGTCTTCAGGTGCAATTCCATTTAATAATTGAGGATGATTTGAACACCACTTCCGCAGCTTAAACCCAGCTTCTCTCTCGTTGTGACTCTAATGCTGAGTTAATAGAATCAGCTCCGGTTAGGCAATCATCCATATAAAAATCATCACGTAATATTGAAGCACCTTGTGGATATTTTGTAGCGTTTTGAATAGCTAAATGTTGAAGGCATTTTGTTGCTAGCTATGGTGCAGAGGATGTACCATATGTTACAGTTTTAAGACGATAATATTTTATGTCTTGATGCTTGTTATATCTCCATATGATGAGCTGGAACATCTGGTCCGTGTCATTGATTTGAATTTGCCGGTACATTTTCTCTATGTCTGCAGTGAAGGAAATTCTGTGCATCCTAAATCGCAACAGTACCGAAAACAGCTCACTTTGTACGGTTGGTCCGGCATGTATTATGTCATTTAAAGAGGAACCGCTGGATGTTTTAGCTGATGCGTCAAAAACTACTATTAATTTTGTGGTTGAGCTGTCAGGTTTCAGTACGCAGTGGTGCGGCATAACGTAATGTAAATTAGGAATGTCGTCTTCTTGTATTTCTTCCATGTGCCCCAAGTCTTCGTACTCCTGCATGAATTTGTTGTATCCTGTTCTAAGATCAGGATTAATGTTCAATCGTTTTTCCAATGCTAAAAATCGATTGAATGCCATAGTTTTGGAACTTCCGAGAACGGATTGATTTTCTGCGAATGGTAGGCGCACAATGAATCTCCCATTCTCGTTTCTTTTTACGTTTTGTGCAAAATGATCCTCACATCGTTTCTCAGCCAAAGATAGTGCTCGTTCTGAATTATTCGTGTCTTCAAGCTTCCAGAATTTTTCAATTAGCTGGTTTGTTGTTTGCTCTTCTGGGGTAAACACTGCACAAGTTACCAAGTTGCCGTTTCTTTCTTGTAATTTACCCGTGACGATCCAACCCAAAGCTGTGTTTTGCAGAATTGGTAGTTTTTGATTGATCTTTATTTGTTGTGGGCGCATCAATTCATGGTAAAATTCTGCTCCGAGCAATATGTCAATTTTATCCATTTGATTGAAACATGGATCAGCTAATTTAATATTTTCAGGAAGATTCCAATCTGACGTGTCGAAAGAATTTGTAGGCTGAGGTGGTACAATGGTTTGAAGAACAAATGCTTCGATTCTGGTGGCATAGCTGCCTGAATATGCATGTAGTTCTATATTGATTCGTTGGGATACGTTTTGAACTTTACGGCCAATTCCTTCAATGCGCAATGAAGAGTTTGAGGAAGTCAAGGACAGTTTGTTCATTACGCGGGTTGTAACCAAATTGACTTGTGATCCAGAATCTAATAAAGCTCGGAATGTGCATGTGTCACCATTGGCTCCAACTGCCTTTACTCTTGCAGTGGCTAATAATACGTAAGTGTTGTCGATGACCTGTTTGTTTGTTGTAGCGACGATTGGCTTATTTTCATTCGATACAGACGGTAGTTTTTGTGTTCCTTCTGCCGAAATTCCTCGAAGCATTTGTTCTTCAAACCATTGTACCACCTCAGCCTACAAATTCTTTCGACACGTCAGATTGGAATCTTCCTGAAAATATTAAATTAGCTGATCCATGTTTCAATCAAATGGATAAAATTGACATATTGCTCGGAGCAGAATTTTACCATGAATTGATGCGCCCACAACAAATAAAGATCAATCAAAAACTACCAATTCTGCAAAACACAGTTTTGGGTTGGATCGTCACGGGTAAATTACAAGAAAGAAACGGCAACTTGGTAACTTGTGCAGTGTTTACCCCAGAAGAGCAAACAACAAACCAGCTAATTGAAAAATTCTGGAAGCTTGAAGACACGAATAATTCAGAACGAGCACTATCTTTGGCTGAGAAACGATGTGTTGTGTCTTTTTGTGCACTTTGAGCAAGACCGTGACGTGCATGCTTTGGCAGCATGATCTGACTTAAAGCAGTTGACGCAAAGCTTCTTTTTTTGTGTCCATTGTAGTCTCCCAGATGGGGACATTTTTAGGAACTTTTCACAGTAATATATGGGATGCCCAGGCATTCCACATACTTTACAGTTTGGGGTTGATGTAGCTGCAGTTATAAGTTTGGCTCTATCCTTCCCCCCACCAGATTCGTGAGACCTTCCGCGTGTTTCCAATGCTTGGAAACGGTGCTCTATAAATCTAAGAAGATCTTTTAGACTTACGAGGTTTTTGTTGTTTTCTAGCGATTGCTCAAATAAAGTTTGAGTTGATTGATCGAGTTTTTTCAATAAAATGTGAACAATTATGGCGTCCCAACTGTTCACTGGCAGTCCTTGTGCGCTTAAACCATGGATGCATTCTTTAGTGACATCATGTATATTTTTTAGCGCTTGTGCCGTTTCGGTTTTTATTGGCGGATGAGAAAGCAAGTTGTTTAGTAGTGTTGTCACAATGTGCCTTTTGCTATCGTACCTATCGACCAAAATGTTCCATGCAATTTCGTAATTTTCTGTTGTAATTGGCAAATGTTTTACTAGTGCTTTTGGTTCGTCTGCTAGATGTGTAGTTAAGTAAAACATTTTCTCAACTTCGCTCATTGATGCGTTGTGGATTAACTGGGTATAAAGATCTTTAAAGGCTACCCATTGTAGGTAACTGCCGCTAAATTTTGGAATCTGAATTTTTGGAAGATGGGGTTGACAATGCTCAGTGCTGCGTGGATTATTTTCGCTGATATTATTCACATGCTGCTCTAGCTCACATTGAATGTCGTGCACCTCAGCTTGCAGTTCGTAAAAGTCATCCAAGGTGTAGCCATCTATTTGTTCTTCATTAGTCAATTGCCATAATGTATCGTTGTTTGTAGAGAACTCGTGCATATATTTATTAATGAGCGATAATTTGCCTTGATAATATGCTATCTGTTGATTTCTCTCTGTTCTGACTTCATCAATAGTTCGTCTTAATGCTCTCGTCAATGCCCGCTGATTGCGAAGAACCTTGCTTGTGATATCATCAGGTAGTGTCTTTTCCTGCATACTTCTGCTTGCACCTTCTTCTATTTGTCTCATCGATGGTGTTGGTTTCTTCACTTTCTTACTTTCGGACTCAAATAGTTCTTTGTATTTGAGTGTATCGTCCGAAATACGTAAGTATTGGTCTGTAAAATAATTGTGTTGTAATGGTAGATTTGAGAGGCACCTTATTTTGTTGTCAGTGGTCTCAAATTCTTGTCATGCCTTGTCAAGCCGCTGTAGACGCTCCAAGAAGTACTCTGAAGTTTTTCTTGTAGAAGAGTCTTTTTTGAAATTGCGGATTATTGCCTCTATTTGCTCCGCCGTCTTCTGTTGGGCTGCTACCAGGTCTTCAAACGATTCCATTGCTTATGTACAAGGAACGATATTTTCAATGATTGCTTCGTATTTTGATGTTATCCTGTTTCTAATTTCAGGATTGTTTGGGTCACTAAAATGCTCTAGCTTTAGGATCCTTGGGTTGAAATGTCTGAATTGGTATACTGTACCTTGGTACAGGACCTTCGATTTGAAATGTGTATTCTGGTGATGTAATCCTGTACCTTGTGACAGGACTGTCGTGTTGAAATATGTCTTCTGTTGATGGAATCCTGTACCTTGCTACAGGACCGTTGAGTTGAAGAATGTCTTCTGTTGATGGAATCCTGTACCTTACTACAGGACCGTCGGGGTCACCAAATGTTGCGTTTACAACTGTTTGTAAAAGGTTGAGCACCAAAGGTTTCCTTTGGAGCTCAGAGTGTGTGATTTTTTGTTTTGTTTGATTTGTTTTTAGCCCAGGTAGAATCAACATGTGCTAATATGAATTGAAGTTAAGTCTTAGTAGAAGCACTAAGACTAGTCTAGCAATTAAGAAAGTTAATTTTTGTTTGCCATAATTTTGTTATAATCCTAGAGGGTCCCGTGAGATTCGCAGGAATTATTAGTTAAATCAAAACACTTTATTTTATTTATATCACCTGGAACATGCACGTCCGAATCGCAGCCTTCTTTATTTTCTTCTTTACTCTACTTTTAACACTGTACCTTTATTTCTTAAGTCTAGCTATTTATACTTAATTTTAAATAAGAAATAATATTGGCTTGACATATGATATCAACATTGTGAAATGTCGATGTTGCACAATTTATCATAAACAATTTATGATTGCAAAATTTACTTAACCGTGGGAATAATTTTAAAATGCAAATAATTCTATTAAGCACTTTTGCAATCATAATTAAGTTAATAATAATGAGCTTATGTATGCACTTTTGCACAATAATTAACTTAATAATAATCAGCTTCTGACCCAACTGGCAAATTATCAACACATACAATTTCACCGTTAACAGGTAGGAGGGTAGTTCAATTCTGACTCACAACAATTTCTTTATTTTTCCCAGTCTTTTATACAATTTTAATTTCATACGTCTATATTAAAATTACTACCAATGTACATTTTCAGCACTTGTCATAAAGCCTGACCTTGCATTTTATCAATTATTGTAATACTACTCTTAAAGGTAAATGACTGAATTAATTGTATGAGTATAAGAATATTTAAAGGTAAATGACTGATTGCAATATGAAACTTATTAATTTGTAAATAAAACTTGGTTATGAACTTAGAATACAACATAAGCAGAATTTATATTAAATATTAGTTTATAATAAACCATTGTTTAAATGAACTTAAAATACTACATAAACAAAATTTTATATTTGTTATAATAAAAAAAGGGAAGGTATTCCTTTAAAAAAAAATAAAATTTCTAATAATAATAAAGTCATATACTGAACTTATGCATGTATTAACAGTTATCTTTTTAATGTTTTTTGCTTCAAACTCTTTATCACTAATCTTTAGAACTTTTTCTATTAAATTAAATGCGGTGTTCATTTTTTGCTGCATAGGATGCGTTGAATTAAAATTCATTAAACGTCCGGATGCAATGGATTTAGCATACCAGTCGGTTAAAATTTTGTTTCCTTTTTTATAAATTTTTATCCAAGTATGGGATAGAATTGTGCTCCTCTTTCTTCATTGTAAATTGAAGTTTTTTATGGTAACTGTTAAATGTCTTCAGAATAATTTCATCTTCATTTTTCTTAATTATTGCGAACAAGTCATCTACGTATTTCGTAATTAGTCTTATGTTTATTGTCTGTTTTTTTAAATCTTCCGTTACTTCCTCTAACAGGCTGTCTAGCACAATGTCCGCTATCGTTGGTGAAAGTGGGTTCCCCATTGGCATTCCGTACGTTTGGCTATAATATTTTTTATCGTATATAAAATACTTGTTTTCGTTGAGGCAAAATAGTAATATCTTAAGAAACTGTCTTTTTGACATTTTTGTGTGTTTTTGTAAATTTTCCCATTTCTTCATAATGTTGTTAATGGCTAGGTGTGTTGGGATGTTTGTGAACAGAGACACAACGTCTAGTGAAATGAGAATTTCATCATCATCCAAAGTTATATCGTTTAGTTTTCCTTTTATGGAATTTTTAATATTATATATGTCAAGTATTATGTGTTTTAAAATATTTCCAATATATTTAGATAGATTATAACAAGGAACTTCAAAAGATGATGAAATTGGTCGTAAAGGCATTTCTGGCTTGTGTATTTTTGGTAGCCCGTATAGTCTTGTGGCTGTTGCAGAGTTAGATGGTAACTTAGTTTTTTCGTATTTTGTTATGACGTTCTGCTTATATAATTCCATAACTATTTTATTATTCTATAACTATTTTGTTATTTGGACAGATTGTAGCACGGTAAGTTCACTAATGCTGAAATAGGTCTAAGCAGAATGTTATCCTTATGAATTTTGGGTAAACCATACAATTCGGGAGCAGCTGCTGCATGTGTTGTCATCTCATATTTTTAAAATTTTGTAATAATGTTCTTTTTGTATAATTCTGTAATTATGTTATTTTGTTGTTGGAGTTTTTTAGTGGGATCGGTTTCTATTAGTTTGTATGTTTTCTTGTCCTTTAGCAGATAGTTCATTTTGTTTTTGTAATCAGTTTTGTGCATTACTACGGTTTTATTTCCTTTATCTGCTGTCGTTATTACTATTTCGTTTTCATATTGTTGTATATATTTCCTAGTTTCTTCATAAATGCTAAGAATAAATTTCTCCTTTTTACTATTTCGTAGTGATCTCTAATAATTTGCGATTCTGTTGGCGATTCTTGATCGTGTAATTTCCTTTTCTGTCTCACTTTTATACTCTGTACCCACCCACTGTTCAATGTCTGCAATCAGTGGGATTGGCGCGAAATTCTTTCTATTTACCGGCAAAACGAATTTGTTTCCTAGAGATAGCAACCACTTGCTCTCTAAATCAAATTGTATATCTGTCAGATTAACAAACAATTCCTCGTTGAATGTCATACAGTATTGCTTAAATTTTTGTTTTTTAATTTGTCTATTTTTAATAAGTGTTCGTTTAATTTTCGATCTTATATTGTAGAATTTCTTCCACTGTTCTCTTTTGTATCTCACGAGTTCCGTTTCTTTCAGTGTATCTCCGATTTTTGTTTCTATTCTTTTAATTTGTTCTTGAATATGTATCTTGTTTGTGTGTGCTTCTTTTATCTCGATATTCAATAATTTTATATGTAAGCTCGTTTCTATTTTTGATAATTCGATTTGTGCTGTTCTGGTTTTAAATAACTGTGTCTTACATGTGATGGTGTAATTTTCATGCGTCTGCATTTTTGTAAATATGTTGTTCTTTCAATAGATTTTGCCAATCTCTCAACCTCTCTGCTGTATTGTTTCAATAAGCTACATGTTGTTGTGTCGTAGGTTTCCCTTACGATTTGGAAAAAGCTTTTGTTATTCTGTAGTTCTTCATAGCTAGATCTTGATCTTCCTTCTTTCTTCATCTTCGGCTGGCCTTCCGAGTGTGTTAATTTAAGTTATTGTTTTATGACCAATTGTAATTAATGAATGTTCTTATACCAGGGGTTGCCTTCGGGCTAGTCAATCCAAAAAGTAAATAAAATTAATTTATTTTATTTTCACCACCCAACGTTTCGTTTGTTTTTTTTTAACTTCTTCAGGGGTATTTTTATTTATAAAATCTAGTAACACACAAACAATAGTTTAATGAACTTTCTATCCAACAATTATTTATTATTTAGCAATTACTTTTCAACTTTCAAATTTTTATTTTACATTTCGTCAATATTTATCACTTATTAATTAAAAATATAAACTGGACTTCACGACACAGAATTTGTATAATTAAAATAAATAAATAAAAACGATACAACACAAATTTTATTTGTCAAACTTAACGCTAATATCACAGAACTTCAACTAAATTAAACTATTGCTGCAGAATACTGTAGCTTCGTGTTGTCTTTATTTTCCTTAGTATTTATTGTCCTTTGTATTTTTTGTTGTATCCGTAAACTTTCGAGAGTGTAACGTTGATTCTCCTTTTTTTCTTTGTCCAATATTTTTATATTTTCTAGATCCACTACATGCTTACACTCTTTTCCATGTAGTGATGACGCCGTCGCTTCTTTTCCCTATTTTATGTCAGCTTTGTGTTCATTTCTTCTCGTCCCTAGCATTCTTTTTGTTGTGCCAATGTAAACTAAATCGCAGCTTTCTCTCTCATTTCCATTGCACTTTATTTCGTAAACAACATTGTTTATTTTTAATTTGTCAAGCTTTCTTTTATTTTTTGCAAACAGGTTTCTTAAAGTTCTGATTGATCTGTGTGCTATTGTTGTTGTTGGATCTTCGATCATATTGCTTAGGGCTTTTGTTTCAGTAAGCTTTGGTATGTAGGCTACGCTGTAAAATTTCATTTCTGTTTTTATTCGTTGGTTTGTGGGAGTTTTATTTTCGTTTTTGAGAATTTTATTTATTAAGTAGGATGGATAGTTATTATCACTTAGAGTTTTCCATATTTTATCTATGTTTTGTCTTTTGTATTTCTTATCGCTTAAGTGTAAAACTTTTTTGATGAAATTGGTAGCCGTATTCAACTTCATTTGTTACGGCTGTGTCGAGTGGTAATTCAATATTCTTCCCGAAGAAGTATGCTTTTTGTACCAATTAGTAATAATTTTGCCATTATCCTTAATTATATAAATGTCCAGATAAAGTATTGCATTATTTTTCTCATTTTCTATAGTAAAATGTATTTTATTATGGTACGCGTTGAGTGCTTCTAATATAATTAATTCGTCAGATTTGTTTATCACAGCAAAAGTGACATCCACATATATCGTCAATATTCCTTGATTCTAGTTCCTTGATTGCATCGTCCAAAAGGGTGTCAAGTATAATATCTGCTAAAGTTGGGGATAAGGGATTTCCCATTGGCATACCATATGTTTGGTGGTAAAATTTATTATCAAAATTGAAATAATTGTTTTTGTTTAAACAAAATTGTAATATTTTGAGAAATAATTTTTTCTCTATTGCTGATTTTATTTTAGTATTTGCCATTTGTCCAGTATATTCTTAATTGCTAAGTAAATCGGTATATTGGTAAACAATGATACCACGTCGAAGGAAACCATCATAGATTATATGTAGATAGTCAACTAAAACTTCAAAAACCTAAGTCTACTGTCAAAAACCTAAGTCTAAGAATGTGTTAGTAAAACATTTTTTATTAGTATTGGTGTTAAATAAAACTTTCACCACTGCACCAAAACCATACATAGTTGTACAAATAGTATTTCAAAAAATGTTTATATTTTGAACATGAATTTTTAGTTGTTATATACAATTAATTTTATATTAATTAATGAAAATATGATTTATAATCATTTTTAATACATTTAAGCTAAAAAAATATTGATTTTCTAAACACTTTTTTGAAATTATTGTATTTGGTACTAAAAAAATTTATCCCAAATAGTATAAAAAATGCAATTCTGCTGAATGAAAAAATGGTTCAAAACATTGATAAATTTCAACATGCAAATGTCAACAAAATTAAATAAATTTTTTTAATTACAGCAAGAAGAAACATAAAATTTATACCAAAAGAAATAAAAAAATAAAATAAAGTGATAAAAGTATTTGTGTGTGCAAAAAAGATAGATTTTACAGCATTTTCAAATGTAAAAATTACGCTCTTCGATGCGTGTTGAATAACCCCGCTCATGTGAGTTGAATACACAGTGCTTGTTCGTGTGAAGGAGAGTTGTCATTTTTTTTTTGACATGGAAACCATAAGTTCGTTGTCATCTATTGTTATATTTTCTAATTTTTCTTTTGACTCAAAAGAGTTCTTTATGTTGTAAGTCGGCGATATAATATTTTAAAAAATTTTTCCTATGTATGTGGACAGATTTTAGCATGGTAAGTTCACTGATGCTGAAATAGGTCTAAGCGGAATGTTATCCTTATGAATTTTGGGTAAACCATACAATTGGGGAGCAGCTGCTGCATGTGTTGTCATCTTATATTTTTAAAATTTTGTAATAATGTTCTTTTTGTATAATTCTGTAATTATGTTGTTATTTTGTTTTTGGAGTTTTTCAGTGGGATCGGTTTCTATTAGTTTGTATGTTTTCTTGTCCTTTAGCAGATAGCTCATTTTGTTTTTGTAATCAGTTTTGTGCATTGCTACGGTTTTATTTCCTTTATCTGCTGTCGGTATTACCATTTCGTTTTCATATTGTTTTATATATTTCCTAGTTTCTTCATAAATGCTAAGAATAAATTTCTCCTTTTCACTATTTCGTAGTGATCTCTTATAATTTGCGATTCTGTCTCATCTTTTATACTCTGTACCCACTAGCCCGAAGGTAGCCCCTGGTATAAGAACATTAATTAAATACAATTGGTTATAAAACAATAACTTAAAATATTTTTTCTTTAACAGAAAATATATTACTTTTACTTAATTATAAAAGAAACCAATGCACAGTGGTTTGTGGCAAAAAAAATGGAAATAATTCAGTATCTCTGTAACTGCTGAAGCCACTGACATAAAATTTTACATGGTTATAGCTGAGGTGTTGTCCGTCTTAAGTTTGAAGAGTTTCGGGTGCTCGCTCCTTCGAGAGAGGCTCCTGGGGTTCCCAAAATTGGTAACCTCGGGTATGTCAAACTTTAAAAAAATCGCCAAAATTAAATTTCTTGTCCGATTTCCAAACCCTTTCCCATTTTGCAATCTGCTATCAAAGGTCTACATTTGCCTCACTTACGGTTTGAATTTCTCTCCGATAGTTCAAAAGTTACAGGCCTTGCAAAAAAGAAATTTTGAAAATTTGACGATCTTATTCTGGTATTTTTTAAACTGTGAAGTTGTCTTGAGTCGCAAAAGTATACCAATAATTAAATAATAATTCAACAAAAATTATCCAATTTACCGAATCAATTTATCTTAATGGAGTGAGAAATGGCAGCAGTTTCAATTTTACTCTAAAAAAAAGTTGATTTTTTGCAAATTTTTTTGTCAAAAATTTACTATCAGTATTTTGATTATAAAAAATTAGTTTCTTCAGAGACCTTAACCAAGTTAACATGATTTGGATAGAGGACAAAACCAAGCTAACAAGCTAAAAATCTAAGCTGTATCTATAATAGTTCGCCCACAGTAACCCCTAGAATATGACCATTTTTAAAAATATTGTTCATGTTTGCATGAGTGGTACAAAAATTGCAAAGCTGCGATCTTAGCTTCTCAGCCGGAATTTTAAAGCTATATTTGATAGCAACTTTCCATATGTGGTGGTAATACCCCCCGCGACTAGTATAGGCAGGAGAGGAAAAATACCGAAAAAAGTCAGATTTTCATATGACTTTTTGTTAGTACTAAAACAAACTTACTTCGAATTGTATTTGGTCCAAGCTATACCATCTTAAGACGCTGAAAATTTCATAGCGGTATCTCAAGTAATTTTTAAGATATAGCGGGTCAAAGATTTAAAAAATTAACGAAAAACCTTAAATTTTACTAAATTTTTGATATTTTTCCTTAAGTGACCACAAATTTTGCGAAACTCTAAAAACAAATAAAAAAATCTTAATCTACAGTTCTCTACCCTTAAAATTATATAAAATGTTCCAAATAAAAGTGTAATACTTTGTCTGTTATAGCGCGTACAATGTACACACTTATTTAATAATTTCCTGGTTTCCAGTAGAAATATAAAATCTGAATAGGTAAAATTATCGTTATGCTAATCGCATTAAAAAAAATGTTTTCCACCAGGTAAAAATAAACACTTGGAAATCAATGAGAAATTTGAAATTCCTAATTTTATGATTACCAGGAATTTGAATTCACCTTTGTGCGGGTTAAAAAGCAATAGAATTTTAGGAGTACCGAGAAATTTTAATAGAAATTTGTATGTTTTAATAGGTATGTATGTATGTACTTCGCAGATGGTTTTACTGCAGTACATTTTCGTTCCAAAAAGAAGCCGTTCAAATAAAAACGTAGCTACCTGTCTAAATAGTGGATTTATCTATATATAAGTATGGCCACCATTTTTTTATATTCTCATAACTATTCAAACCACCATGGAGAGAATTACTAACGAATTTTTGTGCAACTTCTTATGGGAAAATCAATTAAAAGGAACGAGAGGCGAAATACTTGAATCACTCATCGAACTCGTTAAATTTAAAAAATGTGATAAAATTATTTGAAGTTAAAATGAAAAGTGTTAACAATAAAATTGGCAAATTCCGATGCAAATATTCTGAGTGGCTAGAATCTGAAGTAGAATTAAAAGGTTCAAGTTTAGGTGCTCTTAGAAAGAAATATGAAGAGTTGGGAGTAAAATCTAAAAAAGCAAGACAAGTGGAAACGCTTTCCACTCACTCTGAAACAGAAGTCAGCGACACATTTAAAGAACTTTTAAAACGAAAAAATCAGCCATCGGATGCTTTGCGAATATCTGATGTACTTCTCACTGGATCTCCGAAACTTTTAGGAAGAGTTGTAAAAAGCATCGCTACTCCAACATCGGCTTCCACAATAGCAGAGGAAGAAGCTATGGCAATAATTCTACAGTTAAGGCTTAGTAGGAATAAATATTTAAATCTAAGGAGTTTTCTAAGAGAAAGGAATTAATGAGTTTCCTTCTTATGATGCTATATGGGAAAAGAAAAAGGATATTATACTTTCACCAGTTAATATAACAAGTGAAAAAGGATCGGTTGGTTTATCGACTCTATTGGAAAATACAGCTAGTCGAATTGTTTCAACATTTTCCGATGAAGAGTTACTAAAAAATAATAATTGCGATACTGTACATATCTGCAAGTGGGGATATGATGGTCTGTCAGCATTGCCGGAATACAAGCAGACTTGTAGAAAAGATGATCCAACTGTGCACAAAACTGTATTTATGTCTTCATTGGTTCCCCTAAGATTGCGGGCGTATTCTTACGAAACATCTGCATCAACTTCTACATCAAGTTCTACAGAAAGCTACGAGGACTTATGAACTCAACACCTGGGTCAAAAATATTTTGTAGGCCTATAAGTTTCGAATATACCAAAGAAACTAAACATAAAACAAAGGAATTGGTGAATTCTATAAAGAATGAAATAAATAGTTTAGAAAAAATAACAGTTGAAATGAATGGTTGTTATATTAATGTATCATTTCAGTTGCAACTAACAATGATCGATGGAAAGGTTGCTAACGCAATTACCGACACAAAATCCAATTGCGAATGATCTATATGTGGGGATAAGAGACGCGAATTTTCAGACTTATCGAAAGAAAGAAGCATTAACGAAGAAGCTGCTAGTCTTGGAATATCACCATTGCATGCTCGGATACGATTTTTAGAGCACTTCCTTCACGTTGCATACGATCTTAAGTACAGTAACACTTTTGAAAGTAAACCTGGAATTGTGAGAAATAATGATATTCTTCATTCAATGAGGGAAAGTGAAAAAAAAGGATTCAGGAGGAATTTAAGTTGCAGATGGGTCTTGATATCGACAAACCCCTTATTGAACATGGCAACACAAACGATGGAAACAGATTTTTTGAAAAGTATAATACAACATCCGTTATACATGGAATAGACAAAGGCTTAATTCGAAGAGTTAATGTATTACTGAATGCGATAAACAGCACACGAGAAATTAACTCTAAAAAGTTTGGACTTTATGCTTCTCAAACATCCGAGCTCATAATCTCCCTATATCAGTGGAAACCTATGGCGCCTACAGTTCACAAAGTACATTGTCATGGTCAATACATAATTGAAAATACTATTCTTCCATTAGGTGAACTAACTAAAGAAGCACAAGAAGCCAGAAATTGTGCTTTTAGGTTCATCCAAGTCTTTCATATAAGAAAATGTTTCCGATGGTCACATAATGAAGATCTCATGAATAATCTTTTACTGTCTTCTGATCCAGTTTTATCATCTATAAGAAAAAATGGCTTAAAAGTAAAACATTTGCATCCCACAGTGAAGAGGATTCCATAGATTTAAATTATTTATTTGACACAATTAATATTAATGAATGCTTTGAATTAATAAACAATAATTAAAAGAAATTTTGAGTTTTAATTGGAAAGTTACATATACAGTTTTTTGATTATTTTCATTTAAATCAGACGGAAGAACTAGAAGATGTGGCATTAAAGTTAAGAAAAAATATAAAAAAATTAATTTTTGTTGGATTGGTATTGAAAATAGTGTAAAAATATGAATTTGGTCTTGAGGTCTTTATTTTCTTTGCGTGATAACAAACAACGTGTAAGACTTTTGTTTAGAACATTTTATATAATTTTAAAGGTAGAGACCTGTAGATAAGATTTTTTCATTTGTTTTTAGAGTTTCGCAAAATTTGTGGTCTTTTAAGGAGAAATATCAAAATTTTAGTAAAATTTAAGGTTTTTAGTTAGTTTTTTTAATCTTTGACCCGCAATATCGTAAAAACTACTTGAGATACCGCTATGAAGCGTTTTAAGATGGTATAGTTGCTAATAAAAAACAGTAAGAAGCTTGGACCAAATAAAACTCCAATTAAGTTTGTTTTAGTAATAACAAAATGTCATATGAAAATCTGACTTTTTTCGGTATTTTTCCTCTCCTGACTATACTGGTCGCGGGGGCCATTATCGCCACATATGGAAAGTTGCTATTAAATATTGCTTTAAAATTCCGGCTGAGAAGCTAAGATCGCAGCTTTGCAATTTTTGTACCACTCATTCAAACATGAAAAATATTTTTAAAAATGATCATATTCTAGGGGTTACTGTGGGCGAACTAGATAGAGCTTAGCTTTTTAGCTTGTTTTTTTTGTCCTCTATCCAAATCATGCTAACTTGTTTAAGGTCTTTGAAGAAACTTATTTTTTATAACCAAAATACTGATAGTAACTTTTTGACAAAAAAATCAACTTTTTTTAAGTGTAAAATTTAAACTGCTGCCATTTCTCACTCCATTAATATAAATTTATTCGGTAAATTGGAAAATTTTTGTTGAATTGTGCAGATTATTATTTAAATTTTGGTATAATTTTGCGACCTAAGACAACTTCACAGTTTAAAAAATACCAGAATAAGAACGCCAAATTTGCAAAAAAAATTTTTTTGCAAGGCCTCAGTTTTATAGTGCTATTCTCGAATTCATGATAACTATCACTCAAATGTTTTAAGCAAAATATTTCTTGTCACAGGTATTTTAAATAGCTATTCTAGAATTTCTATTTTAATATTAAAGCTTTTTTGTTTTAAAATTCTTAGCATTATTACCAAAATAAAAAAAATGGTTTGAAATGAAAAGCTTTTATGTTTGTTTGCGAAAAACGAATTCTGCTTGCAGATCACTACAAGAAAAAATATAGTAATATGCTCTAAAAATAAAAAAAGAATCAAGAAATTTTAAAATCAAAGAGATCCACAAAATATGTCAGAAAGTTTAATCGTAAAAATGCAGAAAAGTCTCTTAAGGAATCGATTAATGCTTTACAAAATATAAGCACAGAAAGCAAAACTTTTTGTAAGCTTTTGTTGAGCTCTCGGCCAAAGTAATATTCTGAAGATGTAAAATATTTAGCTCAGAACATATTTTACAAATCTCAATCCACATATTTCTTTCTAAGGGACAAATTAAATGTAAGTCTTCTTCATGTTTCCACCTTGGATCGGTGAGCACCGATTAAATTTCTTCACCAAGCTTAAAAAATAGTGCTTTTGAATCCGTGAGACAAAAGTGCTCCCAATTGGATGACAGAGAAGCCAAGCATATGGTTTTAATTATGGATGAAATGAGCATAAGAAAAGAGTTGAGGTATAATACAAGTCTGGATCTAGTTGATGGATTCGAAGCCACTGGATTTGAAAGAACCAATAGAATTGGCACCCATGTGTGTGTTTTTATGATTAAATCTATGTTTTCTAATTTTGCAATCATTCTTAACTATTTTATTACCCACAATGGTTTATCTGCGGATACTTTAAGTGAAATTGTTAAAGAAAATATTAATTTTTATTTTATTTGAACTAATAGGTAAAGTCTGAAATTTTTTTTTTTATTATTTCGGCTTTCTAGTCGAAATCAGTAGTACTGATCCGTTCTGCTAATCTGATTTGAATATTCCAGCACTCCACTCTTAATAAAAATAATTTGAATTTACATTAATTCAATTATTGAACTAGAAAGCCGAAATAATAAAAAAAAAAAAATTTTCAGAAAATATTAATATTTTGAAAAGCATGGGTACAAACATTCGCGGGCTTGTATGTGATCAAGGCTCGACTAATCGAAAATGTTTTTCCAACCTTAAAGTATCTTTGGAAAAGCCGTTTTTTGAAACTAATGATCAAAAAGTTTTTTGGATGTACAATTTCCCACATTTAATTAAATCTTTGCGGAATGGGTGGTTAAAGTGTGACATAAAATTACCGGATGGAACGGTAAACTTTCAAGTTATTAAGGAATTGTATGAAATGGAAGCAAGTGCAAAAACAAAAATGTGTCCAAAATTGACACGGCAACACATTTACACTAACACTTTTGAAAAATGCGTGTAAAATTTGCAACACAAATTGTCAGCAGAAATGTTGCGGCTGCTATCAAAACTATTTCCGAAACCACAAAATTTAAGATAAATTCCACAGAATTAGCCTTATCAACAGCTTAGTTTGTGGAAAAAATTTACAAGATTTTCGATTGTCTTACTAGTGGCTCCCTTTATGGTGATAATTGCTACAGATCTGCAATTCATCTTAACAGTGAAGCCCATAAATTTATAAAAAAAATTTTTTGGAATATTTAGAAAATGTGGAGTTTGTGGATCAAAAGAAGCGTGCTTTCTTTTTAAATGGGATGAATGAAACTCACTCTTAAATCAGTTCTTATGTTAACGGATGATATTTTAAAGGAAGGTGGCGATGTATATTTCTTGATGACAAAATCCCTTAGTCAGGACCAATTAGAAAACACGTTTTCTGTGTTGCGGCAAAAAGGGGGCAACAATAACAACCCGCCTGTAGCCGAATTGAATAATATTATGGCAAAAATAATGATGACTAAAATAGTTCAGTCAAGCTCTTCTAGCAACTGCGAACTTGTTCAAGACGGGATAACGAATATTGATGCTGGCTTTGAAGCAGGTCTATGTATTGAACATATAGAACCAAGTTGCAATAAAATTGACAATGTTGATATCGAGAGCCACATATATGCAGATTATTTTTTGGAAGATATTTTTGAAAATTCTGCAGCTATAAATTTCGAACTAGTTTCTATGAGATACTTTGTTGGATATGTAGCATTTAATGTCATTCCAAAATCACAATGCGAAAAATGTAGTGATGAATTTAGGAAGATGGATGAAGTTCTAACAGCACCAAAAGAGCTTTTTATATACTTCAAAAATTATCAGTCTCTTACAGATTTTGGGAATTTAGCTGCTCCATCAGATAAACTAATGGATGCAAGCAAAAGACATATTTTAATATTTCATAAAATCTTTAAATCTGAGCCCCAAAAAATTGGTATAAAATCTTTTATTATTAAGTCATGTAAACGCTTGACTTCAGAGTGGTTTGCCGACATTTGTTTTTAACACAGAATAGAAGTTTTGGACTTTCTACTATTAGTACTCCTGCGAAAGCATTGCTCTTGGTCTTTAGAAAAAGGAAGTTCCAAGAAAAAAAAATTAAAATTTTATCAAACGAATGATAATTTTTTAAAATATAATAACTTTGTTAAATGTACTAGGGTGATTGATATCCTCATTAAATAATTAAATACTTTGTGATGCTAAAAAATATAAAATGGAAAGAATTTCGAATTTTCTTACAATTATAAAAAAAAAATATTTATTCTTAACATAACAAAAATGAAAAGGTAACTTTATTAATATGATTATTTCGAACGTATTTGCTCGTGAATCTAAATTGATTATTAGGCTAGTGTTCGTAACGTTTAATTCAGAAGGAATTGGGCATGATTAATATTCCAAGGATCAAGGGAAAAATTAACATCAACTTAATTTCTCACGGGCAAATACGTTCGAAATAATCATATTAATTAACAATTAGCTACTGGCTTAAGCTTTTTACATGAGTACATGTTAACACATATATACTCAAGTATAAAATCAAACCAAAAAAGTTTGTCTTGAGTAGAACAAAAAACAGAAAAAAGGGAATGAAGAAAAAGAAAAAGCAGTTTAATATCAGCTTGAGAGTAATTTGATTTTCGTATTAAATTTTAATGAAAAAGTTGTATATATAAAAATTAAAATCACAATCAACAGAGCCACCTGACAAGTGGTGATAACCAAAATACACGTGAGTACTGACGATGGAAGTGCAGCGGCTTCCGAAAGTTGCGCTACTATGTTCTGCTTTGTACGTTGAAAAATTAAGGTGATGTTAATTTTTCCCTTGTTCCTTGGAATATTATTCATGCGCAATTCTTTCTGAATTAAACGATACGAACCTTAGTCTAAAAATCAATTTGGATTCACGAAAAGGTAACTTATTCCCTTTAGAATAAATATACATTAAGATCACATTAAGATAACACTCCTTAATTTGGGAGTGAAAACATGTTCGAATATACCAGATGTCTACTTTTCAAAAAATATTCTTTGAAAAATCTGAAATTAAAATAAAGTTTAATGCAAACAGAAGCTTCCCTTTCTTCAAAATGCAATTGAAATTAAACCTGAAATAATTCATAAAATTAAAATACATAAATACATACTTTGCTTTTATTTCAATTGTTTTATAAAAAAAATTAAAAATAAGCAATATACTCGTATTATTTCTCCAATGAAATGCTGTTCATATTTCATTTATTTTGGAATTAAATAAATTTTCAATATTTTGTTTGTTCTCAAAAAAATATTAATACATATATCTCAACTCTGGTTTTATTCGCATTTTTTAAATGAAATTTTTTCTACGTACGTACATTAGAGTGGAGCACTGGTGTATGAAGGAAAAAAAAGTGATCCAATAAATTTCGAATGCCTCCGGAATGTTGCATTTAGCTAAATTATATACAAAAAAATTTTTTTTTAATTTTTTCCGACATATCTTTTAGCCCTCTACCACAGCTGGAAGCTAGAAAAATTATATGAATTTTATTTTAATTTGCTTCATTTATATAGAAAAAAAATCTTAATAATTTTTTTAAGGCTACACGTAAAAAACATTTTTGTGCCGAATGAAAAAAGTTTAAGATCGAGGAGATCTGATAAAATATAAGAAAGTTATAAGCCATTAAGTGAAAAATCTGATTTTATTTCCAATACAAAATTATTTTCAATGCAAAAAATTTTTTTAATACAAACTGATTTAAATTAATTTTGTATGAAAAATGACTAAAAAATAATATAGCTGCTTTCGCTTTAGGGCTAATAACTTTCTTATTTTTTATCAGAATTTAGCGATTGCATCCATCATGTGATCGTCACAAAATTATCTTTGAAATACAGCCCGAAAAAAATATACTTAGTATATTTTTCATCTTAATGGAGCAGTTTAAAATGATAGTTTTTGGTAGAAGGTGTAAAAATATAATTTTTAAGCTTTTAATGCCTGTAGCTCAATACATTTTTTATACGATCGGCACAATCGGTGTATTGAATGCAAAAATAGAGAGATATCTATACAACAGTGTGCAATTTGTTTTATCCAGATGAGCCGTTCTCGGAATTTTTGACAATAAACGAAAAAACTAAAAACTCTCAGCTGAATATATCAAAGCTAAAGCTGTGCTTTAATTAGGTAGTGAGATATATTTTTAACCTGGGAATAAGAGATCATGTTTCTAGCCATATAATTAGTTCATTAGGTTCTGATTTCCAAAGCTTTATTAACCAACGAGTAATGCTACAATTTTTTAAGATAAACAAATCCGGTAAACCTCCATACCTGTTGGAGAAATTTAACTTTGGAAGGTCTTCTAGAATGAATACAGTTATTTGTCCACGTCACTCGTCTCTTATCATGAAGAACGAAATTTTGATCAATCCATTAGTGGATTTAAAAAAGTTATAAGGCAACATCTGTGAAAATTGCTGCTGCCTAAATAGGAACTATTGTTAATTGCATGATTATTTTTTCATTCGGCTTCGATGTATTGTGCAAAAGTGGGGGGACTTAGTTTTATAAATTTTGTAAATATCTTTAAATTTTGTAAATATCTTGAACTATATAAATATAAGCATATACATATATATCCTTATTAATGAAAATTGTTAATGTTAGCCATGTTTTTTCTACTGGATTAATTGGGCCTTATAGGCTTGTAATCTTATGAAATTGAATAAATAAAATAAATAAATAAAAAAGAAAAAAAGAAACTTGTTTTTCGCGAATATCGGGAAAACGTGCATTAAGAAAAATAAATGAATATCATTTTCGTGTTCAGCGATCTCAAATTATTTTAGAAAATGTGTTTTTTGCGAGATATGACAAAGACTTAGAAGTTCGAAAATTTGCTTCATTATTTCATATTAAGTTTGCCTGCAATCTGACCTTGTATGTTAAAATAGTGGATATTTTGAGTGTAATTAGTTATAACAGCTATAAAGAATATATAATGCTGCATCATATGATGTTTCACAAATTAATCGATTTAATCTCATATTAAAAATCTAGATGCTGCGGTAGAGGGCTAAAAGTAGGTCCCAATATTTTTCCCATATATCTAAAAATAAAATGCAACCTTTTTTTGATATTCGAAATTGAAATTCGCAAAAAAAATCTGACGCTCCACCCCAACGTAGATACATATGTATGTATGTATTTCAAAAAGAAAACACAAATTTCAAATATTTGAATAGAAAACTTGTGAATAAAATTCCTTTCATTATTATTTTAATAAAAACAACTTATTCCACAAGTAGAAAAAATATTATTTTAATATTTCTTGAATAACAGCGACAGCAAAATTGTTTCGTTTATGAAAGCGAAATACTAGGCCTTTTTTCTTATATCTGCAAACTTCCGCAGCTTTGCATAATTTTAACGATTTAAAAGTTTATGAATCACTTTATGTGTCATCTTTGATCTTTGTAATTTTTGATGCATATAAAGCCATTTTAGTTGAATAGTTATGTAGATATGTATGTATTATCAAAGTTTTTGAATATAAATCTTGCAAGAAACCGACTTCAATACAAAGAGCGAAACCTTGTATGCCATTTCAAATTTAAAAATTGGTCTATAAAAGGCGGAGTTATGCTATAATCAATATTTTGATTTTCGAGAAAAATTAATGGGACCAACTTGCAAGCAAGCAAGCCCTTTCCAACAAAAAAAAAAGTATTTTGAAAATCGGTCCGTAAATGCAGGAATTATACGGTACTTAATATTTTGGAGGGTAAGAGGCATATTGCCTTACAGATTTTGTACATGATGCACATTCTATATGATTTATATTCTTTGATAAAAGTCAAACAAACAATTCATAGATTATGGACAGAACCTTTACTGAAAACTAAATTTATTTTTAGACAAACTTTTGTTTGAAAATTTTTGGTGATGGTGTGTATCGAACTGAGGTGTCACTGCGATCCAAAGCCGAACTAAGGTTCTGCAATGAAATATGCGCCACTGTAAATATTTTTTAACGTCTGTGACTCATCACTAACATTTTCTTCAAATTCCTGCTCTACCTCGCTGTATGGTTCTGAGATTTGGAATGAAACTGAGATTTGGTGGGTAAAAACTAGTACGGGATTTTTGAGGTCAGTGACTTTTGATGCAAAACATTGGTCTCCTCGATATATCACACTTTAAGATCCGACTGTAAATGCGGCATATATAACGAAAAATGTATTTTGGCGGCCCCTACGTTCGGCAAAAAAATAAAAATTTTTTTTTCGAAACTTCCTTGCAACAATACTTCATATAAGGTGGTGTATGGCGAACTTCTTTTGCTTCTAAGGCGAGACGGTCTAATGATGCTCCAATTGAGGGTTGACACATAGCTTGTAATCAGCGTTGCCAGAATGATGATTTGATCATATTTTTGATGATTTTTTGCCAAATATATGATTTGATGATTTTTTCCCCCAAATGATGATTTTTTTCTTGCAAATGATGATTTTGTAGTTGCTTGAAAATACTTTAAATAGTTATTGTAATATTTATTTGTCTCACGTTTTTTGAGTGTATGGATTAACTAAAATATAATTTTCAATAGTTTTTAACTTAAAAGTTTATGGTACTGTATTGTCCCTTATAGTATGTTTCCACCAAATTAAGTAGATTTAGGTAAATTAATTCGAAGTGTTTCGACCGAGCTTGTGAGTGATTTGGTGTTCGAATTTTCGTAGTCAAATGAAGCACTTACTTTATAAGGTGTGCGCAGCAGCTGTAACTGAATTTTTTCCATATATAGTTTGACATTTAAAATAAATAGAATATTCTTTAATGTCAATCACAATTGATGAAAGACCCAGGGACAGAGTTTGTAATTTTAAAAGCTACGCAGGGTTGTATAGATAAATACAGTTCGAAAAATAATATTTTCGACATAATTTAAAATAAATCACCTACCTCGAGGTAATTTGCTCATATGTAAAATGTATGGTGAATCATGTATAAATCAATATGATTTGCTCAAATCACAATGGTTTGTCGAAATCATGCGGGTGGGAACATACTATTACATTGAACCATTGCTCCTTATTTTAAATTTCACTATCCAAGGTATGTATGTACATATGTATGTATAATTTAGAACTATATTTCCATCTCGGCAATTTGAACCAATTCGAAGTTATTTTCTGAGTTTTGTTAGGTTTTATGAAATAAGGACTTTTCCGTTTTAGCGCTTTTCAAAGATATTTCTTTGCTTTTCATTGATTTTCATAGCCTTTACGTGTGTTCAAAATATCAAATGATGCAATTCTAGTAACAGATCAAAACAAAGCAACAAAAACATTTATTAGAGTTAAAACAAATTGGTTCTTCATATGTGCGTATGTGTTGCAACACTTTTCGGAATTCAGTTTTTATTTTTTATGAAAAAAATTTTTTTTCCATATTAAGGAAATCTTTTAAATTTTAGGAAGCTCATGCAATTACAGAGGCTAAAAGATTTAAAAACAAGCTTTTGCGAAAATATCATAAAAGCATCTGTATACAGTTTTCAGTGATATCGAACCAGTTTTCTGATGTTAACATATTTTATCGAATTTCTCTAGCTTTGCAGAGGTTTATAATTTTTGAAATTTGCTCGTGAATTTTCCCATTTTCATGACGATTTTTATATATATTAAGGAGAAGAAAACATGCAAGGAAATCATATTAATGTATACTCTGTAGTTGAAATGGACTAGTTACAACATGGTCCTATGTAATGCAGCCATGGACCATATCATTTGCAAACAAGAGTTTGTAGTTACTCGACAAGTGTACGCATTTTAATGATTGCAAATAACATATGCAATCCTTGAAACACGAACATTTGAGTGGTCAATCAAGTAGTGACGTAGAGTAGTTACAAAACTAGCCTCATGCAGGTGATCCATGGAGTCGTTACATCAGTGTAGTTTTTAGGGCAGTCCTGTGTAATGCAAATTTGAGCTACATGGTCCAGCCCTAAGACATCGCAATGTTAAATCACTAGCGTACTAACAGTACGATACGGTACAGTACGGGTACAGCAACGCTCGTCTAACAGGGCCTTAAGATTAAGTTTTTGTTTTGGTTTGCTCTAAAATTTTCATTGTTCAGCTCTGCTTTGAATAAAATTTTAGAATAAAAAATGTGTGATGATTTTGTATACCAATATATGATTTTTATTTTGCCAAATGATGATTTTCTTTGAAAAGCTTCTGGCAACGCTGCTTGTAATCGACGTATTATCAAATTACCGTCAGGTTTAGGTATTGTCACTAAAGATGAACCCCAGTTGCTGGTGTTAACGTTTGTTATTATGCCATCATTTTCAAGCGAATCCAGTTCTCGTTCCACCTTTTCACGTAGCGAGAATGGAACCTGCCTTTCTTTCCAGAATACAGGCTTTGCACCTTCTTGTAATTTAAGCGAGCAAACTAAATTCGGAATGCAGCCACTTTCAGTTCAAAAATGTTAGAATATTTTTGTCTTATGTTTGTCATCGAGTTTACTGCTGTGTTGTAGAGCCCCGAATTGTTTACATCAATTTCACGAAGATTAATTTTGAGGTGTATCCACACAGGGCCAAGTAGTGGTTGATGTCTGGAATCAACTTCATATGTACATACATTTGTTCTCTTGATTTCTTGTTTTTATACCTAACGTTCACTTCGACAAGTCCCAGTGGTACAAAAATATCGTCCGTATAAGAGCGAAAAGCTACGTTGGGTTTTTCATTTTAACATTCAAATTTAATTTGTCAAAATCGGTTTTCGGAATCAACCCTGCTCCAACTTTCAAATTCAACTTCAAATTAGTAGTGAACGATATACATCGATGTTTTAAAAACACTCGATGTAAGGTATCGGTACATCGAAAGACTCCGGTGTTTTTTTAGTCATCAACATCGAATAAACATCGATGTTTTTTATGCGATGCATCGAAGTGACAAATTTAATACAAAGACCTTGTAACCTATGTTAAATGTCATTATTATCAGCCATTTTTATACCTTTTGCCATGTACCATTACAAAATGGTATATCGGAATCGGAAGAGTAATAAATCCGAAGCTATATTGTCTGATGAACTTTCAGGAATCGCGTCGGAAGGCTGAACGAAAATCCGTTAGAAATTTGGAAAGGCTGTAACCCGCAATTTTCAAAACTAAGTACATAAAATCGCCTTTAAATATCTAACGATGGTGAGAACATCGGTACCGTATGGAATACTATTTTCGCAAGCGGCATAGGTGATGACTCAACAAAGAAACTGATTGAGTAGCAAACTATTTCACAAATTATTCATAAAGGCCGTTTTAGACTATAATGCAAGTATCTATTAATACTTTCGAGGAAAGTGAAACTCCGACATTATGAGTTGTTATTGTTTTTTGAAATTTTCCACACAGAAGTTAAATCAGGCAGGCATTTTCTTTAAAGGTATTAATACTTGTGTTATAGTCTGCAACGGCCTTAAGAAGTATAGTATGTATTTTTTTTTAAATTGTGAACGTAATAAAGCTTTTGGAAAGTACCCCACATTCATATGTATCTATTTTTTGATACCCCTCCTTCATATCTATTATGTTACAAAAAACAATCGATGTATAGAAAACATCGGTGTATTTTATGACATATCGATAATGCATCGATGCCTCTAAGCGATGCATTGCATCGAAAAAAACAATCGGTGTTTTTTTTTCAAAGTCCATCTCTACTTCAAATCTCTGATTCTTTCCTTCCACAAATACAACTGTTATGAATTTTTGTAGGTCTGGGGTCCGTTTCTCAAAAAGTACAAGATAAAAATTTATAAGTAAAATACACATAAAACAGCAATGAAATTTGTAAAAATGTTGTTGTTTTGCATTTATTTTACTTGTAGTTTCGAGAAACAGGCAATGATATTTCTGTTTTTGTAAATGTCAACTATTGGATTGATACCAAAATTTTCAGTTTCTTTAAAATAATAGTCATCCGACGAGCATGAATCAACAATATGGATAGGTTTATTTTTTTGGGTCAGTTCAGATTTTATACACACTTTTGTCACATGGCCTGTTTTATTACATATCGAGCATTTCAACTTTAGTTTGTTTATTTTATATTCTTTTGAAGAACGATATTAGGCATAACCATTCGAAACCAAGCTTTCGATAATTGATTTGTGATGGAAAACGATTTTGATTATTTGAGAATTTTTTGCTGTTTGATTTGGTGTACTTCATTAGCAGGTGTATTATTTGCAATCTAGTTATTATCTATTTTTGCTGCTTCCAAAGCCTTTGCGTTTTCGACAATTTGCGCAAATGAAATATCTGGTTTCTGCAAAAATCTTTAATTGAGCTATCTCGAATACCTCTTATGAACTGAGCACGAAAAATATATCGGCCACAGATTTTTTACATACACACACGAATTTACATATTGCTGCCCGCTTTTGTAACTCGGCTACAAAATGTGCAATATTTTGATATTCGTTTTGAACTTCGTTTAAAACTCAGTGTTTTTCCACGAATCCATTTTTCTTAGGACAGAAATGGTCTTTAAAACATGTTGTGATTGATATCTTCAGCTAATGTTGCTAATAGGGAGTAATTTGATGCTCCTACATATTGCAATAAAAGTAAAAGAAAACAAAGGCTTTATATATATTAAAAACTTGGACCAAGAGGCGGGCAGATGGGCGATTTCTCCTCCGGGACTATTTAAACGATTTTGATGAAATCTAAAACATAGATAGATCTGTGCACAAAAGAATACAAAAGCTTTCTATTTTTTTTTTAAATTAGGGCCAAGAGGTGGACAGAAGCGGGTAGAGGGGTAATACCTGCCTCTCCGAAACTATTTAACCGATTTTGATGAAATTTAAAACATAGATAGATCTGCATACAAGAGAACACAAGCGCTTTTTTCAAAACTTGGACCCGTTAGGGGGCAGAGGGGCGATTTCTGCCTATCCGAAACTATTTAGCCGAATATGATGAAATTTAAACCATAGATAGATCTGCGTACAAAAGAACACAAGCGCTTTATGTTTTTTCAAAACTAAAACCAGTATGGGGCTAAAAGGGCAATTTCTGCCTCCGGCTATATATTTGATCAAAACTATGATCAAGAGTGAGGTAGGGATAATTTCTGCCTTCTTGGAAACTAAACAATCGTTTTTAGTGAAATTTTAAAGACAATATATTTCCGTATACAAGGACACACAGGATATATGTATATTTGCTTTTAAACATGAACCACGACGGGTGCAGATGCGCTATTTCTGCCTCACCGATTTTGATTAAATTTTAAACATAGATTCTTCTGCGTCTACACTTAATTTTTTATCAAAAATACACTTAATTTTTTATCAAAAATATATCATTGCAAGAGAAATCGCGGTTAAAAGCTATAATTATATAAACAAGATATATAGTATGATGTACTTACATATTTCTATTTAAAAAAATAACTGTAAAAGATCATGTTAATTTGTCTAATTTAATTAATTTGTCATCCTTCTAAAAAATGTATTATGTACTGATTTTTGCTCTTATTTTTATAGCTAATCAAAAAATAACTCCGGGGGGGGAACGCCGCGGACACAGCTATTGAATCTGCGTTTCTTTATCCTCGTTGCCAATTGTCATGATTTGCTCAAAGCTCCATGATTTGACGAAATCATGCCAGTGGAAGCATACTAAAGAGCTGCGCACTACGCTTTAAATGCGTAACATGCGCACTTAAGCGGGAACTACTGTACGTATGTACATATGATGATAAATTTTAACCACATGAATTCTTTCTCTTTATAAGTAAGCATGTATACTTACATATGTACACATGTGTACATACATATTTGTTAGCTTCTGATAAGACCACCAGCATGGATTTCAAAGATTCATCTGGCTGGTTGAGAGTTCAACGCCAATTTAATCTTAACCAACGGCAATTTATACGCGCAAGTAGGCGTAGAGAGATTCATCCTCTTTTAAAATTTATTGAAAGCTGCTCATTATTGTTTTTGTGGCAGCTTTTAATAAATATGTAGGTATATATGTATGTATGTATGTATATATGTATGTATATATCACTGTTGGGATATGAGAATAAATGTACCGCCGCAATGGCAAAATTGTACCAAAAGAGCTTCAATTGTACCAAAATATCAGAATCTAGTAGAAATAAATTAATAACAGGAGTTCATCTAAAGTGTTTTGCAGCTTCTCAAAAATTGCTTAAGTCGATGGTTAAACGTTGACTATGAGTAATCTTAATCGCGATTAATCGCACCGTTTAATCGTAATCGTGGTAGAACGCATTAATATATCAATTACGATGAAAATGCTGCCCTATTCCAAGCAAAGAGTTTATCTAAAACTCTGCATCAATAATTGTTTTTTAACCTGTACTTAACTCAACTGTGTCAGGATGCTTACAAATCTGTGGCAATAAGGAAAAAGTGCTTAACCCAAATTGTCCGGGAATATGTTTTGTTTTAAATTTAAATAAAATTTATTAAATCTATACTAGGAATAGGAAAGTGAAAAAATATATCGATATCGATATATTTTTAAATATCGATCGGCATCGATATATATCGAACAAAAAATATCAGCAGTTGAGCTCAACAGCTACGTCTTATGAACGCGCCCAATTATATTTCACTAAAATTTTTTACCAGATGTTCCCTAAACGAAAAAAACTTAGCATATAAAATAAATTATAGTTTAAAAACACTTAAAAACATGCTTTAATATCAAACGGAACTAAACATTAGAAAATAATTTGTAAGTATGAAGAGTTTGTGTTGTTAATACATAAATTAATCTTTATTTTAAGCTTATGAAAAATTTATTTATCATAGTTGACTGTTGGGATTGCTGCAATACAAACTCTCCATACTTACAAATTATTTTCTAGTTTTTAGTTCCGTTTGCTATTAAAGCGTGTTTTTAAGTTTTTAACACGCTTTTATTAGCTTCACCTGTATGTATGTATGTATGTATGTATGTATGTATGTATGTATGTATGTATGTATGTATGTATGTATGTATGTATGTATGTATGTATGTATGTATGTATGTATGTATGTATGTATGTATGTATGTATGTATGTATGTATGTATGTATGTATGTATGTATGTATGTATGTATGTATGTATGTATGTATGTATGTATGTATGTATGTATGTATGTATGTATGTATGTATGTATGTATGTATGTATGTATGTATGTATGTATGTATGTATGTATGTATGTATGTATGTATGTATGTATGTATGTATGTATGTATGTATGTATGTATGTATGTATGTATGTATGTATGTATGTATGTATGTATGTATGTATGTATGTATGTATGTATGTATGTATGTATGTATGTATGTATGTATGTATGTATGTATGTATGTATGTATGTATGTATGTATGTATGTATGTATGTATGTATGTATGTATGTATGTATGTATGTATGTATGTATGTATGTATGTATGTATGTATGTATGTATGTATGTATGTATGTATGTATGTATGTATGTATGTATGTATGTATGTATGTATGTATGTATGTATGTATGTATGTATGTATGTATGTATGTATGTATGTATGTATGTATGTATGTATGTATGTATGTATGTATGTATGTATGTATGTATGTATGTATGTATGTATGTATGTATGTATGTATGTATGTATGTATGTATGTATGTATGTATGTATGTATGTATGTATGTATGTATGTATGTATGTATGTATGTATGTATGTATGTATGTATGTATGTATGTATGTATGTATGTATGTATGTATGTATGTATGTATGTATGTATGTATGTATGTATGTATGTATGTATGTATGTATGTATGTATGTATGTATGTATGTATGTATGTATGTATGTATGTATGTATGTATGTATGTATGTATGTATGTATGTATGTATGTATGTATGTATGTATGTATGTATGTATGTATGTATGTATGTATGTATGTATGTATGTATGTATGTATGTATGTATGTATGTATGTATGTATGTATGTATGTATGTATGTATGTATGTATGTATGTATGTATGTATGTATGTATGTATGTATGTATGTATGTATGTATGTATGTATGTATGTATGTATGTATGTATGTATGTATGTATGTATGTATGTATGTATGTATGTATGTATGTATGTATGTATGTATGTATGTATGTATGTATGTATGTATGTATGTATGTATGTATGTATGTATGTATGTATGTATGTATGTATGTATGTATGTATGTATGTATGTATGTATGTATGTATGTATGTATGTATGTATGTATGTATGTATGTATGTATGTATGTATGTATGTATGTATGTATGTATGTATGTATGTATGTATGTATGTATGTATGTATGTATGTATGTATGTATGTATGTATGTATGTATGTATGTATGTATGTATGTATGTATGTATGTATGTATGTATGTATGTATGTATGTATGTATGTATGTATGTATGTATGTATGTATGTATGTATGTATGTATGTATGTATGTATGTATGTATGTATGTATGTATGTATGTATGTATGTATGTATGTATGTATGTATGTATGTATGTATGTATGTATGTATGTATGTATGTATGTATGTATGTATGTATGTATGTATGTATGTATGTATGTATGTATGTATGTATGTATGTATGTATGTATGTATGTATGTATGTATGTATGTATGTATGTATGTATGTATGTATGTATGTATGTATGTATGTATGTATGTATGTATGTATGTATGTATGTATGTATGTATGTATGTATGTATGTATGTATGTATGTATGTATGTATGTATGTATGTATGTATGTATGTATGTATGTATGTATGTATGTATGTATGTATGTATGTATGTATGTATGTATGTATGTATGTATGTATGTATGTATGTATGTATGTATGTATGTATGTATGTATGTATGTATGTATGTATGTATGTATGTATGTATGTATGTATGTATGTATGTATGTATGTATGTATGTATGTATGTATGTATGTATGTATGTATGTATGTATGTATGTATGTATGTATGTATGTATGTATGTATGTATGTATGTATGTATGTATGTATGTATGTATGTATGTATGTATGTATGTATGTATGTATGTATGTATGTATGTATGTATGTATGTATGTATGTATGTATGTATGTATGTATGTATGTATGTATGTATGTATGTATGTATGTATGTATGTATGTATGTATGTATGTATGTATGTATGTATGTATGTATGTATGTATGTATGTATGTATGTATGTATGTATGTATGTATGTATGTATGTATGTATGTATGTATGTATGTATGTATGTATGTATGTATGTATGTATGTATGTATGTATGTATGTATGTATGTATGTATGTATGTATGTATGTATGTATGTATGTATGTATGTATGTATGTATGTATGTATGTATGTATGTATGTATGTATGTATGTATGTATGTATGTATGTATGTATGTATGTATGTATGTATGTATGTATGTATGTATGTATGTATGTATGTATGTATGTATGTATGTATGTATGTATGTATGTATGTATGTATGTATGTATGTATGTATGTATGTATGTATGTATGTATGTATGTATGTATGTATGTATGTATGTATGTATGTATGTATGTATGTATGTATGTATGTATGTATGTATGTATGTATGTATGTATGTATGTATGTATGTATGTATGTATGTATGTATGTATGTATGTATGTATGTATGTATGTATGTATGTATGTATGTATGTATGTATGTATGTATGTATGTATGTATGTATGTATGTATGTATGTATGTATGTATGTATGTATGTATGTATGTATGTATGTATGTATGTATGTATGTATGTATGTATGTATGTATGTATGTATGTATGTATGTATGTATGTATGTATGTATGTATGTATGTATGTATGTATGTATGTATGTATGTATGTATGTATGTATGTATGTATGTATGTATGTATGTATGTATGTATGTATGTATGTATGTATGTATGTATGTATGTATGTATGTATGTATGTATGTATGTATGTATGTATGTATGTATGTATGTATGTATGTATGTATGTATGTATGTATGTATGTATGTATGTATGTATGTATGTATGTATGTATGTATGTATGTATGTATGTATGTATGTATGTATGTATGTATGTATGTATGTATGTATGTATGTATGTATGTATGTATGTATGTATGTATGTATGTATGTATGTATGTATGTATGTATGTATGTATGTATGTATGTATGTATGTATGTATGTATGTATGTATGTATGTATGTATGTATGTATGTATGTATGTATGTATGTATGTATGTATGTATGTATGTATGTATGTATGTATGTATGTATGTATGTATGTATGTATGTATGTATGTATGTATGTATGTATGTATGTATGTATGTATGTATGTATGTATGTATGTATGTATGTATGTATGTATGTATGTATGTATGTATGTATGTATGTATGTATGTATGTATGTATGTATGTATGTATGTATGTATGTATGTATGTATGTATGTATGTATGTATGTATGTATGTATGTATGTATGTATGTATGTATGTATGTATGTATGTATGTATGTATGTATGTATGTATGTATGTATGTATGTATGTATGTATGTATGTATGTATGTATGTATGTATGTATGTATGTATGTATGTATGTATGTATGTATGTATGTATGTATGTATGTATGTATGTATGTATGTATGTATGTATGTATGTATGTATGTATGTATGTATGTATGTATGTATGTATGTATGTATGTATGTATGTATGTATGTATGTATGTATGTATGTATGTATGTATGTATGTATGTATGTATGTATGTATGTATGTATGTATGTATGTATGTATGTATGTATGTAGATGTATGTATGTATGTATGTATGTATGTATGTATGTATGTATGTATGTATGTATGTATGTATGTATGTATGTATGTATGTATGTATGTATGTATGTATGTATGTATGTATGTATGTATGTATGTATGTATGTATGTATGTATGTATGTATGTATGTATGTATGTATGTATGTATGTATGTATGTATGTATGTATGTATGTATGTATGTATGTATGTATGTATGTATGTATGTATGTATGTATGTATGTATGTATGTATGTATGTATGTATGTATGTATGTATGTATGTATGTATGTATGTATGTATGTATGTATGTATGTATGTATGTATGTATGTATGTATGTATGTATGTATGTATGTATGTATGTATGTATGTATGTATGTATGTATGTATGTATGTATGTATGTATGTATGTATGTATGTATGTATGTATGTATGTATGTATGTATGTATGTATGTATGTATGTATGTATGTATGTATGTATGTATGTATGTATGTATGTATGTATGTATGTATGTATGTATGTATGTATGTAGCATGTATGTATGTATGTATGTATGTATGTATGTATGTATGTATGTATGTATGTATGTATGTATGTATGTATGTATGTATGTATGTATGTATGTATGTATGTATGTATGTATGTATGTATGCATGCATGTATGTATGTATGTATGTATGTATGTATGTATGTATGTATGCATGCATGTATGTATGTATGTATGTATGTATGTATGTATGTATGTATGTATGTATGTATGTATGTATGTATGTATGTATGTATGTATGTATGTATGTATGTATGTATGTATGTATGTATGTATGTATGTATGTATGTATGTATGTATGTATGTATGTATGTATGTATGTATGTATGTATGTATGTATGTATGTATGTATGTATGTATGTATGTATGTATGTATGTATGTATGTATGTATGTATGTATGTATGTATGTATGTATGTATGTATGTATGTATGTATGTATGTATGTATGTATGTATGTATGTATGTATGTATGTATGTATGTATGTATGTTATGTATGTATGTATGTATGTATGTATGTATGTATGTATGTATGTATGTATGTATGTATGTATGTATGTATGTATGTATGTATGTATGTATGTATGTATGTATGTATGTATGTATGTATGTATGTATGTAAATATGTATGTATTAATGTATGTATTTATGTATGTATGTATGTATGTATGTATGTATGTATGTATATATGTATGTATGTATGTATGTATGTATGTATGTATGTATGTATGTATGTATGTATGTATGTATGTATGTATGTATGTATGTATGTATGTATGTATGTATGTATGTATGTATGTATGTATGTATGTATGTATGTATGTATGTATGTATGTATGTATGTATGTATGTATGTATGTATGTATGTATGTATGTATGTATGTATGTATGTATGTATGTATGTATGTATGTTTTTTTTTTATTTTTTATTTTTTATTTGTGGGATGAAAATCATCGAAAGACTCTGGCAGTGGTGGTGTTTGCCAGAAGTGCGAGATTTTAACACGCTAAAAACACCCCTTCACACTGACCCAAATGCTCCCCGTGGTACTACCGCAAGGCTATACGTCTCGGGGTGGGAAAGGTCCTAGACCCTAAATCTAAACTACATGGATTCTTCTGCGAATCTCTCTTGGAACTTCGTAGGTTCTACGAAGTTCCAACAGAACCAATTTTATAAAATTACATACATACGTCCAGTTATACAAAGATTCCAACATGATTGGAACGATGTTGTCCGCCTAATACTACGCCCTAAGACTACTTCTAAATACGCTCTACCACTATCAAATCGTGGACAGATGAAGAACACATGTTCGGCATCTTCACGACATTGCCACCACAACTCCGACAAAACGGAACACTGTCATGTCCGAAACGGTACAAGTACGACCTAAAACAACCGTGTCCAGTCAAAAACTGTGTAATGTAGAAGTTCAAGTCGCCGTGTCTTCTTGATAACCATACCCTAATGTCAGGTATCAGTAAGTAAGTCCATCTTCCCTTGTCAGTCGCTGTCCATCGTTCTTGCCACTTCCGTAGACACATATCAGTCACACCATTCGTACTGTCCGAAACGGCTTCTAGCTCGATGGGTATCATGCCGGCAATGACAAAGGCGGCCTCGTCCGATACAGTTCGGAATGCGCTACATACTCGCAGGGCGGCCAGCCTATACACAGGGGATATCAGATTCACATATGTAGAGTATTTCAGTGAGCCTGACCATATAGGGGATGCATATAAGATAATGCTTCTTACTACACTGGTTAGCAATTTCCTCTGCAGATATTTTGGACCTCTTGTATTCGGCATGATCCGGCATAGCGCTGAGCAGGTTTTTGATGCCTTAGAACCTATATACTTCAAGTGCTCATGAAAAGACAGACGAGTGTCAATCATGACTCCAAGGTATTTTAAACATTCCTTGGATTCTATGCTACACGTGCCAATATTTAGCCTAATGGTTTCCCTATTTTTCCGAGTACTAATCAGAATCGCTTCTGTTTTATGGTCAGCTAGAGCTAGACCCATTGATCTCAACAAGACCTTACGATCTGAATACTGGCGTTAGCAATGGTTTCCGCCTCTAGTAACTCTTTTGCTTCACATACTAACGCTATGTCGTCTGCGAATCCAACTATCTTTACCTTCTCCGGCAGGTTTAACCTTAATACTCCATCGTACATGACGTTCCACAGTAGTGGACCAAGTACTGATCCTTGAGGCACCCCACCAATGATCTTTCGTCTTCTAGTACCCTTATCAGTATCATAAACTAGCTCTCTATTTCGGAAATAGTCCTGTATAATTGCCAGTAGATATCCTGGGATGTCTAAACTGGCTAAGGCATCAACAATATGCTCCCAGTTTGCCGTGTTGAAGGCATTCTTTACGTCTAGCGTTACAACTACACAATACTCTTTTGCTCCATTTCTCCACCTCTTCCCTTGGATAGCCTGAGCAGCAGTTTCTACTACAACTTTGATAGCATCTACTGTTGACCTTGCTTTCCTGAAGCCAAATTGGTTATCTGATAAACCGCGGTTAGCTTCAACACAACTTTCCAATCTTCTACAGATTATACTTTCTAGCAATTTCCCACTTGTATCTATCATACACAGCGGCCTATAAGAGGAAGGGTCGTCTGGTGGCTTATTATCCTTAGGTAACAATACTAACTTTTGTCTCTTCCACATTGTTGGAAAAATGCCCTGGCTCAAGCATGCGCTTATTACTTTCAAAAAATAGTCAGGATGGAGTTTAACAGCTTCTTTTAGTATCATATTCGGAATGCAGTCTAAACCTGGTGCCTTCTTGTCTTTAAATTTTGAGACAGCACCTTCTATCTCGGCAATCGTAACCGGAGGAATGTCGAAAAATTCAGCCGGGTAGCTGTGTTGCCATGTCGGAGTTTCCTGTTGGGGAAAGAGATGATCTACAATTCCCTTGAGGAGAGGCTCTTCTCTTGGCGGCGATGGACCAAGACATTTAAGTTTCTTGGTTACCAATTTATATGCAAAGCCCCAAGGATTACTATCTACTTCATCACAAACATTAAGAAAACACCTACGCTTGCTCCTACGAATTGCAATCTTCAACGCTTTCCTTTTATCCTTATATATTTGATGGTGTACACTATTCTCTAACCTACCTCTCGTTCGTGTATACTGCCTTCGGGCACTTATACACTCCGATCGCAAGCTAGCAATTTCATCATTCCACCAGTACACCGGGGGCTTATTTGGTGACCTTTTACGCTTTATCATAGCTACGTTACAGGCATTAGTGATATGACTTACTAATTGCACTGCCATATCTTCAGCTGAACCACTCAGTTCCATGTTCTCCATACAAGCTGCGAAGATATCCTTATCAAAGGTATTTACCTTCCATCCTGTCAAACCTCGTGCTTGTGCAATCACACGGGGCTGTTCATCTTGTACATCTATGATTATAGCGCTATGATCGCTATGAGTATAGATGTCGGATATTCTCCAGTTAACTTGGCTTGTGATGCTGCTACTGACAAATGTAATGTTAATTACCGATCCAGCATCACCCCTTCTGAAAGTTTGTTCAACTCCATTATTAATGAGTACAACACCCAATACAGAAAAGGCTTCCAAGAGTACTCTACCTCTTGTGTTTGTCAAGGGGCAGCCCCATTCAACAGCCCACGCATTGAAGTCACCCGCTATTATGACAGGATTTCTTGTAACTGCATCTGTTACTATATTGTCAACTATTACTCGAAAGTCCTCTATAGAATACCTAGGGGGAATATAGCAACTGTATAGTGTGATGCCAGAGACAGTGGCTCGGGCATATCCACATTCTGATGTTATTTTATCTCGTATTGTTAGCGTGCTGGTGTTCCATATCGCTGATGTGTCCGTATTATCGGAAACCCAATTTACAGATCCCATGTTCCGATATGGCTCACTCAGCACAGCGACATCTACATTTAAATCTCGAACGCTTTGCTTAAGAAGCTCTTGAGCTGCCTGGCAATGGTTGAGATTTAACTGTAATATACGCATTTTGATGCCTTAAGTTTTGCTTTAAACCCTAAGTTTCTGTAGAGCTCTTCTGTAGTATGGACAAACTGCACATCCGGTGACATGGTCACTAGCGGTGTTTGTTCCATTCCTACAAAGCAAGCACGACGGTTTATTGGAACAAGTTCCAATTTTGTGGCCAGTTTTGCCACACCGTAAGCAGTTTTTAGAAAGGTCCTGCCCCCTACAGTTTGCTGCTCTATGTCCATAATCAAGACATTTATAGCACCTTCTTGGTGTTACCTTTTCGCGTATTCTGCAAACAACCCAACCAATACGTATCTTCGCCATCTCTATAAGACGGCAAGCTAAGACAGCACTTACGCCAATGGTGGCAGTTTGCGTTCCTCCGTACGCTCTCCTTAACGATTTAACTGCAGCAGGCTGCAGGGATTTAAAATCGGATTCTCTAATGAGGGCTTCATAGAAGTCCTCCTTTGTGGTTACCTCATCTATATCTCTAATCTCGATCCTAATCTCATGGGATAGTGCTCTCACTTCTGCGACCTCACCTAATACCTCTTCTACCGTCGACCTGAACTCACTTGTATTCTGATGCGAGGGTTTACTCAACTCTAACAATAATTCACCTTTCTCAGTCTTCCTGATATTTTTACGTTTTGACCCAGATTATCCAGCTTAGGGTCTTTCTTCACTTGTCTGAGAATATCAGCATAGGAAGCATCCCCACAAGTTTTAATAATCAAAGCATCTGGTCGTATTGTCTTTTTTCTATTTCTAGCTCTTGGACCAACTTTAACCCAGTCAGGATCTTTAACATTCGGATCTTGTTTGCCAGCCGTGTTTATACCTGTCTCCCTGGGTACAGCACTTTCACTTTTCTTCAATGCCCTATTGGGGGTTGTGCCCTTCTTCCTCTTAGATTTGTTACCCTTTGGGCTAAGAATATTATCATCTCTTCTGCGCTTTGGGGTTCCACCTATCACAAGGTTTACCCTTGCCGGTTCGTCTGTCTGCGTTTCTCTGCTAGTCCGCGATTTCTCGTCACTACTAACACCTTTGCTACTCAATTCATCTGAAACCTGCATATACAACGCCTGTATCTCACGGGACATTGTCCCTATGTCCCTGTGCACGTTTGAGCGTGTCTTCAGAAAATCTAACAACTCTCCTATTTTCACTCCTAATCTCTTCACACTGTTACTGTGGCCCTCATTACTATTGTCGACGGTATTTGACACTGGAACAGGTCTACTACTAACTGCTGTAGGAGGCGATCTCGTGATCACCGACTTCCTTGCAAATGGGTTTTCAACATCTCCCATATTTAACTCATTGTTACTTCGATTTTTATTTTCAAAATTCATTCTAATGGGTCCAAACTCAAAGCCGCTATCTCCGTTCGATGTGCAGTCACGTTAAGACCCCATGGGTCCCTTTGCAAGCAGTGAGGTCCATGCGAGGGTTGACGAAAAGATCTTATGGATCATCCCGCCAGAGCCAGATCCGTGCTAACCGGGGAACGACATCCGAACCTGCACCAACAACCTAATGATGACGAACTTCAAACGTACTTTGAGACTTGCCAAGTTTTAATAGGACGGAGGCAGTTGTGGCATTAGCCTGAGAGCCATTTCTGTAAAATTTCACTCCTACATACTCAAGTCCCAGAATACCACAACCGTCAGCCCAGGGTTCTAACAATTCAAATTCGTATGTCCAGAAATGCCATAATTAAGACCGTGCTGGACTTGATCTTAATGCTTTTCAGCGGTGCGGAATCACAGGTTTTTTAAGGATTTCTACCTAGAATGCCTTCAAACCTGTGATAACTCAGGGCCCGCGGGGTCGTCAATCCCGTTATCCTCATAAGAAGATACCCTTGCGGGAATGTATGTATGTATGTATGTATGTATGTATGTATGTATGTATGTATGTATGTATGTATGTATGTATGTATGTATGTATGTATGTATGTATGTATGTATGTATGTATGTATGTATGTATGTATGTATGTATGTATGTATGTATGTATGTATGTATGTATGTATGTATGTATGTATGTATGTATGTATGTATGTATGTATGTATGTATGTATGTATGTATGTATGTATGTATGTATGTATGTATGTATGTATGTATGTATGTATGTATGTATGTATGTATGTATGTATGTATGTATGTATGTATGTATGTATGTATGTATGTATGTATGTATGTATGTATGTATGTATGTATGTATGTATGTATGTATGTATGTATGTATGTATGTATGTATGTATGTATGTATGTATGTATGTATGTATGTATGTATGTATGTATGTATGTATGTATGTATGTATGTATGTATGTATGTATGTATGTATGTATGTATGTATGTATGTATGTATGTATGTATGTATGTATGTATGTATGTATGTATGTATGTATGTATGTATGTATGTATGTATGTATGTATGTATGTATGTATGTATGTATGTATGTATGTATGTATGTATGTATGTATGTATGTATGTATGTATGTATGTATGTATGTATGTATGTATGTATGTATGTATGTATGTATGTATGTATGTATGTATGTATGTATGTATGTATGTATGTATGTATGTATGTATGTATGTATGTATGTATGTATGTATGTATGTATGTATGTATGTATGTATGTATGTATGTATGTATGTATGTATGTATGTATGTATGTATGTATGTATGTATGTATGTATGTATGTATGTATGTATGTATGTATGTATGTATGTATGTATGTATGTATGTATGTATGTATGTATGTATGTATGTATGTATGTATGTATGTATGTATGTATGTATGTATGTATGTATGTATGTATGTATGTATGTATGTATGTATGTATGTATGTATGTATGTATGTATGTATGTATGTATGTATGTATGTATGTATGTATGTATGTATGTATGTATGTATGTATGTATGTATGTATGTATGTATGTATGTATGTATGTATGTATGTATGTATGTATGTATGTATGTATGTATGTATGTATGTATGTATGTATGTATGTATGTATGTATGTATGTATGTATGTATGTATGTATGTATGTATGTATGTATGTATGTATGTATGTATGTATGTATGTATGTATGTATGTATGTATGTATGTATGTATGTATGTATGTATGTATGTATGTATGTATGTATGTATGTATGTATGTATGTATGTATGTATGTATGTATGTATGTATGTATGTATGTATGTATGTATGTATGTATGTATGTATGTATGTATGTATGTATGTATGTATGTATGTATGTATGTATGTATGTATGTATGTATGTATGTATGTATGTATGTATGTATGTATGTATGTATGTATGTATGTATGTATGTATGTATGTATGTATGTATGTATGTATGTATGTATGTATGTATGTATGTATGTATGTATGTATGTATGTATGTATGTATGTATGTATGTATGTATGTATGTATGTATGTATGTATGTATGTATGTATGTATGTATGTATGTATGTATGTATGTATGTATGTATGTATGTATGTATGTATGTATGTATGTATGTATGTATGTATGTATGTATGTATGTATGTATGTATGTATGTATGTATGTATGTATGTATGTATGTATGTATGTATGTATGTATGTATGTATGTATGTATGTATGTATGTATGTATGTATGTATGTATGTATGTATGTATGTATGTATGTATGTATGTATGTATGTATGTATGTATGTATGTATGTATGTATGTATGTATGTATGTATGTATGTATGTATGTATGTATGTATGTATGTATGTATGTATGTATGTATGTATGTATGTATGTATGTATGTATGTATGTATGTATGTATGTATGTATGTATGTATGTATGTATGTATGTATGTATGTATGTATGTATGTATGTATGTATGTATGTATGTATGTATGTATGTATGTATGTATGTATGTATGTATGTATGTATGTATGTATGTATGTATGTATGTATGTATGTATGTATGTATGTATGTATGTATGTATGTATGTATGTATGTATGTATGTATGTATGTATGTATGTATGTATGTATGTATGTATGTATGTATGTATGTATGTATGTATGTATGTATGTATGTATGTATGTATGTATGTATGTATGTATGTATGTATGTATGTATGTATGTATGTATGTATGTATGTATGTATGTATGTATGTATGTATGTATGTATGTATGTATGTATGTATGTATGTATGTATGTATGTATGTATGTATGTATGTATGTATGTATGTATGTATGTATGTATGTATGTATGTATGTATGTATGTATGTATGTATGTATGTATGTATGTATGTATGTATGTATGTATGTATGTATGTATGTATGTATGTATGTATGTATGTATGTATGTATGTATGTATGTATGTATGTATGTATGTATGTATGTATGTATGTATGTATGTATGTATGTATGTATGTATGTATGTATGTATGTATGTATGTATGTATGTATGTATGTATGTATGTATGTATGTATGTATGTATGTATGTATGTATGTATGTATGTATGTATGTATGTATGTATGTATGTATGTATGTATGTATGTATGTATGTATGTATGTATGTATGTATGTATGTATGTATGTATGTATGTATGTATGTATGTATGTATGTATGTATGTATGTATGTATGTATGTATGTATGTATGTATGTATGTATGTATGTATGTATGTATGTATGTATGTATGTATGTATGTATGTATGTATGTATGTATGTATGTATGTATGTATGTATGTATGTATGTATGTATGTATGTATGTATGTATGTATGTATGTATGTATGTATGTATGTATGTATGTATGTATGTATGTATGTATGTATGTATGTATGTATGTATGTATGTATGTATGTATGTATGTATGTATGTATGTATGTATGTATGTATGTATGTATGTATGTATGTATGTATGTATGTATGTATGTATGTATGTATGTATGTATGTATGTATGTATGTATGTATGTATGTATGTATGTATGTATGTATGTATGTATGTATGTATGTATGTATGTATGTATGTATGTATGTATGTATGTATGTATGTATGTATGTATGTATGTATGTATGTATGTATGTATGTATGTATGTATGTATGTATGTATGTATGTATGTATGTATGTATGTATGTATGTATGTATGTATGTATGTATGTATGTATGTATGTATGTATGTATGTATGTATGTATGTATGTATGTATGTATGTATGTATGTATGTATGTATGTATGTATGTATGTATGTATGTATGTATGTATGTATGTATGTATGTATGTATGTATGTATGTATGTATGTATGTATGTATGTATGTATGTATGTATGTATGTATGTATGTATGTATGTATGTATGTATGTATGTATGTATGTATGTATGTATGTATGTATGTATGTATGTATGTATGTATGTATGTATGTATGTATGTATGTATGTATGTATGTATGTATGTATGTATGTATGTATGTATGTATGTATGTATGTATGTATGTATGTATGTATGTATGTATGTATGTATGTATGTATGTATGTATGTATGTATGTATGTATGTATGTATGTATGTATGTATGTATGTATGTATGTATGTATGTATGTATGTATGTATGTATGTATGTATGTATGTATGTATGTATGTATGTATGTATGTATGTATG
>OY101451.1:53722803-53879268 GCA_956483635.1 Panzeria rudis
TGAACCAAGGAACAACTAAGAAAGACTGGAATTTTGTTTAAAGAAGTTTATGCAAAATCATATCATATGAAATTCTGATAATATATAAAGATGTCACTGAATTAGTTTTTTCAGTCTGTCTATTTTAAACAAAGCTACAAACATTGTAAAAGAGGATATAAATACTTATGTATATGTGACCTTTTGACAAAACAACTTAAGTACATAAATAAAAAATTAGGAGCGAAAAAATACTGTCAAATTGCGCTTAAAAGATTGTCATATTAAACATAATTAGGTGACTTTGGTTAGAGCTTTATATGTATATTCAGCCTTATCATGAATTCCGCATGTGAAAATTTCATAATAACATTTTTTGTTCACATGGATTTTAATTCCGTATCATGACCTCCTTGTGAATAAAATTACATACTTTGATTTAAATACATGCGTGTGAAGTATTTTGATACCAAACAAATTAAAATTTTTTTTTTGAAATTTAAACATTCGAAAATTTTTACAACACATTTTATATATGATACCAATTGTTCACACGTTCGAAAATTGCCATGTGAAATTTTATTTATAATAAGGCTGATTATATTTTTATATCTTTACATTGTAACGACGCTATTATCTTCGTTTCATAAAAAAATCATTGCTTAAAAAATATTTTTTTTTAACTATGAATACTGTGTTAGGTTATGTTCAAAAGAATTGTCATTTTGTTATCATTTTGCCAAATTATTATTATTAGGACTAATGCTATTATGGTTCTTAAATAATTAGTATTATTATTGTTATTATTGCCTCGATATTGCATTATTATCGATTATTATTATATGATTTAATATTTCTATATTTTTGCTCATTAATGTTAATTAATATTTCTTTTAGTTCAGTTATGTCAGCTTAAAAATGCAAATAAGTAAATTAAAGAGAGGATGTGTAAGAGTAGTATAAGAGAAACAACCAGAACAAGAATGTACTAAAGCTTTAAGTGTGAGTTATTTCGCTCTCAGCATTATATAGTAGTGATCTATTGTGTGTGTATCACTACATCTTAAAATAAATTATCACTACAGCTGCAGTTGATTTGCGCTGTCTGAGGGTACGGACACTACCGCAGGTTCTTACAGCTTCGGTTGTGTAAGTACTTTTAGACACACAAATCAATTCAAAGTAGTGGTTTCTACTGGTTGTTATAGACATAGTTCCCAGACCAAGTAGTTGTAGTGGTAGAGGGTTTCTACTGGTTATTACAGCCATGGGCCCCAGACCAAGATGTAGTAGTGCACAGGGAGACTACTGGTTACTACAGCCATGGATCCCAGGCGTAGTGTTTACTAATACACTAATACCCATCCAAACAAAGCTCAAGAACCACTTTCAAGTGATAGGCGCAGTGTATTTACTACCACGAGGCTTACAACACGTTTTACCGGTAATCTGCGACACTCGTTTTCGTGCCATTTTTCTTATTATCAGGTACTGGCTGGTTGATTGTCTTATCCTTAAACTAAAAGCATATATATTGAATTTACAACATCCTAAATGAAAATACATCTAAATACAATCAATTTTGTACCTTACAAATAATATAAAAATAAAATATTATTGAATTTATAACGTTTTAAATAAAGCGCTATTTTATTTTATCCTGGACATCCACTGAGAACTACCCCGGCAGAGATGGCATTATAATGGCGCCCGAGCAGGGACTTCAGATATAAAAGCAATTGTATTAGACATATCTAAATAAGTCAAACAAAAATATTAAACAGTTTTATAAAAATTTTTTGAGGAATAAAATTTTGAAAGACTAACCAGAGCAATAATAATAAATAAAAAGAAAATACATATACATCTCGGAAAACTATATAATTTGCTACTTGCAATAATGAGTCGTGCTTTTATTAACTTGGTGAAGAAAGACACTTTAAGCACATGCTTAAAAGAACTTGGGCTGGGTGACGAGGGTACTGTTGAAGAATTAAGAAGCAGACTCCGAACCTATATGGACAGAGGGGATATTCCGCCAGACCACGAGATGTACATTAAAAATTTAAGACTAAGTCACGATCCCACGTGTTCAGGTAAAAGCTTAAAAATTCAAAATTTTCCGATTTCTCGGGCTTCTTCTCAGATAGACTTTAGTGAACGCGTACCAGCTTCCCATAATGAGCCGGATATTTGCGACACAGTCCGTAAATGGGGAGTGAAGTACGATGGTGGGAAAGAGCCGTTAGTTTTCCTAGAAAGAATAGAAGAACTGGCCACGTGCTATTCTATTACACGTAACACATTATTGCATTTTATGCCGGAATTACTAAAGGGGGGAGCGTTATCATGGTATCGCAATAACTACAAAAGCTGGAAATCGTATGCCGACTTAGTCGATGACTTTAAATTATTCTTTTTGCCGGTTCGTTTTTTCGATGCATTAGATGATGAAATTAGAAACCGTTTACAAAAACCTAATGAAAGCTTTGTTGATTATGTTACTGGGCTACAAACCTTAATGCGGTGGGAAAACTTGTCTGAAAGCGAACAGCTGGAAAGAATTTTCCGCAATTGCCGCTCTGAATACAAGAAATACATAAAGCGAAGAGATTTCAGTAAGCTAAGGGAACTCATCGTCCTGGCTCAAGATTTTGAAAGCATACAGGGTGAGGAGGCAGTACAAAAGAAACTGATCCGTCGTGTGCAATCCGTTGTGGCTACGGAAGTGAAACCAAATGTGTGCTACCGTTGTGGAGAGCCTGGTCACCAACGTATGGCATGTTCAAAGCCTCAGGTATTGTTTTGCTGGGACTGTGGGAGAAAGGGCGTTCGTTCCATTGACTGCTGCAGATCTCCATCGGTAAACATTCGCAGGGATCCTTCAACAGAGGAAGGGGAAGTAGATCTCTAAGTAGGCAACCCTTTCTCATTCTACTAACGCCGGATAACGAGGTACGCTTAAGAACAAGGATCACGATAAAACATAAAATTTACCTAGCGTCCATAGATACAGGGGCAACACATTCATGTATACTTCAGACAGTCGTGAATGAATTGAATATTCCAATCAATTCCTCCCATGTACGAAAAATTGAGTTAGCCGATCGTTCGAACATCTCAGTTGAGGATTCCATCAGTATCTGGTTTATATTAAAAGGTGTAGTATATCATCAGAATTTCCTAGTTTTACGATCCAGCGTCGATCCAATTATCATCGGTATGGATTTCATTGAGCAATCGGGCTGTGAACTGCATATCGTCCCTCACACAATATCGAAGGCATACTCAGGTATGTGCACTAAGTCTCTGACAAGTCAACTCAATACGCTACAAAGTCTTCCGAATACCATTACTTCTCTCGATGCCTCGGTGGAAGAGAAAGTTAACGAATTCCTGGAACGGGAACTTCCTCGTTTTGAGGCTATCTCGGGATTCTCCAACGTAACTGAGCACGTTATAGCCATGAAACATTCCCGGCCACTACGTCAACGATATTATCCTAGAAACCCGGCTATGCAAAAGATCATTAATGACCAGATAGACGACTTGCTTAAAGATAAACGTATCGAACCATCGAAAAGCCCATACAGTAGCCCCATTGTCCTTGCCCGGAAGAAAAATAATGAATGGCGACTATGCGTAGATTATCGGCAAATCAATGAAAATTCTATACGCGATGCCTACCCTATCCCTCAGATCAATTCAATTCTCGAAAAACTCCGCAATAGTAAATATTTTAGTACTATTGACCTGAGACACGGATACTGGCAGATACCAATGTCTCCAGAAAGTAAAAAGTACACCGCATTTACGGTTCCAGGGCGTGGCCTATTTCAATGGCGGGTCATGCCATTCGGCCTTCATTCTGCTCCCGCAACTTTTCAGAGAGCTCTCGATGAAGTTATAGGTACAGAATTGGATGCATTTGCATATCTTGATGATATAGTTGTAATGGGGAGTTCGTTAGAGGAACATTTAAAAAACCTAAAAATCGTTTTTGATCGCCTGGTTGCAGCAAAATTACGTATTAATAAAGAAAAATGTACGTTTGTAAAGAAAAAAATTCGATACCTGGGTCATGTTATAAGCGAAAGAGGGGTGCATACGGATCCCGAAAAAGTAAACGCTATACTGGCGATAGCGGAGCCCAAAACGCTGAGGGAGCTACGTTCGTTTGTAAATACAGCCGGTTGGTACCGACGTTTTGTACCAGATTTTTCAGCTTTGACTAGCCCTCTTAATAAACTACTAAAAAAAGATCAGAAATGGGAATGGAGGGAAGAACAAAAGACAGCCTTTGAAACTGTTAAACAAAAATTAGTGGAAGCGCCTGCTCTTGTATGCCCGGATTTCAACCGTACTTTTATACTTCAAACAGATGCGAGTGATATTGGCTTGGGAGTGGTATTGACACAAGAATTCCCTGATGGTGAAAAGGTTATTGCATATGCCAGCCGTACCCTTTCTGCTCCCGAACGTAACTATACAGTTACTGAAAAGGAATGTTTGGCCATAATCTGGGGAATTAGAAAAATGAGGCACTACATAGAGGGATACCATTTCACTGTCGTTACGGACCACCAATCCTTGAAATGGTTAAATTCCATTCAGACACTAGCAGGAAGAATTGCACGATGGGCCCTAGAGTTAATGCAGTACGACTACGAAGCTCGTTACAGGAAAGGTAAATTAAACGTTATCGCTGATTCTCTTTCTAGGTCGCCCTTAAGCTCAGAGTATTCGAATCGAGCTGTACTACAAACGCTTAAGCAATCGGAAGAGAAAGATGACCCTTGGTACTTTAGAACATTAAAACTGGTGAGGACGAACCCTGAAAAACTACCCGATTACTACATCGATGACGCTGGAAATTTACGAAGGCATATTTACGATTCCTCAGCTTATAATGAAGTTGATCCCTTCCCTTGGAAACTAGTGATACGAAAGTGGGAAAGAAATCGAGTTTTAAACGAATGCCATGACGAGGTTACCGCCGGTCATCTTGGAATTAACAAAACCACGTCTAAAGTGACAAAGCTCTACTATTGGCCAGGAATATTTCGTGATATAGCCAAATATGTACGAAAATGTGAGCTATGCCAACGATTTAAACCCCTTCAACAATCTCCGGCGGGAAAAATGCACACCATACCTGTTTACCAACCATGACATACGGTATGCGCGGATTTTGTCGGCCCACTTCCACGCTCCACGCATGGAAATGCAACACTAATAGTATTCCATGAAAAATTTACTAAGTGGACTGAGTTTGTAGCGGTAAGACAGGCAACTACTAAAACCTTTATAAAAGCTTTTCGAGAGAGAATTTTGGCCCGTTTAGGCATACCTCACATTCTACTTACAGACAACGGAACGCAATTTAAAAGTCGCGATTACAATAAATATTTTAAGTCTATTGTAGTTAAACAAATGTTCACCGCACCCTACGCACCCCATGAAAATCCCTCCGAAATGTCAAATAGGACCATTAAGACGATGATCACACAATATACACAAAAGAACCAAAGAACATGGGATGGTCAGCTGCCGGAATTAATGTTGGCTGTAAATTCCAGTAAACAGAGCTCTACCAGTTATAGCCCGGCATATTTAGTTCAAGGTAGGGAGCTACGACTCCCCAACAACTTGTTCATTGAAAAAACTCGGTCAGAAAATACAGAATCCAATTTTAGCCCGGGAGATAAAGAAAAACACCTTCAAGAAATATTTCAAATTGTGCAGTCGAATCTGCAAGCAGCCTCCAGGGCTTCGCAAGCGGTCCACTATAACTTGAGACGTCGCGAATGGGCCCCACGAAAAGGAGACCTCGTACTAGTTAGAAAACGTGTTTTGTCCAAAGCTGTTGATCATTTTGCTGCAAAATTAGCACCCCGCTTTGATGGTCCATATATGGTCGCTGAATTCATTTCACCTGTAATTGTACGTCTGGTTGATGTTAATACCCGAAAAAAGGGCCAAGGCACCGCACATATTAAGGACATAAAGCCGTACATAGAGTAAGTCATTAAACTAAATATTTTCCTTTCCATTTTGTTTCATTTAGACTCCGAAATGAATGATGCCAAATTTGCACAAAGTTGTCTGAAATTTAGACAAAGCCTAGAGCTTGAAACTAGAAAACGTAAAAAGACGGTTGTAATCGACACACCTCAGCCAAAGAAGAAAGTAATTATCACCGCTGTTGAAAACAACCTACCAAAACTAGAAATACAGGATTTAATTTCACCACCGATTACCCAAGCAGACCCACTTGCCAATCTTATTCACGAATTGGGAATTGAACAAGAGGAGGACGTCAAACTAAGCAACGAAATAATTCGCGATGTTTTGTCTTCCATTAAACCGATACAACCTGGTCGGCGTACACGTTTTAAAGCAGTATGTCAGAACTATCTAGTAGAAGTACACATACGCCGGTCCCTAGATGTCTGGGTTGTATTCCAGGAAGAAAGACTTATATTTCCAAAACCTAAAACCGACACCGAAGTTCTCCCTCCATAAAAAAATAAAATAAAAAAATCCAAACCAGGAGGGAGATGTAACGAAGCTATTATCTTCGTTTCATAAAAAAATCATTGCTTAAACAATATTTTTTTTAACTATGAAAATTGTGTTAGGTTATGTTCAAAAGAATTGTCATTTTGTTATCATTTTGCCAAATTATTATTATTATTAGGACTAATGCTATTATGGTTCTTAAATAATTAGTATTATTATTGTTATTATTGTTTCGATATTGCATTATTATCGATTATTATTATATGATTTAATATTTCTATATTTTTGCTCATTAATGTTAATTAATATATCTTTTAGTTCAGTTATGTTAGCTTAAAAATGCAAATGAGTAAATTAAAGAGAGGATGTATAAGAGTAGTATAAGAGAAACAACCAGAACAAGAATGTACTAAAGCTTTAAGTGTAAGTTATTTCGCTCTCAGCATTATATAGTAGTGATATATTGTGTGTGTATCACTACATCTTAAAATAAATTATCACTACAGCTGCAGTTGATTTGCGCTGTCTGAGGGTACGGACACTACCGCAGGTTTTTACAGCTTCGGTTGTGTAAGTACTTTTAGACACACAAATCAATTCAAAGTAGTGGTAGAGGGTTTCTACTGGTTGTTATAGCCATAGTTCCCAGACCATGTAGTTGTAGTGGTAGAGGGTTTCTACTGGTTATTACAGCCATGGGGCCCAGACCAAGATGTAGTAGTGCACAGGGAGACTACTGGTTACTACAGCCATGGATCCCAGGCGTAGTGTTTACTAATACACTAATACCCATCCAAACAAAGCTCAAGAACCACTTTCAAGTGATAGGCGCAGTGTATTTACTACCACGAGGCTGACAACACGTTTTACCGGTAATCTGCGACACTCGTTTTCGTGCCATTTTTCTTATTATCAGGTACTGGCTGGTTGATTGTCTTATCCTTAAACTAAAAGCATATATATTGAATTTACAACATCCTAAATGAAAATACATCTAAATACAATCAATTTTGTACCTTACAAGTAATATAAAAATAAAATATTATTAAATTTATAACGTTTTAAATAAAGCGCTATTTTATTTTATCCTGGACATCCACTGAGAACTACCCCGGCAGAGATGGCATTATAATGGCGCCCGAGCAGGGACTTCAGATATAAAAGCAACTGTATTAGACATATTTAAATAAGTCAAACAAAAATATTAAACAGTTTTATAAAAATTTTTTGAGGAATAAAATTTTGAAAGACTAACTAGAGCAATAATAATAAATAAAAAGAAAATACATATATATCTCAGAAAACTATATAATTTGCTACTTGCAATATTGAGTCGTGCTTTTATTAACTTGGTGAAGAAAGACACTTTAAGCACATGCTTAAAAGAACTTGGGCTGGGTGACGAGGGTACTGTTGAAGAATTAAGAAGCAGACTCCGAACCTATATGGACAGAGAGGATATTCCGCCAGACCACGAGATGTACATTAAAAATTTAAGACTAAGTCACGATCCCACGTGTTCAGGTAAAAGCTTAAAAATTCAAAATTTTCCGATTTCTCGGGCTTCTTCTCCAATAGACTTTAGTGAACGCGTACCAGCTTCCCATAATGAGCCGGATATTTGCGACACAGTCCGTAAATGGGGAGTGAAGTACGATGGTGGGAAAGAGCCGTTAGTTTTCCTAGAAAGAATAGAAGAACTGGCCACGTGCTATTCTATTACACGTAACACATTATTGCATTTTATGCCGGAATTACTAAAGGGGGGAGCGTTATCATGGTATCGCAATAACTACAAAAGCTGGAAATCGTATGCCGACTTTGTCGATGACTTTAAATTATTCTTTTTGCCGGTTCGTTTTTTCGATTCATTAGATGATGAAATTAGAAACCGTTTACAAAAACCTAATGAAAGCTTTGTTGATTATGTTACTGGGCTACAAACCTTAATGCGGTGGGAAAATTTGTCTGAAAGCGAACAGCTGGAAAGAATTTTCCGCAATTGCCGCTCTGAATACAAGAAATACATAAAGCGAAGAGATTTCAGTAAGCTAAGGGAACTCATCGTCCTGGCTCAAGATTTTGAAAGCATACAGGGTGAGGAGGCAGTACAAAAGAAACTGATCCGTCGTGTGCAATCCGTTGTGGCTACGGGAGTGAAGCCAAATGTGTGCTACCGTTGTGGAGAGCCTGGTCCCCAACGTATGGCATGTTCAAAGCCTCAGGTATTGTTTTGCTGGGACTGTGGGAGAAAGGGCGTTCGTTCCATTGACTGCTGCAGATCTCCATCGGTAAACATTCGCAGAGATCCTTCAACAGAGGAAGGGGAAGTAGATCTCTAAGCAGGCAACCCTTTCTCATTCTACTAACGCCGGATAACGAGCTACGCTTAAGACCAAGGATCACGATAAAACATAAAATTTACCTAGCGTCCATAGATACAGGGGCAACACATTCATGTATACTTCAGACAGTCGTGAATGAATTGAATATTCCAATCAATTCCTCCCATGTACGAAAAATTGAGTTAGCCGATCGTTCGAACATCTCAGTTGAGGGTTCCGTCAGTATCTGGTTTATATTAAAAGGTGTAGTATATCATCAGAATTTCCTAGTTTTACGATCCAGCGTCGATCCAATTATCATCGGTATGGATTTCATTGAGCAATCGGGCTGTGAACTGCATTTCGTCCCTCACACAATATCGAAGGCATACTCAGGTATGTGCACTAAGTCTCTGACAAGTCAACTCAATACGCTACAAAGTCTTCCGAATACCATTACTTCTCTCGATGCCTCGGTGGAAGAGAAAGTTAACGAATTCCTGGAACGGGAACTTCCTCGTTTTGAGGCTATCTCGGGATTCTCCAACGTAACTGAGCACGTTATAGCCATGAAACATTCCCGGCCACTACGTCAACGATATTATCCTAGAAACCCGGCTATGCAAAAGATCATTAATGACCAGATAGGCGACTTGCTTACAGATAAACGTATCGAAACATCGAAAAGCCCATACAGTAGCCCCATTGTCCTTGCCCGGAAGAAAAATAATGAATGGCGACTATGCGTAGATTATCGGCAAATCAATGAAAATTCTATACGCGATGCCTACCCTATCCCTCAGATCAATTCAATTCTCGAAAAACTCCGAAATAGTAAATATTTTAGTACTATTGACCTGAGACACGGATACTGGCAGATACCAATGTCTCCAGAAAGTAAAAAGTACACCGCATTTACGGTTCCAGGGCGTGGCCTATTTCAATGGCGGGTCATGCCATTCGGCCTTCATTCTGCTCCCGCAACTTTTCAGAGAGCTCTCGATGAAGTTATAGGTACAGAATTGGATGCATTTGCATATCTTGATGATATAGTTGTAATGGGGAGTTCGTTAGAGGAACATTTAAAAAACCTAAAAATCGTTTTTAATCGCCTGGTTGCAGCAAAATTACGTATTAATAAAGAAAAATGTACGTTTGTAAAGAAAGAAATTCGATACCTGGGTCATGTTATAAGCGAAAGAGGGGTGCATACGGATCCCGAAAATGTAAACGCTATACTGGCGATAGCGGAGCCCAAAACGCTGAGGGAGCTACGTTCGTTTGTAAATACAGCCGGTTGGTACCGACGTTTTGTACCAGATTTTTCAGCTTTGACTAGCCCTCTTAATAAACTACTAAAAAAAGATCAGAAATGGGAATGGAGGGAAGAACAAAAGACAGCCTTTGAAACTGTTAAACAAAAATTAGTGGAAGCGCCTGCTCTTGTATGCCCGGATTTCAACCGTACTTTTATACTTCAAACAGATGCGAGTGATATTGGCTTGGGAGTGGTATTGACACAAGAATTCCCTGATGGTGAAAAGGTTATTGCATATGCCAGCCGTACCCTTTCTGCTCCCGAACGTAACTATACAGTTACTGAAAAGGAATGTTTGGCCATAATCTGGGGAATTAGAAAAATGAGGCACTACATAGAGGGATACCATTTCACTGTCGTTACGGACCACCAATCCTTGAAATGGTTAAATTCCATTCAGACACCAGCAGGAAGAATTGCACGATGGGCCCTAGAGTTAATGCAGTGCGACTACGAAGTTCGTTACAGGAAAGGTAAATTAAACGTTACCGCTGATTCTCTTTCTAGGTCGCCCTTAAGCTCAGAGTATTCGAATCGAGCTGTACTACAAACGCTTAAGCAATCGGAAGAGAAAGATGACCCTTGGTACTTTAGAACATTAAAACTGGTGAGGACGAACCCTGAAAAACTACCCGATTACTACATCGATGACGCTGGAAATTTACGAAGGCATATTTACGATTCCTCAGCTTATAATGAAGTTGATCCCGTCCCTTGGAAACTAGTGATACCAAAGTGGGAAAGAAATCGAGTTTTAAACGAAAGCCATGACGAGGTTACCGCCGGTCATCTTGGAACTAACAAAACCACGTCTAAAGTGACAAAGCTCTACTATTGGCCAGGAATATTTCGTGATATAGCCAAATATGTACGAAAATGTGAGCTATGCCAACGATTTAAACCCCTTCAACAATCTCCGGCGGGAAAAATGCACACCATACCTGTTTACCAACCATGGCATACGGTATGCGCGGATTTTGTAGGACCACTTCCACGCTCCACCCATGGAAATGCAACACTAATAGTATTCCATGAAAAATTTACTAAGTGGACTGAGTTTGTAGCGGTAAGACAGGCAACTACTAAAACCTTTATAAAAGCTTTTCGAGAGAGAATTTTGGCCCGTTTAGGCATACCTCACTTTCTACTTACAGACAACGGAACGCAATTTAAAAGTCGCGATTGCAATAAATATTTTAAGTCTATTGGAGTTAAACAAATGTTCACCGCACCCTACGCACCCCATGAAAATCCCACCGAAAGGTCAAATAGGACCATTAAGACGATGATCACACAATATACACAAAAGAACCAAAGAACATGGGATGATCAGCTGCCGGAATTAATGTTGGCTGTAAATTCCAGTAAACAGAGCTCTACCAGCTATAGCCCGGCATATTTAGTTCAAGGTAGGGAGCTACGACTCCCCAACAACTTGTTCATTGAAAAAACTCGGTCAGAAAATACAAAATCCAATTTTAGACCCGGAGATAAAGAAAAACACCTTCAAGAAATATTTCAAATTGTGCAGTCGAATCTGCAAGCAGCCCTGGAGGCTGCTTGCAGATTCGCAAGCGGTCCACTATAACTTGAGACGTCGCGAATGGGCCCCACGAAAAGAAGACCTCGTACTAGTTAGAAAACGTGTTTTGTCCAAAGCTGTTGATCATTTTGCTGCAAAATTAGCACCCCGCTTTGATGGTCCATATATGGTCGCTGAATTCATTTCACCTGTAATTGTACGTCTGGTTGATGTTAATACCCGAAAAAGGGTCAAGGCACCGCACATATTAAGGACATAAAGCCGTACAACGAGTAAGTCATTAAACTAAATATTTTCCTTTCCATTTTGTTTCATTTAGACTCCGAAATGAATGATGCCAAATTTGCACAAAGTTGTCTGAAATTTAGATAAAGCCTAGAGCTTGAAACTAGAAAACGTAAAAAGGCGGTTCTAATCAACACACCTCAGCCAAAGAAGAAAGAAATTATCACCGCTGTTGAAAACAACCTACCAAAACTAGAAATACAGGATTTAATTTCACCACCGATTACCCAAGCAGACCCACTTGCCAATCTTATTCACGAATTGGGAATTGAACAAGAGGAGGACGTCAAACTAAGCAACGAAATAATTCGCGATGTTTTGTCTTCCATTAAACCGATACAACCTGGTCGGCGTACACGTTTTAAAGCAGTATGTCAGAACTATCTAGTAGAAGTACACATACGCCGGTCCCTAGATGTCTGGGTTGTATTCCAGGAAGAAAGACTTATATTTCCAAAACCTAAAACCGACACCGAAGTTCTCACTCCATAAAAAAATAAAATAAAAAAAATCCAAACCAGGAGGGAGATGTAACGAAGCTATTATCTTCGTTTCATAAAAAAATCATTGCTTAAACAATATTTTTTTTTTAACTATGAAAACTGTGTTAGGTTATGTTCAAAAGAATTGTCATTTTGTTATCATTTTGCCAAATTATTATTATTATTAGGACTAATGCTATTATGGTTCTTAAATAAATAGTATTATTATTGTTATTATTGCCTCGATATTGCATTATTATCGATTATTATTATATGATTTAATATTTCTATATTTTTGCTCATTAATGTTAATTAATATTTCTTTTAGTTCAGTTATGTTAGCTTAAAAATGCAAATGAGTAAATTAAAGAGAGGATGTATAAGAGTAGTATAAGAGAAACAACCAGAACAAGAATGTACTAAAGCTTTAAGTGTGAGTTATTTCGCTCTCAGCATTATATAGTAGTGATCTATTGTGTGTGTATCACTACATCTTAAAATAAATTATCACTACAGCTGCAGTTGATTTGCGCTGTCTGAGGGTACGGACACTACCGCAGGTTTTTACAGCTTCGGTTGTGGAAGTACTTTTAGACACACAAATCAATTCAAAGTAGTGGTAGAGGGTTTCTACTGGTTGTTATAGCCATAGTTCCCAGACCAAGTAGTTGTAGTGGTAGAGGGTTTCTACTGGTTATTACAGCCATGGGGCCCAGACCAAGATGTAGTAGTGCACAGGCAGACTACTGGTTACTACAGCCATGGATCCCAGGCGTAGTGTTTACTAATACACTAATACCCATCCAAACAAAGCTCAAGAACCACTTTCAAGTGATAGGCGCAGTGTATTTACTACCACGAGGCTGACAACACGTTTTACCGGTAATGTGCGACACTCGTTTTCGTACCATTTTTCTTATTATCAGGTACTGGCTGGTTGATTGTCTTATCCTTAAACTAAAAGCATATATATTGAATTTACAACATCCTAAATGAAAATACATCTAAATACAATCAATTTTGTACCTTATAAATAATATAAAAATAAAATATTATTGAATTTATAACGTTTTAAATAAAGCGATATTTTATTTTATCCTGGACATCTACTGAGAACTACCCCGGCAGAGATGGCATTATAACATATTCAAAATTGGACTTATTTAAATTCGTTTGCAAAAAGTCGACAAAAGTAAAGATACTATTTTACCACAAAATATGTAAGCGGCAATGGCCTTTTAAAGCAAAATTTAAATTATAAGTTCATCTTGAACAAAATAGTAATCACTTAGAAAATATATGTTAACTTAAAGCAACGTTGAGGGAAAATATAAACAGAGATGTTTAATTTGTTAAGTTTTTGATATATTAAAGCAAAAATAACAGCAAATTTTCAATATTGAATTTTTTAGATTTGCTCAAAGGTAAAATTTTAGTTCGGATATTTCAGAAAGTTTGTGTTTTTACAACATATGAATTTTGAAATATATTTAGCTTAAAATTTTATTCGATTTTATATTCCAAAAATTTTCTATCTGTCTAATAAAATATGTAAATTTCTCTACAAAAATATCTTTTTCCATTCCCTGTCTATATAGAATATAATGACACATATATCAATGGGGTAGTGACAGAAGTGGCTTATATTACCTCAATATGCACTAAAGTCAACGAAGCCTCAGTAGCTAAGAGTTCACCACGTTGTGTTAGCATGCGTGTACTCTTGGTTCAATACTGAGGGTTTTTTTTCACAGTTTTAACATTTCATGATTATTTTTCATATTTTATATATTATTCAACGAACATACGTATTTTTTAAACTTTCCTCTTACGACAATAATTTATTTATTATTTTTTTGTACTACTAAGTATAGTTTTGGTGCTGTGGGGAAATTTTTATTTGAACAAATGCTAGTACCTACAAAATGTTTAACTAATACATTCTTAGAATTAGCTTTTTTGACAATAGACTTAGGTTTCTGTTAGCTAACTTGTTAAGAGTTGGGCTTCTATATTTTCTATATTATATACTTCATTCGTTGGGAAGGGTATATAAGATTCGGCATAGCTGAATATAGCACTTTTACTTGTTTTTTTTTTGGTAAAAATATTTACAAAAAATGTGTTAAAATTGTTGATATTGAGCAAAATAAATACTTGACATAGAAGAAACCATAAAAAATTTCGGGAAATAGGTGTTGGATTCTGAAAGGGGGTATTTAATATATTACACCCCATACCTAGCTATTTTTTTTTAATGTTCGGTGCGCCAAACCCATAATAAACTGACGATCTATTGAGTTTTATTTCTTTTTTTAACGAAAAGTAATTCTTAAATTATTATTTCCATAAAGAATTTATTTAAATGTATGCTCTTTTCCTTTTATGTTATGACGTTTTTTGTACAAAGTGTATAACATTACATATGTATATAACTTTTAATTAAAAATATTAGAATTGAGCATTCCATTGAAGTAGAGTTTGCCTTCTTATGTATTATTTTTGTATGTATGTATTATATTTGTTGATTTTTTAAAAATTATGTTTAATTAGCAAAAAAAAAATTTACGAACGGCACCCGTATCGAACCAATATCGTCTAGACTGGCAGTGATTCGTATCATACCCTGACCTACAGATGCTCTTGCTACTCTTTTCATTTTTAAGTACTTAAGCTTAAACTGTTTAAAAAACATTAGCTGCTTATCTAGATTGAAATTAAACTCCTTAATTTGTTGTGGCCGCCGTGGTGCGAACCGTTAAGCGGTATGTCTGTACATTTTCTCTCGAAACGTGTTCAGATTCACGGCGGCCGAAACTTTTTTAAATGCTCTTTTTTTTAATTTTAAAATACTTATTTTACTACGTTCTTTATTTACACGCTTTGATGTATGTCTGTTCGAGTGAAAAATCGTAATTAATTTTAAGGTAACTTTCTGATGAGCTAGTGACTTCAGATTTTGCACAGGCGTTGGTTTTCAGTGACAATACAATATTATGATTTAAAAAAGTGGGCAGCGACATGCCTATAAAAAGAAAATATGCGATTTCAACTATTTGTACTTAGCTGATTTCTATGCACATTTGATTTTCTTGACAGTCAGTTTTAAGAACATATGTAATGTACAAACGAATTGATTTTAGATATTCTTTGGTCATGTTCAGAACGATTGTGTGTCGATCGCCGTACACAATTAAATAAGGAACACAACGTAGGTATATAGCTAGTATGTTATAAAAAGAAACATGGTGACAACCTAGCTACTTATTTTATTGGCGATTGTTGCTCTATTTAGAAAATTCGAGAACGAACGGGAGCCATTGATATCCACTAGCGGTCAGTCGGTTGGGGGGATTCTTGTTCTTCGGATTCTCTCTTGCCAATATAATTTGACTACATAAATATTATTATAGACTCCCTAAGTTTATAATATAATTATGGACCGGAAGTTGATCTTTCCTAATAATATATGATAGTAATTAACCCCTGATTAGATCAACAGAAACTGCAGAATTTACGTAATCAACCATTAAAAGCTTTAGAAGTCCATCCCTGATGTAATGGGATAGACGCGCGCCTCTGTACCCTCCCTACCATTGACTTTAGTGGCGCTGAAGTTTTATCCTAAAGTCCCAAAAAGCGATCTATCCTTCTCTACTCACCTCACATCGTAAGAAACTTGTAAACTATTATATTTCCATTATATAAGCCATTATCTTTTTATTCATAATAAAGTTAGGTATAGGGAATGCATTTACTTAAACGTTAACAAAACGCGGTCTTAAACAATTAGGAAGAATTTTGAATGGAAATTTGCCATTCTAACCATAAGATATTTTATCGCGATTACGAATTTTGATTATTTCGAACCGACAATTAAATCATGCTTAACATGAATTAAGACCAATCTACTAATAAAAATTTCGGTTGGTATATATACGTAAATTAATATTTCAATAAGTGCCTGAAACTATTGATTCACGTAGGCAACAGTGTAATAATATAAATCAATTAGCAATAACAACACAGAGAGAGATGTCTCCAAATCTAAAAGCAAGCTAACAGCAACATGTTAATGAACATGTTTACGAATATTAATTAAAAATCGATACAATTATTTACAAAAGAACAAATAAACATCCATTCTCTTACTTCTTATTGCTTATTGATAGATTAGCTCTTTTATAATAACTCAATTTTTTCACTCACCGCTCTATAACAGATGTATTCAGCAGCTTTTGATGAGGCCTCTTCAATCGCTGGATTTAACGGTGTTGTTGAATGTAACTATGTACGTTTGTATGTTTTTAATATATTATGGTGATTTCCATGCAAAATAGGTTCTTATATCTTAATGCTAAATTAAAGATTATATGAAAATTATAAATAAGAGAATATTAAGACTAAAAGTAAGTTTCATAATGCTTTAACACAAATTAATCTGTGATATTACCGGGCAAAATGTGTAATTTTTAATATGTATGTGAAACAGACAAATTAAAGGTTATTAAAATAGGATGAATCACTAGAGATTTATATTTCAATAATGGTTTTTTTTTCTTCTTCTTCTACCACTTATATTTTCATTGTGGTTTTTTTTCCACCTTTTAGATTGCCGGCATTATGAGACTTACATCTAGGACTTTTAATAATAAAATCCACTGTAGTTACTGTGATGGCAACCTCTTGAACAAGTTTACAATATGGCTTTAGGTTTTGGATCTTGAAAACTGATGATAGTGGACATGGATGGTGTTGATTCCGATTGCCGATATGATGTTGGTTATTTCTGTTTTACTTTCCACTTAGGTCTCTATGTCATTAGATATTTTGAACTTTACTTTAAATAAATTTTTAGTGTTCTACTACTCCAGAGGGTTTTTAATGAAATGTTGCGTGTTCTAGTTGATGATATGTTTGTCTACACATTAATACTGTTTCTCATCTTAATTTCATTATTCTTCTTAGGTTTTCTTGTCTCAGATTTTTTTTATATTTTATTTATCCGTCGATTGTGTAGTGATTTAATGAATTCTGGACAAAGCAAACAGAAATGCAAAAAAAATAACGCAGTGGTGGCTCATTTAGTGAGCCCACCACTAAGACAATTGAAAGGTATTAAAGGGAATTAAATTCCTAAAAAAAATTCTTATGATAGTTTTAAGACAAAATATTTTTGATTTTTACCAACTGTACCTTATCTATGGAATAATTCTTAGAAGTTGTAGTGGCTCCAGAACTATGTGGATATAGGCTGGATAATTGAGACAATCTTTCTGAGATGAGTAATTTTTTTATAAAATAGTTCGCCTTTCTTTCACTAAGTGTTACACAAAATACGATATTTATACTTAGGAAATTTTTTTTTTAATTAACTTTCTTCACTAAGAATATAGCCAATTGAATGGAATTTTTCCAGAAACTTCAAGTGCGTGTGATTGGATCCACTGCTCGAACAAAAAGACTTTTTCCGGAGGGAAATGGCTCTAACATGCCCTCGTGTTTTGACAGTATTATTCAATCACAAGCTTGATTCAAGCAAATTTGCTTGTAAATCTTGCCTAATAAATGTTGACATCATTGGCCTTATGCGAACACGGCCTACAAACAAAATTGCGACAATGAAACACAGCTTTATGTTAAATGACGTACAAGTCAAGAAAAACACGTAAAAAGCGATTTGTGATTAAATACTTAAGATTGATTAGAAAGCATGTCTTCTTCTTAGATTTTCTAATCCTCAATGAAGAATACTATGAAATGCTAATTATACCAGTTTATGCTTTCCGAGACCTAAACCACATACCATTTCCGCCATCATCCAGTGCCATAAACCTTTGCCACTGTTACGTCTGCCTAACATTGGGGTGTTAAACTGAGAACACTGTTAACAGTTACAAGCTTTATGTTAAGAATGTTAAAATATCAAACAAAAATAAAATTACTTCCTTTTACGTATTCACCCAGGTGATCGTTGGTTCATTAATTGGTATTCATATTACCACAATACCTAGGTTTGCTAATATTTGTTAAATATATATCTAAATTAATAATTAAGAAAATAAACATAATATTATCATTAAATATATAAAAAAATAGTATAATTATAAAAAGAGAACATCCGATTGAGAGAAAGAGATGTTGAAACAAGAAAAAAAATTGTAATATAGAGTTTTTTAACACTCGAACACATCCATGAATACTAAAGGGTAATTATGAGCAAATCGCGTATTACAAACCGCATAATACTAGACTTTTACAACACTAGTATTAGGAGGAAGTGTATCTGTTACGTACGAAGATCTTTCGCGTGATAAGTCCCTAATATTTTTCCTTGCTCATCCTCTAAAATATAATAGTTGTTGCCGACTTTTTCTCTTATTTTTGATTTTAGGAATATGGGAGCAAGTTTCGAATTGAATTTTTTTTCAAGGCTGGACTGCGTAAAATTTCTGCGATATACGCATTGTCCTATATTATACGAAATTGGTCTAGCTCTTAAGTTATACTGACTCTGATTTTTCTCATAGGCTCTATTGATATGTTTTTTAATATCATTACGAATTAATTGAAGTTGGTCTTCTCTATTAAGTGTTATCGAAGGTTCAGTAAGCAAATTTAAATTCTTTAGAAGCGCATAGGAAGAGCCATGGGTCATCATTTCTTGACCGAAAACTGCATAATAGGGTGAGGTCTGTGTGGCTTGGTGTAAGGAATTTCTTAAAGCACAACTAATGAAGCTTAGCTTTGTATCCCAAAGAGTTTGATCCTTCTTCAAGTATGATCGCATGCCAGCAATAATGGATCTATTAACCCTTTCTGAGGCGTTCGATTGTGGGGAGTATATAGCTGTATAAGTGTGTTGAATACCAAGTCCTGTTAGAAATGCATTGAATTCATTGGCTTTGAACTGCGACCCATTGTCACTTACTAACGTCTCGGGAACTCCATACACGTGGAAAATTTGTTCTAATAGATATTTTTGAATGACTTTGGATGTAAATTTTTTTAGCGGGCATAGCCAGTGAAATTTGGTCATGTGATCCAACACTATCAATAACCCAATATTACCTTGTTTACTCCTGGGATAAGGTCCTAATATATCGACATATAGTCTCTGAAAGGGTCTTGAAGTTACAATTTGTCTACCCATATCAGGCCGTAAGATTACATTTGGAGCTTTGCATTCTTTGCATATTTCGCAGGAACTTATGAAATCTCTTACGTCGCGAACCATGCCTGGCCAATAAAATTTACGACGAATTAAATATAAAGTCTTAGCCATGCCACCATGTGCTACGATTGGGGAATCATGAAACCTAGATATGACCGATTTTCTTAGGTTATGAGGTATCCAAAGTTTCCAAGCTTCATTTTCTTGATTAACATCTCCTGTGTAATGCGAAGTTCGGATATATACGTACTTATCTACCACTTTAATGTCGGGATACTTACTAGGACTTTCGTTTACTTTCCGCTTCAGCTCAATGTAGTCATTATCATTAAAATGTGGCGAATATAAGTCAATTTCTGGCTCTTGTAAATCTAAAGTAGCGATCTCTTCATAGGGAAATCTCGACAGAGCGTCGGGTACCACATTGTCTTTCCCTTTTCGGTGCGTAATGACAAATTTATATCCTTGCAGTTTCCATACCCACCTAGCTAGCCTTCCTGTCACATCCTGTTGCTTCATCAGCCATACCAACGAAGAATGATCGGTAATGACCTCAAATTCTTGAAGCTCAAGATAGCATCGGAATTTTTTTATTGCCTCTAGCGCCGCCAAGCATTCGCGTTCGGTGACACTATAATTTCGCTGGGCAGTATTCAGTTTTTTTGACATGAAAGCTATTGGCTTTTCATTACCATCATCATCAAACTGCACCAGCACAGCACCGATGCCAAAGTCGCTGGCGTCGCACTGTAAATAAAACTTTTTGGAGAAGTCAGGATTTGACAGTACAGGAGCAGAGGTGAGTAAACATTTTATTAACTCAAAGGAATTTTGTGCTTCAGAAGTCCAATAAAATTTCTTTTTGGTCGATAGCACTTCCGTAATGGGAAATACAATTGATGAAAAGTTTGATACAAATCTTCGATACCAACCAGCTAAGCCTAGAAATCCACGAACCTGCTTTATATTTCGCGGAACCGGCCAATTTTGAATGGATTGTACCTTGTCCGGATCTGTTTTTATTCCACCATTACCTATTATATAGCCTAGATAATTCACTTCTGTGACACAAAACTTTGACTTTGAGATATTTAAGGTAAGGTTAGCTTTTTTGAACTGTTCAGCTATGCGGACAAGTACAGCAAGGTGAGAACCATAGTCTTCTGAAACAATGATCAAGTCATCTAAATAACCAAATACACAGGTACGTAGGTCAGGGGGGATAAGACTGTCCATCAGGCGGCACATTGTAGAGGGGGCATTACATAGCCCAAAGGGCATCACCACAAATTGGTATAACGGCCTACCTGGGTGAATACGTAAAAGGAAGTAATTTTATTTTTGTTTGATATTTTAACATTCTTAACATAAAGCTTGTAACTGTTAACAGTGTTCTCAGTTTAACACCCCAATGTTAGGCAGACGTAACAGTGGCAAAGGTTTATGGCACTGGATGATGGCGGAAATGGTATGTGGTTTAGGTCTCGGAAAGCATAAACTGGTATAATTAGCATTTCATAGTATTCTTCATTGAGGATTAGAAAATCTAAGAAGAAGACATGCTTTCTAATCAATCTTAAGTATTTAATCACAAATCGCTTTTTACGTGTTTTTCTTGACTTGTACGTCATTTAACATAAAGCTGTGTTTCATTGTCGCAATTTTGTTTGTAGGCCGTGTTCGCATAAGGCCAATGATGTCAACATTTATTAGGCAAGATTGACAAGCAAATTTGCTTGAATCAAGCTTGTGATTGAATAATACTGTCAAAACACGAGGGCATGTTAGAGCCATTTCCCTCCGGAAAAAGTCTTTTTGTTCGAGCAGTGGATCCAATCACACGCACTTGAAGTTTCTGGAAAAATTCCATTCAATTGGCTATATTCTTAGTGAAGAAAGTTAATTAAAAAAAAAATTTCCTAAGTATAAATATCGTATTTTGTGTAACACTTAGTGAAAGAAAGGCGAACTATTTTATAAAAAAATTACTCATCTCAGAAAGATTGTCTCAATTATCCAGCCTATATCCACATAGTTCTGGAGCCACTACAACTTCTAAGAATTATTCCATAGATAAGGTACAGTTGGTAAAAATCAAAAATATTTTGTCTTAAAACTATCATAAGAATTTTTTTTAGGAATTTAATTCCCTTTAATACCTTTCAATTGTCTTAGTGGTGGGCTCACTAAATGAGCCACCACTGCGTTATTTTTTTTGCATTTCTGTTTGCTTTGTCCAGAATTCATTAAATCACTACACAATCGACGGATAAATAAAATATAAAAAAAATCTGAGACAAGAAAACCTAAGAAGAATAATGAAATTAAGATGAGAAACAGTATTAATGTGTAGACAAACATATCATCAACTAGAACACGCAACATTTCATTAAAAACCCTCTGGAGTAGTAGAACACTAAAAATTTATTTAAAGTAAAGTTCAAAATATCTAATGACATAGAGACCTAAGTGGAAAGTAAAACAGAAATAACCAACATCATATCGGCAATCGGAATCAACACCATCCATGTCCACTATCATCAGTTTTCAAGATCCAAAACCTAAAGCCATATTGTAAACTTGTTCAAGAGGTTGCCATCACAGTAACTACAGTGGATTTTATTATTAAAAGTCCTAGATGTAAGTCTCATAATGCCGGCAATCTAAAAGGTGGAAAAAAAACCACAATGAAAATATAAGTGGTAGAAGAAGAAGAAAAAAAAACCATTATTGAAATATAAATCTCTAGTGATTCATCCTATTTTAATAACCTTTAATTTGTCTGTTTCACATACATATTAAAAATTACACATTTTGCCCGGTAATATCACAGATTAATTTGTGTTAAAGCATTATGAAACTTACTTTTAGTCTTAATATTCTCTTATTTATAATTTTCATATAATCTTTAATTTAGCATTAAGATATAAGAACCTATTTTGCATGGAAATCACCATAATATATTAAAAACATACAAACGTACATAGTTACATTCAACAACACCGTTAAATCCAGCGATTGAAGAGGCCTCATCAAAAGCTGCTGAATACATCTGTTATAGAGCGGTGAGTGAAAAAATTGAGTTATTATAAAAGAGCTAATCTATCAATAAGCAATAAGAAGTAAGAGAATGGATGTTTATTTGTTCTTTTGTAAATAATTGTATCGATTTTTAATTAATATTCGTAAACATGTTCATTAACATGTTGCTGTTAGCTTGCTTTTAGATTTGGAGACATCTCTCTCTGTGTTGTTATTGCTAATTGATTTATATTATTACACTGTTGCCTACGTGAATCAATAGTTTCAGGCACTTATTGAAATATTAATTTACGTATATATACCAACCGAAATTTTTATTAGTAGATTGGTCTTAATTCATGTTAAGCATGATTTAATTGTCGGTTCGAAATAATCAAAATTCGTAATCGCGATAAAATATCTTATGGTTAGAATGGCAAATTTCCATTCAAAATTCTTCCTAATTGTTTAAGACCGCGTTTTGTTAACGTTTAAGTAAATGCATTCCCTATACCTAACTTTATTATGAATAAAAAGATAATGGCTTATATAATGGAAATATAATAGTTTACAAGTTTCTTACGATGTGAGGTGAGTAGAGAAGGATAGATCGCTTTTTGGGACTTTAGGATAAAACTTCAGCGCCACTAAAGTCAATGGTAGGGAGGGTACAGAGGCGCGCGTCTATCCCATTACATCAGGGATGGACTTCTAAAGCTTTTAATGGTTGATTACGTAAATTCTGCAGTTTCTGTTGATCTAATCAGGGGTTAATTACTATCATATATTATTAGGAAAGATCAACTTCCGGTCCATAATTATATTATAAACTTAGGGAGTCTATAATAATATTTATGTAGTCAAATTATATTGGCAAGAGAGAATCCGAAGAACAAGAATCCCCCCAACCGACTGACCGCTAGTGGATATCAATGGCTCCCGTTCGTTCTCGAATTTTCTAAATAGAGCAACAATCGCCAATAAAATAAGTAGCTAGGTTGTCACCATGTTTCTTTTTATAACATACTAGCTATATACCTACGTTGTGTTCCTTATTTAATTGTGTACGGCGATCGACACACAATCGTTCTGAACATGACCAAAGAATATCTAAAATCAATTCGTTTGTACATTACATAAATTGGCGCCCAACGTGTGGGGCCTAGAAGGTTGAATATCAATTTATGTAATGTACAAACGAATTGATTTTAGATATTCTTTGGTCATGTTCAGAACGATTGTGTGTCGATCGCCGTACACAATTAAATAAGGAACACAACGTAGGTATATAGCTAGTATGTTATAAAAAGAAACATGGTGACAACCTAGCTACTTATTTTATTGGCGATTGTTGCTCTATTTAGAAAATTCGAGAACGAACGGGAGCCATTGATATCCACTAGCGGTCAGTCGGTTGGGGGGATTCTTGTTCTTCGGATTCTCTCTTGCCAATATAATTTGACTACATAAATATTATTATAGACTCCCTAAGTTTATAATATAATTATGGACCGGAAGTTGATCTTTCCTAATAATATATGATAGTAATTAACCCCTGATTAGATCAACAGAAACTGCAGAATTTACGTAATCAACCATTAAAAGCTTTAGAAGTCCATCCCTGATGTAATGGGATAGACGCGCGCCTCTGTACCCTCCCTACCATTGACTTTAGTGGCGCTGAAGTTTTATCCTAAAGTCCCAAAAAGCGATCTATCCTTCTCTACTCACCTCACATCGTAAGAAACTTGTAAACTATTATATTTCCATTATATAAGCCATTATCTTTTTATTCATAATAAAGTTAGGTATAGGGAATGCATTTACTTAAACGTTAACAAAACGCGGTCTTAAACAATTAGGAAGAATTTTGAATGGAAATTTGCCATTCTAACCATAAGATATTTTATCGCGATTACGAATTTTGATTATTTCGAACCGACAATTAAATCATGCTTAACATGAATTAAGACCAATCTACTAATAAAAATTTCGGTTGGTATATATACGTAAATTAATATTTCAATAAGTGCCTGAAACTATTGATTCACGTAGGCAACAGTGTAATAATATAAATCAATTAGCAATAACAACACAGAGAGAGATGTCTCCAAATCTAAAAGCAAGCTAACAGCAACATGTTAATGAACATGTTTACGAATATTAATTAAAAATCGATACAATTATTTACAAAAGAACAAATAAACATCCATTCTCTTACTTCTTATTGCTTATTGATAGATTAGCTCTTTTATAATAACTCAATTTTTTCACTCACCGCTCTATAACAGATGTATTCAGCAGCTTTTGATGAGGCCTCTTCAATCGCTGGATTTAACGGTGTTGTTGAATGTAACTATGTACGTTTGTATGTTTTTAATATATTATGGTGATTTCCATGCAAAATAGGTTCTTATATCTTAATGCTAAATTAAAGATTATATGAAAATTATAAATAAGAGAATATTAAGACTAAAAGTAAGTTTCATAATGCTTTAACACAAATTAATCTGTGATATTACCGGGCAAAATGTGTAATTTTTAATATGTATGTGAAACAGACAAATTAAAGGTTATTAAAATAGGATGAATCACTAGAGATTTATATTTCAATAATGGTTTTTTTTTCTTCTTCTTCTACCACTTATATTTTCATTGTGGTTTTTTTTCCACCTTTTAGATTGCCGGCATTATGAGACTTACATCTAGGACTTTTAATAATAAAATCCACTGTAGTTACTGTGATGGCAACCTCTTGAACAAGTTTACAATATGGCTTTAGGTTTTGGATCTTGAAAACTGATGATAGTGGACATGGATGGTGTTGATTCCGATTGCCGATATGATGTTGGTTATTTCTGTTTTACTTTCCACTTAGGTCTCTATGTCATTAGATATTTTGAACTTTACTTTAAATAAATTTTTAGTGTTCTACTACTCCAGAGGGTTTTTAATGAAATGTTGCGTGTTCTAGTTGATGATATGTTTGTCTACACATTAATACTGTTTCTCATCTTAATTTCATTATTCTTCTTAGGTTTTCTTGTCTCAGATTTTTTTTATATTTTATTTATCCGTCGATTGTGTAGTGATTTAATGAATTCTGGACAAAGCAAACAGAAATGCAAAAAAAATAACGCAGTGGTGGCTCATTTAGTGAGCCCACCACTAAGACAATTGAAAGGTATTAAAGGGAATTAAATTCCTAAAAAAAATTCTTATGATAGTTTTAAGACAAAATATTTTTGATTTTTACCAACTGTACCTTATCTATGGAATAATTCTTAGAAGTTGTAGTGGCTCCAGAACTATGTGGATATAGGCTGGATAATTGAGACAATCTTTCTGAGATGAGTAATTTTTTTATAAAATAGTTCGCCTTTCTTTCACTAAGTGTTACACAAAATACGATATTTATACTTAGGAAATTTTTTTTTTAATTAACTTTCTTCACTAAGAATATAGCCAATTGAATGGAATTTTTCCAGAAACTTCAAGTGCGTGTGATTGGATCCACTGCTCGAACAAAAAGACTTTTTCCGGAGGGAAATGGCTCTAACATGCCCTCGTGTTTTGACAGTATTATTCAATCACAAGCTTGATTCAAGCAAATTTGCTTGTCAATCTTGCCTAATAAATGTTGACATCATTGGCCTTATGCGAACACGGCCTACAAACAAAATTGCGACAATGAAACACAGCTTTATGTTAAATGACGTACAAGTCAAGAAAAACACGTAAAAAGCGATTTGTGATTAAATACTTAAGATTGATTAGAAAGCATGTCTTCTTCTTAGATTTTCTAATCCTCAATGAAGAATACTATGAAATGCTAATTATACCAGTTTATGCTTTCCGAGACCTAAACCACATACCATTTCCGCCATCATCCAGTGCCATAAACCTTTGCCACTGTTACGTCTGCCTAACATTGGGGTGTTAAACTGAGAACACTGTTAACAGTTACAAGCTTTATGTTAAGAATGTTAAAATATCAAACAAAAATAAAATTACTTCCTTTTACGTATTCACCCAGGTGATCGTTGGTTCATTAATTGGTATTCATATTACCACAATACCTAGGTTTGCTAATATTTGTTAAATATATATCTAAATTAATAATTAAGAAAATAAACATAATATTATCATTAAATATATAAAAAAATAGTATAATTATAAAAAGAGAACATCCGATTGAGAGAAAGAGATGTTGAAACAAGAAAAAAAATTGTAATATAGAGTTTTTTAACACTCGAACACATCCATGAATACTAAAGGGTAATTATGAGCAAATCGCGTATTACACATAGTAGGTATAAAAAAAATTCTTTCCTTAATAATTATTTCATAAGATAGTAGAGTCAGGAACCGAAAAAAGAAATTATAGTAAACAAATTAATAATAGTAAAAAAATAAAATCAATAAAATAGTTATTTGGGATACATTTTTTAGTACCTTTTAGTATCTTTTGAGCTCAATTGATTCAAAATTCATATTTTCATTATTTAACGCAAAACTAATTGTAATACAACAGTAGTATTGCCTTATCTGCCCTGTGTTTTAGTGCACTTTTGACTTAATTGCACACAACTATTAATTTGTCTCACTATTCTTTAAAATCCCATATAAATTCGATGTTTAAGTCCGCTTTGCACTTTTAAGATAAATGCTTTTAATTTTTGGCATTTTAAAACTATTATGACACAGAAAATTAATCTTAGTTGCATTTTGCCTTAACTTCATTTGCTTTCTGTTAATATTCTTCAAAATACTTTTTTAGATGCACTTTGTGTGCCTGCTTGTTTAACATACTTCTTTGGCAGATTTAAATTATATGCAAATCAAATATCAGTTAGCACATTAAGGCAACGAAGAACATTGAACATTTTTTACTTATCTGTACAAAAAATCGCGAAAAGTTGATTGTGCAGCTAAGTCAAAATTACTGTATAACCTAAAAATTAATTTTTCAATAATATAAATTTTGTAAAAAATTTTTACTTAAACCAACAACAATATGATCTACTAATATATTCTTACTCAGCAAAAACAAGTATGTACATTAAAATTTATTTTAGTCACATAAAAACTTGTAATTCCTTTACAGTTTTAGAAAAAATCTACCAAGCTTTTAGAGAAATCGATTTTATAAAGAAATTTAAGAACTAATTTTCGTCTAAAAATTAAAAGATATTTAATTAAATATACATGAAAACAGTGTTTTGCGTTATAAAAAGAAACAAGTTGCGAAAATGTGTAACTTTTTAGCCTTTTTCCTGGAGAAAAATATTATAGAACGCGAAAAAGGAATTTTTCTATACATGGCTCCAAATTCAGTGATTATGTACCGAAAAAGAGAACTTCTTGCAATGACAACCCTATGTAATAATCATTAGAAATGTTCGAAAATTTGAACTACTTCCGGATCGCAAACTCTACATTTTCATGACTTCTTTGGAGTGTATTTTTTTACGAAAGTTTTTTTCGTAAAATGTTGCATGGATTATTTTCAGTGTATATAAATTTCAATTTAATGAAGTGATTTACACCATTAGGGCCTAAATTTTTTCTAATGAAGTAAAAATCGCAATCTTCTAACATTTGAGCAAAGACAACAAAATAAAGAAATTCACTTTTTAAAGAAATTAAATAACAAGAAATCGAATTTAAAACTTCAGACTTATTATTGTTTTTGATGAAAGGGGGAAGAACAACATAATTTTTCTTTATAGTTTCTTTTATCGTCCATAAAACCATAATAAATATTCTGGTTTCGATATTTTCAAAATATTACCTTAAATATTTTGCAAATAGGTCGGAATTAAGCACAAATATTTTGCAAACCGGTTAAAAGTTCGGCTAAAAATCTTTAATTTTAGTTTTAATTATGAAAAATAACTTTGAAGAGAACTATTCCTATTTTTTTACATATAATTATATAATATAATTCTAGGTATATTATAAGAAAAATTCTTTGAAAAGTTCATTTTTAGTTGAATTTTTAAACCATTTTAAAATGTTGGTTTTCCATCCTTGAAAACAATTTTCCCACCTCTGGACACTAAATCAAGTCTAATATAAAAAGGGTAATTGCACCAAAAAATATGTTTAGCTTATATACGCTCAAATTACCATTCATTTAACTAAGCCTCTCTGGTGTAGAGGGTGAGCCGAATACATCAGTATTACCTGTTTTTTATTATCACTCTATTTTATTTTTGTTGTTGCGATAACCTTAGTTATAGATATCCTCTGAAAATTTCAGGCCTCTAACTATTACGGTTCATGAGTTAGAAGCTTGTGACTGATGGACATCGCATTGAAAACTAATACATAATAATAATAATGTATAAACAACTAATTACAACAATACAAAAAGGGTAAAATTACAACAAACACATGACGTACAGAAAATCTAAGAACAGAATAATGTTTTAGTACAAAACACAAGAACATACATTGTTTCACAAATGAGCTCGTTGGTGGACGAGTAAGTAGCTTTTTGGATATATCTCTGTTATATATGAACCGATTTTCCTGAATTTCACATGCAAAAATCTTAAGGAAAAGCCAGTCACGCGACTTCAACATTTAGGTCCATAAGTCTTCTAGGACCTCTGAATTATACCTTTCAATATCGGTAAGAAAAACGGCTTAGATTCTTATAAGGATTACGAAGATGTATACTTTATGGGGTCGCAAGTGATTACTGTAGAAATTACAAACCATTACCATTTGTGGAGAGAATAAAAAATTTTGCTTTGCGTACTTATAATTGTTTAATATAAGTACATCGTAAACGTGTACATACATACATATATTTGTAACTGGATTGCATATTTTTCAAAAATATATTTGTCACTTGTTACATTGTCACATTGTTACAGTCGAAAAGTGAAGTTGAATTAATTTTTATCGGAATTAAATCAATTGTCTTTTTAACTTGTTGGTTTTTTCTACATAGGTAGAAAAAAGTTGCCGCACCATTTTACCTTTGTGCCAGGAAAAAGCTCCTGGCTCATCCACGGTCCTTCGAACCGGATCTTTGTGAAATATTTGCGATCCATATTAATCAAATACAGAAATGGAAGAGGATAAAGCCATATCGAGTCCTCACACTTTGTCAGCGGGTGCCTATGGTGATACCGGTAATATCCGCATTAGATCGATGCAGCGAGAACAGATTATGGCCAACTTTAAGACAATGAAGCAAAAAATTAATGATGTGAATAAGATGTCAGCATTTCAGCTAGAAGCAAGGCTTTCATTATTAGAACGCCAATTTGAGGCGTTTGAGAAGATTCAGTTAGAGCTGGAAATGTTAGATGAATTGGAAATTAGGCAACCCCATCGTACTACAGTTAAAAATTATTACTATGTTATAAAATCGGTAATTTTAGAACGACTAGCATTTCATCGCGCCAACGCCTCTGAGATGCGTCTGTCTAGTACACGTATAGCAAGTCAGCCATATATTTCTCTGCGTCCTGTTTTGCCGACACTTCAATTGTCAAAGTTTAGCGGTAATTATAAAGACTGTTTAGAGTTATACAACGTGTTTTACTCGCTTGTTCACGAAAACCAAGAGATGTCCCCAGTTTCTAAGTTTCCGTATTTGAAATTATGATTGACAGATAATGCAGCGCGAATGGCTCAATCGCTCGAAGTTACAGCATAAAATTACATAGTAGCGTTCAATCTACTCAAAAGTAGATATAATAACAAAAGACAACTATTTCAATCTCATTTGCTTGAACTATTCAATATTCAAAAAGTAAAGAAACCAAGTGTGACAATGCTTCGTTAATTTATCGATAATGTAAGCGCTAGCATGCGTGCTTTGGAAGCAATTGTCACAACAGATCAAATTGCCGAGAACATTATCTTACACCTAGTAATCTGCAAACTCGATGTTGATCTACAAGCAAAATGGGAAGATAGTCAATTGTGTTCGTTATCTACAGCCACATCCTCCTCGTCAACACTGGAGTTGCCTAGCTGGGAAGATTTGGCAGCTTTTTTAGAAAGACGCTGTAAGTCACAAGAAATTTATGAAATCACAACTCCAAATAGGGATCTACGTCAAAATATTCGTCACTCACTACATAGAACCAATCGCTCGTTTTCATCAAAACCTCAAACAGCATCTTACGTATCGTCAAACCAACAATCAAAATGTGTCATTTGCGACTCTAGTCCAAACCACAGTGTATTTCGTTGCACAAAATTTGTTGATATAAACGTCCTTGAGCGTTTTAAAATTGTAAAGCGGTTAAAATTGTGCATAAACTGTCTTGGGTTAAGCCATACCGCAAGCTCTTGCCCTTCTTTAAACAGATGTCAAAAATGCAATGCAACACATCACACGTTACTACACAAAGAGAATCGATCCTTGGATGAAGTAAGACAGACTGTCACGTCTAGTGATGTTTCAAGCACTCTTACAGCACGATCATTAACATCTGGATATGCCCCTACACTGGATGCAGTAGTTATTTCATAAATTTCGTCATGTCATCCTCAACGCTCCATTAATATTTCAGGGTGGAATTTACCTGCCAATATAAGACTTGCTGATCAAAATTTCAACATACTAGGTCCGGTTGATCTACTTCTTGGTGTAGATTTGTTTTGGGGTCTTCTTATGGTAGGAAAAATAAAGGTCAAAAATCCACCGAATTTTATAAAAACAAAGCTAGGCTGGATCGTGTCAGGATCAACTGAGACAAATGATAGCAAATGCAACACAATTTCAACACAAATTTGCGACGAACTCAAATTAATTAGTCAAATCAAAATACCAAGTAACGTAAATTTTAATACAAACACTAACGTACATCTCTTTGTAGATGCAAGTCAAAAAGCATATGGTGCATGTATTTATGCAGTAACTAAAGATATCCGCCAAGTCAAGAGTTGCGCCCACTAAGGAAATGAATTTACCACGATTGGAGCTATGTGCGGCTTTGCTAGGGAGTCAGTTGTTAAAATCTATCAGAGAACAGTTTCCCGTAACACCAAACAAAGTAGTTTGTTTGTCAGATTCAATGATAACGTTATTGTGGATTGCAGGCGAAGCTTGTCGTTGGCCAACGTTTGTATCAATCAGGGCCATTATTACAACTCGGCTTTAGTTATAATTAGCATTTTATCGGACGGATAAACAGTTTTTCATTATTACAACTTTAATTTAACCTAAAAGTGTGGGATAACTTACTGGGAAGTTCATTCTTCCGCTAACTTTTATCGGCACACATTTTCATAGGCTGCCATACTTGCTTCTTTATCAAGTAAACACCAAGACGTATCTAACAGGTGAACTCACTAGAACACATGACCTTACTCCGGCAAACTTAGTGGAATGATGAAATTATCACAATTTCGTCACAATATGGAGCTTCCCTTCTTTAAGGTATTGGACATTTCATTATAGAGCTACCTGCGCTGATAATTCCATCCATCTTTCAACACTTTTTGACAATTGTAGTATAGTTTCTACAACAAATTTATACTTGTTGTAGACTTGTGTGTACCTGTTATCTGTGCCATTGTAAATACATATGTATGACGTTGCCACTTGTGCTCTGGTATAGCCATACTTTGAAAAAGATAATTTTTATTTTACAGGTAAGTTGTAATAATGAAAAATTGTTGCAGGTCAGTTTATCGATCACTTCTGCTTATCATGCCGGTAACTATCTTCCACTTTACTGTTGAGTTGTAATAATGGCCCTCAGAGTAACAAAAATTAAGCATCTCTCAAAAGGTTGCACTTGGCGCCACGTACCATCCGTGCTAAATCAGGCGGATTTATTATCTCGAGCAACCACAGTGAGTGAACTTTCTAAATCATTTTGGCTAAAGGGGCCAGATTTTTATTACTTGAGGAAAAGAATTGGCCAAAGGGCCAGCAGTAATTTTCTCACCCAGTGTGCAAAGATGTAACAACAACAACTATACTTGCCATAGATATTGGAGATATAATAAGCGGGCACAAGTATGTAAATAACTATGAGAAACTGATTAGAATTTTTTCATATGTGGTGAGATTCATTAAAATCTGCAAAAAACGAAATAGTCTTCATGGTTCAAATGAGGTGGATGAATTTAAATAGTATCTACTGTTGATATGCCGACTTAGTCAAAGGAAATCTTTTTGTGATGATATTAAATGTTTAATCAATAACAAGCCTTTAAACAAAAACACTAAATTACTCCAGTTGTCCCCATTTAAAAAAAACGGTATAGTGCGGGTAAGTGGGAGACTAAAAAATTCTTCATTGCCCTTTCCAACAAAACATCCGATACTTCTACCTAGTAGCCATCCATTTGTGAACACAATCATAAGGTATTACCATCGTAAAAACTTACATGCTGGACCATTGACGCTTCATAATATTCTACGAGATAACTTTTGGGTAATAAATGGAAGAAATGCAATCAAAAAGGTTGTGCATAATTGTGTTTTATGTTATCGTTGCCGTCCAGTAACTGAAACCCAAGTAATTGGATCTCTGCCTGTTCATCGTGTAGAACAATCATTCCCATTCAACGTTTCAGGAATTGATTATTGTGGCCCATTTTCTGTATCATAGCAAATTCGTGGTCGCGGTCCCAAAAAGATTTATTTAGCAATATTCATTTGCTTTTCAGTAAACGCTGTGCATTTGGAATTGGTGCCCGACCTGACCACTTCGGCATTTATTAGCGCCTTAAAGATATTCGTATCAGGACGATGTCGATGTTCGGTCATATATTCAGATAATGCGATGAATTTCATCGGAGCAAACGGAGAACTCAGAAATTTACTTCAAGGTTTCTTGTCTGTAAATTACAATGAAATGGTGCGAGAGGCATGTCGCCAAGAAGGTATAATGTGGAAACATATACCACCCCGATCGCCACACTTTGGTGGATTGTGGGAAAGTGCTGTTGAACAGGCAAAACATTACCTGCGACGTACAATTGGAAATTTAGTTCTAACATACGATGACCTTCATACAGTATGCTGCCAAACAGAAGCAATAATCAATAGTCGCCCGTTGACTCCTCTTTCGTCAGCCCCTAATGATCTTCGACCACTTACACCAGCTCACTTTTTAGGTGGCCGTTTGTTAACCACAATCCCGGAGCCGACAACACTTACTGACAACCAAACGTCATTAAAAAGATATCAAATTATACAATGGATACAGCAACAGTTTTGGGACAGATGGCGAAATGAATATTTAAAGATTTTACAAGCAAAAACTAAATGGTTAACGAAAATCTGTAACATTCCTATCGAGCACTAACACATTTTGAAAGCCAGCTTTCAAGGCGGGAGAATCTTTGAGTCATGTCGAATTTCATACAGGGTCTATTGCGAACAACAAAAGCAAAAAAGCAACTTTATTGCAGGCAGCACAAATTTAAAATAAAATAAGAAAACAAAATAATTTATGACTTACATATTGACAGCTAATTACTACACGCATTTACAATTATTTCAAAAAATTTAGCTTCGTGTACATGCATATATATATATATATATATATATATATATATATATATATATATATATATATATATATATATATATATATATATATATATATATATATATATATATATATATATATATATATATATATATATATATATATATATATTATATATATATATATATATATATATATATATATATATATATATATATATATATATATATATATATATATATATATTATATATATATATATATATATATATATATATAAATATATATATATATATATATATATATATATATATATATATATATATATATATATATATATATATATATATATATATATATATATATATATATATATATATATATATATATATACATATATATATATATATATATATATATATATACATATATATATATATATATATATATATATATATATATATATATATATATATATATATATATATATATATATATATATATATATATATATATATATATATATATATATATATATATATATATATACATATATATATATATATATATATATATATATATATATATATATATTATATATATATATATATATATATATATATATATATATATATATATATATATATATATATATATATATATATATATATATATATTATATATATATATATATATATATATATATATATATATATATATATATATATATATACATATATACATATATATATATATATATATATATATATATATACATATATATATATATATATATATATATATATATATATATATATATATATATATATATATATATATATATATATATATATATATATATATATATATATATATATATATATATATATATATATATATATATATATATATATATATATATATATATATATATATATATATATATATATATATATATATATATATATATATTTGTAATTGGATTGTATATTTTTTAAAAACATATTTTTCACTTACATTGTTACAGTCGAAAAGTGAAGTTGAATAAATTTTTATCGGAATTTAATCAATTGTCTTTTTAATTTGTTGGTTTTTTCTACATAGGTAGAAAAAAGTTGCCTCACCATTTTAGCTTTGTGCCAGGAAAAAGCTCCTGGCTCATCCATATGCTTTAAGCAGCTCTTGGTTATTTATGTATATTGGTTATATATGTATATTTACTTTACAATTAAATTTTTTTTTATTTAGATTTTTCCCATGTTTTTTATTATAATGGATAAAAAGACAGAAAGAATAGACAATTCTTTATTTCAATATATTAAGGAAAATGTATTTGATTTGGATCCAGCTATTTTTATAACAGACTATGAACATGCTACATATGAGAAAAAGTATTTGCAATATTTTTCCACGGACAAAGACAGTATGATGCTGGTAATCAAAACTGTTATAAAAACTAATTCATAAATTAAAGTGAACTACAATAATAGTTTTATATTATGAAAATTCACGCGAATTTTTAATTTTCTGACAACTTATATTATATTCACACTGCTATAGTTTAACGTGTTTCGGCAAATATTTTAAGAAACTAAACAAAGTTGTTTATACTACAATTTTATAAACTTTCTGTTTACAGCATGATGAATTCATAAAAGGTGTTAGCAAACCGGCAACAAAAAAATTTTTTTGAGTCCGAAATATTAATTATTTTGCGAAGTTATTAATTAGAATTTTAAATGTGTATGTACATTTTTCCATTTGAATTGAAAACTTGAACAAAAAACGAGGTTTTTAATACTTTTAAGCCAACACAAATCATAATTTTCAGAATACGCTGCTTGTTGTTATAGAAATGCTACAACCTTTTTTAATTTCGACTTTGTTTACGTATTTTGCCGCCATTACAAACTGTGTTCAATAAGCACTAAAATCAAAAATCGACTGAACATACATCAAGAAGTACTTGGAACCCTGCCTTTTACTGGTTTTTGAATGAGTTTAAATTTGAAACACGTAAATTTTTTGACAATTGATTATATGGGAAAACATCTAAAAATTAACGTGTTTGGCTCGTAAACACTTAAAATGGCAATAAACACGGTAGTGTGGATTGCCTATTACACTAAAAACTACAGTTTCAAAAATTTTCTTCATAAAATAAAACTTTTATTGTAGTGCACTTTACTTTAAGTTTTTTGAAACTATAGGTATAGTTTTTAGTGTAAATTGTCAGAAAATTAAAAATTGGAAAAACTTAAAGTAAAGTGAACTACAATTAAAGCTTTGCGTGTAAATTTTAATCTTCTTTATAATATAAATAAAATTATTTTATTGATATTAAGGTTTCATTTCTGTCAAGCCATTAGAAGGAATATGTGCAAACGAAAGACTCTGCTTCAATATATAAGATCCTCAAAGCAGGCAGCTCTGTTCTACCATAAATTAATGGCTCTCGCTTTACTTCCACCGGAATTAATAAGAACAGCATTTCTTGAAATAAAATGAAAAATTTTGTTGATGGATAGTGAACGTTATTTTGCAGTTGAATGGTTGAATCAGGTAATCAAACTTTTTGTAAATATAATTAAATATAAAATTATAAGTTATATGATGAAAAACGTTTTCGATCATTTTTTTTCGTGGGGAGTTATTTCATGCCGCCTTATATCCCACCTCAATCGGATCCAATAATATGCAAACATCATATTGAAGCAATTAAACTTGTGGCTTCTAAGATTATTCCCGTTGATTTAATATTTGTTTTTGGTGGTTTTAATTTACCTCACATTAGCTGGGAGTACTCAAGTGAATGTTTTTAATATTTACCCGTAGTAGTAGAAATATTTAATAATTTATCCGATGTATATCTTCACCAAATTAATGGAATAACAACTATTTAGATAAACTATTCAATTTGGTATTTGTGAATTAACCAAAGGAATGTACTAGATGTCGTGCGGATCCTGTTATATTGCCTGAGGATCATTATCATCCAAAGATTAAATAACACTAATTGGCTTCAACTGCTGTCTGCTGCGAATGTTATGTCGAATTGGCTTCAACTGCTGTCTGCTCCGAATGTTATGTCGGAGTCCGTGGACGATGTGGTTGATGCCTTTTACAAAATCATGTTCGAATATGTGAAAGAATGTATTCCTAAGTATATACCACGTTCTAAAAGGAAATCTTCGGGATTTCCAAAAGTCATGAAATATATATGTTCTGAGTCCACCAATGAGTCCGTAATTAGTGACATGTTTGCCGACTTTTTTGTATCCACATATTCCACTGCTTCATATGTCTACCCATACAAAATCGTTACTAGTCTAAATATATCACCATCTACAATAACTAACCGTCATATTTTTAATTGTTTGAAAAAATCTAAATCATCAACTTTCAGAGGACCTGAGGTCATTCCAAGCTGTGTTTTAATCAATTGTCCATCAGCTTTACCGATACCTTTCTCCATAATCTTAAGGCATCATTAAATTCTTTTCTTATCCCCTTGTTTAAATCTGGATATAAATCTGATGTTAACAGTTATAAAGGCATAGCAAAACTTAGTGATTTACCCAAACTGTTTGAAAAATGTATGATCGAGTGTCTTACTTACCCATCAAGTGTATCCTCTTTTATCTCCGCTTCAACATGGATTTCGTAAGGGTTGTTCTACTATAACCAATGTTCATCATCTAACAACATCAGTAAATCCATTATTCAACAATGGCTACCACACTGAAGTTATTTACACGGATTTTATCAAAGCATTCGACATAGTAAAGCATGTTCTCCAAATGAAAAAATTGGATCTATTATGATTTAACATTACTTACAGCTCTAGGATAAAGTCATATCTTGTATCTAGAACGCAATCCGTTATATTTAATAATGCAATCTCAGGAAAACTTATTTGCCCCAAAAAAACGTACCCACTACTTTTGCTCAGGATTATTGTGATTTAACTTGTTTTTTATATCACAAAATAAAGTTAATTATTCTGCAAAAAGTTATTTTTATATTATTTTTAATAAGTACGAACCCATATTTAAAAAATTATTGGAATTAAAGAAAATACAATTATAGCTTGTCTGTTGGTCACGTTTTTTTTTCTAATATTTGCAAAGTGTGACCGTACCCCAATACTTTGATGTATGCTGATGATTTCAAATATTTTTTAGTGTTAAACAGCCATCTTCCAAGTTCCTTTCCAAAAATTTCGACCGTAGAAAGTACTGAGATCAAAATAAGGACCAAGTTCTTAATAGGTATAATACAATCGCATTTGTAGGCAACCTTTTAGCTTGGCAATATTTTTTGTATTTCTAATATGGGAAAGAACTATTTTAGTTCTTGTTTCTAAGCTTTTATTTGATACCATAATTGCCCCACACAATAGGCCCTAGCTAAAAAAATTTCAGTTTTCCCAATTTGTTAGTACTTTTCCATCAAGACCTACCTGTAACCAAATTTAAACTTTCTAGCTATACTGAAAGTCCCTCTTACAAAGAAGGGGCACCCTAGCTTCCCCAGATATCATTTCCTTAATTGCTCATCAGGACCTACCTGTGTACAAAATTTCAGCTATACTGTAAATTTAGCTATACTGTAAATGCCCCATACAGAGAAAGGGAACCCTAGGCCCCTTACATGAACCGTTTTTAGATTTTTTTTAGTTAATTGCTCACCAAGACCTACCTGTATACCAAATTTCAGCATTCTGGCTATAGTGGAAGTGCACAATAATATTAGCGTGTCAGTCAGTGAGTGAGTGAGTCAGTAAATAAAATATTAACTTTTTACACCTTAATATCTCAGGAAGCTTTTACGGTAGAACTTTAAAATTTTACCTATTAAGTAACTTCTGTAGGAAGAGCTTATGTTTCAAGTTTCATTATTTTATGATTAAGTGGAGCAAAGTTATGAGAGGGTAAAAACTGCTCGAATGGTTTCATGTAAATAGGCGCACTGTGTGGCCGGAAATTGGCCTGGCACACTATCGTGCACCTAGATAAGTAAACATTTTTGTTCCTTAATTTCCATCGTTTTAACCATTTTTCCAACTGGGGTATATACTCTTGCAGTTTGCGGGAAGCTTCTTGATGGCTTTTGTGAACACTTAGAAAAGCTGTATCATCAGCGAATGTTGATATGTGTATGTTACTGATTACCGGCAAGTCAGAAGCATATATCACATATAATACTGTACCAAGAATGCTGGCTTGGCGAACTCTGGCTTCAATTGGTTGCGGAGGGCTTAGAAAATTACCTTCCTTAACAACAAATTTTCGCTCGGTTAAGTGGCTTTCTAAAAGCTTAAGGGTGTTTGCGTGCAGGTTTTGCTTTAAAGAGCGCAGAACAATATTTATTTTCATCGAAGGTTTTTCTAACCACGTTTACGAATCTATGTGTTTGTTAGATCGTGCTATGTTCTCTCCTAAAACCGAACTGGTGCTCTAGAATGCATCCAGTACTATTCAGTATGGGTGTTAGCTTACTCATAAGTACCTTTTCAAACCTTTGTATGATCTTTGGCTGTTTTAGGTTTCAGGGTAATCAGCGAAAGCTTCCATACTGCGGTGAAGCATTTGATGCGCAAAATACCGTTAAAAATAAATAGAATAAAATCCTTTTTGCAGTATAGGGTAGCTTTAAGAGCATTTTATTGCTTATATTATGACCATTTGGAGCTTTTTTCGAATTTAAGACCGCAATACAGTGTTCAATCTCACGAATATTGGACCTCAAGGTAACATCAGGGGTCTAATTACTGCTTTCGAAATCGAATGAACTATCGAGCAAAAATAAAACTCGATACCTATCGAGTTGCCTTATAATGGCATTCGATCGGTATCGAAACTAGTTTTCATACTAATTGTAAAAGATTTTATTAAATTTGTAACAGAGTGGCAACACATGTTTACATGAAATATAAACAAAACAAAATACAAGTAATATAAGTAAAAACTAGAATCTTTTTATTTTAATTAAAAGTTTGCATTTTATAGAAAATGGATTAACAAATACTGATGCTTTCATATTTATCTTCGTCTGAGTCAGAAGATGAACATGGCTTTTTACGTATTAGGAAACAAATGCGGGATAAGAGCGACGTTCTATCCTTGCCAACAAGAATGTAACAAATTTAGTATTTGGGATCACATAATTTGTTAACTGTGAATTTTTTTTAGATTTAAGCAGGGGTTCAGATTCAATTATGTCTTATCGCAATTAAATTTTTCTGGGCACATGTTAATGGCAGTGCGACCAACGCTACAGTTAGCCGCAACACTTTCCCTTCTGGCTACTGGCTTCTTTCATCATGTTTCTTGCTAAATTCGGGTGTTCGGACATAAACTCTGCCAGTATTTCTTTTTGCTTTCAATTTATATTTTTCACACTTATCCTGAAATGTACACCATAATTGCAATTGTTTTAACTCAAAACATAAATAAAACTTACATTTTTCACGGTTTATTGTTTGCCGTAAAAATTACGAAAACAATTGTTATGTTTACGATTGACGTTTTGGTATCGAACAATGTTTGCAAAGAAAACGCTCGATCGATGACTCGCTATCGAAAGCCATCATCTCAAATGTTATTTATTTTTGTTCGATATCGAATGCCATAATCCCAAAAAAAAAAATTTCGATCTAATTAGCTCGATATCGAAAGCGGTAATTAGATCCCAGGTACAGGGAATACTTGTTGCAGCTCAACTATAGTATCAGACGTATTTGGAGTAAATACTTTTTGCAAGTGGCTAACAAATAGAGTTTTCAGTTCCTGCACAGTCTCTATTCGAACCTCGCAATGGAGTCTTATATATTAGCGGTCTTTTGAGGCTTCTGGCCGCGTCAGAAATTTTTTAAGTGCAGACGTTTTTTGATATTCTAGTAGTGATTTAAGTTGTTTCGTACATTCCTCCAGCCTATATTTTACCTGAGAGGATCTGTAGCGTTGCCATTCGCTACGAACTCTTATTTTTTCTGATAAAATCCATTCTGCATTTGCTGAATTGACTTTATTAATTTTTGATTAGCAATAAAAGTAAAAGCAAAAATCAGCACAGAATACATATTTTAGAAATATGACAAATTAATTAGATGTGTTCATTAATTAAAGAAGAAACTAAACATGATATTTTACAGTTAGCTTTTTTTATAGAAATATGTATCTACATATGTAGGTACATAATACTTTTTATCTTGTTTATATATTATTTATATAAAGGCTTTGTGTTCTATCTATGTTTTAAATTTCAGGCAGACATTGCCCCTCTGCCCCTACTGGTCGTAGTTTTGTAAAATGACAAAGCGCTTGTGTTGTTTTGTATGCAGATCTATGTTTTAAATTTCATCAAAATCGGTTAAATAGTTCCGGAGAAGCAGAAATCGTCCCTCTGCTCGCCTCTTGGTCCTAGTTTTTAAAATATATAAAGCGTTTGTATTCTTTTAGACGTATGTTTCAAATATCCTCAAAATCGGTTCAACCGTTTAGTCGATAAAGCGTAACAAACGAACAAAGTTACTTTTGCATTCCGACGGTGACGGACGGGAGGACAGACTGTCTGGAGGGCAGAAAGATGGACTGTAGGGCGAACAGCGTACTGACGTTAATAGGATTTTGTTTTTCTGTTGAGTACGGAACCCTGAAATTCTTGCTTAAATAGATCCTTGCTTTATACCCTATTCTATGTCCGTTTAGAGGTTCCATTTTATTGAAAAAATTTTAAAAATCGGACCGGTGGTTCCGCAGACTACCCCTTACAAACATATAAACATACAAACTTTTCCTCTTTATAATATTACATCACCAGAAGATTTGTAACGCGACCCCTTGGTGTGATGAGACGAGATCACCAGAGCGTGTGATTAGCGTTGTAGTCACCGGTGGCCATAAAGCGTGGGCCTAGTGAATTAAAAAATATATTATGTTGATTTTCTGTAATAGAGTACATGGGACGAGAGTAAATTGATGAAATCACCAGGTTTTGATGGACAGCTTCAATGCAGGTGTTAGTTGGTAGTTATTAGATAGTCTTCACAATGGTCACTCATTAAGTAGTGTTTTAATCGTGATTTTATTAGTATAGCCGAGCCACCACAAGCTCCGTTCTTTTTAAAAAAGCTTCAGAGATAAGCACAGCATCAGTTTGTTTATCCATCATGAAGTATTCGACTTCGAGTATTTGTATTTAAGCCTGGAGCTTTTTTCGAGTTTCAGCCCGCAATATAGTGTTCAATCTCACGAATGTTCAACCTCAAAGTAACATCTGGTATAGCGAGGACGTATTTGGAGTAAATACTTTCTGCAAGCGGTTTACAAACAGAGTACCTTTTTCAGCGTCAGTTCTTGCCCAATCTCCACTCGAAGTTCACAATAGAGGCTTATATATCACTGGTCTTTTGAGGCCTCGGGCTGCTCTCCATAGCGAATAGTCTGTTTGAGGTGTTGCGTCGAGCCCATTCAGAAAGTTTTGAAGAGAAGCGGTTTTTTGATATTCTAGTAGAGTTTTCAGCTGTTTAGTACATTCCTTCAGCCTAGATTTTAGCTGAGGGGATCTGTAGCGTTGCCATTCTCTACGAACTCTTATTTTTTCGGATAAAAGCCGTCCTACATCTGCTGAAAAAATTTTATTATATCTCACCTGAAGAGTTGTAGTAGTAGCATTTAGAGCAGCTTGCTTAAGGTTTGCCTCAAACATTCTAATAGAGTCATCTATGTCAGCAGGCGTTTTTAATGGAATATTTTCTGGGCAATGAGTACTGAAATATTTTTTGTATTTCAACCAATTTATACGTGTGGTTGTCATCGTTAAATCACAAGTGGGTGAATATGTTGTATGTGAATATATAGTGACAATAGTTGGTGAGTGATCTGAAGACAAATATAAAGATGCTTCAACTTGGATCATTTCGCTGGGCACACCCTTTACCACTCCAAAGTTAATAACATCAGGTATTTTTCGGCGATCTGTTGGCCAGTACGTTGGCTACCCACTTGATATAACATTTAACCGCATTTTTTAAATTGTGTCAAACAAAACGCGACCCTTTGGCGTGATGGGGCGAGATCCCCAGAGCGTGTACTTAGCGTTGTAATCACCGGCAGCCAAAAAGCGTGGGCCTAGTGAATTAAAAAATCTACTATATTGATTTTCTGTAATAGAGTACCTGGGAGGAGAGTAAATTGATGAAATCACCAGGTTTTGATGAAAAGCTTCAATGCAGATGTTAGTTGCTTGAAAATAGTCTTCACAATGATCACTCATTAAGTAGTGTTTTAATCGCGATTTTATTATTATACCCGAGCCACCACAAGCTCTACCTTGGGGGTCGTTTGTGTCGTAGAGAGTATATCCATTAATTTTAAAAAAACTTCTAGCAGTCAAGTGCGTCGCAGAGATAAGCATAACATCAATTTGTTTATCCATCATCTAGTTCGTTTTTATGTTGGCGGATGTCGTTTGGGTTCGAGAAACAGATTTTTTAGTTCATGCTTTCTTTAATTCAGCCTGCAGTAATGTGGACTGCATGTTCAACACTTCCTACATCATGCAGGTCATGTTGGTTGTAAAAAAATTTACTGTTTGTATTAAATTTTCTATTTAAGCCTCAATGATAGGTAATAGGTTCAGCTTAGGTGTGATTACGTCTTTTAGACAAAGATGGCTTAACATGTACATAGACTCAATTGCTACACTTTTTAATTTCTGAATCATCTTTCGGCTTATCACAATTGGCAGAGTTGATCTCAGTATGTGTTGGTGTGGTCATATTCTTGGTGGCAATTCAGGCATTCGATGGGCCCTGCTCGCTTGTGTGGTTCCTCTACGGTAACTCGTTGGTGCAGCAAAGCTATAAATGGAGTGTACTTCATTATTTTTTAGTTTCATGTCCATGGTTGCAGTTGTACACGAAACAGTGCTTGGGGACTCGCTCTATATTTTTAATGTTAGTAAAATTTTTTTTAATAATTGAGTTATGAATTTTTAGTCGAACTGTATGGCTTTATTTAATTAGTTTGGCTAAATCTCGTTTTCAATTTAATATTTCGATGAAATTATTTTTTTTACTTAAGAAAGAAATTCTAAAGCATGTAAATATTGAACATTCAAAGAAAAATTTGGATGTACGGAATGTTCAACTGGCAGCTATTTCGAGACTACCACAGTCTACTCATCAGAGCCCTTTACCTACACTGCCAGCGACGGCAGAAACAACACCCTAGCGAAAATCCTACTAATTTTAGTAAGCTCAATTAACACACTTTGCCGCCATTTCGCGGCGAGTCGCACCTATTATTAATGAACTTTTTTCTAAATGTTTGGAACTTCACTAACTGTCTTTTCTTAGCATGTTCAACTATTTTAAGCTTTTTTCATTTCGGTCTTACCAGCGTGGAATATCATCGATATTTTCAATGCTGGGATTTTACTAAATATTTATTTTGTCCAAGTTTTTTGTGTACGGTTCCAAAAAACGTGGGGAAAATAAACATTAAAAAAAATCCCAGCATTGAAAATATAGATGATATTCCACGCTGGTAAGACCGAAATGAGATAAATTAAGCAAAGTGCGACTTTGGATGGCACACGAAGGGTTCCGTGCGAATACACATATGTATGTATATTATTTTTCGTTTTTGCAACCTTTTTTTGCAGTTTTTCGTTGTGCTTTTTTGTTTAATTTTAGTTTTTTATTTTTTAAATATTTTTCCGTTGTTTTTGGCGATTTTTTGTTTTTTGCTGCTTTTTTAATCTTCGTGATTTTTTCGTTATTTTCTGGCGATTTTTCACTTTTTGACGATATTTTTAGTTTTAGCGATTAATTTTAGTCGTTGCGATTTTTTCAGTTTTGGCGCTTTTTTTGGTTTTGGGGATTTTTTTCTGTTTTGTGTAATATTTTCAGTTTTAGCAATTTTTTTTTTTGTTTTTTGCGCTTTTTTCGTTTTGGTGATTTTTCCACTTTTTGCGATTTTTTTTGTCTTTTGATGATATATTTAGTTTTAACGATTTTTTATGTTCTAGTGGTTTTTTTCGTTTTGGCGAATTTTTTCGGTTTTTTGCTTTTTTTAGTTTTTTGGCTATTTTTTTAGTTTAGGTGATATTTTGCGTTTTAGGGATTTTTTAATTTAGGTGTTTTTTCCTTTAAGCGCTTATTTCATTTTAGCGTTTTTTCGTTTTGATATTTTTTAAATTTTGGATTTTTTAGTTTAAGCGTTTTTTAAAATTTCAAGATTTTAACCCTTATGGTTTCCAAGCTACAGCAAATTGTGTTAATTACATAGTCAAAATTATATTAGCTGATAGAATGCCCTTTTAATTTTATTGTTTTAAATATCGGTGTTAATTGGTGTTGTATATTCTATAGACTACACCAATTAGCACTAACTTTGAATATTTAAAGTGTTTATATATAAGTGTCTGCATATTGCATTAGTATTTCAACATTTTTCGTTGCTCCCTTTATAACACCCTTAAATTTTAACTGTCATATATTTGTTGTTGTAGCGGCCAAGTTTTACATATTCTGTGAAATGTTCAGGTCCGTAGCTCTTACGGTTCCCAAGAAAACATTACATTAGTATTTTAAATTTTTTCGTTGATCGCATTAGATCACCTTTAATTTTCTAATTTTTAGTTGTCATATATTTGTTGTTGTAGCGGCCAAACTCCTATGAAAATTGCAGGTCCGTAGCTCTTACGGTTCCCGAGAAAACAGCCTGTGAAAGACAGACAGGCGGACAGCGTAGCGAAAACAATAAGGCTCTTTTACACTTTTGGTGTACCTAAAAAGCTTCAAATATTTGAACATGCTAACAAAAAAAGACATTTAGTGCAGTTCCGAACATTTAGAATAAAGTTCATTAATAATAGGTACGACTCGCCGTGAGGTGGCAACAAAATCTGTTAATTGAGCTTACTAAAATTAGTAGGGTTTTCGCTAGGGTGTTGTTGCTGCCGTCGCTGGTAGTGTAGGTAAAGGGCTCTGATGAGTAGACTATGGTAGTCTCGAAACAGCTGTCAGTTCAACCTTCCGTACATCAAAATTTTTCTTTGAATGTTCAATATTTACATGCTTTAGAATTTCTTTGCTAATTAAAAGAAATAATTTGATTGAAAGATTAAATTGAAAACGAGCTTAAGCCAAACTAATTAAATACCTTTGGATAAAATTTTTCACTTTAAAATTTTTAATTAGTAGGCCCGCTTTTACATCTTCTGGATCCACATATGAATCTATACCTTTCACTACTACCTGGAGGCCTTTCGTACTTTTTAGTTGGTATGTGTTAAAATTTTTATTTTGAGTTTCAAACTCTGAAACTGCAGTACGATAATCACACAAAAAAAAACGTAATTCTGTTTATTCCGAAAAGCTTGCTAGCTGCAATTTAGAATCGGTTGAAATATTTATGGATTTGGGCATTTTATTAGATTCAAAACTAAATTTTGTACAACAAGCAAGTAGCGTTTTGGCTTTCATTAAAAGATGGTCGAAGGAACTACAAATTACATATTGATCGCAAAAGTCCGTTCAAAAACAAACATGGAAGACCATGCCGGACTTCCGTCATACTCAACAAGATTAGCAGAGGTTAACTTACCAACTTCAAAAAGCCGAACAATAATGCTAAATGTGTCTTTTATGTTTAATCTTAGCATCTGCTGTGAATTTTTACTGAACAACTTAGCTTTTAACATTCCAAAACGCTCATTACGATCTTTTAAACCTTTATATGTTAAAACTGATTGTATGTACTAACTTTGCTATGTATGTCTAATCCGCTAAGAAAATTATGCTGTTGCTTTAATGGAATGTATAATTTTTTTGATTTTTCTCAGTGTTTATACCCATAAACGGAATATCATTTTATATTTACATAATTAAAGTTAGATTACTTATTTGTTAATTTGTATTATTGTGGTATGTGATGGAAATCGTTCGATTTGAAATCGGCGCCGATTTTAAAAACAAATCCTACAGAAAGATGACTTATTTACCCGTTTTAATGTTTTCAAGGCTTAATCGAAGTTTTTCGATACAAAACAATAAAAAAACGTAAATAATTCAATTTTGGTAATGAAACATATCAGCTGTGTTCGTTTACTCGAAATTCTTACTACTTTTACTACAATTGGAAAAATTTGTTTACTTTTTGTATTGAAAATGTCCAGCTGTAGTTAAAATAGTAAATTGTAGTAAGTAAACATATTGTTTCTACACATTGTTCGATTACACTAGTTAACAAATTTTCAACTTTTTGCGATCACCTCAAAAATAAAATGTTTTGTAACTTACTTTGGGGTCGCTGAACACGAACAGTTTTCGAGATATTCGCGAAAAATGTTTTTTCTTGCAGTTTATAAAGCTATTTTCAAAAATTTTGAGAACTGCTTATTTGAATTACGAAAATTTTGCACTGCTGCATAGATATGTGTTGATCGGATTAAAATTCACTCAGTTACAGGGGTTTAGATGTGAAAAAACTTTATTTTTTCCACGTTTTCTGAAAATTTACTATTTTAAGTTGCTCCAAAAGGCAAAAAATTTTTTTGTAATTTATTTTCGACCCTCATCTTAAACAACATTTTGTTCCAAATATAGCAAGCATTAAATTAGTTACATCGGAAAAAATATGAGAAAGTTACAACATATTTAGTGAACACATCAAAATTTCAATTTTCATTGGTTGGTCCTCAGGTCAGTACGAGTTTTTGCTTCCATTCCATTACTTTTACTCGTTTGAAAAAAAGGTCAACATATCGCATATCAAAGTTACCAAAGTTATGTGTAGTTTTCAACACTGTATTCAGATTTTTATAATTTAAGATTTTTTGAAAGACTTACGGCAAAACAAGTGGAAAGATGGTGCTATGTGGTGGTTTGTGCATATTAAATTGTTTCTTAATGCTCTAAAATCGTTCATTATTGATATTTTCCAATGAAATTTTGCAGTTATATAGGAATTTACGTAGTTAATACTCAGCAAGAATAGAAAACTATGATTTGCTTCTGAGAACCATTAGAACTACTAAGAAAGTTCCAACAAATCTCAAGATTAGGTCGATTTCGAAAGGGTGCACTGCACGCCCACCAAAAATTGGAAATTCGATTAAGACTAAAGACTAAAAAGGGTTGATTGATGTATTTCCAAAATATTTAATTCTGTCCCACTGGCATTTTTCTTATACTCGTACTTCATACAAATTTTTTTATTAAAATTCAAATTCAGATGTTTTCACTAAATCTATTGTAACTTTCTAACTTTTTGCCCGATGTTAACCATTTTACTTTTTTTACGTTGAGGACAAAATTTTATTTAAAATATGGGTCAAAACAAAAATTTTGAATTTTTTTTTGCTTTAATGGAGCATTTTAATTGGGTAAATTTTCTAAAAACGCAAAAAATACAATTTTTTCATATAATGGGTGATTTTATAAGAACTATCGGAAAGTAAAAAAAAAACACATAAAATTCAGAGAAATGCATGAAATATTTATTTGGATCGATAGTTGGGTCGATATAATTTAATGTTTGAAGATTATTTCATGCAAATGTTGGCCGCGGCTGCGCCTCAAATGGTCCATCCGCTTAGTCCAATTTTGGCATACTCTTTCCAACATTTCGGCCGGTATCTCACGAATAATGTTGGCAATGTTGGCTTCCAGTGCGTCAATCGAAGCGGGCTTGTCGCTATAGACATTAGCCTTAACATAGCCCCACAAAAAATAGTCTAGAGGCGTTAAATCGCACGATCTGGGCGGCCAATTGACTGGTCCCAAGCGTGAAATAAACTGTTCACCGAACTCGCCTCTCAATTGGTCCATTGTTTCGCGTGCTGTGTGGCATGTGGCACCGTCTTGTTGAAACCACATGTCATGCAAGTCAAGCTCTTCCATTTTGGGCAGAAAAAAGTTTGTTATCATCGCACGGTAGCGCTCACCATTCACAGTAACGTTGTGATTCGCATCATCTTTGAAGAAATACGGCCCAATGATGCCGCCAGCCCATAATCCGCACCAAACGGTTGTTTTTTGTGGATGCATTGGTAGCTCTTGCAATGCTTCTGGCTGCTCTTCACTCCAAATACGGCAGTTTTGCTTGTTCACGTATCCATTCAACCAGAAATGAGCCTCGTCGCTGAACACAATTCTTCGATAAAAAACTTTATTAACAGAGCACGCATTTTGGTAATAAAATTCAATAATTTGCAAGCGTTGTTCGTTTGTAAGACGATTCATGATTAAATTATAGACCAAACTGAAGATGTTTGACAGTGACACAAGATACAAAACGTGCGTGAGCTGTCAAAACTAGTGTTGCCAAAAAGATAATAGCAAAAAAATCACTCGTTATAAAGGCTTGTAACTATGGTTTTTTCCCGGGATTTCCCGTCCCGGGAATCGCTTATTTTCGTTTCCCGCTTTCCCGGCAACTTTATCCGGGAATTCCCGGGATTTAAAATATATTCATACACATAAAAAAGTACTGATTTTGGTACCCAAAAATCCTTTTTTTTTAATTGTTATCGTTCATCATTATATAATATCTATGTAAGGGGAAAGAAACCAACGATGGCTCAAAGTGTACAATAGTTTAGATTTAACTGCCTTTTTGACTTAACTGCACAAAATTATTAATTTTTGTCACTATTCCTTAAAATCCCATTCAATTTCGTTTGTTAAGTGCACTTTCTATACCTGCACTTTTAGCATAAACGATTTTAACTTTTTAATTTAATTAAGTGCAACTGCAATGTTTTCAATAGCACCAAAATGCACGATAATTAGATATTCAGAAAACCTTTATGCACGTTTTTTTGATGCGTTCAAAGACGAAGAAAATGGGGAAATAGATATTAGAGGGCTGCAAAGTGTACTCAAATGTATTCGTAGAATGTTCTCGTATGAATTTCGTGTGTGCATAGATGTATGTTCTTATTTATATTCTTATGTACATATGCATGTTTATGTGTGTACATACATAGCCACGACGAAATATACATATAAACATAGATATATACATACATATACAGAAAAAACATGCATGCATACACACACAAACATACATACTAGTACTTGAGAGTATATTCGTGCAACCCTCTAATAGATATTACTTCAGATAACGTTGATGAAAGAGAAGACTTTCGATGCAACTTTAAACGCAGCTATTAACAAAGCAGCTGAAATTATTTGAAGACAGCTAAAAAAAGAGAAATATTGATAATTTGTATAACGTCCTCTTCTATCCGAGCAACTTCTGTATAGGGCGAAGGGCTTTTCTCAACAACTGAAAATTGTGTTACTTGAATAAGAAACCGATTGTGAAATGCAACAATTAATACATTATCGAAGTTCAATATTAAATGCCAATGGTCTGGCGAAAGTTCAAATGCAAAATATGGTATCTTTTTTATGAAATGCAACAACAAAATACTAAATTTTATAAAAAAAGATACGGTATTTTGCATCTGCGCTTTCGCAAACCATTTGCATCAAACATTGAAATTAGCCATTGACTGTTTTAAAAAGTCATTTGCAACAAAGAATATAAAAATACAAATTTTCTAAGGGCAGAGTATTTATATTATATACCAAGAAGTAAAGGATTGAATTTAATATTCTAAGATTGCAAGATTTATCCTATACAACTTTTTAATAGCTCTTTTGATCACTTCTGCCTTTTGACAACCATGTAATCAATGATTTTACTGATGATTTGTAAGTTCTCTTTTTGTTCGGTCTAAAAATAGTTTTCAAATACGAAGTTTTCTTAAAATTGCGATAAAAATATTGTATTTTTTCTAATAATTTACTTTGAATCTTTTTGTCTCATATGTTTAGAAACTGTTTTGTTTGTAAACTACTTTTAAAATAAAGCTCAGTTTTAAATAAAGAATGATTAATGATTAATTTTGCTCATATGAAAATCAATGGATTCTGGAAATTAGCATTTTTGGTAAATATTTTATTGAGTTGTTCAATTCCCGGGATCCCGGGAATTTCTTTTTTATTTCCCGCTCTCCCGGGAAACATAAAAAAGCTCGGGAATAAAAAAACCCTACTTGTAACTCAGTGAATTTTTATCTAATCAACAAATTATAAATATGAACTGAAAGAGGAAAAACATATCTAAGCAACAATGCCAAATTTGATAAATTCAAGTAAACATTACTCAAGATTTTTGGGAATATCTCTACAAACTGCAAAAAACTCGCGAATAAAAATAAATGAATGCCATATCTAATTTTTGAGGTAAATTTTTTTGTGAACTAGTGTTATCGATACAAAAGAACGAATACTTTAATTTTCGGTCTACTACTTCTACATAAAAAAATCGTTTTATTGAGTTAGTTGACATTAAGTAAACTTACATATACTATTACAAGTACTATTAAGTCTATAAGAAGAAGGCTTTCCAGTTGTAATTCTTCTAAAGAAGAAGTTGATAGATAATGAATAGCGTCCTATACCCAAACTTGAAAACGATTGCGCAGCGGTACTTTAGTTTCAGTTTTGTCGCATCTGAGAGACGATTTTCCACAGCAGGTTTGGTTCAAACATACTTGTGAAATCGCCTTCCTTTGTTTTTAGACAAAAATCGTATTAATATTGATTTAATATACTGATAACTTCTGTTCCTGTAATGTAACACAACTTATATATTATTTATTTTACCCTTAATTTAAATTCATTAAGAGTATTACCGATCCAATTAATCGATACTTTTTTTGAGTATCGGTATCGTATCATATCCATGCAACTTTTTTTACAATTATTTAATACAAAAATGCCAATGATTAAAAATATTGTTGCAAATGCGTCTTTGTAATTTATTCATTTATGAAGAGATTGTTTTCTTTTTTAACCAAATGTCTTATTTTTTTGTGGTTGTCCTCTTTTTCTCAAAATGGAAATGGCAACAATATACGTAGCGTTTTTTTAGATCCGTCCACGATCCCTTCTTTACGTTGTGTTGCCATGCTTTCGCGTCTACATGCGAAAATATCTTAACTATATACATATGTGGGAAGTTTCATTAAGAGATCTAGAAGGGTTCACGAATTACCGAATTACTTCCAATATTAAATAGCTTTTTAGTCTAATCTGTGCCCTAGTATATTGGTGAGGAGAGTAGTGTGGTGCCTGCTAGTACCTAATTATTTTTTTGCTTTTAGTACATTATCTGTATCATTAATATATTTCATTACCATAAAACCTTTTAACTTGAAAATTATTTTATTTATATTTTTTAAACGTAATAATGGTTTCAATTACGATTAAATGGTAAAATTAATCGCGAATACGCTTTTCATGAAGTTGAAACCCTAGTTTAAAGGTAATGCCATGTTCAGACTTACAGTGTAAATCATCCTAATCGTGATTAAGTGCTAATTACCTCAAAGAGCGCTATCACCTCGAGCGGGTTTCCCATATATGTACATAATCACTTCAAATTGACATGATTAAAATTTAATAATTTCGTTAAGCCCGTGGAATGACCTGAACATACCTCATGCTGCCTATGGTGTAGCAACGACTATTAAAATAATAACAACAAAGCGTCATTTGTAATTAATATTATCAAAAATTAAGAATATTTCAATCGAAAATAATCAAAATGAATAAGAAAATAATTCTTTCCATTTGTAATAGTTCCAAGAACTATAAATTTGCTTATTTTATTTACAATAAGCTTAATCACCTTAAATCTACTATGAACGGTTTTGTTTAAAATTTTTTTGATTTTGCTTAAACGCCAAAAAAAACTACGCAGGCGGCTTGTTAAACACACTTTTTTCATTTGCACACAGGCTACACAACATTGGCTCGTAAAAGAATAGACTTTTCACTTTAATTACTAATTTATATTTTAATTTAACATGACGACCTCACTCTATAGAAATTTTATAGCAAATGAACCAATTTCACAATAAAATATACGAGCAGATTGCCACAGATTCGATACGGCAGTCAAAATATCTAAAGTTTTTTATTTTTCTCTTTAAACGGCTTGCCAAACACAATAACATCGCCACGGATTACACAAAAGGCTTGTACAAACGTAAAGTTCTGCCATGTTTGGCAAGCATGAATAGACTATGCTTGCCAAACATGGCCGTTCAAACACGATTAAAACCTCAAGCCTGAACATAGTATAACTTTTGAGGTAAAATAAATGTTTCCGGCAATAATTATAAAAGTTGTATACATTTTTCTTGTTTTATTTATATAATTTGGTTGCCATTAAATCTAAGCCATTTAAAAAATACTTCATTTTTGTCTTTTTTCACAAATTATCATCTGTCGGTTCAATCAAACGAATGAACGCTCTCACGAGATCGATGTTTACTCACGCATGAGTTTTTCAATCCATTTACAAACAAATGTGCACACACGCACGAATCAAAAATTGTTTAACACGAAAAGATGTTTACACTTATAATGTACACTTAAAAAAGATTGTACATAAATAGTATGAAAAAAGTTCATAATCTATTGTTCATATATTTTATTAATTTATAAATAAAAAACAGGAATTATTTCATTCGCACTATGAATTTACTTTTTAATAAATTTATTTATGAAATCGAAGATGCTTTGAAAAATATTTTCAACTTTTCTGTCAACAAATTTCAAAATGTTTGCTGTAGTTATATAAAGTAAAAATACAGTTTGTTTAAAATAGCCTGTTGGCAGAAAGGAAGGACTTATGCCTAATACAACAGACTATACAAGTTCAAAACTGAATTTTTTTAAATATATTTATTAAGAAATATGAATTAATTTAGGTAAAAACTACTAACTTCAATGAAAAAAATTTGGAAAAAACTTCATGTTTTATGTTGTACAAACTTAGTTTGTACACATAGCATTTACGAAAAAATTCATTGGATATAAGTAATATTTTTTTCTGTGTACAAAGAATAGAGTACTTTCAACCAATTTCATTTAATTTTGTCCCAAAAAATTTTGAAAGCCACAACCACAGTTATATAGTATTTTTTTGCTGCTGTTATAATAATTAATAATTTCTTTAGTCACGAAATTTGTTTCAACATATCTTTCTACAGCACATATGCATACCTGTTTTTGTACATTATTAGGGAGTGTTTTTTTAATTTTTCACAAATATTAGAACCGGCCTTAAACAAAGAATGCTGCAATGCTGTCGGTTGAGACGAACATTTTCTTTGGCCAGAACTATTTTAGGACGAAGTTCCCTATTGATTCTTATGAAGCTTTCTATACACATTCTCTTCCTATGAAAACCCAATATAGTCCCGAGAAAAGTCGGCAGTGCAACGCCAGGTTAAAGTAAATATTATTAATTAAATGGTTTTATTTAGCTTACCGTGTTTGTGGGGTTTGGTTCAAATTTAATAATTGGATATTTACCCCCTTCCTGTTGACCGATTCATATGAAATTTGGTAGGCGCCTTTATTTTTGATGATAATTTATTGTTGTGATTAGAAAATTGGAATGCGCCACGCCCATAAAAAGTAATATTTAGTTTTAGACTCTTTCTGTTAACCGATTAATCTGAGATTTGGTAAACACCTTAACTAACGATGTCTATACAATTTTGTATTTAAAAAAGGGGGCGACACCGCGCCCATAAAAAGTAATACTTAATATTAGCCTCTTTCTATTAACCGATTGATCTAAAATTTGGTAAGCACCTTTATATTTGATGACTATACACTTTTTAGATTAGAAAAGTGGGCTACGACACACCCACAAAAAGTAATACTGCATTTTACCCCCTTACTCTTGACCGATTGATCTGAAATTTGGTGAGCATCTTTACCTTTCATGACAATACAATTTTATGCTGGCGCAGCCTACGCCCATGAAAAATAGTACATATTTAGATTTGCCTTCTTCCTGTTGACCGAATAATCTGATATTTGTTGAGCTCCTTTACTTTTAACCGTTGATCTGATGACGATACGACTATGTGTATTCAATATTATTGAGGATCAAAGAAAAAATGGCGAGAAAATGGTGAATTAGTTATTTCTTTACAAACACCTCAATATGGATATCAAATGAAAGGGTTTGGCTAGTAGAATACAAAATGCAATAAAAAAAGTCCAATTCCAAAATAGCGGCCAGATGTGTTCATGATTAACGTCAGTACCTGCCTTTACGGTGTCCTCATGACACAGAGTGAAGTTGAGTGTTCACCACCACCCCCGAGCTACCCCGAAGGCACACCTGTGTGACTAGCAAGGTAGCAACTTCTCATGCATGTTCAACCACCATGCATAAACACCTTGTTCGAGTGTTTGAGCTATCTAATCTCTACTACATCAGCAGCGATATACACAATAGAGGGCAGCACGAATATGCTCTCAAGTACTCGGATGTATGTTTGTGTGTGTATGCCTGCATGTTTTTTCTGTATATGTATGTATGTGTATATGTATATATGTATGTTTATATGAATATTTGGTCGTGCCTATGTATGTACACACGTAAACATGCATGTGTACATAAGAATATAAATAAGAACATTCATCTATACACACACAAAGTTCATACGAGTACATTCTACGAATAATTTTGAGTACACTTCGCAGCCCTCTAATACACAAGGTATCCGGGAAACCCGAAGCAGGCCAGGTAGTTTATAACAAATGTGTAGACACCGCTATGCAAAATATTCTCCTTCTCCCGCGCACAAAGCACTACCAATGCAGCCTCTGTTGGTTTAGCAACAGAACAAAGAGGCTTTCCGTTGGTGCACCGAAGTCCGACCAGCCACTAGCACTGGGCCAGCATCAGTCTTTAAACCAACTCCTCTCCCAGCGATTTTGGTAGCAACCACAGCCACCACGTGAGCTCCCGAAGGAGACCTCACCAACACCCAGCCGCAGAATCATCCTTCCTCTTGAGGGTGAGACGAAGTCCGCCACGAACATCATCCCAGATGATGTCGCTTAACGGCGAGCATCATCACTTTAACCCTCTGGAAGGCAGGTCATCTGTGGGGAAAGTGGTTCCCGTGGTACCAGTTCATGCTACTGGTAAAGCCGCAAAAGAAAACCCCTAGAGGTTAACTTTCTACTGACTTTGGTCTTGGGTAAACCATAGGTGCCCTTTCACCATCTTACTGACTAGCGTAGGCAAGCCTACTTCCTTAAATAAATATATGCACGCCCGTTGCTCTGTTTTCAGAGATTGGGTAGTAACACATAAGTTTTAGGGGTAATTGGCCAAAGGTAATGTCAGCAAAAATCAATTACCCTATCCCCACACTATCAAGGCTAGTATTATCACCAAGATGTATAAACCGTACTCCCCGAGGGGAAATAGCGGCCAGTACAAAATGTATATACATACATATGTATATTGCCAGCCCCCTCAACATGGGTACTAAATGAAAGCGCTTGGCTAATAGAATGCAGTACGCCATGTAAAAGTCCAAGCTACTAAATGAAACAAAATGCCAGATCATAGAGTTTTTATTATTTATTTTTTATTTTATTAATAGATTTTTATAGTTCATATAAGTATAAAGCTTATATCTCTATTATATAAGTTATAATGTATATTTGGCATAGCATTATTGCTGTAAGCCTGATTGGCACTGATTATTTAATAACTATAAGTGTAAAGTAAATATTTTATAAAGTAAGTATATTAGTGTATACGATTGTTTTCCAAATAGAGTTTTTATCGTTTTTTGGTAGCCAACTTCTAAATACATCGTCCCTAAAGAACTAAGTAAGCCAGTGTTGAAAATAATGATGTTATTGACACTTAAAAATTATTTTTTGTATATAAGTGTTCTAGTTTGTGTTCAGTTTTTTCCTTCTCCTGTAAAATAACGAAAATTCGAGTTACGCCTTTTTTATATTAAGCCATCGATATGTAAAAATAGAAGTAACAGTATTTATTTAATTAATTTGCTTAATTATTAGTAAGGACTAGTGTTTTTCATTCGGGATTTCCCGGGATCCCGCACATTTTTCGGGAAATAAATCCCGAAAAAATTTTGCGGGAATTCCCGGGATTTCTTAAATATTATTATCATGACTTTTCTTCTTTGCAAGTACACATTTTTAGTGCTGCTTTTATTTAGAAAAATATGTAAATAAAAGAAAAAAGTTGTAGTTTTGAGCACATTTTATTTGTCTCCATTTTTTGTTCATATTTTTCTAAGAGCAGCACTCAAAAAACATATTTCGTGAAGAAATGAAAATAACAGCTTGTCACTAAGTGGACATAGCGAAAGTGGGCATAGTAAAGAAGTACTGTCCCCTATTCTGTAACTCGCTAAAGCTAAATCTCTATCGCTAAAAATCTATACGGTCGATTTATCAATTTTCCTCTACGAATACAATTTTGCAACGTGTATTGCTAAATTATGGAATGTCTTAAAAATTTAATCCACCGAAATTTTAGTGTTTTATATCATCGCCAAAAATGTTTAATTTTGTATTTGTTCAGCATTTTAGCGATCAAGATTTAACTTTAGCGAATTACGGAATAAGGCGGCTGGTCTATATTTTCTGAAAATATCAGATTGTTATTTTAAGCCACAACAGGCTCACACAGGGTTCAATTAAAAATCGACACAAACAAAAAAAATTTAATTTTCAGGTGGTCACTTTTCCGCCACTTAATTATTTCAATTCAGCAGTATGTCTCATTAAATAAATCATTGCAATATCTTTTCTACTTAAGACGCTACGGAAATTATAAAAAAGTATAAAATTAGTAAATTTTTTTACTTCGGCTGGCTACTAATCAGAAGTTATACAATAAAAAATAACACTTTTTAATTTAAATTAAAAACCATACGGCACGGCTAAAGACCTCAGATTTTATAATTTTTTTTACTTACGTTTAATGCATCCATAACCTTGTTTAACAGATCTCGTGAATTGGTATTTGTTTTTGTTCAAATAAATCAAGTGAAATGCTATTTTGTATCGTTTTGTGCTGGGCGGCAATTCCCGAGAAATTGAACAATCAATCCCGCTTTCCCGGGAATTGAAAAAGTCCGGGAAAAGAAAAACTCTAGCAAGGACTAAACTCATTCAGTATAAGCATTCAGCCCCAGACAGAAATCCAACTGTACAAAAATTGTAGCACTGGGAAAGCACTTTTACCCAAGAAACCATAACGGTTTGCCAACGTTAGGGTTTACAATCTGAAAAATGGACTGCCAATGCTTTTTAATAAAATATTTTTTTGTTTGTTTCCGTTTTTATTTATTTAAATATAAATGTACACAAAGTGTCCCACCCACTTATAACTGTTAAAATTTTCGTATTGTAGAATAATATCGCCAATGTGTATGTCATATTCGAAGATGGAACAATATATTGGCAAAAACCAAGACTTTTGATTCTTATTGTACAATCAAGAAAATTTTGTAATGTGTTGTAGTAATGTGTTCAGTGTTATAATAATTCTTTTTCACTGTTGGGAAAATTGGCAAAATTTTCTTTGAAAATATTGTGACATTTATTGCATATTATAGGTCAAACCGACAGTAATGGGTGAGTTTCACAACGTCAAAGTACATTGTAGTGATGCCACTTTACTTTGTTTACAGAAACAAAACAAGTAAGACTTTGCATCACTACAATGTATTTTGCTGTTTCGGAACTCAACCAATATGTACAACAACAAATGCAATATTATTGTATAATGGATGGGTCACAACTGCTTCATTTCGAAATTGGGTAGGAATACACTTAGCATCTACTATCTTCAAGTCTATTACAATTGTTTTCTGGTATAAATTTTTACCGATATATAATCCTATGTCCCCGGATGACAGTGGATACTCAACGTTTAAGCGTTATTTAAATGCTGGATATTTCTACCGTTGGAAAGCTTTGGCATTTTCATACTCTAATGCAATTCCGCATATTTCGGGAAAAATTTTCTTTAAACTATCAATCCTTCTTTTGGAATCGTTCATGAGTCTTGTCTTCATGCCCACAAAGGCTCAAACACTGAAATGATTTGAAGTGATTAATTAATAGCAAAATTAACTCCAAACTAAAAAAGAAAGAATAGAAGTAAATAAAATGACTATTATAAGCTATACGAATTATTCGTTGGCATGGAATTTTATTTTTTTTCATTGGCATTTTTGGCAAATACTGTAGTTTTGTAGAGTCAGGTACTGGGAAAATGTTTTACTAAACAAAATTATAGTGTTGAGGAAATGTTTTACTTAACAAAATTATGATATTAGGGAAGGACTGAATATTTACTTTTCACAATGCTTGGCCATCGACATGAAAAACAATCGGCCAATCGTAGATCGACGTTATCATAAGCGTGTTGGCAAAGCACTTTAAAGGTTGAACGTTTGAACCACCTTAGAAAACGCTTTGCCAACGTTGGCCCGATTTTATTTTTCTGCGGGGTATTTTATACATGTTTCAAGATATTTGTATGTTGCATTAAAATTAGAGCTATTTAATATTTTCAATACATCGTTATTACATAGTGTTCGCTGGCCATAATAAATAATTCTAAATTCTCTGTAAGCGGGACATATCCTCTTTAATAATTAGATTGGTAGAACGTTATGAAAAATCTGCAGTAAGCTTTGAACTTTTTGTAAAATCCAGTTTCGAATAGAGGCTATGAATTTGTGAACTGGATGCAAGGGCTGCAAAGTCATTGATATCTTTTGTTTTCAAGAGATATGATTTGCATAAAGAGCGTTGATATTACTAGGTATGTACTGCAGTGAGTAACATGTATTTGACCACTCTTTTGCCCAAGATATAATGAACTATATTACTTTTACTGCTAATATACGTGGTAGTCTATGTGGAATCAGAGATAATCATCCCTATCGTGAATATTTTTTCCCTTAAAATGTTTTCCCTTTCCGTTATTTTGCGATCGTGAATAAAAAATTGAAAAATTCCCCTTATCATGAATGATTTTTTTCACGTAGATTTTTCCCTTTTCCTCTGTTTTAGTCAGGGATGGCTCCCCACTGGGTAACCCAAAAAACCCACCCGGGTTTTTATGGGTATTTTGTTTAAAAAAAACCCAAGCCGGTTTTTTACGTTATATCCATTCAAACAAAGATGAAGATAGTTTTGAAGTTTCATTTACAGAAAAATAAAATAAAATCATTATAAAATTCATATAAACGAATAACCCAAGTACATACACATGTATTTATATGCCCATTTGTGTGTATGTACATTTAACTCTAGTGGGTTTTTCAGTATTTTAATCTAAATAAAGACAGTACATTATATCAAAAAAAATTTAAGACAATCAGCCATGTTCTGTATTTCATGTGGAATTAAAATGTGCGGAATTATCAAAGCATTGTTGTTGTAAATTAATATTTATAACAACAATGCTTTGATAATTCCACACATTTTAATTCCACATGAAATACAGAACATAACCAAATAATTAAAAAATTAATAAAAAATAGTAGTCCAAACACGTACATAAAAAGTTATTTTAAATCAGTTACCACTCTGGTGGCTCAGATTTTAAATGTGTTTAGCGGCCCTTTTCATAATGTACTATTAAAAGTTAACGCGTACTTTAACAGCAAGTTTTGTATGCCGAGCTTGCCATTAAAGTCCACGGTAACTTTTAATCGCACATTGTAAAAAGGGGCGTAAGAGAGCTAATGCTTTTTCCAATCTAAGGCGATTTAAAAGGTTACTCCATATTAAACCATACGATAAGAACATTCTTTCTATTGATGGTGGTCGCAAAATTTTGCAGGTAAACTTTATTAATTTTTGTCTTTTAATATCTTCAACCATTGTTTTATTTTTGTAGAAAGTGTTCTGCATCTTTAATCTTAAATGCCAAAAAAGGGTGCTAAAAATGGGGTTCCTTTGACTTACTCATTCTTCTGCTATCTTTTCGCTTTCTTTAGTAATTACTTTGCCCATATATTTGGAATGCACGGATTTTAACTAAATCCTGTTTTGACAGTAGTATAGCATTGTTCAACAAATTACAGTCTAGGCACCCTAAATAGCCCAAAAAACTAATTTGTACCTTAAAAATTTTAGTTTTTTACCGGTTAGGCTATATTTTTATTGAATTTTTTTACTTTCTTTGTTATTGTTCCACTTCTTATGTTGTTGATTTTAGTATTTACTATTTTTTTATTGATTGTTGTTGTTTTGCCAAATATTATTAGTGAAAAATTAGGAGTCGCGGTAAGTTATGCTGAAAAAACTGAATAAAATATGTAATTGTTTCCTATATTTTTCAAAAAAAAAGTGCAGAAAAAATTACTTATTTTTGGACAAGATGTTGATGAAACACAATTTAACATAACAGAGAATTATGCAATTGAATATACTATTTAAAATTTTTTTAGCATAAACAAATAGTGAAAACCCAAAATTTTTACAGTAAAAATTGGTTTGTGTGAGCTTTTAGGGTGGCTAGTCAAGTTCAATTGTATTGATATGTTCACAAAACTTGTTCAGCTCTACCGTAACTACAAGTTTGCCGAATATTGTTAGTAAAAAATTACGAGTACCAGTAAGTTATTCTGAAAAAAGTGAAAAAAAAAGTTTTTCTTAATTTTTTCAACAAAAAGTGCACGCAAAATTTTTTTGGCATTAAATGGTAAAAAAACTGTTAAGCGGACTCTTAGCTACGTTATTGCCATATACAGTTAAGCGGTATCATTAAGTTTGAATTAGCTGTTGGCCAAATACTGATGACACCGTTTTTTGAGGTCCTACTGATTTTCCGAAATTTTGGAGGTCCATGAAAAAAATTGGTCACCAAATTCGCAAATTGAGTATAGGGTTTTACTACACCGTGGTAGTAAAATCGAAACTGTATTGTCAAGTCCTTGTGTTTTTCCAAAAGTCTTCATTTGTCGCATAGTTGTATTAATGATTTTCTTGATAAGAAAAGGGATAATTTGACAACATTGCTTGGATCATAAAAAAACCAATTAAACCCAATAAAGCCAAATAAGACCCAAAAATCTTAATACTATGTATAAATATATATAAATATATATAAATATATATAAATATATATATATATATATATATATATATATATATATATATATATATATATATATATATATATATATATATATATATATATATATATATATATATATATATATATATATATATATATATATATATATATATATATATATATATATATATATATATATATATATATATATATATATATATATATATATATATATATATATATATATATATATATATATATATATATATATATATATATATATATATATATATATATATATATATATATATATATATATATATATATATATATATATATATATATATATATATATATATATATATATATATATATATATATATATATATATATATATATATATATATATATATATATATATATATATATATATATATATATATATATATATATATATATATATATATATATATATATATATATATATATATATATATATATATATATATATATATATATATATATATATATATATATATATATATATATATATATATATATATATATATATATATATATATATATATATATATATATATATATATATATATATATATATATATATATATATATATGTTCCTTTCACTCCTCGAGGGAGCATTGGCCATAACAAGAGTTCTGTTGTCAGTTGCCGCTTCCAGGTATGCGCTGGTCTCCCGACTCGCCTGCTTCCCTGCGGATTCCAATCTAGGCATTTCTTGGCAATATCATCGTCTGGTTTACGGAGGGTGTGGCCTATCCAACTCTATTTCCGCTTGCTTATTTCAATTACAATAGGCTGCTGTTTTGCCTCCATTCAGAGTTGGTTGTTGGATATTGTTACAGGCCAGAAAACACGTAAGATTTTGCGGAGGCATTTGTTAAGAAATACCTGAAGGCATTGTATGTCACGTGGTGCCATATTCCATGTCTCGCATCCATATAACAAGGTGGATTTTATGTTGGAGTTAAATAGTTTGAGTTTGGTTTGTTTCGAAATATTAGACGGTTTCCAAACCGGCTAAAACTGGGCACTGCGCGCCTTATTTATGCGACTGGATATATCTGCTGCTGAGCCACCAGTTGTGTCAATTATGCTACCCAGGTAGCAGAAGGACTTAGTATCTTCAATATATTGATCACATACGGAGAAATTGCGATCTGTGTTACTATTGATGCGGAGCGATTTTGTTTTGGGTATATTTATCTTCAGCCCAACTAATTTTGCGATGTCACTGATGGTGGAAGTTTTCGACTGCATCTCTGACAATGAGTGGCTAAGTAGACATATGTCATCGGCATAATCTAGGTCCTCCAACCGTCCTTGTAAAACCCACGTAATGCCTCTCTTATGATGGATTGTTGCCTTCTGGATCACAGCATCGAGGACGCAGTTAAAAAGTAGAGGTGATAAGACACAACCTTGTCTAACTCCAGTTTTCACCGTGATCCTGTTGCTCAATTGTTTTTCATGCAACACACGGCAAGTGGCATTCTTGTACAGGGCTTTAATTAGACGTGTTAGTTTTTCGGGGACACCCTTGCATACCAGCGAGTTCCATATAGCGTTATGGTTGAGTATGTCAAAGGCCTTCTCAAAGTCTATAAAAATCAGGTATAATGGTGATCTCCATTCCACAGATTGCTCAACAATAATCCTAAGACTGTTTACTTGGTCAACACAAGATTTTCCGGAGCGAAAGCCAGCTTGTTCATTTCTGAGTGATGGGGAAATTGTTGTCGAGAGTCTTTTGTTTATGATATGTGCAATTACCTTATTTACAATGCTTAACAAGGTTATGCCTCTTCAATTCTTCCTGGTGGTCAAATCACCTTTTTTGGGAAGATTTATAATTACTCCATCAGACAGCTCTTCAGGTAAAGATTCATGCTCCCAAACTCCCTAATATTGGGTTACAGCAGTCGTGCACTGGTTGTTCGGTCGGCTGTAAGCAGTTCAGGAGAGATGTTATCCAAGCCAGGAGATTTGTTTGGTTTGAGGGATCTTATCGATTCGCTTATTTCGCTTATCTCAGGGCAATCAGTAGAGATGCCGGTATTTGTTGTATGTAAAGCACATCCGCAAATGGGTTGACATTGAGCAGTAGATGTTGATAGCATGCCGGAGTAGAAGCTCTCCCATAGTGCAACCTGTTGGGTTTTCGATGTTATAAGTTCTACCACATCGTTTTTTAGAGGCTTTCCGGTCGATAATTTTCTATTTGTCAGGTTATTAACAGACATATACATGTCCCTCACTCGATGGGTTTCAGCCGCTGCTTGAAATTCTTTCGCTATGTTGTTGATCCAATTGCGTTTATCCCTTCGGGCGCTGCGTTTTACCTCTAAATTAAGGCGGTTGTATAATTGCTGTTGGTTGGCCTTATTCAAGCGTGTTTTGCTGGTGTTAACAGTGCTCTTTGCGACCTTCCTCTGCTGAATTAAGTTCCATGTAGAATCGCTAATTTATTCTTACCTAGCAGAAGCTTTAAGCCCCAGATGTTTTTCCGCTGCCTTAGTGAAAATTTCTCTGACATGTGGCCATGTGCGGGTTTCAGTGTTATTTGAGGCGTATTCTGTCAACTTTGCCACATTGAATCTTCTCTGCTGAGGTACACTGCTGTTCGGCACCTCGTTTATTGCGCACATCCAACAACGATCCGCGCCATTTCCTGCTGATAGTTATGTGGTCTATTTGGTTTTCTGTGCGACTGTCAGGGGATACCCAGGTGATTTTGTGTACTCTTGGATGAGGGACTAACGTACCGCCAATGACATGATTATTGGTCCTGCAGCTGTCGAGAAACATTTTTCCTTTTTCCGTTAGTCATCCTGGGCCATACCTGCCCATTGTGCTCTCCACATTCGCATTTTCGGGGCCTACCTACCTGAGCGTTAAAATCATCCATCATAATGACAATGTCTCCCTTACGCACTGTTGCCAGGACGCTATCGAGAAGTTTATAAAAAGATTCCTTTGTAGAGTTTTCAGAGGTTTCAGTGGGGGCATAACACTGGATAAACGTGATATTCCGGGCATTGCCGCACACTCTGGCAGTAATGATTCTATCGGAGTGGGGCTTCCAATCTATTAGGGCATGTTTCACCTGTTTTGGTAAAACGAAACCGACGCTACTTGATCGAGGCAACTCGTTCGTTGGTTTTCCGGAGAAAAGAACCGTAAGACCTTCTGCTGTTGTAAATTCTCCTGATTCGAACCATCGTACTTCGCAAAGTCCAAGTAATGATAGCTTATAGGTGGTGAATTCCTTGCATATTTGTGCAAACCTTGAGGTTTCCAAAAGAGTACGTACATTCCATGTTCCGATTCTTGTCCTAGATTTCATGCCAAATTCCGTCAACGTTTTATCGGGGTTGTTTTCATCCTGGTGTTGGGGCTGCCAACATCGCCACTAGGCGTGCAGAAGTATGTAAGTATTTAGCCATACAAAGTATTATGGTAATCCCGCCCAATGTCGGTCGTCAGAGCCTCGTTAGCGCGACAGGGGACACCAAGTCTTTAAGACAGTGGGTGAGGTTGACAGGAGTGACTATGTGGACAAATTAAAACAAATTTGCTTGCGCTTCACTTTCCGATTAGACCCCCCGTATGTAAACTTAATAACACTTTTTATGTGATAAAAATGATCTCCTGATACATAGGTGCTTAGATCGATACTAGTTTGAAGTTAATATAGCAAACAGTAAGTAAAAATATAAAATAAAACAAACAACAATTCAAAAGTGTATAATCAATCGCTAGATAATAAATAAATTCAAAACAAACAAAAAATAGCCAAAAATTTCCTAACAAACTTTTTATTTTTATTCACTTCAAGTAAATTTATTGTTGAATGTTCTATTATAATCAAATATTTCTATTATTATTTAAAAAATATATACTTTTACGATTTTTGTTATTAATATAGCGAATTTCTTTATCACAGGAAATTTGAAAAAAAAATATTTGAATATCGGGATATTTGTTGATAAAACTTATTTTTTTCTGTGAATCGATTTTATAAAAAATAACTTTATTTAATTATTGGAAATAAATAAAAAATTTTTACAAAATGGAACTAAATAAAAAATGTTTACCTTGGTAGAATTAGGAAATTTTTTAATAATGTTGGCAAATATATGGCCGGTATTAGCCCTTTACAGGGCATAACTTCGGTTTAAATTAAGCTACATATGTTTCTGATTATTAGGGTTCTGTACTCCAAAACTGTAAAGGACCGTATTGTTTTCGCTACGCTGGTTGTCCGTCCGTCTGTCTGTCTATCTGTAAGTCTGTCACAGACTGTTTTCTCGAGAACCGTAAGAGATACAGACCCGAAACTTTCACAGAATATGTAAACCTTTGGCAGCTACAACAACTGTAGAAGAATTTGTTTCTCTAACACATCCAATATGTTTAGTTGTAGTATGAAATGAAGACTTTATTGTTTTTTTTCTATTTCAGCATATTTTATTTAAGTTTATATTTCATTCGTATTTCATTATAATTTAATTTATTAAACTTTAATTTTAATCGCTGATGTTTATTCTAATTGCATCTTATTCTTGCAAAAGATTTAAAAGAAGTGAAGTGTTATTAAAAAAAGCTAAAAATCAATAATATACCGTTGATGGATGGTATGATTTTCTACCTACTGTATATGCATATTTATATGAATAATTGTGTGTTTTACTTGTTTTGTTACATATGTAGTTATATACATTGTTAACAACTAATGCTGACTTTAGACGACATGTTTTTTACATATGGCTTTTTAGGTGTGTGACATATGTAACTTCGCATGTTTGTCAAAATTGTCAATTTACAGACGGTTTATAATATTTGCTTTCACACACACGTACATGTGCAATTACATCTGACATAACCTCTGAGTGTTCACAACAGCTGAGTTTTTGCACAATTTTCGTAAATATATAAAGCGCTCTTTGCTTTTTAATGTTTTTTCAGCCAAACCACACTTTTGATAATTTAATACAGCTGATGTCAGATGCATTGTCAGATGAAAATAGAACACGCTCTAATTGAAAATTTTTCATCTGACTTTGCTTCTGTAAATGTCATCTGACAATGTTTCATATGTTTCACACGGCATGTATCACTTTTGCAGTGGGAAATTTGACAAGTCAGATATAAAATACATGTCGTCTGAAGTCAGCATAACTAAGAGATTTAAAACAAAGCAAAAAGAGATATGAGAATTTATTTAATGTTGTGGAACTTAAAAGTTCTTCAGAGTAGGCGATGAATGAATTCTTTTGAAATTAAATATCTCGAACATTCTCCTCCACCAAAAAACGCCAGTTTTTTTTGTGATGATATACGGGTAGGTAGGTACTCCCCTAGGTACTTAGCTGTTGTTCGAAGGTAGAAGGCATATTTTTGAGATGGGTCGCTTCAATAATAATATAATTACAGTATAGTGTTACTACTCTTGCTAAGCCGTCACTCCCTGGATGAAGTTTTTCAACTTTTGCTATCGGCCATTGACCAGGAACACTTTTCTCATTAATTAAAAGTACGATATCACCGACATTAATATTTTGTTTAATTTTGTTTTATTTTGGCCGGGACTGAAGACGACATAAAAACTCCATATGCCAGAGGTTCCAAAAATGTTTTTTTAAACATTCTATAATTTTCCAACGTGATAGGCGGTCGACAGACGTATCAAGAAGATCTTCATCTGGAATGCAATTTATTGGCTCACCAATTAAGAAATGGTGCTTCATCGACTTCACTCCAGCTTCCCAAAGTCCGCCAAAATGTGGTGAAGCTGGAGGAATAAAATTCCATTTATTGCCTTCATGTGCCATTGTTTCTTGAAGATGTTCAGGAAGGGATAATTTATTTCGTTGATAAAGTACTTTTAGTTCCTTGTTTGCGCCTACAAAATTCGCACCACAATCGGAGTACAAGTCTGTACATAAACATCTCCTAGAAGTGAATCTACGAAAGGCCGCCAGAAATGCATCTACTGTTAAACTTGATACGGCTTCCAGATGTATAGCCTTAGTACACATATAAATGAAGAGGCAGATGTATGCCTTTGATGTTGATGTAGACCGTAATGATGACAATTTTATAGAAATATGTCCTGCATAATCCAATCCGCTATATTTGAACCGGCGTGCTGGCTGCAGATGAACAATAGGCAGGTTCCCCATTAGTTCTTGGCATGATTGAGTTTTATACTTAAAGCAAACGATACATTTTCTTTAGCTAATTGTCGTGCTGAAAGTATCCAGTAGTGGCGTGAATATACCTCTGCATTAGTTGTAGACTACCATGGATCGTTTTCTGGTGTGCTTCTGAAAATATAAGTAAAGAAATCGGATTGTGCTTAGATAAAAAAATCTGATGTTATATTTGAAACGAAATATTAGTATTTGAAATACGACCACCAATTCGTAAAATATCGTGTTCGTCCAACAAAGTTGTACAATTTTACTCTTGATCGATAGCGGTTTTTTCGATTTTATGCAGCGTATATCTTCAGCAAACGATACTGCTTGAGTTAATTTGATAAGTCAAAGACGAGCATGATTAAGTTCATATGTTTTAAGGAAGCCACATTCTTTTTGTCCGTTTTTCATGTATTAATTAATATTATTAAAGAATTTAAAAATATATGACGTCACACGTACTGTAGTTGACCATTTTGAATATTTTGTAGTAATTTCTGGATATTGTAAAATATTATTATTATTTGCCGTAATGGAATCTATTGTTACAGTTGTGTGAGTAGCGGCTTCAACCGGGTGAGACGGCCATGTTTCTGGACCGCTTTGTAGCCAAGAGGGCCCGTTAAACCAGTTATTATAGTTAATTAACTCTTCAGGTGGCAGTCCTCTTGATGCACAATCTGCAGGGTTGTCACTAGACGGAACGTGCCTCCAATCATTGGCGTTTGAAAGCCGTTGTATAGTTGCTACTCGATTTGCAACGTAGACTTCCAACCTCCTCGAGCTGTGCTTAATCCATGCAAGTACTGTTGTGATATCTGTCCAATAGGTGATATTATTTATTTTTATTTTAATATTTGCTTTTATCGAGTGGACTAGTTTTCCCAATAATGTAGCGGCACTTAGTTCAAGCCTTGGAATGGTTTCTAATTTTAAAGGAGCTACTTTAGTTTTAGCCTGCAATAGATTACAAATTACTCCGCCATTTTTTGTTAATATACGAGCATATACAGCGGCAGCATGAGCTGATTTCGAGGCATCACTAAAACCGTGAAGTTCGATAATAACGCTCACCGGTGTATAGCCTAGCCATCTTGGAACTTTTACGTCTTCCAAATGTTTCAGACTTGATCCGAAAATAATCCACTTTCGGCTAATTTCCTCAGGAAGAGAATCTTCCCAATCGACTTTAATTTTCCAAAGTTGTTGAAAGATGATTTTTGCTATTATTGTAGTAGGGGATAGCCATCCCAATGGTATTGATTTCAGAAAATTAAAAATTGATAATTAAGAAAAAATAGTCGTTTGATGTATCCCAATATAAACCGAGTGCTTTCAACGAATTCCTCTGCTGTGTGGAAAATAAATCCTTTTTCTCACGATCCTCTTCAGGTATATGTTGAATCAGTTCTGATGAATTAGAATTCCATTTTCGCAATCGGAATCCCCCTGATTTCAAAAGGCGGCACAATTCATTTTATATTTCATGTCTTTTCAAAACTATCTGCGCCTACGTTGTCAACGTAACTGTCGCTACGAAGTATTTTACAATCTTGTGGAAAATGTTTTTCTTCATCTGTTGAAAGCTGTTGTAACACCCGTAAAGCTATATAAGGAGCCGAGGTCGTTCTGTAAGTAACTGTACTGAGGGAATACATACAAATTTTATTTGTTTTATCCTTTCACAGGATGCATTGAAAATTTTGATGTTCCTTGCACACATTTATTTGACGAAAATTTTTTTCTAAATCGGCGGTAAATGCTAAATGATGCAGTCTTCCTCTTAAAATGATTGCTGATAAATCATTTTGTAGAGCTGGCCCAGCTGAGAGTTCTTCATTAAGCGAGGGATGAGCAGTTTTTCGAATTCTCCCATCAAAAACTACACGTAATTTGGTTGTACTACTACTTTCTCTAATTACACCATGGTGTGGGAGGAAATAAGCATTCTCTGGCACTGATTGAGGGTACTCACCTAATTTCACCATAAGTCTCAAGGATTCACATTCTTCCATGAATTTCATATATTGTGAAGCAAATTGGGGCCTGACCTTAAATGACGTTTCGAGCTTCTTTAGTCTTTTAAGAGCGTTATAATCAGTGTATGAGAATGAAGTTAACACTTCTCCTAGCAGGAGTTTGTTGAACGGAAGGTGAACTCTATATCTTCCCGTCTCATCACGAGTATGAGATTCTATAAATACTTTCTCGCACAAAGTTTCATCTCTTGTTTTGGGTGTACTTTCTATTAGCTCTTCCTGTTCCCAGAATAGGCGTAGTTGTTCATCCAGTGTGCATAAATTTGCGGAAATATTTGCGTTGTCCTTCATGTGGCAAGTAGGTCCTGACACCATCCATCCAAAATACGTTTCTTGCAGTCAAATGCTGTTTTTGAACTTTTTCATTCCACGTAAAAGCAACTCACCATAGACGTCATTTCCTAGGAGGATATCAATTTTTTCGGCCACCATAAATTGAGCATCAGCTAGATGGAATTCAGAGAGATCCGGCAGGTTAACTGGAGATAATTTGTGAGGAATATATGAAGAAACGAAGGAAACTACTAAAGCTGTTAGATTTAGTTCAAAACTATGACGATAGTTTGATATTATATTAATATTAACAGATTTCTTTATAGTATAGCCTTTTTACCCGCAATACCCGATACTTCAATATTTACTCTTTTCTTTTGTAATGACAGTAATTGGCACTATTCTTCAGAAATAAAAGAGACTTGAGATCCTTGGTCTACTAGGCATTTAACGATTATGACACCATTTTTGGTGTTTAATTTAGCTTTTACAGTTGCTAGTAGTGCTAGATTCAGAGTAGAAAATTTCATATTAATAAGGTTTGTACTTACAGAATCAACAATCGGTGTAGAAGGAGTTGGCATGTTTACGTTGGTTTGGTTTTCGGCGTTAAGTTCTGCCCGAGAAAATTTTTGTTGAGAATTAGTTACCTTACAGAATTCATTATGTAATATTGTGTGATGAGGTTCACTGCAAAGTTGACATTTTGTGTTTAATTTACAAGTAGATTGCATATGTCCAGTGCCGAGGCAATTCCTGCATAATTGTTGTTGACTTACAATATTTTTATTTTGTTCAGAGGATAACGTGGCGAACTTGAAGCACTTGTATAATGGATGACGCTTTTTGCAGCAAGGGCAGCAATCATTAAGTAAAGCACTGGCAGTGTGTGTGCGAATAGTACGCATCAGTTTACGTCGAAATTCAATTGATTTGTTTACATTAGATTTAGAAAAAGGCGACTGACTGACATCATCAATAGATTCTAGTGCTCTAAAACTAGATTCTAAAAAGGAAAGCATATCTGTAATAGGTGGTATTGACGTAGCATTCTTGAAAGATTGTTCCCACTTTTTGCGGGTCTGTGAATCAAGTTTCTGGGAAGTGATATAAATTAAGATGGGGTCCCATGTGGAAATATCAATTTTTAACGACTTCAGTTGAGCGAAGCAATTTCTGCTGGAGTCCAATAGCTCTTTTATGCTCTCGAATGATCCAGTCGCGAATGGTATAGGGAATAACTTCTTGAGAATTTGTTCCACGAGCTTTCTTGAATTATGAAACCTCTTTTCTAGAGCCTCCCATGCTAAAAGATAGCTAAAATCAGCAGCTGGGAATTCATTTACTAAGCTCAGTGGAGTTCCAACACAAGATCCCTTTAAATAAAAATATTTCTGAGCATTGGATAGAGAATTGTTGTGATGAACTAGCGATAAAAACATGTCCCTGTAAGATATCCATTCCAAATAATCTCCAGAAAATTTTGGAAGGTCGATTTTTGGTAACCTTGCTCCAGCACTAAATGTTTCTTTGCGGCTCGTTGAAGTGGCGAAGGTACTAGCATGGACGGTTGGAGTCTGTGGGGAATCAGGATCGAAAATTAAATCGAATATATTTGTTTTAAAAGAAATAAAAATGTCATAACACTTATAATAAACATCACAACTGCAGTATGGCACATCCTTTTGATTCATAGAACTTTCACGAATATGGTCCCATATTTGATCATGACCATCCTTAAAAGCTTTGAAAGTTGTTTCCAGATCTCCTAGTATTGTTTGCACATACCCTCTAGTTTTGGCTTCTACAGGATTCTGATTAAAGTTTATCTGCATACGTTCAATATGGTCGAAAAGGTTTTTCTGCTCTTCAATCAACGCGTCCATATTGTAGAATGTTTAGTAAAAACTGGTAATTTTGTGATTTTATCTGTTTTAGCGTTTTTTGTTTAATTTTGGTGCTTTTTTACTTTTAGCGCTTTTTTCATTTAGGCGATTTTTCGTTTTGATATTTTTCTAATTTTAAAACTTTTTAGTTTTAGCGTTTTTTTTTTAAATTTCAAGAGTTTGTCTCTTGTGGTTTCCAAGATACAGCAAATTGTCTAAATACATGGTCAAAATTACATTAACTTTAATTTTTATTGTTTTTAATATAAGTGTTAATTGGTGTAGTCGATTATACTTTGAAAATAAAAATTTAATTAAAAATTTCTACCAAATTTGAGATCAATCGGTCAACAGAAAGGAGGTAAAACTAAATATTACTTTTTGCGGGAGTGGCGCAGCTCACTTTTCTAAGAACCGTATTGTATTGTCAACAAAAGTAAAGGCGCTTACCAAATTTCAAATCAATCGGTTAACATGAAGGCGCTAAAATTTGAATTACCATATTCTACCCAAACACCACACAACTATGACATAAACAATAAGCTAAATAAAACCGTTTAAATAATTTTGCAAGATTTTGTAATAAAATACATTACTACATGCAAAATCTAAAAATAACAATAGTTCATTCGTTGCATGATACAATGATACAGGTACATGCATTAGCAAAAATTCTGGTCAGCTATGTTTTGTATGAACGTGTTTGTTTGTGTGTACAACGAATTTTGTTGTTGCTCAGTATGAAATTTTTGACAACTCACATGAAGATTTGATAACCTACATGAACAAAATTTTCTACTGCATGTACCTGTATTATTGTATCATGATTCGTTGTTTAAGCTTGCTTACATCTACAACACTAACTCTAAATCAGTGAAGTCAGATTCATAGCACAATTGTGGTAGCCATATGTTAGGAACACAACTGGGACGAACGACGAATTTTTGGTCGCGAATATTCGTTGCCAAAAAAAAAACACATTAGTGTATATGAAAATACACACAATAACGGCGTCATTCGCGGCGAACTCTGAATAGATTTATTTCTATTTCTTACGCTGGCGAACGACGAACATATCAGTACTAAGTGACCATGTTTGGTTTTAGGTTTCAAGTGTTTTAGTAAATAACAATAATTTTTGCTTTAATTATTTTTTTTATTTTTATTTTATAGCATTTGAAGTAAATATAGATAATAATAACTATATAATAACTATAAAAATTGGTGTTAGTTGTGTTTTTGCTAATGCTTAATTATTCAAGTATGTATTATTTTTTTATACGGTCACACTTTGCACAAACAGTAAACAACTTTATCAATTGTAGCAGCTGTTGCGTTTTCGTAGCTATTGTGCTTCACACGACGAATTTACACAGCGAAGTTTTATCGACGAATTCGTCGTGTTGGACGAAATTCATCGTTCGTCCCACTTGTGTTCCTAGCAATACTCACACACATTCTTATAGTGGAGGGCCAATGTAAGCGGCATGCGGCAGCGGGCGGCGATAGTATTGTTAGTTTATAAAAGGCTGGTGTAATTCAAAATATATTCACACAAAATATTTGGCATGTCGTAATTAGTTTCATTTGGCAATACTGTAGGAAGCGGCCGCGCGGCAAAGTTGAATTTTGCTCAACTTTTTTTCTTTGCCGCTTGAAACGACATTGCCATACAAAATTTTATTGATTTGACAACCACAATATGAAAAATAAATGTAATTTGAATTAAAAAAATGTTTTTTAACAATACAATTTAGTTTTTATTAAAACAAATTTTTTTTGATTACTAATGTAATTAATTTTAAAGTGGTTGTGTAATAATTTTTGGCATCTCTTCGCGTTTTCTTGCCGCCTTCATTTGCCTACCAATAAAATTTCAAGCGGAAAACGGAACAGCTTCATTGGCCTTCCACTATTATGCTATAAACACATTCGCCACAGCAGGCTACACGGCTACACGACTACAAATGCTGTTGGCAGCAATCGTCGTCGGGTAGTCAGCTACTTAATTATTTTGAACGCGGCAGCTACATCGTAACCAGCTGACATGTTGTTATTGCAGTACATATTTCAGTGGTGCCACTTTCAAAAGTTTTACTTGTATAAAAAAACCCCTAATTCAAAATGTTCTTACATCTTGCAAAATGTAAAAACAAATCAATTTATTTCTTTAAAACCTATTGATTGTTATGGCACTTTTCATACTTAAATTTTTTTATGTTTTTTTCTGTTTAATAAAATAGGATATTGACTTTTATACCAACATCGTTGAAAATTAAAAAAAAACTTATGAGGCAGTAGCTTTTTTAACCTTATAATTTTAGTGTAATTTTTTTTGGTCTCTTTTGGCTCCGGAGTTACGCGGTTCATTTGGATATTACTTTAAACTTATCTAAAATACCTTTCTACTGGTATACAAATTTTTTAAAACAATTAACCCATTCCGAGTGAAATGCAATTTAAAAATTTGTTTATCTGACTTTTCAGGCAACGGTACATATGCATAGTTCATATATACTATACATATGTATAGTTTTATAGAGAACTTTCCATGCTTTTCTTGGTGTATAGTTGAAAGATGTCACCTATGAAATACTTAAGCTATGGTACTTTAAAGATGAGTTTAAGAGTTAAATTTATTTTCAAAGTGCCATAACTGATGAATTTCATCGATGATAGCTTTCAAGTATACATCAAATGAAATTTTGGAATGCTTTCTATTAAACTAAATACATATTTAAGTACGATTGTATCGGCCAGTTTTTAAGATAATGGTGCTTTTACGTGAGAAGTCATATAAAAAATGTTTTAAATTCCATTTTGCTCGCAATGTGTTAATGGATTTAAAAATTGTATATACCAGTAGAAAGGTGTTTTAAAGCATTTTAAAATTTTATACGCGGACTCTTCGCAAATAAAAATATTTGCAAATAAGCAAGGTATATTGAACAGGTACCACTACAAGAACAGCTGTTTTAGTAAATTTGAGAATGTGTGCGTCACACAGGCAATAGATTTTGACACATGTCTGGGAGTTTTCTATCAACAACGGGCATGTGTTAGTAAATTTGAGAGAGCTTATGAATGTGTGCGACTCACAGTTGATGGATTTGACATATTCCTGGGGTATTTCTACCAACAAAATACATGTGTTTTTTGGTGTTGTATTTGTTTTAGTTATGGTGGTACCTGTAATAAATATGCCTTGCAAATAAGTTAATTCACTGTTTATATGGCATATCAAAATACAAAAACTTGGTAGCACTTTTATAGAAGACGTTTGTATTTTACAAAAAAAATAGTTGAAATGTATAAAGGAACAAACAATTATTTGTTTTAATTGTCATTATTTTCTTCTATCAATATTTTTCGCGAAATATTTTTCTATTTATTGATTTTTATTACCAAAGCTGTGCAGCCAGCACCAATCATTTTATTTGCAAATAGTGCGTTAATCGTGAATAGTTTTCGTAAGTTAATAAGTCGCAATAAAACAATTATATGGCAACAATTTACAGTTTTATTTGCATATAACCAGTGCGTATAAACGTAGTATATATCGTTTAAATCCGTTCTATATTGTAGGACTTATGATCAATAATATATTAAAGTTTTGAACCCCGTAACTCCGGAATCAGGAGAGAGCACCGAAATAAATTATAGTAAAATTTTTAGGTTAAAAAGGGCTATTACCCTGTAATTTTTTTTAATTTTCAATGAAGTTGGTATTTTTGACTTAAGTCAATATTCTATATAACAAAACAAATAGTTTATTTATTTAAAAATACTTGATGCATATATATTATAACATTTAAATTTTGTAATTTTCTTTTATATTTTTCAATAAAAAATATTTCTAATCACTAATTTGCTTTACATATTTTGTTATACTGTCAACACTGTTTTTGTTTTGTAGCCAACAAAAATAGAAATTAGATTAATTTGACTACACCACAGAAGTAGCATGGACAACAACCTGCAGTCATGTAGCCATGCAGTCGTGAAAATAATCATTTTCATATACACACATGTATTCTATTTTTGACAGGTTATAGTCGGTAGCCTGCTGTGGCGAATGTGTTTAATGCATTAAGGCCATGTCAGATAAAACTTTTGCTTCGCGTTGCGTTACAGATTCGCTTTGACATCTAAGATGAAATGTACATACTTATACGAAACATGCTACATAAAGCACTTTTAACGCAGCGTGAAGCGAAAAGTTCGGCAACTCTCATCTTTTTGCTTGCTTTGACAATCGGCTGGAATAATTTTCTTTTATTATATTGCCAAACGAAACATATTGCGCGTTTGAATCTGTTTTCATAAGAGGTAAATATGTATGTGACATTTATTTATTTATAATAAATCGTAAAATAACATAATTGACTTTTATTTTTATAAAAAATATATATATAAATAGCAAAATTATCAACGACTTTTTTGGTAAACGATCAATGCGCGAGTGTTGTCAAAGTTTTCATTGTGTCATACACCTTTTGCTTTACACTTTTCTATCAAAGTTAGAAACGTCACGCAAAGCGACAAAGTTGTATCTGACACGGCCTTTACTCTTTTTCTTTTAGTTGTCAATGAGACAGCGACGATAGTACGTGTATAGCGGTCTGTATTAAATTTTTTTACTATTCCTGAAAGAAAAGAAAAACGGTATGGGAAAAATATTTTATGTTGATAAATTCTTTTAGCAACATTTAATGTTTTTTATGAAAACAAATGAATATTTATTAAAACGGCATTTTAATTAATTTCATAATGAATTTAATGGAAAAGAAAGACACATGGTTTTTAATGAAAAAAATTTTTTCTTTAGAAAAATTAGTTGTTTGAAATGAAGAAAAATTTAGTTAAATTCCAGCTACCGTAACGGTTATCTTTTATTTTAAAAAACTACCTTTTAATCATTATTTCTTGAGTTTTATTTTTCGCTTAGAAAATAAAAGTTTTTTCTGAGTTTTATTTATTCCCCAGAAAATTTAAGTTATTTCTTTGTTTTTATTTATTCCTCAGAAAATAAAAGTTATTTTTTGAGTTTTATTTTTTTTTTAGAAAATAGCAGTTACTTTTTGAATTTAATTTTTTTGCTTAAAAAAAGTAATTTTTAAACTGAATAAAATATAAAAAAATTAATTTCATTTAACAGTAAGTTTTTGCAAAAATAAATAGATTTATTTTTGCGAAAACTCTTATTTGTTAAATTAAAATAATTTTATTATATTTTATTACTTTTTTAAGCAAAAAAATAAAAATTAAAATTAAAAAATTAACTGTTACTTTCTTAGCAAAAAATAAAACTAAAAAAACTTTTATTGTTCAATTAAAAAATAAAGCTCAAAAAAATTTTTATTTCCTGAAAAATAAATAAAACTGCAAAAATTACTTTTATTTTTTGCGAAATAAATAAAAATCAAGAAATAACGTTTATTTTCTAAGGAAAAAATAAATCGCAAGAAATAACTTTTATTTGATGATGTTCTGCTATTCTCTCGCTTGGGAGTAAACGGCATCAATTAAAGGTTTCCATCTATTGCCGTTGGAAGCTATTTGTACAGCTTCGTTCCATGTTGGTTGCGATGATGCTAGTTGGTTTAACGTCGAAAATACCAATCGATGCTACAACTTTTATTTACTGAGCAATAAATAAAACTCAACAAATAATCGGTAAAGTTAAGTTTTTTAATAAAAATTAATGCATCTTAAGTAAGGCTGCCAGAAGTCTGAACCCGTCGACCAGGACATTTATAACACATATGTATCACAAACAAATGTACAACAAAAGCTTATATATTCCAAGAACTAATCATATAAAAATAAACCGAAACAAATTTTTATTTTGATACATGTATCAACCATATATTTCAAATTGAAGTCCAACAATTAAACAATAGATACAAAACTTAACATGTAATTCATACATAAAAAACAATAAACAAAAATAAAAAAATTATTTAAAATTACGAGGGGCGAAAATAAACACATTGGCTTGCGTTTGGCCTTCGTTTGTTTATTTCATCGAGTAGTTGATAGACGTAAGCCACAGGCTTTGTGTAAATTTGTATATAGAAATGCTCACTTTCATACGAAAACTTTGATTTTGATGGTAACTGTAAATCACTAAGTTTCATAAATCCAAATAACGTAATGAAGAAAAAATCACCACTATTTTTGATATTATTAGAAATTTCAAAATTTTATAGATTGAAAGTTCTTGCATTTGAACAAATAATCAAAAAGACTGAAATTAAATTATATAATTTTTGGCAAACAATTTCTAAAATAAAGCGAGGCGATTCCACAAAGGCTTTTCCAGTTTTCGCAGAATTTAAAAAAAAAATTATTATCCTACATTTGTCTGCAAATATCGGATAAATATTTAGCTCCGTCAATTTAATAAACACACACACTGATTAAGCCTGTTTGAGCTTTTCTGCAGAAACACCCGAGTATTGGTGGGTGGGAATAAAACCTGCGACATCCCAGTGAATAGCTTGGCACACTCTTCAGTACGCGGATAACTAAACTAAATTTCGATGTTCCTTAGCAAATTAAACTGTAGAAGGAATTATTTATTCTACAGATTATTTGAAACTCATAAAACCAATTGTTTTGGTACTTATATTAAAAGCGATTTAGCAAAAATTATAAATTCGGAAATGTATTCATTCGAAAATCATTTATATTCCATGGTATATATTTAAGCTTGTAAAATAATTTTTTTTTGTTATGCATTTAAGTTTATAAACCACATGAATGAAATTACTGGCAATTGCTATTTTTTGTTTTCTTATTAATAAAAATTAATAAAACCACGAAAAATGTTTAGCTTTATTTATGCCGATTTTCTTGCCGAATTTTCGAATTGAAGTGCCGAAAATGCCGATTTTTTTCCACGATAAGTGCAGATTTTTGATCAAAATCATTTGGCAGCCCTGGCCCCAGGCAACAAATCGTCCGCTTATTATTGGTTTGCTGCTTTCTAATGCTTTTTCCTATGTTTATGGGTCAAGCCAATAATAAGGTCACGAAATGCTGGTAATTTTCTTTCATGTAAACAGCGTTATAGCAGAAAGCTTAACCTCTGGTTATAACAAAAATCAGCAGAAATTAAATTTTTGTCTGCATTGACCTGTATCAAAAAACCAGGACAATTTAAGAGTGGACCAGGACAACAGGACAATTTGTCTAAGACCAGGACAATCCTGGAAAACCAGGACGTATGACAGCCCTAATCTCAAGGTAGTCCATGCAACAAGGACTATTTTGGTGTATTACTTATGCACGTAGTACTTCTCTTTTAGCTTGATTTTTTTGGTCCCTGTTAAATTCTTATTTACTGCCCCTTATTCTGTAACTCGCTAAAGCTTAAGCTTATCACTAAAAATCTATAAAATCGATTTATCGATCTTTGGCTATGAATGCAATTTTGCAATGTGTATTGCTAAATTAGGCAATGTCTTAAATATTGAATCCGCTGAAATTTTAGTGTTTTATGCCAACGCTAAAAATGTTTAATTTTGTGTTTGTTCAGCATTTTAGCGTTCGAGATTTGGCTTTAACATTACGGAATAAGGGGGCTGGACTATTATTTCAAATAATAAAAAAAATTGTTCACAAGAAAGAGAAATAATTTAAGCAAATTCACTATAGAAACAAATACAATTTTAATTAAGCTTAAAGTTCAAACATATGTACTAGGGATGCTACGAATATCAATTTTTAATATTCGCGATTACGAATATCTGAAACAATATTCGTCGAATGCGAATATTCAATCCAACTAGTGCCATTTGAGATTTCAAATTTAATTGAAAAAGATCTACCCTTTGAATCAATAACAATAAATTGAGAAAAACTGACACAATACTATAGGTATTTAACATTTTTCCCCCTATTATGAAAGGCGACGTCGACGTCACATCAACGTGACAGTAAACAATAGTAACTTGTCTACTCATTGTCGACAACAATTGACTGCTATTGACAGTCTCTTACTATTTTCTAAAACTTATGAAATTAGTCCAAATTAATTTTAACCAAATGCTGTCGACAAAGAGTAGACAAGTGACAATTTTTTGATGTTGTGTTGATGTGACGTCGCCTTTGACAATAGGGGATTATGATATTCCGATGACTGAATTTGGATTTATTAACTTAGAACCTGAATACCACTTTTTTAAATTTTTGGTGGAAAGTAAATAAGGAAAAATACGAGCTTCTTTTACCTATAGCCAGGCAATATTTATTGACACCACCAGCGACTGTTCTGAGCGAGCGAATATTTAGTTTTGCGCGTCGCAATAGGCTTGAAGGAGAAAAGACTTCAAAACTTTTATTTTTGAGGTTCAATGTTCCTATACTGAGCTTTGACATTATAAATTAATTGATTTAACAGGACTTTACTTATAAATACCATGTCGTTGTGAAATATATTTTGTTTCTTTTTTCTTTACTAAAAGAAGATTATTGTTGCATTAGAGACAAAGGTTTTTTAAGTGAATATTATTAAAAATTAATTAATTTTCAGTATTTTTTGGAACGTATTCACAAAATATTCGTGAAATATTCGCTTGAATTTGGCGAATGCGAATTCGAATACCATGAAAGAGGCGAATATTCGGCGATTCGAATACGAATATTCGTAACTTCACTAATATGTACATGTGCTAAAAAATATGCGAAAAGTATTTTATGATAAGCAATATTTAAAGGAAAAACTAAAAAATGCCTTTTAATGAAAATAATATTTTTTGTGAATATTAAACTATTTTGTTCACTCCATAAACAAGCAATTCAAACAAATACAACAACATTTAGTAACAGTTTGCTCGCTAAATTAGTAAAATTGCCCATACATTTTGTTGTCAAAATATTTTTTTGTTACCAATTCAATAAATAAACAGTTATATCCATTTGGTATGTGTTGAAAATCGATTTCGAAAACGAACCAATTTTAAAAGGTGTTTTTTAACAATATTTCTTTATTAAAAAGAACTTTACCACAAATATTATAAAAATATTTCGTTTTCAAAATCGATTCCCATCACATACCTGATTAAATGTTTTTGAGATCCCATATTATGAAAATAAATTAAGTTATAATAAGACCTGAGTTAACTTCAAACATACATACATGTGTTAAAATATTTATTTCTATTCGTGATATAGTTGTCTTGTTGTTGTTGTGTACTTTCATTCATTCGTCTTAAAAGCTTCGATTCAAAACATGTTTTGATTCTAAAATATTGCGAATGATTCTAATCTCATTATTTATGAGTTCTACAGATGTCTAGTATTTACAGGGGTATTTTATTTGCTGTTCAACAGATTGCATGACGGGATGGCATGGGCGATTTAATAATGCTTGACTGCGCTGAAAGATTTTAACTACGAAACACATTTATTACTTTGCAAATTAGCAATTATTAGTTCATTGACATTTTTTGTTTGCAAAGTTTACGAAAAAATTTCAAAATTATTATAAGTTGTCTGAAGATAGCATATACATATCCTAAATTTATCTCTATATTATCTCGTTACCTCTGACAATCTTCTAGCTTTATTTTGTCATTTACATTTCATTTTCCGTAATTTTTGTGTAAAAAATGTCAAAAAAAATTCACATATTTCATATTTTTACCCGAATGTCAAGGAAGGTTTGACCTTTTCGCGCGTATATTGTATGTTTTTAAATATATTTATTACCTCGTATCTTCCAAACGGCTTGATGGACAGTTAAGGTATCGTTATACTCGTTTTACGGCGGATTTTTGGCGCGAAATAGTTAAACGGTAATAAAAAATTAACTAAACATCGATAAAGTATCAAAATAAGGAATATTAAAAGGATTACTAAAAAATATATGTTATAAGTAGGTATGTTTAAATTTAGTTAGAAAAAAGAAATTGGTTTTACAATTTTTCATAACTGCCTGCCACCTTTGTAGTACTATAGACCCCAACCGCGTGGGCCGATTTTTATTATTCTTACGTCAATCGATTTGTCTTAATCTTGAGAGTTCATGAAAGATATGAAGGTTGTCAAAATTTCCGACGGTGTAAAAGGTTTTTAAGGTTTTTTGGTAGCCAACGTCTAAATATACACTAAAAGTGAGCACAACACTTCAGTTTATGAAGTGTTCATAATGTACATTATTGAAATGTTCTCTTCTTTAATTGCTTTTGATTCTATGAGAAAACTAAAATTTTTTTCTCTTTTAAGAAATCCCACAAAAGCAATGCCGACAAACGTCAATGATTACTGCTGCTCCGTAGCAAATTTCAATTGTGTCGAAGCAAATTTCAACTGTGACAATTGTGTCACCTGAAACGAAGTATTGTTGTAATATGACAAAATATGTATACGTGAAAGAAAAAACAAATAAACCCAGGAACTTTTTATTTTTGTTGCTTTTTTCATAATTACAATCACCGCTTTTTATGTTTTTCTGCTCATTCTATAAAATATAATATGTATGCATGAGTGTATGTATGTTTGTAATTTGTATTTTATTATGCAGAAAGGCTAAAGAAGTATGTGTTTAAAGCCTTGTGAAACGATGTCAATATTGAATTGTACAGGATTTTTATTGTACAGTAGACACAAGTGTCGATTCGTGTTTAGTACAATGAATTTATGCATTGTTGTTTCATTGTTCTCTATATGCATTTGCTTTACACTCAATTACAATTACAACTGCAAACAATATTTGTGCTTGAAAAAATACAATAATGTACATTTTTAATGGCAATGCGCACACGTTTAATTCAAACTCTTTAAAACTTCGGGTCGATAAATCCGTAATCTGGCAGGTGTATTTTTATGTTTACATATTTTTTATGTTTATATTTTATATTTACATAAAAGAGAATTTTAAAACTATGGAAAAAGTTAAAATTATGGATAATAAAATCAAAATTAAGCATTTATTAAATTTATTGTTTAGGATATTCTCGAAATTTTATTTAAAAAACTTTAATTTGTTGGCTGCTAAGCATGTCTATGTACCTGCATTTCATTGGTGCTCTACAAAATCATCAGTAGACTTTAACCATACTATTGAAAAGTGTCGAACTTTTTTCAGTTAAAATCTCTTTCAGCTAAAACTTAAGACTGCCTGAACTGCAAGTTAATAAATTTTAAATTACAATGAACATAACAACATTGTGTTAATGGGGCTTAGACATGCGTAACTCGAAACAAATTTATTTTTAAAATAAAATTTGGAGAATATCTCAAATAATAAATTCAATTAATGCTACAGTAGAAAAACCCTTTAAACCTATAAGGTGTAGAAAAATAAAATAAATTGACATCGAATAAAAAATTATTTGTTGGGTTTTATATAAGTTTCAAAGTCTACTATGCTTATTTTTAAAAATCAGTTATTTGTAAATTCTGAAATGGTTTTTGAAAAGACTGTACATAATACAAAAGGTTTGTAACTGTTCAAAAATATGGTTGAAGACTTCTGACCATTTGGTAAAGCACCAACGAAATTCATATAGACGGTGCTTAACCATCAAATTAACCAGCAATTGGAGCAGAAGAAGATTCAAGGTCAATAGGTTTTGTATTCTTACCTCTTCGTTTTTTAATGTGTATGAAGATAACTTTAAATTTATCTAGCGGAGACAAAAACCAAAATTTTTAGCGGAGTCATTTTTGCAGTTAACAGAGCACTGTTAAACACTTAACAGCAGATGTATACTTCGATGAAGTGTTTTCAGGAGGCTAAATCTACGAATAAGGACCGGATCTATATTAACCATGTTATGAGAAAAATTGTCTAAGAGTTATAGATTGGAAATATAATACCGGGGTATATAAAAAAATAGTTTAAAGACTATAAAAATGATATAAAAATGAATTATTTGGGAAGGATTTCGTCATAGCGGGAAAATGGGGACTAGTACATATATCCCATTATACACAAATGGTGGTCCAGGGTCCTCTTTAACGACCAGAAAAGATCAGAATTCTGAAATAGCTTTAGAACTCAAATAATATGGATTTAAAAAAAATGGATTTTAGAAAATTTCCTCTAGAGAATTAGTGGTCATAGCGGGAAAATGGGGAATGCATACATATATCCCACTATATGCAAATGGTGGTCCAGGGACCTCTTTATCGAGGAGAAAAGGTCAGAATTCTGAACAAGTTTCAGAACGCAAATAATATGGGTTTAAAAAAATTTATTTTAGAAAATTTCCTCTAGAGGATTAGTGGTCATAGCGGGAAAATCGGGACTAGCACATATATGCCACTATATACAAATGGTGGCCCAGGGACCTCTTTAACGAGCAGAAAAGGTTACAATTCTGAAATAGTTTCAGAACTCAAATAATGTGGATTTTGAAAATTTTATTTTAGAAATTTTCCTCTAGAGGATTAGTGGTCATAGAGGGAAAATAGGGACTAGTACATATATCCCACTATATACAAATGGTGGTCCAGGGACCTTTTAAACGGGCAGAAACGATCAGAACTCTGAAGTAGATTCAGAACTCAAATAATATTGACTTTAAAAAATTGATTTTAGAAAATTTCCTCGAGAGGATTAGCGGTCATAGCGGGTAAATGGGGACTAGTACATATATCCCACTATATACAAATAGTGGTCCAGGGTCCTCTTTAACAAGGATAAATGGTTAGAATTCTGAAATAGTTTCAGAACTCAAATAATATGGATTCTTTAAAAATGGATTTTAGAAAATTTCCTTTAGAGGATTAGTGGTCATAGCGGGAAAATAGGGACTAGTACATATATCCCACTATATACAAATGGTGGTCCAGGAACCTCTTTAATGAGCAAAAAAGGTCAGAACTCTAAAATAGTTTCAGAACGCAAATAATATGGATTTAAAAAAATTTATTATAGAAAATTTCCTCAGAGGATTAGTGGTCATAACGGGAAAATAGGGACTGGTACCTATATACCACTACATACAAATGGTGGTCCAGAGACCTCTTTAACGAGCAGAAAAGGTCAGAATTCTGAAATAGTTTCAGGATTTAAATAATATGTATGCATTAGCGCTCGTTGTGATCGGACGTGTCTTTGTTTGAGCTCCGCTGTTAATATTTGCAATATCCTATGTGTAAACATACATATATATCAATACAAAAATAAACAAAATATTTAACACAAATTAAAAAAAAAGAAATGAAAAAAATTTTTTATAAATGAAAACTTGACTTCAGCAAACTTCAAGATTCTTCGCACTGCCATTAAGCTAAAAAAACAAAAACATCTCCATAGCGCCTTTAGCATGCGTGGTTCAGTTTATGTTAAAATAACAGCATATAGTAATGAAATTTAAGTGGATGAGATAGATCATTCATATAACTTATTTCGAGGAACTGAACCCTCTTCCATTGAAAACGGTCACGGTATCCCCAATCAATATCAGGAAATTTAAAACTTTATGCTACATATTTTTAATCAAATTAATTTATAAAAATTTGTATTTTACATTAATCTTTTATTACGTACTACTTAAATCTTTGTATTTTACATTCATCTTTTATTACGTACTCCTTAAATCTTTATCTATTTTTATTTTTAATCATTGCAAAATTTATATTAACTTGATATATTTACATGGCAACTGTTTTACTGTAATTTTATTTGTATGTGTTACTTCTGCAAAATTAATTCATGAGCCTTGACAGAATACGATCCAGGGATAGTGTTGCAAATGTGTTAAGGGTTATTGCGAATCAGAAGCATGGTATCAAGATCTGTCACATTAATGTTCAAAGTTTAAAAAAGAAAAATTGACGAATTCAGATATATTTTTGAAAATTCTAATATTGATTTTATTTGTGTATCTGAAACTTGGTTTAATTCGAACATAGCTGATTCATCTGTGTCATTGGCTGGATACAGTCTGCGTAGAGTTGATAGAGAAGATGGATATGGCGGCGTTGCAATGTATATAAGAAAAGGCATAACTTCTAATGTACATCAAAAGAAAACTATGACTTTGAAGATACTGATAACACTGATCCTATAAATATGGTTGAGTATCTTCTTATTGAGGTTAGTAGTGAGGGCAGAAAAATGTTAGTAGGATGCGTTTATCGACCCAATAGAAACATTAATACTGGACGGTTTCTACGGACACTGGAGACACACACAGCTATGTATGATGATGAGATAATAGCAGGCGATTTTAATGCAAATCTCCTTGAAGATAACACATTTTTGGATAATTTTTCCTCTCTTGGTCTTCTATCGGCTAACACCACGATTCCTACACATTTTACATCTACAAACAACACGCTTTTAGACCTTTTTTTGTAACCAATAACTGTCAAAGTACATACGAAAAAATTATTCATTTTTTAGATATGGAGTTTGACATCGGTTGAAATCATTAATATGACTTGGCTGATTACAGTGTATGTGGTTGATGATGAGTTTTTAGTCACACCTTCTTGTCTTGTTGTCAAGTTTGGTTTTTCTGTGGTTGTATTACTTTAACACTCCGTCCCGACTAGCAATAAATATCAAAGCAATAGAGCAATAACGTCAGCAGAAAAAACAGCAATATTGCTTATTGCTTTATTATGTTAACCATATGAGAAAACGTAGCTATGTTAGCTCACAATGCAATGTAATGAATTTTCAACAAAACAATGTATTTTTGTTTTTTATGAACATAAAATGTAATATTAAATATGAAAAATGTTTTTCTACATAATTTTTTCGGAATATTATTTATTATTTCAATATATTTTTCCATTCATTTTATCAAAACGTCAAACACAGTACAAAATTTGGAGCACAAATTATATGCGTTTTGACGTTTTATGTTGGCAATGAGCCCATTAGCAATGACATAATTTTGACAATTGCTTCAATATATGTTAACATATTTATTGCTAGTCGAGACGGTGGTAAATTAGAGTTGCAGTTTTTTTAACACACCGACCACACGAGCAATTGTATATGTCTTAATATAAGCAATAACGCCGGCAGAACCGCGACGTCAATTGCCAATGTTCTTGCTTGTATTTCTTGGTAGCGAACACGTAAAAATTTTAAAACATTAAATTGAAAATTTTACTAATGAAGGTTGTGCGTTATTTACACTGTATTCTTTTATGTATGTAATTTATAATTATATAAGTAATAATTTTTAACATTTTACAGTGATGTTCTTTTCAAAGTTAGCTTTATTGTTCATTTTATTCACTTTTCACAAAAAATAACTTAAATGGCAATTCAATTTGACAGCTTGTGTTAAAAGATTATTGCTTAGCAATGTATTTTAACATTTGTTGCTAAATATGTATTTGAACACATATTCATACGGTCCACACGCAAATATCTTGTGTCGGCAATCGAATTTGATGGTTGCCACGGCAATAATTGCCAAACTTATTGCTCATGTGGTCGGGGTGTAAGTTTGAACATTTATGTCGCAATTTATTTGGAAGTAAATGTTTCTGCGATCCACATGTGAACATATGATGTTGGAAATAGAATTTGACAGCTGAGAACATAATTATTTACAAGTTTATTGCTCGTGGAGACCTCCAGTTAAAATTTTGTTTAAGCGGCCCATACACTTGCAATATAATTGTGCAATGTTTCTTATTGTGCAATAATATCGCCAATGTATGTCATATTCGATGGTTGCACAATATATTGCAAATAAACAAAACTTTTGATTTTTATTGCACAACCAAGAAAACTCTAATTTGCTAACAACATTGTTCAATATTGTTTTTATTTTCGTTGTAGTTTATGGTTACTATTCTGAGAGAAGTTTCGACATGTTTAGTTTCAAGGTATTGTGCAACTTATTGAGTAATAAAGAGCAAAACAGCAATTATGTGAACCACAGAATATAAAACAGAACACCCACTTTTATTATCATGTGTTAGACAGTTTTACGTGCCAAATGTTGAATTACGACTATAATATGAAAGATATAGACAAATTAGAAACAGTAAAATTTGCTATTTCTTTCATATAATCGTGCTAATGTTTTTGTAAGCTATCAGGTCTAATTAGTAGTCTATGATATGAACAATTTATGGGCTGCTTAAGGCTGTTCACATATTATATAACGCTCTTAGTGGGTTAGGGGGCAGAAAATTTGTTGCGGACTAAATAACTTACCTAATATTAAAAAAAATATTAACCAAGTGGGGGAGAGGTTTCGAACAGCGAAAATAGCGTTGTCTAATATGTGAAAAGACTTTCAGACTTCCAGAACCAAGAAAAGTACGATATGTATGCAATTTTAAGATATTGTGCCTCTTATTGAGGAGTATAGGACAAAACGACTATAATATGAACAATACTAAATAGTTCTAAAAATGTCCTCTCATTTTGGCAACATGTATTTTAAAAACATGATAAACGTTTTGACAATTTCTACTCTTGATTGGCAACATGAATGAAGAAATTTAAGTATTCTTTTGTATGGTAGCACTTTTTTAAAATATTTTATAAAAAATTTTTCTGGCAGAACTTGATAAAAACGGTTAAATTTTAAATATATGATTTCAGTATTTCTTAAAGCAAATGTTAAAAAGTAGTTTCGTTGACTTTGATTATTGTCCCATGCGCAAAAGAAATTTTACAAATTATAAACGCTTTATCGTGTTTGATTAGCAGTTTATTAAATTATATTAGTTTATACAATGTATGTGTTAATTCCTAAAAATAAATTATTTGTAAAGGAAAATACACACAAATTTAATATATTTAAAATACACACTTTTTTGGTTTGGAAGCCTAGCTAGCTTCTTTACAAGACAAAGTTCGGTTGACAATTAATCTTCAATAAAATAAAAATATGGCTGCTAGCTCTAAAAAATAATATTAGTTCCCGCGGGGAATATGTATGAAATTTCTTAGCACTTTTAAAAATAAATATAAACATATAAAAGAGACGACAAATAAAAGCATAGTTACGAATAATTACATGATTCACAATAACAAATAGGCAGTGGCGTCAACAGCCCCTCCCAGTAAGGCGAGAAACTTTGAAGACTTACTCCGTCTTTTTAGCCACATCCAATACCGCTAGCTTAATGACTGGCCTTTCTAAAATTCCAGAAGCTGTCATAAGCTTTGCTTTTCTGACTTGCCCATCTTCAGATTTAAAAACATCTATAATTTTCCCTCTAGGCCACACATTCCTTGGATTCGTAGAGTCAACCACAACCACAAGATCTCCAACTTCCAATGGTTTTGATTTTTCGTCCCACTTTGTTCTACATGCCAACGTTGGCAAGTACTCTGCCACCCACCGCCTCCAAAACATATCAGCAAATTGTTGCACCGATAATCAAGAAGATTGAAGAATAACTCCTGAGTCACCATAAGTTGCTAATGGCTTCATTCCGTTTGAATGACCCAATAAAAAATGGTTTGGCGTGAGTGCCTCCAAATTTTCACTTTCAATCGGAACATACGTGAGCGGACGAGAATTTATAATATTTTCAGCCTCTGTTAGCATACTTCTCTAAATCTCATCAGTTGGCGACTTCTCTTTTGACATCTTATACAATACACTTTTAACTGATCTAACCATACGCTCCCAAGCGCCCCACATATGAGGAGCTGAAGGCGGATTAAAATTCCACTTTGTTGTTGTCGTTGTAAAACTTCGAATCAGCTGATTTTTATCAACATCTTCTAAAGCTGGCCGCAACTTTCGATCAGCCCCAATAAAATTCGTTCCATTGTTACTGAAATATTTTCTGGAAATGCCTCTTCGGGCAGAAATGTTTCTGATAGCCATAATACATGAACTGGTATTAAGCGAATTCACAATTTCTATATGTACGGCTCTAATAGTCAGACATGTAAAGAGTGCGCCGTATCTTTTCTCTTTATGCCGGCTAACCGTTACAATTACTGGTCCAAAATAGTCTATTCCGGTGAAGGTAAACGGCGCTATGTAAGCAGACAAAGGCGCACGAGGCAACCTGGCCATTTGAGGCTCTGCGGGAGCAGCTTTTTTAATCTTGCACATTTGACAACGTTTAATAGCAGTCTTAAATGCTATTCTAAGGCGAGGGATATAAAATTTCTGCCGTATTTCATTAATTGCGGTTTCATGACATATGTGCTGGAATTTGTTATGATAGTCCAGAATTATAAGTTCTGCTATGTAGCTAGTTTTAGGCAAAATTGCCGGGTTTTTCAAATCATTGGGTATATCAGCATTACCAATTCGGCTATTCAAACAAATGATCCCATTGTCATCAACACAAGGCGACAACTTCTAAATAGGACTGCACTTGCTTATCCACTTATTTTGTTCCAGAGTCCTTAACCCATTAATGCCCACAGCGATTTAGACTAGGTAGTTGAATGAAATTTTAAACAGCAAGTAATCTGACTTAAATAAACTTATTTTAATAAAAAAAAATATTGTATTTGCTCCAGAATGGGTTTTAGAAGCTGTTACATGTACGTAACAGTGAGCAATACTTACAACTATTTGACCTTTAATTTTTCAAATAAAACTCATATATTTTATAAACAAAACTTAACAAAAACTTCAATTTATTAAATAAAAGGAAGCACAAAATAGTTTTCTAAAAATATTTTACACATATAGCAAAAAATAAATACGTGTTTTTTATTATTATCTTAGTTATTATTTACTTAGTTTGTTGAAAAAAGTGGTATTTTCAAAGCATTTGATGCATAAACCAACATCATATTTTTTACACATGGATGTTGGATGCGAACGGCAGTGGGAACCTGCACAATGACGTCTTTTCTTGTCCTTTGTTTCGGCAACAAAGTGATTTAGTCCATCATATCGGGTTGAGTATTCTTGTTCGTCTGTACCTAAACGACGATAACTTTGAGGTGGTTTTTTGCTGCCATAAGATTTGCAATATCGACTAGAAATTGCTCGGCGAAAGCTCAACTGTGGCATATTTCGTCCTGCTTTACGATGTAGAGGCCAAGCATTTTGTATGGAAACATCTACTAGCCATATAAATATTGAAAACCACCACTTTTTCCCGCGCGCACCAATTCTGTATGCATTGACGTTTTGGTCCATTCGATCAGTTCCACCCATATTTTTATTATATTCTTTTATGGCATGAGGTAGAGGAACCATAATTCTTTTCTTTTCTGTTCGAGAAAATCTGCTTATTTTGTTGATTGGTAACTTACCGTGAATAGTGGATCCTACAGTTACAACTGCATTGTCAAACCATTTTGTAGTTTTTATAGCAGGATCGACCATTTGTATACTTTCAATATGACCACGTTGTTGTTTCTTTAGAACATCTTTTGAAGGTAAAGGACAGGATTTGGGAATGGAATTTTCTCGCAAAGTTCCTGTTCCATGGTAACAACGTTGCTTGAGGCCAACCAACGCAGATGGTCTCGTGAACAAATTGTCGAAATGAATTGAAAATTCAAGTTGTTCCAGATTTTCATCAAATTCATCCAGCATGCCAAATAGCGGAGTTATATTTTTTCCATACCTTGTGCAATATTCCGGTTTCAAACGTGGATTTGATCCTTGGTACATTTCAAAATTAATTAAATACCCCAGCGGAGTATTTAAACTCCACATTTTGTATCCAAAACGTAGAGGTTTTCCTCTTATGAACTGTTTACAGCCGTGACGTCCATAATATTCTATCATCGACTCGTCATAAGAAAGGCATTGTTCAGGTGTTTTAGAAAACGATTTTTTAAAGCATCTGTGTATGGCCGTAGTTTCCAGATTTTATCATCTATTTGTTGCTTTGCATTATCGATAAAATGTATATTTCGAAATATTGTGTCAAAACGCATTGAATCGGAAACTAGTTCATTTTTCAGATCGCTTTCATTTGACCAATAGTCCCTTTTTGAAGGAACTGAAGCATAACTTGTAACAATCAGGATACCAAGAAAAACTCGCATCTCATTCATTGTTATTTTTGGGTTTTCCTGTCCACTATATACCGCATAACTGTTACTTTCATCGCATAGCATTTGTACCAACTCGTTGTCAAAAAACTTCTCAAATTGCTCATGGGGTGGCAGGTCAGTGCAATCAGAAAAATCGGGTTCAGGTAATATATGTTGGCACCATACATCATCATCTTCCATCCAGTGACTCGCATCTCTAGGTAATGATTTAGCAAACTGCGATTTTCTACATTTTGATGCTCTCTTTGGAGAACCGGAGGCCGAATCTAAGGGCTGTAAATGAGGAATTTTAGGAGGGGTCTTTACCCTATTTTCAAATGATTTTCTTTTGAGAGAATCTTCTGGCGATTGAACATTACATGGTGTGGTAGCAATAGATCTAAAGCAGTCAGTATCTAAATTAGTGGACGAATTATTCATAACATCTTGCAATGCTTGTTCGATCATCAAATCTTCGTCGTCAACTATACTTTGGTGTTCATTATCATCACACACATGTCTTGGGCTTGCGAATTGTAATTTCACAAGGTTGTATGAGTAGAGCTTTCGGCAAATTTTGGGGAAGTCCACTGCCATCTTCATTTCCAGAGTGTTCATCAGATGGCAAATAATTTGCACTGGGTGGCTCAATGACCACTTGTTCAATTACGTCTTCCTGGCTTTCGTCCGACAGAAGCTGCTCAAGGTACTGTGTGGCTTCTTCCAATGTTAAAAGCCTGTATCTGTAAAAAAAATTGCTCTTAAAAAATATCTTTTGCCAAATGTGTTCCTATTTATTCATTTTTGCAGCGTAAAAAAATTTTGTCTAAAAAGTACTGAGTTCTGCCCAGTGTTACACATATGTAACATCAACTTTGTTTTCTTTCTACCTTACACTGTAAACTTCTAATATTTTTTTACACTTGGATAATTAATATTTGATGTGTTTTTTATTTGTTTGTCTATATAATTTTTCTTTTTTCACACAATTAATATATCAATAATAACTTTCTTACCTTCTTCGTGTCGTCATATTCAATTTTTTTGAGACTTTCAAATGCAACACTTTACAAAACAACCGTACACCAACACAGCAAGAGCAGAACTAAATATTTAATGATTTATATCTTCAGGCTGGACTTAAATATACATTATAGACACAAATAGGCACCTGTTAATCATTTAGTAAATTTACAGTTTAGTTTAAGATTAAGCAATGTAGATGTTACACATATGTAACAGTGGGGGGTAATGGGTTAACTCATTTTCAAAGTATTGTTTTTGAGCTTCTGTTACCAGTACATTTTCAGCGTATAGCAATTCATCTTGAGTAAGTTCTTTAACATGCTCACTTTTCTTAACTTTACATTTGAAAAAATTACAAAACTTTATAATGTACGCTGTAGCTCGCAACAATCTGCACCAACGTGAAAAACGCTCAACGTTAATAAAGTCTCTCGAGGATTGTGTCACGCAATTCGAGTGTTTAATTTCTACCTCTGTTGATTCAATGAAAGTTTTATCCACAGGCCACATCTCTTTCGATAACTTTAGAAAACTAGGACCACATATCCATCTGCCGGAATCGGATAGGTCTGGCATACTTGCCCACTTCGTTGCATCATCGGCCACATTAAGATAAAACTGTTTTTGAGTCCGACCAATATATTTTTTTATTGATTCTGATATAGTGGTTTTCTACTACACTCCTGGCGAAACGTGCACCAATAAGCGCTGCCATTACTTCCAGCCTTGGGATTGTGGCTACCCTCAGTGGAGCAACTCGAGTTTTTGATCCAACAAGTGAAACAACTATCTTTCTATTGGAAGCTATTCTTAAATAAGAAACAGCAGCGTAGCCATTCTCACTCGCATCAACGAACGTGTGGAGCTCTACATATGCTTCATTGTAGTTTGGCAGATAGTGAAAATAGCATCTTGAAACTTTAAAATCTTTAATCTTGGGCAATAGCGACAACCATTTTTCGAATTTCTCAAGCTGTGGAGGTAATACAGCGTCATCCCATCCAACACCGCTTCTCCATATTTCTTGCAAAGTTATTTTTAAAAACACTAAAAAGTTTCCTAATATACCTAAAGGATCAGAAACGCTCATAAGAATTTTCAATACTTGTCTTTTCGAGGGATTTTTATTACCAAGATGTATGTCACTGCTCATGATCGAAGGAGAAATTCTAAATGTGATTAAATCCTCTGACGGTTTCCAAAAAATACCTAGTACCTTTTCTGTCTCTAAACTTTCTGGGATATTAAGGCACTTATATTCAGGGTTGTTAGCATTTAAATTCGCCAGCACTTCAACATTATTTGAACACCAGCTCCTCAGATTAAATCCGGCCTCTTTATGTATATAGTGCACTTCCGTTGATAGTTTAACCGCTTCTTCGCAAGTATCTGTTGATATCAAAAAATCATCTACATAATGGTTGTTCTTTATAGCGACTGCACCTTCAGGGAACTTAATTTGATACCTATCAGCGTTGAGGTTGTTTACATATTGAGATATGCACGGTGCGCACGAAGCGCCAAATATTAACACATTCATTGCATAAACTTCAGGCTACTTTAGAACGTCACACCCACGCCATAAAAATCTTTGTGCATTGCGATCTTCTTTTCTAATATAGATTCTATGGAACATTTGTTCTATATCAGCTGTTACCGCAATTTGTTTTTGGCGAAATTTGTAGAGTATTGCTGGTAAGGATGCAAGAAGTTCTGGTCCTTTTAAAAGCATTGAATTTAGTGATACACCGTGAGATTTAGAAGCTGCATCCCAAACAATTCTAGTTTTCTTTGGCTTGTTCTTATTGAAAACAGGAAAGAGAGGCAAATACCAAACATGTTTACCGCTAATTTCATAGTCTTTAAGTTTTGTAATGTAGTCCTTTTCTATATATTCAGCTATAGTTTTCTCAAAAAATTTAAAGAGTTCAGTATTATTTATCAAAATATTTTCAAGGCAGATCAATCTCTTCTTAGCCGTGTTGTAACTCTCAGGAAGAATTATATTGTCATAACGCCATAACAAAGAGGTTTCATAACGGCCATCAGACCTTTGAGTTGTGCATGTTTTTAAAATTTCTAAAGCTCGTTCATCCTCTACACCAAGAGTTTGCCAGAAATACCAGTAGTTTCAAGGGTGTAGAACTGTTTCACAAAACTCTTTAATTTATTGTCGTTGCCGTCACAGGTCTGAACGCAAGAAAATTGATTCTGACTTTTTTCACCTCTAATGTTTCCACATAGAAACCAACCCAGTCGAGAACAAATAGCAACTGGCTCACCAATACTCCCTTCCTTAATACGATTTGCGGTACAGATATTAATATTATTTAGGCCAATTAGTACGCCGGGAATAGCATTTTTATAATTTTATATAGGTAGGCCTTTTAAATGTGTAAATTGTTCACTAAGATTTTTATAATTTATGATCTGAGATGGCAATGATAAATGTTTCACAGTTCGAACCTCCATAAGATGAGTTTTTTTGTTCGCCCCAGATAAATTGATTACCAGTTTTTGAGACGACTTCTCATTTCTTTCCATATTATTTGTCCATTTTAAACACAATGGCTCTAATTCGCCGTTCAAACCTAATCTATCAACAATTAATTCATTAATTAAACTGACGGATGAACCTTCATCAAAAAAGGCAAAAGTTTCAAACGATTTATTATTTTTCCCAAATATTTTTATTGGTACAATTTTAAATATTATCTTGTTAAAGGAGCCACTGTGCGTATTTATATTATGTTTCTGGCTGCTGTTTTTGTTATCGTTTGACATTTCTACTTCTCTGCCTCTATCTTCTACATGATTGGAATGTAAAAGAGAGTTATGTTTAACATTACAGTTTCCTACACCACACATAACATTGCTTCTACAAGGCCCAAAATGTTTCTTCAAGCACAGTTTACAGAGGTTGTGTCTTCTAACAATAGTCCACCGCTCGTTACGATCGGCAGCTAAAAATTTACCATACACTGAAACACTGTTACAATTATTGTCACAAATAGGGCATATTCGTTGATTTTGGTCTGAGTGTGTGTGTATGTATGCATGTTGTTTTCTTTGTGGATGATGATGCTCTGTTAAAATAGATACTGTGCTGTTAACTTCTAAAATGACACTGTTGGCAGAGACGCCGACGTCGTAAAGCCAGTCTGCAAATGCTGGCAGATTTGTTTTCTTGTTTTCTTTCACCAATTTTATTTTGTATTTACCCCAATCAAGTTGTAAATTGGTGGCATTTTATTTACCAAATCCTGTAAAAGTGAAGAATTATTTAACTCATCGTACATTTCACAGGATTCTATTATAGCTTTTAGACCCTGAACTTCAACAGCAAAAGAGGTAATTGTTTCCAATTTATTAGAATTAACAGCAGGGAATGATCTTATTCTATTTTTTAAAGAATTTAATACCTTTTCAGGCTGCCCGAAAAGAAGTTTTAACGTTGAAACAGCTGCTGGCACACAATCAGGGTGAATAAAAATATGTTGTACTGATAGTAAGGCGTCACCTCGGCGACCATTCGTACGTAGAACTAAAAAGGGGCCATTCCTGTGGATTACCGGTGAATATTGGAAGTTCTCTTGGCACTGTCTGTCCGGAATTGATTTGCTGTTGCGTGAGATGGTTAATAGTGATCATATGTATGGGGTTGGACATGGCTGTCAGTGGTGTTATTGGTTGTGTATTATTATGAGGTGCGGCAGCGCCTGTACTATTCGTGTTGTGGCTGACTCTGTAAATTAAAAGAATACATTTTATTAGAACTTAGTTACAGTTTTCCAACCAGTTCTATTGTTTTATTTTCCATCAGCGTGAGGACTCACGACTCAATAGTTGACTACTGTAGATTGAAAGTTTGCACCACAAAAAAGAATTAAAATGTTGTTGGGTGAAGCTGTCCAAGCTAGTAACCTCCAATAAGATTGTGAACACCAAGTATAAACGCTTTATCGTCTTTGATTAGCAGTTTATTAAATTATATTAGTTTATACAATGTATGTTTTAATTCCTAAAAATAAATTATTTGTAGAGGAAAATACACACAAATTTAATATATTTAAAATACACACTTTTTTGGTTTGGAAGCCTAGCTAGCTTATTTACAAGACAAAGTTCGGTTGACAATTAATCTTCAATATAATAAAAAATATGGCTGCTACCTCTAAAAAATAGTATTAGTTCCCGCGTGGAATATGTATAAAATTTCTTAGCACTTTTAAAAATGAATACAAACATATAAAAGAGACGACAAATAAAAGCATAGTTACGAATAATTACATGATTCACAATAATAAATAGGTAGTGGTGTCAACATTCTAAGGAATCTTATTTTTAACTGACTCTAATATTGAAAAAAAAACTAAATACACATTATACTGATTTTCTGTTGCTTTCAATATAGTCCGTTGTTTATATTATAAGTACCAAAAAAGTACATGCATAGAAATAACACACACACACACACAAATACTCAAAATATTCTGTACGAAAAATTAACGGAAATTGCAATTGAAATTATATAAATACACATTTAAAATCAGTGGTGTAGTGGTTAGTACGTTAGACTATTAAACGAGAGGTCACATGTTCAATTTCAGCGAAGACCATGCATGTGTTTTTTTAATTTGTAATGTTAAATGCATAAAATTGAATAAGTTTATGTTGTCTTTGTGCAGCTAATTTACATACTATGCTTTGGCCAGAAGATTAATACGTTGGATTTCAAACCCGAACGAGCTTTTTTCAATCCCGGTAGAAGTTAACATAACAAACAGTGAGTAAAAATATAAATTTAATAAAATAATAATTAAAGATACGAATTAATAAGCCTCTTTACATTAGAAAATACAGCAAATTAAATTTACGGAACTTGGGTTTGATTATTTAACAGTAAAAATAGCAGAAATAAGGAAACCTCTTTTATTTTTACGGAAGCTGCTATTAGTTCTTTTGACAGTGAAATTAATCCAAACAAATAAGGAATCATTAATTTTTTATGGAGTTAAGTATGTTAACTTTTTAACATTTAAAGTTGAATAAACTTTTTGTTAAACTTAAATGAAAAATAAGTAGACCGGTTTTTAATTGAGTTTTAATTTATTTTATATAGCAATTTTAGTTAATTTTAAGTACGGAATATTTTGAGTGTAGGTCCAACGTGGAGATCCATTTTGCTCCAGCCAGCGTATCTAAGGTGTCTGCAATTCTTGGTAGCTGGTGGTAACTGTGTTCCTTAGTAACATCGTTGAGTTTCCTGAAGTCTACGCTGAATCTAATGCTGTCATCCTTCTTTTTCACTAAGACCATAGGCGAGCTCCAAGGACTCGATGATAGCCCCATTACGCCATTTTGTTCTATTTAATTGAATATCTCTCCTACCTCGTTGCGTTTTAATACGGCTACAATTCTGTGGACCTGTTTTATCGGCTGTATTTATTTCGTGTTTAACTATTGCAGTTTTTCCTTGACGAAGATGCTGGCATACCATTTTAGCAGCTGTTTGGCTTTATTTCTATCAGCTGCCAATCCTATTTCTCCACGTATTCTTCAAATTCTTTACGCTCTGGCCTTTCCCGCAGTTTATTATTACCTCTGCTGGAGTGCATTGGTCTTTATCGGAATTTCCGTTGATGACTTTTTTGTGGCCTGATAAATTAAGTACTTTTATAGGCACCTTTGCTCTTTTACAAGTTCTTACGAGGGCTTTTGATGTTAATAGCTCGCTCTTTATTTCTGCTGGGGGGTTATTATGCACTTCGATTCGAAAGAAAACATTTTCGAAACACAATGTATAAGGTATTCAAATACGAATGCTTTCCGTTTCGAATCGAATTACATAATAACCCCCTGGTTCTACTACCCACAACCGATTGTGCTTACAATCTCCCTCTATACGTGATCATATTGCTGATTCAGGGTGTAGTGGTAACGTCAGCTCTTAATACCAACTATGTATTTTCGTTAGATATTAGAAATAGTTACATTTGCTTCAGTCTTACCATAGACAGTGGTAGCCTCCCCAGTAATTTTGCCTTGTCGTATATTGCTTAAAGGTTCACATATCCCTTTCACAATAGCGTGCCAGATTACTGACTGCGATTATTCTGTGTCTATTTACCATATGTGTTTTTCGCGTTTGATCTATCTTGGGGATTTGTAAAATCCCGAATCCAGGGATTTTGAAATTTAGAATTCCTATACCGAAAGTATTACAGAATCCCGTTTTTCACAAATAATACATTTTTTAATGTCAGCTTTTAAATAAAATATTACTTGAAATGTCATGTTAAAGAATGGTAAAAAAAGTACAAAATAGATCATTTAAATATAAATCAAACAAAAATTAAATATAAAGAGCACAAAACAAGGACAATTCCGACCGCATTAAAAAAATTAACTAAAACTTAGGGAAATTTACTAAATTTGAGTTTTACAAGATTTTAGTTTAAAATTTTACTTGCGCCGGGTAAAATATTTCCTATAAACTAGTTAAAATGGGGGCTATATTCATGCATATAAGAGGTCAGCTCCCTCGATATAGGTATTAAATGAAAAATCTTGGATACTATAATGCAGTACACCACGAAAATCCAAGGTACAGTCCGAAACAAAATGCTAGATCATAGAGTTTAGATAGGACATAAAGTAAAAACCTAAAAACGTAAAAATAAAATAAATAAAAAAATTTTAATTTAATGGTGTTATTGTAATGAAACACCTACTGATGCAGATAATGCATTAAAAGCTAAAAAAATAATTACTTAGTACCAGGTAACAGCTACCACACACACCATTCTCCTCACAAACATAGGGCATTGAGCACACTAAAATAAAATCGTGGGGTGTTGTTGACTATAGATAAGGGAAATTCGACGCGCCGCATAGTTTTATTTTAGTCTGATCAATGCCCTATGTTTGTGAAGAGATTGGTGTGGTAGCTGCTACCTAATACTATATCATTATTATGTTTCATTACAATAAAACTATTTAACTATTAATTTTTTTTACTTATTTTATTTTTAAGTTTTTTAGTTGTTTACTTAATATTACTTTTTATGGGCGTGGCAAAGCCATTTTTTTTAAAGCTTGTACCAAATTTTGGATCAATCCATTAACAGGAAGGCGTTAACGCTAAGTATTTCTTTTCATGGGCGTATCGCCGCTCACTTTTGTAATTACAAAATTGTATGGTCATCGTAAGTAAAGGTGGCGATTAGCAGGAAGGGGCTAAAACTAATTATTACTTTTTACGGGCATGGCGCAGCCCACTTTTCTAATCACAATATTAAATTGTCACCAAAATTAAAGGCGCTTACAATATTTCAGATCAATCGGTCAACAGGAATTATTACATTTGAACCAAACTGCACCTACACACAAATTCCATAAAAACATTTCAAAAATGCACCGTTTGTAAATTGAAAACTGTGGCATAAAAATTTTAACGGCAACGAAAGATTTCGCAAATGATATAAACGCGGAATAAATAGGAGTTATTGATATTAAAAATTTTGGAAAGGCAACATTGAAGAAGTTTGTATAAAAAAATATATATTGATTATACATATATTCCAAAGTCAAAAGTAAGCTTTAATTTGACTCTAAATGTAAAGACAATGCGATGAGAGAATTTGCTGAATTAAAAAATGTGCTATCACTGTCATCAATAATTATAGAATATGATAAATTTAAGGCAACAGAATGTGCCAGATAAAAAACGTGTGTCAGAAACCTCAAACGAATTGTTAAATTAAATAAAAAATAACAGCTTTCAATTGAGAAATTTTAATTTCTTAATTATATTTTTTTGGCATTAAAAATCTTAAAAATCCCGGGGTTTCGAAATTCTATTTCTTAATCCCGAAACCCGGGATTTCAAAAAACCAGTTCCCTTGTAATTACTGATAATTCACTGTTTATAAGACATAACTTTCTTTTAAACAATAATTGCCTATAAGGAAAAACCGCATATAAGAACAAATTTTGTGTAATTTGTGAAGTTTCTTATATGCGATATCCACTGTATAGGTAATCAATTTGTAAAATTTTTTTGTTATGTACTGTTGAAAACCCATTAAAATTAGCTTATGTATTCTGCAGGTAGTATATACATGCTCACATATAAGACAGACGAAGTTAAAATTAAACTTCTTTGTTTAAAATTGCTAATAAAAATTGACGAGAGACAGACAAGTATGTCGTAATATCAATTTCTTTCATTTCGGCCCTGTCAATTCTCTTAACAGTTGTTTACTAAATCTTAAGAAGATGATCGTAATATTATTTAATCTTTAATTTTATTTGAATTGTTGTCGCTGGGACTTCATGCACTATTTTCGGTTGTTGCCACAATAACCATCATTTACGTGTGTAAAGACCTACATCCACGAACGCATGCCAATACTCATTTAACTATTGGTTGTAAATTTTGCGTTTATCTCGTCAAATCAGCAAAAAAAACAAACCACGTATGAGCAGTATCATTCATCAGCATTTGTATGTACATTAGGGCGCCATTGAATTATGTAAAAGACGTTTACCACTATATCAGAAAGTATTGCTAAAATATATATAACATATACATACCTGTTATTATATGTAAAAATGTTAGAATGAGTGTAATTAATATTGTATAATTTTATTCAACACACACATTATAATCGTACTCAACAGTAAGAATTCTATAGTATTTAGCAATGTGCAAATTTGTTGCTAGCTTACAATAAGAGTTAATCGTTGCTGTTATAGAATCCAATCTTGTCGGTATTAGATATGAAAACGACAAAAAAACACTTTGGTTTCATGAAATCCAATGTTGTCGGCTTTATGTTCGAACTAGAATTAGTGACGGTTTTAGTTGCCACAGAAACCAATGTTATCGGTTTTGTTATTGGAAATATACCAAGCAGCTAATAGGTTTTTCACACTCAACAACATCAAACATCTACCATTAATTTGCGCTAATGTACAGGTAGCCACATCGTAGAATAATATACAAGGTAGCCCTGGAACGACAGCTGATTAATTTTTTATTTGCTTTTTTCATGGTACGAACTGCCAAATCTTGTGTATATGTGAAGTAACTACGTTGCACACACAATACCACGCGTATGTTTGCTGCTTATGTTCTACAAACACACACATGCATGGGTTCATGAAACTCATTTATTTATACTTCATTGAACGTATTATGAAGACGTTCCCGAAACACATGAATAAATTGATTTAATTCCTTATTTCATTAAAAAGATTTTATTAATTTTAGATTATATATCTCTTTTGTTAAGTAAATTAAAATAAAATAACATTTCAGTATTTTAAGTGGGTGTCCTCACCTGATGAGTTTATATCACGATGAAAGAAAAACCTCATATAAAAAACCCGGTATAATGTAAGGTATTACATTAAGGATTTAAATAAAACATATTAAAAAAAATATTACGAATTAATTAATAAATTATAATGCTTTTCGAAAAAGTCTTCCTTCTTTTCTTCTGGTGTATTTTCTTTGATTTTCTTTTTATCCTTGCAATATCGATTTTTTGCTAATTTTAAACCGTCTCTGATGTCTGATGTGAAAAACTTATCGGTGGTGCCCTCGCAATAGCTTCCAGCTGCGATTAAAAAACAGATTTTTTGGTATAGACAAACCAATTTATGAATGTACAATAAATGAAATACTTACCAAATAAAATTTGCATAAATTTTGGAAAATTTAGCAGTCGCGAGCTTGCTGTGCGTGCCATCTAAATTGAATAAATCAAGGGTTTCGGGAGTAATAAGCCCCCTTAACCCTTTTTTCACTCCTTGTTGCCCGCATATGGCTCTTACGGACGCAATCTAGATAAACAAATATAGATAATTCAACACTTTAGCTCAAAAATTTTATAAAATGGCAAAACAGAAAATTTTACTAAATGTATACTTACATATTCTGTTTCATTGGCATGGTTAATTGACTCCTCAAGAATTTTAGGGCCTTATTTTGTAAAACGCCATGCGTTGATAAATTTTGTATGGAAAAAATGTAATTTGCAAAAACAAAACACACACAAAATTAGTTAACGCTTAGCGTTGCGTTTTACAAAATAGGGCCCTAAATTCATTTAGGGAGGAAATTGGAAACAGTTTTGTGTGTTTAGGTGCATTGTTTTGGATACAACTCTTCATAGCGGCTGTGTTTTCCGCCAAAAATTTCCAAAATCAGACCGTTTTGGTTTTTTATTTCTAAAATAAAAAAATTAAAGTATGTTATTTTTTAAATTCAATTATTTTAAATAAGTAAGCAAACCTTTCAGTTCCGTTTCCACAGATTTTTTGTGAGCTTTAAAATGGTTTGCCATTCGGGTTAAATTTTCTAAAATAAGGAAAGAATAATAAGTAATATGATAATACAGAAATGAATGATTAATATCTGATAATATTTCAATATTTTTTTGAAGATGTCCAATAGTATGTTTAAGCTCTTGAGTATCGGTTTTTTTATTTATTTGTTTGTACATGTCGGCGTCTTAAAAATAGATAAAAAGTATATACTTAGATATTAATTAATTAGTGGGATGAGTACGCCACCTTTACCAATATCTAAGGACTTAATAGGGTAATTAAAGAAGTTCTCTATATCAAGGAATCGTTTTGCTGTAGCATATCAATTTCCTTCCAGATGAGTTATGGTCTCTGATGCTTACCCTGTCTCCGGCTGATCAAGAAGAATGTAGCAATCTCGCAAAATGCTTCTTTTCAAGTTTGCTTAACCCTCCTCCTCTATAAGCAAATATACCCCAACAGTAGTACTAGGGTTGCCAGGTGGGCTGGACTTGGCTGGATTATCCAGCTTTTTTGATCCTTGTCCAGTTTCAAGCTAAAATTAAATTATTCATATTATTTATTAGTTTAAATCAACGATACCAGAATGAAAATTTTACCTTAATTTTGAAGATTTTTTAGTCAAAATTAGATTTGAAGATCTTTTTCCCAAAATGAAGAACTTTGAGTTTAGTTACTTAACACTTATTATTGTCACACGGCTTCTTTAAATTTATTAACTAAATTTACCTACGTCAGGTAAACGTTAGCTCAATAAAAATTTATAATGGGGTTTTTTAGAACAAAACAAAAAAATTCCTAAAAAGTCTAATAAAACATTTTCCAAATTTAACTGAAGTTCAAAATTTAGATGACGAATTCAGATAGCTCCAGCGCATGTTAATAAATATTTTCGAAATTTAGAAAACGTTACTGCGGAACACTTTTGGCACACAATCTCAAAATACTAGAGCAGATAGTGAGTTAGTGTTACCAAAGCTGTAGAAATTTTCATAAAATTAAATATGTCTAGTTAATTCATCTGCAAACGTTGAACGGATTGTTTCAAAAGTAAACTTAAATAAAAAGAAATACAGAAAGAGATTAACAAATGCAATCCCAATAAGTAAATTAAATAAAAATACGCATTTTTATGCACAAAAATATTTATTTCAAACTAAATGTTTTTTTTGTAAAATCATAAAAATTTTGTAAGCAATTTCTTGTTTTAAAACTTAAAGTTTTAAAATTGAAATGTATAGCAAATTTTTATGATTTTACAAAATAAACAATATAACTAACATTCAGTTGAATCGGCTCATAGTTGTGTAAAATGGTATAAAAAGAAGTCAGAAATTTTATACTTTTAGTAGTAAAAATTTTTTTCTGCGCTGCAGTTTCACGAAGATTTTGAGAAGCTTCTTTGCAGTCAATAAAAATAAAAAAAACCAAACAACCGACGAAAAATTTTAAATGCGCTTCTTTTACTCACTTTCAAACACTAAATAAATAAAAATTTACACATACATACATTTAAATACCCGCATACACATGGACTTCTGTGGCTACATCCAGATTGCAAGGTTACTTTATTCTCCCATGTATCCAGTTTTTATGTTTTTGTTTAATTTTCGTTAATATTTTTTTTAAATAAATTCTTTAATTTTTGTAGATATTTTTTATTTAATTTTATTTCAGTTGTCAAAATATGAGTTGCGAGATTGCAATACAAAAAGCTATACCGATTTGGTATAGCGTAGCTGCAAAAGCGTTGTAAGTGCAAAGTAATGTATTTTCTTGATAGATTGCAAACAAAAAGCTACGATACTTTGCACTTGCTCCTTTGCAAGACCTTTCGCACCAAACACTGAATACCGCTAATGTAAAGATCTGAGTTGTTGCAATAATCGAGGTTGCTCTCATCGAGGGTTGCAGTAACCGAGGGCGCATTGTACATATATTTGATATTATAAATGTACAATGTAACTTACATAGATAACAAATATATTATAAGAAATTTATTATTTTACATATTTTCATAATTTAATTTTTTCCGGTTATATTTATTTATTGTATCTTCAATAAAATTGAACTAACAATAAGTTATCAAATTTTAATTTTTAAGTCCAGCCAGTGCCAGACATAAATATTTGTTTCAGCGGTTGGTTGTTTGGTTGTTTACGTCTCTCGTGTTCGGCTGAGAGCAAGAGTGTCTCTCCTTATCAGCCGAGTGTGGCCTCTAAAGTTATTGATGTTTCGGGCTAGGGGATTTGAGTGCAACTCAAGTTTTTTATGTTGCTCATCACGTGTTTAGAAAACACTGTCTTAACCAGCGGCACATCTAGGTCTTTATGAATTCGCTTGTTTCTGACATACCATGGGGCTGCTGTAATCGTACGGAGTATTTTATTTTGTTGCCTTTGAATTTTTTCTACATTTGATCCCGAGGCAGTGCCCCATAACTGGATTCCGTAGGACCATATTGGTTTTAGAATGGAGTTGTATAGAAGAAGTTTACAATCTAGGCTTAGAGTAGAGTTCCTTCCAGTGAGCCAATTCATTTGATCTGCTTTTAATTTCATTTGGGTCACCTCTGCTTTTATGTGTGACTTCCATCTTAGACGACGATCAAGATGAACACTGACATATTTTACTTCAGGTATAGTTTGCTTATTTATTTGTATAGTTGGGCAGGTTTCTTTGCACAATGTAAAAGTAATATGTACACATTTTTGTTCGTTAATTCTTATCCGCACTTGTTGTAGCCATTGTTCCAACTGGGGTATATAACCTAGCAGTTTGCGGGTGGCTATTTGATGGCTTTTTTGAACACTTAGAAAAGCTGTATCATCAGCGAATGTTGATATGTGTATATTAATGCTTACCGGCAAATCAGAGGCATATATCAGATATAATACAGGACCAAGGATGCTGCCTTGAAGAGCTCCGGCTTCAATGGATTGCGTAGGGCTTAGAAAAATACCTTCTTTAACAACAAATTTTCGCTCAGTTAAGTAGCTTTCTAAAAGTTTAAGGATGTTTTCGGGTAGGATTTGCTTTAGTTTATGTATTAAACCTTCGTGCCATACTTTATCAAATGCCTGAGAAACATCGATGAAGAGCGCAGAACAATATTTCTTTTCTTCGAAGGTTTTTCTAACCACGTTCACGAGTCTTATGTGTTTGTTCAGTAGTGCTATGTTGTCTCCTAAAACCGAATTGGTGGACTGGAATGCATCCAGTACGATTCAGTATGGGTATTAGCTTACTTATAAGTAGCTCTTCAAATAGTTTTGACATGCTAGACAATAGGCTTATAGGCCTATAGGACTCCACCTTCGTATGATCTTTACCTGGGTTAGGTATCTTGAAATCTGTAACTGTTCAAAAGTGTGTTCGAAGTCTACTGACGATTTGGTAAAGCACCAATGAAATACATACAGACAATGCTTAAACACCAGCAAACAAATTTTATTTAAAATAAAATTCTATTTATTTTTAACAGTATTTTGCACCTCAAATGCTATCCCGCAGAATGGATGGTTTCGCTGATTACCATGATACCTAAACCAGGTAAAGATCATACGAAGGTGGAGTTCTATAGGCCTATAAGCCTATTGGCTAACATGTCAAAACTATTTTAAAAGCTACTTATGAGTAACCTAACACTCATACTGAATCGTACAGGATGCATTCCAGTTCACCAATTCGGTTTTAGGAGACAACATAGCACGAGTGAACAAACACATAGACTCGTGAACGTGGTTAGAAAAACCTTCGAAGAAAAGAAATATTGTTCTGCGCTCTTCATCGATGTTTCTCAGGCATTTGATAAAGTACGGCACGAAGGATTAATACATTAACTAAAGCAAAACCTACCCGAAAACATCCTTAAACTTATAGAAAGCTACTTAACTGAGCGAAAATTTGTTGTTAAAGAAGGTATTTTTCTAAGCCCTCCGCAATCCATTGAAGCCGGAGTTCCTCAAGGCAGCATCCTTGGTCCTGTATTATATCTGATATATGCCTCTGATTTGCCGGTAAGCATTAATATACACATATCAACATTCGCTATTGATACAGCTTTTCTAAGTGTTCACAAAAGCCATCAAATAGCCACCCGCAAACTTCTAGATTATATACCCCAGTTGGAACAATGGCTACAACAATGGCGGATAAGAATTAACGAACAAAAATGTGTACATATTACTTTTACATTGTGCAAAGGAACCTGTCCACCTATACAAATAAATAAGCAAACAATACCTTAACACACTGAAGTAAAATATCTCGGTGTTCATCTTGATCGTCGTCTAACATGGAAGTCACACATAAATGCAAAGGTGACCCAAATGAAATTAAAAGCAGCTCAAATGAAGTGGCTCATTGGAAGGAACTCTACTCTAAGCCTAGATTGTAAACTTCTTCTATACAACTCCATTTTAAAACCAATATGGTCCTACGGAATCCAGTTATGGGGCACTGCCTCGGCATCAAATGTAGAAAAAATTCAAAGGCAATAAAATAAAATACTCCATCGTATGGCAGAAACAAGCGAATTCATAAAGACCTAGATGTGCCGCTGGTTAACGCGTAATTTAGTAGATATATAACTCATTTTATTCGAAGAAGCCTTTGAGTCGCTTTAAAGACGAGTGTGCAGCGAGAAACACAAATGTACCGGCGTTATCTATATGGACAATGGCCGAAAAGATTTTTTCGTGCTTACACATCCTAATTAGTAATACCTTTAAAAAATGCATTAAAAAATTTTAAACTTTGAAAAACTAAAAGTTTGTAAAACAGTGCAATTCATATAAAAGTGTACATCTTTATATGTGATGAGCCCGATAAAAAAGGAATTTGTCTTCCGTAGGTCGAAAGTAAGCTACATTTCCGAAAACTAGATAAAATTCAGAAAATAGTGCAATATTTTTACCTAGAAATTCCAGATATTTGTATAACAACTTTAAATAAATTTTATATATCAATGGCTTAACATAAAAAAGGCATATCTCGATTTTTTCGAAATCGCATTTTAAACGTTTTCTAGTAGTCAACGTGTCATTCTTAAAGAACTAAAAAAGTTAAAGCTCAGTTTTTTCCTTCTCCTGTAAAATATCGAAAATTCGAGACAAGCTTTTTTCGTATTAAGCCATATATGTACGTATATGTACATTAAACACAAAGGGGCTTATTTGCATTCATATATTATCATTTTAAAAATGTAGAGATTTTTGTAAAGATAATTTTTTGGGCGCGTAGGGAAAAGTAGGAATTTTTTTCGGGCTGCGTAAAGACTTTTCAAAACAGTATATAATATCACTGCATATACCACTGAAAAGTGAGTGTTATCCTCGTTTTAGATTTATGAAAATAATTTAACAAAATTTTCAGTAGTAAGTCATTTTTGCTCAAATAAATGTAAACATAATGCCAACCTCCGATCCAAAAATTTCAGCCGTAAATAGCACTGAGAGGACCAAACTCGTGATAGGTACACTACCATCTCATTTCTAGGCAACCTGCTAGCTGAGCAGCATTTTCCCCATAATTCTTTCCCATATTAGAAACATAAAACAATATTGCCAAGCTAACACATTGCTTAGAAATGAGATGGTATTGTTAAAAGTTTTAGGAAAACTTCAAAGTTTTTTTTATATGTTTACTTAAAATTTTTCAGAAATTGAATGGTGCTCTTTAAATTAAAAACGGACGCTTAGTAAGAAAGTTATAAGCAAAAAATAAAAAATTCGATGCAAAAAACTAAAATTATAATTTCGAAGTGAAATATCTCTTAAACTATAAGACATACAATACAAACGCTAATACCAACATTTGTTGTCTTATCTAGCAAAATCTAAAACGCTTGAAATCGTTAAAATCGACCAGTATAAAGTTTTTCACACCAGAGATAGGTAGCTGACATCCCCTGTAGCTTCGCCCATAAGTTCATATATTGCCTTCAAAAGACATGATTCTGAAAACTTAACTCCTCCGATACAATTGTTTAAAAATTCAGACAAATCTATTCAGTACTTTAGAAGTTCCATACGTCTTACTTTTTTTAATTGACAATACTGAATTGCACTCTGGGTGACGTTCATCACGATATAAATACATCCCGTGTGAACTGTAAGTAAAATACAAAATGAAAACAGTGTTCCATTGGCAGTACGTTAAGTTAACAAACATCATTTCGATTAACAAATGAAAATTAAAAAAAAACAGTTACTACCAGTTTAAAGTCTTTAGTTCGCGAAGTAAAATAAAATTTTTCATACCGAAATGATGATACCGGTATTGCATAAAACGGTATTTGACTACCGGTATTTTTGAATAAAAAGAATTACGGTATCGGTATAGAGACCGGTATTTTATTTCAAACGGTATTGAATCGGTAGCGGTATTTATTACGGTATCGGTTGCCAACCTTGGTTTCTTTCTTTTTATTGACTTCAAAGAAGCTTTTCAAAATCTGCAGCGCAGAAAAAAATTTCTAGTACCAAAAGTATAAATTTTCTGACTTTTTCTATACCATTTTACACAAATATGAGCCGATTCAACTGAATGTTAGTTATATTGTTTATTTTGTCATATCATAAAAATTTGCTATACATTTCAATATCAAAACTTTAAGTTTTAAAACAAGAAATTGCTTAGAAAATTTTTATGATTTTACAAAATAAACATTTAGTTTGAATTAGCTCTATAACAAATAAATATTTTTATTTAATTTACTTAAGCCCTTATGACACTACATTTTTCTTGCATTGTTTTGCTATTGGATTGAAACAGCAAACGCAAACGCTAGAAAGAACCAAATATAAAAAATGTAAACAAAACATTTTTTTATAATAAATTTGAAATTGTATAGCCCATTCAGACTGCACCAGAAATTCTTAATTTCGAGTCGAAATTACTTACGAAACTAAAACGTTCATACTGTTGCAAATTGGCATTTGACTTGATTTGGGTTGACAATTGCACTTGCTACTTCATATATGTGAAACAATTCGTAAGAAATTCACACTTATTTGGGCACAACACTTTCTTTTTAATTAATTTAAAGTCTTTTTATAGATTTATACACTAAATAAAAATTTTAAATGATGCAAATGTCAACTTATATTTTTTACTACACACAGTTGAATATATTTTATTTCAAAAAAGGAACTTTAAAACAAAAACAGGGATGTAATTGTAAATTCAAGTGAATTTCACCGAAATTAACAAAAATAACTTAATTTGGGATATGAAATATGTATGGGAAATTACTTCATATCAAGTTGATTTCGGCTGAAATCAAGAAAAACTTAATTTGGCTGCAGTCTGAATGGGCTATTACAAGCAAACGGTGCACGCGGACAATAAAAAAGTAATTTTATAAAGAAAAATAAAATATTAAGATAAGAATGGTAAAAGCTTGGTCGGAAGAAGAAGTTTTATATTTAATAAATGAGGTGAAGCAAGTGCCTTATATTTGGGATGTAAAATCAGTGCAATATAAAATCAAATTGAAAAAGATATAATTTTGGTAGGAGCTAGCCACGAAACTTAACGCAAACTTTTCTTCAAATATTCCTTTTGATGCTGGTAAGTCTAATATTTTAACATTATTTTGCTTAATATGTATACATATGTTCATTAATAAACATTTAGAAAACTATATTTATTAGCTGATGTTTCTAGAAAGTGAAACAATTTAAAATCGTACTACAATTCGGAGTACATTAAAGGTATTAAAGCAAAAAAAGTGGAGAAAGCGCTGAAGCTCTGGAAAATATAATGCTCTGGAAATATAGCCAATCAATGGAATTTTTACTCTCTACCAATGAGCCAATTTCTTCAGTAAATAATTTCAACAAAAGAGGCCTTGACGTAAGTATTATTCTTTTATGTACTTCTGCATATCGAGCCTTTGCTGCAATAGAGCCATAATTTAAAAAATGTGAATTTTGAGCTAATAATGTAATTAATCGTCATATTGTTCATCATATAGTGTAAGAATGCCATAAAAATGAGTTATGACACTAGTGCAGCAAAGGTTGTTATGGCGCTATTGCAACAAAGGTTCTATATGTACTCAAACGTACATGTCATTAACCTTGTATCCATCATGCGACAGGGTTGAAAATTCCTGCACCTGTTGCATATTTTTATAAAATATGCAATAGCCTGAAGGCTGAAAGTCCATAACACACGTTTTCGCATCCACGCTTTCACACGTTTTACGCATTCCACGCTTTTCAGCGTTTCAAGTTACATGCGACGCTTTTTACGCAGAAGTTTGTTTTGTTATTTTATGATCGCAAATATTTTTAATCTGTACTACAAGAAGAAAATATTACACTATACAAATGTAATCATCGATAGCATTGAAAATAATATATCAATGGTTACCAAAAACAGCTAAACTGTTAGCACGCCGCTGATGACGCTTACAAAAGTGCGCTGGACGCGTCGAGGCGTCGTGCTCTGTAACTTGATACTTACAACTACACTGATTCAACTTTTTGGACAGTCGCGTATGACGCAAAAAAGCGTGTAACGCGTGCTATGGACTTTCAGCTTTAACGTTTAACCCCCATATTCATAAATCGGTACAGTAAACAAACTTTAACTTTAATAAATTTTTATGAATATGGGGGTAATAAATCTATCATAAAATGTATTAACTCGTTTATATTTATATAGGAATTGTATACCGAGTCCAGTCTTGAAATAGAGTTTCTATCTGACGAAGACAATATAAATGATTCTGCAACTCAGAGCCAGAAGGAGTTTGAGTCCCAACAGTTCTCAAGTTCATTTCCAAGTAAAAGTCAAAAGTCCTCTCACTCCTCTCGTAAGAAAAGAAAAGTGGATGACGACAATCTTAAGGAAATTTGCGAGAGCTCCAAGAAACAGACTGATGTGCTTGCAAAAAAACTTTCAAATGATGTACCAAATGCTGCATTCGGAGCATTTGTTGTCAATGAAATGAATAATTTTATAAAACGGAAGCAGTTGACAGCTAAATCAAAAACTACTAAAATACTACTTGATCTTCAGGAGGATGACGACTAATGTCGATGAAAAAAGAAATGGTACAAATGTATTCCTTTTATTACAATCTATTTTAAGTTGTTTCTGTTTTTATCATAGAAAATGCTATATATGAATGCCAATTTAGCAATTATTTGTTTGTGTAAATCTGTCGATTTACAATACATTACTTTTTTGTAGAGTATGTACATACCATACATGCCAGGGGGTCAATTCCTGTTCTGTGAAACGGTGAAATGAAAAGATTTTTCACATTTTCATAGTAGTTTTGATTCTCGTTTAATGAAATAATGAAAAGTAATGTCAATATTTTTTCATATCAAAAATATTGGAACGAAACAAAAGTTTTTCACAATTACACTTCACTGCGATTCTTTTTTTGCGTAGCAGTGAAAATAACTCTCAAAAACTTTTCATATGAAAATTAATTTCACACAGAAAATTTATAAGTGAAAAATAAACTTTTGGACAATAGTAAAGGCAAACTTACAAGGAAATAAATGTTTGTTTTTTTTTTTAATTCACTTATTTATTAACTAAGAGATGATTTTGACCTTCCAAATGATAAATAAAATATTCAAGAAGGATTTTATTTATTTATCTTTTGGAATTCATTTTTCCACACACGGACAGACACATGTACACAATTCACACTGCAAATGCTATAATTCACTATATATCCTTTTAAATTTTAATCGTTTTATTTTAAATAATTCAAAACTATTAAAAAACATATTTTTTCTCATAAAAACCATAACAGATTAATAGTACACACAAATATCGCTTTCGCATTTCTTTGTAAATATATCATTTTGATTTTGACACTTGATAAAATAGTACCAGCGGTGTCAACTTGATGTTTTTCGTACAGTTTTTAGTGATTTTTCAACATTTCGACGCGAAAAATTTTCAAGTTAGTGCTCAGTGCTTTTTTATTTAATTTTTGGTGGTTTTTATTTGGGAAGGTTGCAATAAACACAAAATCTCAAACACGTTCATTTATCTAAAAAAACATGTTTTTCAAGTGTAAAATTCGTGACTATTTTTTAGATTATCTCGTAAACTATAAGGAATGTGAAAATTTTGTTAAAAGCTTTCTTTTGGATAATAATATTATCTACAACTCCATTGAACACATTTTTGTTGTAAATTGTACAATTAAAATTTTTTAGCTATTATGAAAAAATACAGCGTGCATCATGCTGTATTATGAATTAGATTTTGTGTGCTTATTATACAAAATTCGCTAATAAAGATGAAAAACACACTTCAACTTTCAAAGTTACTTCCACGTGCGTCACAAAACTTTGTGCTCAATTATTTCGCAACAAGTAGCTGCTAAAAAATTACGTTTTATGAAATTAGAATGTACAAGTAAATCCCACTATGTCTTTTGAAAGAATAAAAAAGTTTTATATTTTACTCTGGGACCGAATCACCGCATTCGTTATCGAGTAGGCTTTCGCATCTAATAAAATTTTGTCACGTGTCGGATGGATGGATTACCGCATTCGATAGCTAACGTATTTTTAAAAAGTGTGTTGTGTTTCTTTAAGCTAGTGCAACAACCAAGTCGATTTGACGACTGTAATAAGGCTTATTGGTAATGTTCCATGCTTTTTGCAAAACATACAAATAAAAGAATATATTATTTTCGATCGCTCTCGTGCTAACGAGTGCAATTTAATCAGCATGTACTCGATTATCGTATGCCGTAATCCCAAAAAGAAAATTTTCGAACAATTTTACTCGATCACGTATGCGGTAATTCGGCCCCTGAATGTAGCTTTCGTCACGTAGGATTTGCCCATATGTATATTTTTATCCGCTGAATTCAGAAATAGCCATAAAACTTTTTAATAAGCTCTAGTGTCAAATATATACTTGTAATTTTCATAAATTACAACAATTTTGTTCTTTTTTATTTATATTATTACTCCATCATATCGCCCATGCACTTCAAAAGTTGTACAATTCAAGGAGTGCGTTTTTGGAGTCAATAGTACAATATTAATTGTCATATTGCTTTTCATATCGCATAAAAATCATACAAATATGTATCTTGTATACTAAACTCTTGAGGAGAGAATACATTTATATTTTTCCATGAAAGTGTGAGTAAATTAAAAACTAAAATCGTTTTCTGGAAAATTTGTATTTTTGAGTCCTGTCACTTTTCAAGTGTATGTGCCATATGTCCTTTAATACATAAAAAATTGTGTATTTTACTTTATGAAATGATAAAATATATACTATTTTTGAATAAAATTAAAAATTTTTAGTTTAGTGCGTTTTTTCCAGAATTAAGCGTTTTTATCGCGTTTTAGTGCTTTTTGAAATTTAAAAGTTGACAACGCTGCATAGTACCAAAGTTTTCACAGGTACGTATGGAATGAAACATTTTTTCATAATTCAAACGAGAATCAGAAAATGTGTAATTATGAAAAGACAGAGTGTAAAGTAAGGATGAAAATGAATATGAAAAGTTTTTTTTTCATTTCACATTATCACAGAACAGGAATTGAGCCCCAGAGCTGTAAATAATTTACATTACATTACTTCTTTGTAAAATATGTATGTACATATCAGAGCTGTAAATGAATGATTAATATTTACTTTTTAATTCCCCATGAGTTAAGAAAATGTAAATGCATTAATTTCCCCACAAAAATGAATTGAATTAAAATTTAAATAATGAATTAAATATTCTTGAATGCATTCATTTCATAAAAAAAGAATTGAATTAATTTTAATGAAAAAAGCTCATAATGAAAAAAGTTGTAATAAATCTGTAATTTCGAAACAACGAAACCGATTTGTATGAGTCAAATTGCTATGCATTTAAAAATCCAAAGAATTTTCCCTTTAAATAAAAATTTATAATAATACATACATATATCGAACGTGAATTGTTGATTTTTTTATTATATTTTATTTATTTTAATATAAATTAAAGTCAATATTTTTTATAAATGAATTATTTTGTAAAATAAACTTATTTTTTAAACCATTTATTATGTTTTTTATTTGATATATGGACATTAGGGTGACAATGGTTTGTATGTACAAAAATTTTTGTTCGAATTTTAAAGTTTTTTCAACGGAATATTGTGCTAATAGGTCCAAGAGTTTTGTGCCGAAAATTTGAGCCAAATCGGACAACGTTTTCTGGACGCGCATTCAGGTCAAAGGTCAGGTATTTGCATATTTCACAGCTAGTATGAAATAAAGTTGAGAAACTCATATATTTTCTACTTTATTTTACAAAAACATCTGGATTCTGTAGACTTTTAATAAAGAGGACACTCAAATAGTTTTTTTGGGAACTAACTCTCAAATTTCCCTTGCGTCAAAGTGATCCACAAACTATTTTATTTCAAAAATGTTTAATATATGTATGCCATTATTGGCAATGTATATAAATTCTGTGTACTTTTGATAAAATAACTTTAAAATATTGCAGGAAAAATTTTCAATTAACATAAAGTTTTTACATTTCAGGATGGAATATGCATATATTTTCTGCTGCGCTACCAGCGTCGACCGCATTCAATGGTCAATCTACTACTTTTTCTAATTTTAAAAACAAAAATTATGATCAGTAGGTAGGTTTTTTTTTTCTTTTAAAATCTACAGATCAAAATCTTTTTGCAGAGAATATAGATTAGCATTTTTTGAATACAGCTGCCTATATTTTTGTACCACCTGTAAAATATTAAACCATGTCAAGAGAAAAAAAAATTAAAAAAGTTATAATATATGATAGTTACTTTCATTAAATGTTGTTTCTGTCCCTCATCTTTTGTTATTTTGTCATGCTATTCTTGAATTAACTGAATGCCTCTTTCAGCACAATCATTAACAACAGTCAAGTTTTGAATAATTTGTTTCGCTCTTAGGTACTCTCCTGTAACACTCCAAGAACGTGGATCGTTGCTGAAAAACTCTATTGAAATTCCAAATCTCTTGAAAACTTTTTTGGTATTTTTTGAAAACAAATCTTGTAAAATATCAGAGTTCTCTCTGAAAATAAAACTTTTTAAGTTTTCCTTCTTTATTATTAGCTTCTTTGCTATCTCTTCATCCTCATTTCCAGATATATCTACAGACATCTTCGCTACTAGCTTGCTTTTTGTTATGTTGTCTATCCTTTCGTCAAACAAAGAAAAGCCCACACATTCTTCGCTTAAGTAATACAGATGATTTAATACCTTTGAAATGGCTTTGTCCGCAATATTTTGATTGACTCTTTTGTAGTTTTCCAATTTTCTCAAAAACATATCATTTAAAGTAGCTTTATCCGCTTTATTTGAATCAAACCAAAAATTTGAATAACAACTTACAATGAAACCTGTTACTTCTATCAAAGCACTGATTTCAAAATCTGTCACTTCAGGAAATTGATTGCGAAAAATCACTATCTTTAGAGAGTATATAGCCTAGGCCATCCATCTTGCGTAGTGCAGTGCACCGGGTTTTCTGAATTTTATTCCTGAAGGAGGATTGCCACCAAGGAATATAATTACTAACTCCAAAAATTCTTTATAATCATTTCTCGGGAATGAATCGTTCATTTTTCCTAAAGCAAAATCTAAAAGTTCACCAACATTATCGCCTATAATTTCCATAATTCGTGGATGAGCTATTCCTGGCACAAAACTATCTGTATTTATTTCTGGCCAATGTTTTTTGAATTTTTTAAAAATCGTTATGTCCGGTCCAGACGACACTCCAACATTGGCCTCCGTAAAAACTGCTGCCAAAACAATTTCGAAAATATGGTGTCTGCAGCCTAGAAATAGAATTTCTCTTCCAATTGATCTCTCCAAAAGCACACATGCACCTTTCAATCTACCAGTGTTGGATGATGTTGTATCAAAAACAAACGCTTCCGTTCGTTCCAAAATATGTTTGTCTTCTAATGCATCATAAACTGCAGAAGAAATTTCCGCTCCAGTCCCAGAGGGAATATCAGGCATATCTATAATTTGCTCTAGGCCTGGAGCCGTGGCAATTATAGCCAAACGGTCTTCTGATTTTCCTGTTATTGTCGATAACAGTTTAGTGTCCCAATGGATGGTCAAAGGTTGATCACTTGCAGTAAACTTTTCTATAATTTTTTCACTTTGCGTTAATCTTAATTGCGCTCTTTCCCGACTTATGGAGGTTCGATTTAAAATATAATCGGATGTGTTAAGTCCGACGGCGTCAATAACTGCAACCAATAAGTGTACAGCATCTCTCTGACTTATTTTTAACTTGTCGAAAACTGCAGCTAGTCTTGACGTTAAGACACTTTGCTTTTTCGTACAAGAAGTACTGCGAAAACGTTTTGCCTCAATCGAACATTCAGAATATTCTTCCTCTGATGTTGCAGCATCTTCAGACGCGGAAAATTCAATCATATTGCAGGCTGAAATAAATTTTGTCACAGTTCAGTACTTCCAACAAAAATTTAAAACAACGTTATTTAACATTTAATTAAATTTTTACCTGATGAAGTTTTTTTTGCGATTTCTTTTTCTTTCCTCTTTTTTTTTAGATTACAGTCGACTCCCAACATACAACCTTCGCGACCTTTCATTCTTTGTTTAATTAAAAATTGCTTGTCTTCTTCTAAATCTATAAGTTCCAGTGCATCGGTATGAGCAATATCGAAGAGATCGCCTAAATTATCGCTCAACAGTTTTCTTCTGTTTTTATGAATGTCGGACACTCTAGATATATTTTTTTTAAATCTTTCCATTCCTCATAAAGACGCAACATTTTTTTTGTACACCAGTGCAAATCGTGAACAGGAATACGGGCCTTTTCCCAAAAAATTATACACTCTCTTACCACAAGATCAGCACTATCTTTTGCAGTTAATTTCGTTGTCCTCATATTATGAAAAAAAACTTTGAGGCAGTCCCCCTTCGAGGGAAGTTTAGAACCAACTATTTGGTGTTTTGAATAGCCTACAAGTAATTCACACGACTGAATGCAATTTATATAATTTTTGGGGAAATACATAATTCAGTCGTATTTTAAAAATCTAGTAGGCCTTGAAATTTATCATTAGAATCCGTTAAAAATAATGGTTGTTGTCTAGGAAATTAGCAATTTTAAAATTTTTGCCATGTAGATGGTGTGATTTAATACAAACAAACAAATGTGTTTTTGTAGTTAACGTAAAGGAAAGGTTAATTACCAAAAAAGTTCTTTTTACTATTTTTTTCACGAAAATATATAAATCCACATTTTTTCATTAAATATTGAAAAAAAATAAACGAGTTCAAAAAATTTATTTCGTATATATTGTAAAATATGAAAATACCTGACCTTTGACCTGGATGCGCGTCCAGAAAACGTTGTCCGATTTGGCTCAAATTTTCGTCACAAAACTTTTGGACCTATTGGCACAATATTCCGTTGAAAAAGCTTTAAAATTCGCGAAAAAATTTTGGCTTTCACCCTAATGTACATATGTATATATGCATGTATATTTTCTCTGATGTGTGTATGTAATTTACAACGGAATTTATAATATATTGTTCTTGTACTCACTGGTTTTTTTCGAGATTTTTCTTCCGAGGAGCAATACCTACTGAGATGTTGATGATTGTATTTATGGACGTGTGTTCTTGTTTCACTTTTTTCTGCACCTTTGGTTTCTTGTTGATCAGGTTCCTCTATTTTGCCTCTTACGAAACATTTGATTTGTAAAATGTAAAGGTTCCATATATTTTGTTGCGATTTGTGATGTACTTACATATGTACTTACATATATTTTCCACGTGTATGTTAAACACCTTAACTGCACTTTTGTGTAATATCGGCACTATCTATACGTAGTATATATATATTTTTTGTTTTTTTTATAATAGGTGTTTTTTTATAAAAGGGTTTTGGACTGTATTATAAGTGAGACGTTGGCACAGAATTATTTTTCTTAACGACTCAAAAGGACCATGTTTATTTTTGCACTAAGGTACATTCAAAATCCTATGGACGAGATGGACGAGGGGATTTTGGATGAGATGCCTCGACAGGGGGGATGAAGGCAATTACCAATAGGTGTAATTAAACTGGCACATGGCTCAAATTTTCGTCACAAAACTTTTGGACCTATTGGCACAATATTCCGTTGAAAAAGCTTTAAAATTCGCGAAAAAATTTTGGCTGTCACCCTAATGGACATATCCCACTTGTTTAACAATAATGTATTAATACTTGCTTAACAATGCTGAGACTATTTTTTTGGGCAGAAATAAAAATTATTTTCTGATTTTTATTATTTTGGGCAGTAATAACAATTATTTTCCGATTTATATATTTCCAAGCAGAAATAAAACTTATTCTTTTTTTCCCCAAACGCTTCTACCGGTAAATCGTCACCAGAACAAGTTGATTGAAGGCTCTCTGTTGTGGGATAAAATGTTTGTAAGCTTGGCGTTTCTTGAGTTGGCTGTATTTGATCTTTGCAGCGTCTTTATATTAATCCCTCTATGCGCCTTTGTTCCCGAATTTGTTGTACATCCCACTTTTTACGACGACTCTCATCCGCTTTTAAAAATGCATAATGCTTTATCTTCCCATTCTCTGGTGCTGTATAATTGCGGTGTAGAAATATATGTGCATTTTCTTATTTTTTTGTCGATGATGAGGTAGCTGTGAATAGCTATCATGAGATCATTTCTTTTCAATTACATTAGGCGATGGTTTCAAAGGCGAAGATACAGTCGAAGTTGATCGCTAAAATTTAATAACCATTATATTTATGTAATTGTCATCTGTTTCCCACGCCTAGGTGTAGGTGGCTGTTTATTTAAATATGTAGTCGATGAGGACGACGATGAAGTAACAGCCTTAAAAGCTGTTTGTCCATGATTTGTTGTTGTCGACGCTGGGGATACACTTGGTTTAGCACCTCTCGGCACAAAATATACAGAAATCACATAAGTGACAGGTAAAAAACGCTACAATCAGGGTTTTCAATTGTTTTTAAGGCTCTGTTAACCCTTTCGGTACAAGTTTTCCAATTCAGGCATTAAAAATCCAATTTTGTTACTATTCGGGCTTAAATATTTTTAATAAATTAAAATTTTTTTATTTTTTCCAAAAAGTTGACTCCAAAGTGGTTTTTTAGAATGATGCCATATGGATACATTTGTACTCAATGGAGTATAAAAAACACATGGGCGAACAAAACTAAATGGAATTGGAGGATGAGGTGGTCCTATATTTTTATCTATGGTGGGCTTAATTAACGGTCTGAGTTGAAACGAGCCATTTTCCAACTTTCCAAGTTGAGCAAAAGAGGAATTCTCTGAGGGATGAGTCCATTATTTTATGGAACGAGCCAAGAAGGGGGAAATACGAGGAATTGCATTTCTTAAACAGGGCGATCTCTTACTATTATCTATAGTTATATTTTATTTGGAACTAGTAACCCCAAAATTTTCAAATTGTGGGAAATTTTGCCTCTTTGAAAGATAGTCCATTTTTTAGAAAAGTGAAAACGCACTTAGGGTGAAAATTTTGTAGAACAAATTACTGCTTATTGTTTCTAGGGCCAATTGACAGTTTTATTTCCAAATATGAATCGGTAAAGCATGAAAATTAAAATGACTTTGATCTAGTGGTGTATACAGAGTTACAATAAAAACTTTACCACATCATAGGTTTGTATCCATATGGATACATGCATAATTAAAAAAATCGTCGGTGCTTTTTTAATTGTTTAAACAAAAAAATTGTTATGCAGAATATTAAATTAAAGTCTTTTTAACTTATTTCAGTTAATTTTATTCAAAAAAAGTCAATATGTTTGTTTTATAAGTAAAATAAAAAGCTCTGTTTTGACCAAAAATAAAATATTTAAAACATGCTTTTTTAAATACGTATTTTTTTAAGAAAATAAAACCAAAACATTTTCCAAAAGTGACTTAAATTAAGAAATAAGACCTGGAAATTCTATAATTCGTTAGCAATCCAAAGGTAAAATTAATGCGGTTCTTGATAGACGCTTATCAATTTACGTGTATCCATATGGATACAATATAGCGAAAGGGTTAATAAGAGACAAAAATAGCAACGAACAGAAGAAAATAAACAAAACGAAAAAGAAAAAATGTAAAAATTTTACTCATTGAATAACACGCTAAAAATGTTTAAATTCTAATAAAATTAAAGAATTATGCCTTATTATTAAAAATATATTGGGGAAAAAGAATTGTGTGTATATAAAAGTGTTGTAGATTTGTTTTATTAATGTGCGTTTTTTGTAATTACTTTGTGGTGTTCTTACACACACATGCACATGATTTATTATTTGTGAGATTTTGCAGTAACTACAAAGATAAAATGTAAAATATGAATGAAAATGAACTGTAATTAATTAATAAATACTATTTTCAATGTGAATTGTGGAAATATATGCATATTTAATTAGTTTTATTCATTACAAAATTAATTCGGGTAGAAAGGCGCTGCAAAAGAAAATGAAATTTAAAGGCACTGTGTAAGCGATCAGAAATATATTTTGGTTTGTGTCACTTCTGTGTATTTTGTGGTAGTACGTTTATAGCAACTAATATGATAAGCCGTTACAAAAAATCAAATTCCAAAGACAAAACAACAAATCTAAAAACCTTAAATAGAAATGAAAAAAGTGAAAAAAGAAGGCCTTCTACCAGGCCTGTTGGAGAAGGAAACAAAGAAGGCCTGGGCTGGATAGGACATCGTGTGTAAAAAATGTATGAGTATGGAATGGGGTAATGAGGCCAAATAAGGGCTTCCAGAAGACCTGCTTACTACTTCTTTTTGCCGCTGGGTATGTACTATGAGCATATAAAAACGTACATATGTATGTACAGTAGTGTAGTCGTAAAAAATTAAAATCTGGATTTCTTCAAGTCTCAAACCCCAAATCTATGGGTATTTACAGGATGGGTAATTTAAAACTACCGATTACTTTGACTTTGAAAGGTATAATAACTTTTATTTTTAGGTTTATGTTTGGCATTTGCAAAAATGGGACGTTATACGCTCGATGCGTTTTCGCTTCGCCCAATGGGCTGAAGATTGTATGGCAGGAGATGAAGAATTTTAGCTAAAAATCGAATAATCAGCCGAAACTGTGATGTCAATTGGCCGCCTCGGAGCTGTGATTTGAGCCCTTTGGATTATTTTCTGTGGGGATTAAGGATAAATGTTACGCAAACCTTCCAGAGACAATTGAAGCGTTGAAACATGAAGTTGCTATTGAAGAGATTCGAGCCGAAACAATCGAAAATGTACTGAAAAACTGTGTGTATCGTACAGTATTAATATATCAGCTTTTTGACATTCCAAATATAAATTCGCCGTGCAGAATTTATATTTGGACTATCAAAAAATCCGATACTTTAACACGGCAGTTCAAATATGGTAAACAATTCGTAGTCACCTGATCTCTCGAGGCCACCTGGTATTAATTCACCTTGATTTGATACCATGAAATGAAACCAGTCATGGGAGTTTTAATTTGACGCCAAATAGAATAACTTTTTTCGCGACAAGCAATTTTGATTAAAATAGTTTGACAATTAAATTGAAATGAATCAATTATATATTTATCATTAAGAAGAATGTATTTTTTGGTGTTACACATCACATATATAAGCGATTTTTACAAATTAATCTAACAAATAGAATATTTCCAGAACTGGCCTCAATACAACTATTCGAAGAACATATAAAATTCAATCGTATAATTATAACGCACTTTTGTATGAAAATTACCAACAACAAAAATACAATATTGTATAATTAGACGATTACACAACACATACGGCGTTAATACGAGCTTGTGAATTGAACAATTAAGTTTTTGTTTAACAACACATCACAACAAAATGGAGGTTTTTGTGGTGTTTAAATAAAAATGGCTGATTCTCATGTATTTTTATCTTTTGATTGCGATGGCGTTATTAGTTTTTCCCTCGAAGCTAGCTCTAGCTTTTTACGATATACTGACATTTAGCAGTTGTATAATTTACCATACTTTTTGAATTATTCGCATAATATTTCACGAATGGTCCTCCAAACTTTAAAATACTTTCTGGATTATTAATTTCCACAAAATTCTCTTTCATTTTGATAGAGTCACATTAGCTGTGTTCATTTACTGAAAATTGTTAACAATTGTTAACAATTTTTGATAGAAAGTGTTCATTAACTCCAAAAATTTTCAACGAGAGAGCGTCAAAAGAGAGCAACAAATTGAGACACAAAAAAATTGTTGAAAATTCTTGATAGTAAAATTTTTACTTTCAATAATTGTTCAAACAGCTGTTTTGTGTTTGTATTTACAAATCAAGTTTGCTAAAAGAAGTTGGGAAATAAAAATATTTTTGCAAAATTTAAGAAATTCTAAGTGAATGTTAATTTTTAAAGCGATGAAATATATTAATACGATAGAAAACCAATTTTTGTTTAATTTAGGACCAACCGCACAAAAATAAGATGTCTAAAGCAATGGAATTTAGCAACACAGGATCTAGTACATCAGGGCCAGAGGATGTTGCAGCAAATTTTAGTATTGCAAATATTATGAGTATCTAGATACTCGGTACTTTACACTATGGCGGTAGATAATCCAATTAGTTCATACATAAATATATTTAATGTTAATGTAAATTTGACTATGTAATTTAGACAATTAGCAGTATCTTGGAAACCATAAGAGGGAATTTCTTGAAATTAAAAAAAAGCTAATATGTACTAAATATTTCAAAATTAAAAAAATGTCAAAACGAAAAATCGCCAAAATGAAAAAGCGTTTAACGGAAAAAACACCAAAATTGCAAAAAAATTACTAAAACGCAAAAAATCACCAAAACTAAAAAGATCGCCAAAAAAACTTAAAAAAAAACCCAAAAACCGAAAAAAGTCGCCAAAACGAAAAAAACACTAAAACTAAAAATATCGTCAAAAACGAAAATTCGCCAAAAATGGAAAAAATCACCAAAGCGAAAAAAGCGTCAAAGCTAAAAAATCGCCAAACACCGAAAATTTGCTAAAACGAAAGTGTCAAACCCAAAAAATCGCTAAAACTAAAAAAATCAGCAAACACCGAAAAAATTCCCAAAACCCAAAAAAGCGCCAAAACTAAAATAAATCTCTAAAAAATCGTCAAAAAGTAAAAAAAAAACGTTAAAACAAAAAAAAACGCTAAAACAAAAATATTGCCAAAACTAACGAAAATACACAAATAAACATACGTTATTCTGGCATATTCTGTGTTTCACAAAAAATAAAATAATGTGAATTTTCTTGGCATTGTTGTTATAAAAAATTATTTATAACAACAATGCTATGAGAAATACACATAATTTTATTTTTTTGTGAAACACAGAACATGCCAAAATGACGTTAACATAAAAATATTTCTGCAACTTTCGATTGATAATTGGTCCCAAAATGTAATCCATATATAAATTTTTTAAATATTGTACTTCATTACAAAATAATTTGTTTTTGTTTTCATTACCTCAAAAGTCTAAAATTTCAGATATGTACCCTTTTTTCAATTTCTTATTCAATTTTGTTGAAAAGAAATAATAATAAATGCCGAAATCACATTATTTTTATAGTAATAGGTACATATATTACATTTTTCCACATATAGGAGTAGCTATTAAGTACTCATATATACCTATATATTATAACACTATTTTAGCTTGAAAATTTTGGATGGTAAAGTGTTCATTTACTTTTTATTATTTTTGAGAGTAATTTTACAAAATTCCTTTTTACTCTCTCGTTGATGGAAAGTGATAGGAAAGTAAATGAACAAAGCTATTGATGAGTATATTAGGATATCTTCTTGTTATTGCAAGGATGTTAAAAATCGTGCGTTTTAGGTTTAGTCCATAAAACTTTTTCTTATTTTAATTGTTGAAATTAAAATAACCGATCCGCTGACTACCAAAATAGCTTTATTATTTTTCTAGCACCTCTAGTTTCAGAGATGTTGTGCATTATATAAAAAAATACCTCACGTTTGCTCTTCTCACGCCATCCAAAATAATTATTTTTTTGTAATATGAAGTCGTAGATATCAAATTTTGCCTCAATACTTTGTGATTATATTCTAATAACTTTGTACTAAAAATTAAAATTTTTCTTTAAAATAAATTTTTTTATTTCGTAAAACTGCATATTTCAAAAATACGATATAATCATAACAAATAAGACAAACATATCCTGCCTCCCTATTCTGTAACTCGCTAAAGCTAAATCTCTATCGCTAAAAATCTATAAAGTCGATTTATCAATTTTTGGCTACAAATACAATTTAGCAACGTGTATTGCTAAATTATGGAATGCCTTAAAAATTGAATCCACCATAATTTTAGTGTTTTATGTCATCGCCAAAAATTTTTAATTTTGTATTTGTTCAGCATTTTAGCGATCGAGATTTAGCTTTAGCGAATTACGGAAAAAGGCGGCTGGACTGTTTATAACCATCTATAATGGTATCATCCACATTAAGTTGATTAATTACAATTTAATTTGAAAAATAAAGTTTTAAGTATTTTACGTTTTGTTATGGTTTTGAAGTGTTGTCTACGTTTTATTTATTTAAGAAACCGCAAAGGGGAAAAAAGCTTAAAAAGGAGCGTTAAATCGCTGAATTCATCCACAAACCACTAATTAAGCACCACTTTCAATGTTTCAAGTTTCAAATGTCAATTTTAATTTGAAAATTTTTACATATTTTTTGACAGAACTTAATTTTTTATCGATAACGTTGGCAAATGTTTCGACAGTTTCGTGTTTATCTTAATATAGCTGAAATCTTCGCACCTGGCAAATTGTCCTATTACATTATACTTGCAGTGTTCTCCAAAACCTAAACAATGAAGGAAAAATGTATATATATATATATATATATATATATATATATATATATATATATATATATATATATATATATATATATATATATATATATATATATATATATATATATATATATATATATATATATATATATATATATATATATATATATATATATATATATATATATATATATATATATATATATATATATATATATCAGTTTTTCAAACTGATTAACTAATTTCAAGGCTTATTTTTCTGCTTGTTGTTACAACAACAGGTTGCAGCCTACCTCATATAAAATGCAAAGTACAACTTACAACGGAAAAATGGAAGGTTAAAATTTAGCTTTACTTCAAAGAGGCTCCAAAGTCAATTACGAAAGCCACTTCGAAAATTTTTACCAAACATGATAAATCTATGAACAGGAATAGACCGAAGTCGCAAAAATAAGTAACTATATTGGTATTGGTTCTTCATGAAAGATTTGACGGTTTGGTAATGAAACATATTGTTTATCCACAATGTTTGACCCTCCGCCTACTACTTCTATTTTTTCGCGACTATTGCAAACACGGTCACCTCTACACCTCCCACAAGTTCTGATAAGTCTACGAGAATTAGACTTTGGAGCGTTTGTGAAATTTTTATAGAATCCAAGGAATATGAGACCGTGTTTATTCTAAGTCTTAATGCAGTAAATAAGAACGCAGATCCGCTTGTTTCCTGGCGCGTTGACGTCATATACCAATTTGAAAACCAAAGCGCAGCAGTGCTTTGGTTTTTTTTTTTTTTTTTTTTTTTTAAGAAAAATCACAATCAGGCAATTAATGGCTACCAATTAATGCCTACCAATTAATTAATTAATGTGTTGCCTTCTTTGGGAAAGGAATAGATTAGAGAGAACAGGTGGTAAAGTGGGAGCGAGATAGATAGCTTAATTCATTTATAAAGCTGCTATTGCGCATTTTTTTGTATATTAGTGTTGCAAGCCTCTCTGGTGTAGCGTTTTTTAAGCTGCGTAGCCATTTTATTAGCTATTTTACTTCGCCGACAGTTCTGCTACAATACCGACGAAGGAGGGTGCTGTGAAGTGCCTTAGGATATGTTAGTATTAATCGCTGCCGGTGCTGCCAAAGTGATCAGTGCTATGCCTTCATCACTTTAACAGTCCAACAACAACCAACACAATAACACACCAATGCACATGAGAAAAATGCATGATATTGTTGGCTTGCCTGGAAGTAGTCTTGAACTCAAGACCTCAGGGTCTGTAGTCAAACGCGCTAACTACTCAGCCAACAGCACCCTCTAAATAAATAAAAATCGGTAATTTTTTAGTATTGGTATCAGGTCGGTCGAAACTCGTATCGATGCGTCTCTAATAACAATGCATAAAAACGTTTTTAACATGTTCAAAAAATATTTATTTCTAGTGGGTTAAGCTATTATATGTCTGCATTTCGTTGATGCTAATGCCAATTCATCAGTAGACCTTCAACCATCATCTTTGAAAAGTTTTCAAAATTTGTTTATACAAAACAAACATTTAAAAATCGAATGTTCAGTTTTTTTTGGTCTGTCTAGCTTTTTTAACCCCAATGTCCAGCTTTTTACGAATCTGGATCTGGCATTCCTAAGCAGTACTTATCTCATTTATTTATGTATTTATTTATTTTTTTTAAATAAAAACACACTAGTTTTTAATTTTTTCAATGAATACACTATATTTAAAAAAAAACCTACAATTAAAATTGTAAACAATTATACAGATGTAAACATTAGCTGATTCGAATATCGGTTTTATTTGCATTCGAAGATAACAAAACCGTCTTGGATTCATGAAACCAAATGAAACCAATATTGGTTTGCAAAACCGACTTGGATTCTATGACATCCCCGAATACTTTGTTGATAGGTAAAATTCACTTTTTTGCGTTGTTGTTGCTGTTTTCGTTGTTTATTTCGATGTTCGTTTTAAATAACCGACCAATTGCGTACAAAACGCGTTTTACATGACAAATTTGCTTGTTTCTACAATAAGTTACTTATTGTACATCAGGATCTGTTAGTCTATGTCCATACGAGTCAACTTTTGCTGCGCAACTTTTGAGCTTAGGGGAGAGAGGTGCGAAGATTGGGAAGGGTTACACTGCTTCATGTACACGCAACTCTGTTTTATTTTCCTCTTCGTAATATTAAGCTACAACAAATTCTATGTAAAAAAAACAAAAGCTGCACAGCAAGAATTTCATTGTATGGACACGAATCAACTTCAAAAGAAAATTTAAGAAAATTGCAGAAGCAAAAGTTGACTCATATGGACATGGACTTAATATCTGATTCGGCGTATCATGGGAAAACAAATGTGTTACTCTCAGTCTCTCTGTATCCACTCATGTCTACTATACTTCAGACAATAAAGGCCGTGTCAGATACAACTTTTTCGCTTTGCGTGACGTTTCTAACTTTGATAGAAAAGTGTAAAGCAAAAGGTGTATGACACAATGAAAACTTTGACAACACTCGCGCATTGCTCGTTTACCAAAAAAGTAGTTGATAATTTTGCTATTTATTTATTTTTTGTTATAAAAATAAAAGTCAATTATGTTATTTTACGATTTATTATAAATAAATAAATGGCACATACATATTTACCCCTTATTAAAACAGATTCAAACGCACGATATGTTTCGTTTTGGCAATATAATAAAAGAAAATTATTTCAGCTGATTGTCAAAGCAAGCAAAAAGATGAGAGTTGCCGAACTTTTCGCTTCACGCTGCGTTAAAAGTGCTTTATGTAACATGTTTCGTATAAGTATGTACATTTCATCTTAGATGTCAAAGCGAATCTGTAACGCAACGCAAAGCAAAAGTTTTATCTGACATGGCCTTAAACGTAATAACATAAACACGACATTATGTACTTATCAATATGCACTCATATGTAGGCTTGCCACCCGTACTTTATAATAAAGTATTGTACGTTATTTCGGGTAATTGTACTTTATACTGTATGAGAACAATAAAGTACCCGAAAATACTATATTTCGCATGATTTGATTTATCTAGTATTCAAAATAGATTCAGGTCATATTAGTCAGTCAGGTTATATAGGTCACTTTAATCGGACCAGCTTTTGACTGTGGGAAGTATACATCGAAAAAAAACACAAAATTACCGTTATCTGGAAATGGCCGAAATGCAAATTTTTTCTTGTGTTAAGCATTAGAAACTTTATACATTTTGCTTGTAAAGCAGTGTAATATAAAGCAGTGTAATGTTGTTGGCTTGCCTGAAACTAGTCTTGAACTTAAGACCTCAGGGTTTGTAGTCAAACGTCATTCAGCCAAAAAAATTAAGCTATTGTCTTCACCGGAACTGACTAGCGAAATTAACACGAATTTTTTATTATTTATTTATAAAGCCTTAAAGTACCTGAATAAATGATTTGATTTAAAAAAAACAAACTTGTTATTTACAATTAGCAATATTAATTTAAAAAGCAATGATGAGTTGGATAATGTATGAATAAAAAAGTGTTTGCTTTTTACTTAAAAATTTGTTTTAAAACTCAAAAATTCTTAGTATTATATTATATAATTTTCAAAATTTTGTGTTTTAAAACAAATTTTTAGGTAAAAAGCAAATAATTGTTTTATTAATACTACCCAATATTGTCAACATAATCGAAAATTTAAATCTGAAAAAACTTAAAATAAATATGGATGATCTTTATGGAGAAATTGCGTTATTAAACAAACTTTATGATCACATATACAGTTCTGAAGGTTTTGCGGAACTATCTACTGCAAGTAAATAGCAGCTAGAATTTAATAAGACTGATGATAAATTATCAAATTTGTATAAAGTAATTTCACTTTTATTTTCTATTTCTGTCTGTGAATGCTGGCGTGATTCACAAAGAGATTTTTTTTCTGTAATGAAGAGCAAATGGCGAGACGAAAGAAGTAAAGCGTCTCTGAATCTGATAAGAAATTAATTAATTATTTACTTTAACATAAATATAGACTCTAAAGATGCTGTGAAATTGTTTAGAAATGATAATTATTTGATAAAACTTGTGAAAAGCAATAAAAATACGTTTTTGAATATAACAATAGAGAGAAATAAATTGTACTTTATTTTTATACTGTATACTTTTTTTCTTAACCTCTAACAACCAATGTACTTTAATTGGAAAAAAAGTGGGAACCCTACTCATGTGAGTTAACACACAGAAAATGATATAAGAAGATGTATCTGTGCACGTGACTAGTGTGTATATGAAAGAAATTTTTTCTCAATTTTAAAGAAGGCCATGTGAAATATTGTGCCAATTGGCCTAAAAAAGAAATATTGCAAATTTTAGTAAAATAAGAGAACTTTAAGTGCCGCGTCAAAGAGGTCATAGGTATAGCTTCAGTAATGATATGACGAGATGAACGAAATGTGTTTGTTTGTTCTTGGTTTGACATGAAAGCTGTAACATACATATATTCTTCCAAGTATTGTTAGTAGGTAATAAGTATTCCAAATACGATTTGGAAAATTTGCCCTCCCGTTCACTCTCGTTGCAGTCAAAATGACTATTTCTTCAAAAATATATATTGAATTGAATACAATAATTTATAGAATCTTCGATATTAAATTGAACTAAAAAAAACTATTCAAATCTCGTGTTCGGCTGAGAGCAAGAGTGTGTCTCCTTCTCAGACGAGTGTGCCCTCTAAAATTGTCGCATGTTTTGAAAATACATTCTTTACTAATGGAACATCTAGATCCTTATGAATGCGCTGGTTTCTGACATAGGTACCATGGTGCTGCTGTAACCACAATAAGAATTTTATTTTGTCGGCTTTCAAATTTCTCTGTATTAGATGCAGAGGCAGTGCTCCATAACTGAATACCATAGCACCAAATTGGTTTTAGTATCGTATTGTATAGAAGAATCTAGACTAAGTGTTGAATTTCCTCCTATTAGCCCATTGAGTTGAACTGCTTTCAATTTCATTCGGGTACAATCCCGGTTACAAAAAAACCCGGTTACGGACGAAGTGGTCGAATTTCGGCCACCGTGCGGGATCCTAGTTGATATAAACAGGCGGACATGTTTCCATGCGCAATGTAAACGTAACTTTTTTTTCGTTGATTTTTATTCTCCACTGCGGTAATCATTTTTCCAGATGCAGTACATATTCCTGCAATTTTGTGGATGCTTCTTGAGCGCCTAGAAAAGCTTCATCATCAGCAAATGTTGATGTGTGAATGTCAAAACCTGTTGTCGTGTCGAAGGTATATATTAGCTACACTCAAAATATATTTAAGTAAAATTAACTGAAATTGCAATATAAAATAAATTAAAACTCAATTAAAACCGGTCTACTTATTTTTCATTTCAATTTTACGAAAAGTTCATTTAATTTAAAATACTAATTGAATTAAACCCGCCAAAAATATTGCATTTTTTCCTTTTATTTATTTTAGTTTGCAGAAAAAAACAACAACTAAACGACTTAAAAATGAATGAATCTTACTTTATTCGGATGCGTTATTTTTATGCATGTATTTTTTTTTATAATTTAGCGAAAGCAAAGTATGGTGTCCATTCATGCCAATTGTTGTCTTCTACGAAATTTAGGAATATTCATTCAGAACACAGTGATTGCGTTCTACAGTTCTCAAGGTTTCATGATGGTATGGTGTTGAAAAATTTTGTTTTATTTTTAATAATGCACAAATCTCTCTCATTAGTTCATTAGTAAATTCTGTACCTCAGTCCGTTTTGAGAACCATAAATATACCGTACTTTAAAATTACTTATTCCACAAATGTCCTAGCTATTGTTTTGAATCTTTTGATTTAATCGGACAAGCGATACCATATTTAGTCAGTTCGCATTGTATAGTGAGTATATATCTGCAATTGCCTGACGGTCTTAGTGGTCCAACTGTGTCCATTACTACAATATCGAAATTACTTGATTTTGTATTAGTTGTTACAAACGGTTCTTTTGTATCTCGTTAGTTTATTCTTTTGACATGAGTCACATGTTCTTATCTACTCCTTAACCATTTTGATCATATTTGTCCAAATAAATCGCTGTTTTAATTTGATTAATGTCTTTCTGACACCGAAATGTCCACTATGTGGTGAGTTATGGAATTATATTATTATTTACTCTTTTTGGCATTCTGTATATAATTATATCGACATCATTATTTTTTAATTTATTATATTCTTCTTTCAATTTCTCTAGCGGTATATATTTAAAAATTTCATCATTATCATATAGTACGTACTTTTTATTCTTCAATTTCTTTATTTTCAGTAAAAGTTTCTCCATAAATGTTTCTACAAACATTGGATCTTCGCTTCTATCGCATATCACGCGTGCAATTTTATCATTATACATATTCATTCTGCAGATTATTATTATCATTAATTTCGTATATAAATTTTATTCTGAAGCTTCTTTATATCATTCATTGATATACATTCCCACATATGGAGGTGATCAGTCAGTCTCCTGTTGAGATATCCCAGTAAAAAATTTTCATATTTTTTGAAGCACTAAAGAAATAAAGCGCTTCAAAATTCGTTTTAAAATATGAGCTTGTTTAGAAGCTGATTTCATAGCGTCGCAACAATGCAGGTTTTGAAGCGAGAAAGTTAGCAAATGCGCATACATCCAATGTGTAGTATGAATAAAAAAGTATTTGCTTTTTACTTATACAAAAGCTTCGTACACAAGCTATATAAAAAAAACTGATTTTATAGTGCTGATCCAAAGCAGTTTTTCAAGCGAGAATGAGAGTAAGTTTATTCGAAATAAGAAAAATTAAAAATGGCGTTAACGACACCAATCCACATCGCACCATTTTTTCATATATTTTCAGTTTTAGTGCTGAAAATGTTGATCATTTTCAGCGCTTCAAAAGCGCTTTTGTGAGCAAAAATGTAGTACTCCAAACCGGGAACTCGCCAAACAAAAATCAGCAGCGATATCAGCAGTTTTGTTAGCGCTACTTTTATTCCATAATAGTAGAAACCTGCTTTATTGGAAGAAATTTTTTACTGGGATGTAATTGTTTTTCTTATTCATAATTTCAATTCCATCTTCTTTATTTTTTATTTTTTATTTTATTGCCAGAGTTTTTCTTTTTTTCATCAATACAGAGTGGAATCATTTCTTTCAATATTTTTGAATTTAAATTGATTATTAGGCTAAGGTTCGTAACGTTATATTCAGCAAGAATTGAGCATGATTAATATTCCAAGGAACAAGGGAAACATTAACATCAACTTAATTTTTCAACGTACACAGCAGAACAGAGTAGCGCCACTTTCGGAAGCCGCTACACTTCCATCGTCACTGCTCACGTGTATTTGCTATCACCACTTGTCAGGTGGCTCTGTTGAACGTGATTTTAATTCTTATATATACAACTTTTTCGTGAAAATTGAATACGTTCAACAGAGCCACCTGACAAGTGGTGATAGCAAACACACGTGAGCATTGACCAAGGAAGTGTAGCGGCTTCCGAAAGTGGCGCTACTCTGTTCTGCTGTGAACGTTGAAAAATTAAGTTGATGTTAATGTTTCCCTTGTTCCTTGGAATATTAATCATGCCCAATTCTTTCTGAATATAACGTTACGAACCTTAGCCTAATAATCAATTTAGATTCACAAAGCAAATACGTTCGAAATAATCATATTAATAAACTATTAGCTATTGGCTTGAGCTTTTAGCATGTTTACATGTTCATATATACTTAAGTATAAAATCAAACCAAAAAAGTTTGTCTTGAGTAGAACAAAAATCAGAAAAATTGGAATGAAGAAAAATAAACCGATGGTAACGCTGGGAAAGTGCACTTTAATATCAGCTTGAGAGTGATTTAATGCTCGTATTCAATTTTTACGAAAAAGTTGTATATATAAGAATTAAAATCACGTTCAACAGAGCCACCTGACAAGTGGTGATAGCAAATACACGAGAGCACTGACGATGGAAGTGTAGCGGCTTCCGAAATTGGCGCTACTCTGTTCTGCTGTGTACGTTGAAAAATTAAGTTGATGTTAATGTTTCCCTTGTTCCTTGGAATATTAATCATGCCCAATTCTTTCTGAATATAACGTTACGAACCTTAGCCTAATAATCAATTTAGATTCACAAAGCAAATACGTTCGAAATAATCATATTAATTTTTGAATTTAGTTCCATACGAGATAAAGCGTCTGCGTTAGTGTTGTTTGCTCCCTTTTTATATACCCAGCAAAAAAGTTGCTTCCAATAAAGCAGGTTTCTACTGTTATGGAATAAAAGTAGCGCTGACAAACCTGCTGATATCGCTGCTGATTTTTGTATGGCGAGTTCCCGGATTGGAGTACTACATTTTTGCTCACAAAAGCGCTTTTGAAGCGCTGAAAATCATCAACATTTTCAGCACTAGAACTGAAAAGATATGAAAAAATGGTTAGATGTGGATTGGCGTCATTGACGCTATTTAGAATTTTTCTTATTTCGTTTCTTTATTTATTTTTATTAATTTCATATGTTTACTCAATGTTTGTTATTTTAACTTCAACTAGTATCTAGGAACCTTCAAGTTTGAAGTCCAACGTACCAATCACTCGACCAAAAACACTGTTGCAAAACGGCACCAAAAAGCTCAAATAAACTTACTCTTCATTCTCGCTTAAAAACCTGCTTTGGATCAGCACAAATAAAATCAGCTTTTTTGTATAGCTTGTGTACGAAGCTTTTGTATAAGTAAAAAGGAAATACTTTTCTCGCTTCAAAACCTGCATTGTTGTGACGCCATGAAATCAGCTTCTGAACAAGCTGATATTTTAAAGCGAATTATTAGGCGCTTTATTTCTATAGTGCTTCAAAAAACATGAAATTTTTTTACTGGGTATAATGTCAAAGTCATAATCTGATAGCTGAAGTCGAACTCTGGTCAGTTTTGAGGATGGATTCATATGCGAAAATAGAGCAATCAGGGGTTTATGGTCTGTTACTACAGCGAATTGTCTTCCATATAGATATGGTCTAAAAAACTGTATGCCCCAATGAATTCCTAATAGTTCTTTCTCAATAACCGACTTATTTCTTTCGTATTTATTTAAAGATTTGCTTGCATATGATATAGGCAAGTCGTTACCAATTTTGCCTTGTGATAATATTCTTCCTAAAGCTACGTTTGAGGCGTCTGTGGTCAGTACAAACGGTTTCTCAAAATCAGGGTATTGTTTTATAAGCGGGTTCTTTAGTCTATCTCTTAAATGTGTCACATGCTCTTTGACAATCTTTTGTCCATTCGAATTTGGCTTTCTTTTTCAATAAATTATTTACACAATTTGCTGTTTTGGCAAAATCTAGAATGAATCTTCTATAGTAATTACAGAAGGCTATGAATGTTCTAACTTCATCTGATTTTTTTGGAACAGGAAACTGTTCAATAACTTTATATTTTGTTGGATCGGTTTTAATACCATCTTTTGTAATAAGATGTCCTACATATAGGAATTCTGGTTTTAAAAAGCAACATTTTTCTGCGTTTAATTTTTAATTGTATTGTTTGAGTCTTTCAAATACTCGTGTGAGATTTTCATAGGGGTGCATAAGGCTGCATCCGAAAATAATTATATCATCTACATATAGGAATGCTTCAGATTCCAAACCAGATAATGCTCTGGTAAGCATCCTTTGAAAACTGTTTATTTTCAGTCCAAAAGGTAGTCTATTGTACTGATAGTGACCGCTGTTAGTGGAAAATGTCGTAATTGGTCTTGACGCTGTATCTAGTTCTATCTGATGAAAAGAACTTGTCATATCAATAGTTGAGACAAATTTTGCTCGTCCTAGCCTGTCTAAAACATCTTCTAGTCTTGTTAGGGGGAATTTGTCGTTTACAACTTTATCATTTAAACGCCTGTAATCTACAACCAAACGCTATTTCTTTTTTGGAACCAATTGCAAAGGATACTAATTGAAGGCTCTATTATATTTTCTTGTAATAGTTTCTGTAATTGTCTGTCTATTTCATTCAATTGTGTTTGTGGTAAACGATAATTTTTTATGTATGCCGGGGTGTTATCATTTAGCTCTATGGTTTATTTGTAGAAATTGGTAGTTGTTAAGGGTTCTCCTTCTAGATGAAATATTTTTTGATATTGTTTTAATATGATGTATAAGGCCTTCTGTTTCTTGTCATCAAAATCTTTGAATTTAATTGTTTCTAGTAACATCCGAAATCTTTTTTCTGGATAATGTTCGTCAACCTGGTGAGTGGTTTTATAGATGTTATAATATTGTAAAGGTATTGCAGATAGTTCAAGTTAGGACAATCGTATTTAGGATCTTAATGGGACGATTACCATTTTTTAGAAAATTCTGTTTTCTATTTCTTTATTACATATGACACTATCTTCACCTATTTCAATATTGATTTTTACTATCTTTTCACTTCTTGGGGGTATGATAATACTGCTTAATTGTTTTGCATTAATTTCTATAGGAATTGTGCTAATATCTTCATTTATGTAGACACTGATGGTTTGTGTATCATAATTTATTATACAGTTGTATTTATAAAATAAATCCATTCCCAAAATTCCGTTTGCGTTTATCAGAAAGTCACTGTTTACAAGATAGTATTTATGTTTCAAGTAATGTTCCCCAAGTACTACTTCTAATTCAGTCGATCCAAGAGTCTCTGTATAGTCCTTGGTTATGCCATTCAATTTCAGGGACTGAAACCGAACCCGAACCCAAACGGGTTCAGGTTCGCTGTTTATGAAGACTTTGAATCCGAACCCGTTGAACCCTAAAATTCAGCAAGGTTCGGGTTCAAAAATATAAAAAAAGAGAAATATTTAATAGAAGAATAATAAAAAACATTACATGTCTTGCATGCAAAAAAATTAAAAACAAAATCAAAATAAAATAACGACCAAGCCAAATTCATACCAGGGCCCTGTTCCACAAAACAACTTATCAACTTTTCACTTTGCACTTATCAAATTTTTCGTCAATTTGCAAAACTTTGTGTTCCTCAGAAATATAAAATTTGATAATTGATAAGTTTAATTTGCAAAGTCTTTGCAATTTTTATACTCTCTTTGCAATTTCTGTTCCACGTACGCTCTCTTATGCAAACTGCTAAGTTAATATTGAAAAGTGTAATTTGCAAAGACTTTGCAAATAATTATGTAGTTTCGTTCCACAAAAACCGTAATTCTATATTTGCAAAGCAAATTTTGATAAATTTTTCAAAAGTTTGCAAGGTAAACGATCGCTTTGCACATTCATATTGTTATAACTAGTGAAGCTTTCAAAATGTTAACACGTTAGTTAAGACGAAAGTGAAGACGCGGTCATAACAAGAAGTTATAGAGACCGAATTAATTTTTCGGGACTACAAAACTTTTTCTTAAAGAGTACTTTCGTTGAAATCAAATTCAAGTTGATTTCATTTTAAATAAAATTAGAGACAAATTAGAGCACACTGCGCAGCGCAGTCATGCTCTGTCGGCTTCCAAAGCCCAAAAAACTGTCCCTCGCATAGCTCCATGTTTTTTTTGTCGATGCAAGTTGCAGGGATTGGGCTTTTTTCAAAACCTTCAAAATGAAATGTTAACTTTAACATTTTCTAAATATTTACAACAATTTTATAACAAAAATGCTTTATTGTTTTGAAAACTTCCAAAAAAATTTCTTTTTTTTTTCTTAATAACTTGTAAAACTGCAAGTTTTTTTCCATTTTTATTTTGCGGCTCATTTTATCAAGTTACATACATATATTTAGCAATGCATAGTGAAAAGTGATAAGACATAAATGCAAAGATGATTAAAGTCTTTGTGGAACACTTTGCAGATTCACTTTGCAAAGAGAGCGCAAATAGTGCAAAGAGAGCAAAGTTTTTGCAAAAATTTGCTTAGTGCAAAGTGATATTTGCAAAGAATATTGTGGAAAAGAATCACTTTGCCAAAAAATACAAATTGATAAGTGCAAAGTGAAAAGTTGAAAAGTTTTTTGTGGAATAGGGCCCAGATGGCAGCACCCCGACAGCTGACTATTTTTTGCAATTTTTATAAGTGCCAAATGGTTGCCAAATTTTTTGCTCTTTCTTGTTCTGGGTATTTCTAATACCCAGAACAAGAAAGTACGGCACGTACGTTACAAAGTTGAAAAAAATTTTTTTTAAAGCTAAATAAGTTAAATTTAATTAAATTAATAAAATAATAAATTGTTTAAACGTATAAACATGAATGTAAAATTTACTTAAATATATTATTATTAAACAAAATAATTGCGCGTGTTTATATTTTTGTTTTAAACCCGAACCTGAACCGAACCCGAACCTAAACTTTTTATTTTGATTAACCCGAACCTGAACCCATTTTTTTAATGGTTTCAGTCCCGGTTCAATTTAAAAATATCTGGGTTAAATACATTATATCCGTGTATAATATTTTCCTTGCAAAGAGTTATATCAGAGCCAGTATCTATTAAGAAAGTCAATTTTTAAGTCAGGGTTTTGAAAGATAAATATATAAAGTTCGAAGTGTTGGGATTTATTGTGTGAGTCTGTAATTTCCCCTTCCAGAGATGCGTTCTGAATCTCCAGGGTTTCTTCGTTTACCTGTCGATGTATTGTGCGTACGTTTGAGTGGTTATTTCTTTGATCGGTATGGTTGTTTCTGTTCTAAGCATTATTTGTGTTATATCTACTGTCGGTATTAGTTGTATTCCTATTATAATTGTTAGAATTTCAACTGTTATTGTTGTTGTTATAGTTATTGTTGTGGTTTCTATTATTTCTGCTGCGATTAGTGTTAAAATCTTGTCTTTCTTGAATGTTGTATATGTTATTGTTATCGTTGTAATTGTTATTGTTACTACTGTTTGACCAAAAAAATTTTTTCCTCTTAAATTTTTGTTATTCCGAAATTCTATATTGTTATTGTAATTTCTATGTATTTGTAGGGCTTTAAATGAATCTGATAGATGTAATGATCTGTCTTGTGTGATAGCAATATCATAAGTTTGAGATAAAGTCTTTGGTTGAACCGCTATGACAGCTATTCGTATGTTTTCATACAGACCTTCATGAAAGATTTCCAGTGCTAATTTTTCGTTCATTTTTTCAATTGTAAAGCGGGATATTTCATTTGTATTTTCTCCTAGTTCTAAAATTTGTGCTAATGTCAAGACTGCAATTAATGATAATAATTTAGTACGTTACGCTTCTGCCTAGTATTCTTCAGTTCAAAATGAATGCTACTTGCTGTCCTTAGTCAATGAAGTTCTTAATTCGTTCAATGTAGTTGGTGTTTGTTCTATTGTTAAAATATCTCGTACCCTATGATTCAATTTCATTGCTATCACATATTTTATTAAATGATTTTTCCCTTGGTCATATAATTCATCATAGACTAGTTCAAACATTGAGAGGAATGTTTCAATGTGTTTTGCCTTTCCGTCAAATGTCGGAATTGTATCCGAAGCCTTTTTACCGTTGAAATTAGACACGGTTCTAGCTTCAAGTTTTTTCCATTTTTATTTTGCGGCTCATTTTATCAAGTTACATATATTTAGCAATGCATAGTGAAAAGTGATAAGACATAAATGCAAAGATGATTAAAGTCTTTGTGGAACACTTTGCAGATTCACTTTGCAAGGAGAGCGCAAACAGTGCAAAGAGAGCAAAGTTTTTGCAAAAATTTGCTTAGTGCAAAGTGATATTTGCAAAGAATATTGTGGAAAAGAATCACTTTGCCAAAAAATACAAATTGATAAGTGAAAAGTTGAAAAGTTTTTTGTGGAATAGGGCCCAGATGGCAGCACCCCGACAGCTGACTATTTTTTGCAATTTTTATAAGTGCCGAATGGTTGCCAAATTTTTTGCTCTTTCTTGTTCTGGGTATTTCTAATACCCAGAACAAGAAAGTACGGTACGTACGTTACAAAGTTGAAAAAACATTTTTTGAAAGCTAAATAAGTTAAATTTAATTAAATTAAAAAAAGAATATATTGTTTAAACGTATAAACATGAATGTAAAATTGACTTATGTATAATATTATTAAACAAAATAATTGCACGTGTTTATATTTTTGGTTTTAAACCCGAACCTGAACCGAACCCGAACCTAAACTTTTTATTTTGATTAACCCGAACCCGAACCTGAACCCATTTTTTTAATGGTTTCAGTCCCTGTTCAATTTAAAAATATCTAAGTTAAATACATTATAGCCGTGTATAATATTTTCCTTGCAAAGAGATATATCAGAGCCAGTATCTATTAAGAAAGTCAATTTTTAAGTCAGGGTTTTGATATATAAATATATAGTGTTCGAAGTGTTGGGATTTATTGTGTGGGTCTGTAATTTTCCCCTTCCAGAGATGCGTTCTGAATCTCCTGGGTTTCTTCGTTTCCCTGTCGATCTATTGTGCGTACGTTTGATTGGTATGGTTGTTTCTGTTCTAAGCATTATTTGTGTTATATCTACTGTCGGTATTAGTTGTATTCCTATTATAATTGTTAGAATTTCAACTGTTATTGTTGTTGTTATAGTTATTGTTGTGGTTTCTATTATTTCTGCTGCGATTAGTGTTAAAATCTTGTCTTTCTTGAATGTTGTATATGTTATTGTTATCGTTGTAATTGTTATTGTTACTACTGTTTGACCAAAAAAATTTGTTCCTCTTAAATTTTTGTTATTCCGAAATTATATATTGTTATTGTAATTTCTATGTATTTGTACGGCTTTAAATGAATCTGATAGATGTAATGATCTGTCTTGTGTGATAGCAATATCATAAGTTTGAGATAAAGTCTTTGGTTGAACCGCTATGACAGCTATTCGTATGTTTTCATACAGACCTTCATGAAAGATTTCCAGTGCTAATTTTTCGTTCATTTTTTCAATTGTAAAGCGGGATATTTCATTTGTATTTTCTCCTAGTTCTAAAATTTGTGCTAATGTCAAGACTGCAATTAATGATAATAATTTAGTACGTTACGCTTCTGCCTAGTATTCTTCAGTTCAAAATGAATGCTACTTGCTGTCCTTAGTCAATGAAGTTCTTAATTCGTTCAATGTAGTTGGTGTTTGTTCTATTGTTAAAATATCTCGTACCCTATGATTCAATTTCATTGCTATCACATATTCTTCTCAAATGATTTTCCCTTGGTCATTTAATTCATCATAGACTAGTTCAACCATTGAGAGGAATGTTTCAATGTGTTTTGCCTATATATATATATATATATATATATATATATATATATATATATATATATATATATATATATATATATATATATATATATATATATATATATATATATATATATATATATATATATATATATATATATATATATATATATATATATATATATGTATATATATATATATATATATATATATATATGTATATATATATATATATATATATATATATATATATATATATATATATATATATATATATATATGTATATATATATATATATATATATATATATATATATATGTATATATATATATATATATATATATATATATATATATATATATATATATATATATATATATATTTATATATATATATATATATATATATATATATATATATATATATATATATATATATATATATATATATATATATATATATATATATATATATATATATTATATACTAGCTTTCTTGGACCCGGCGATGCACGGGTTAATATGTTGCGGTGGACAGTTGTGGAGATCCCTACAGGCTTTAGATATTAAAAAATATATATGGATTATGTTTTTAATACGGCCTTTAATGATATAAAAATGGCTAGGCGTCTCTACTTATATAGCAATAGTAAAATATCGTTTTTATTCTTATCAATAAAATAAATAATAGTCTCTATTTTTAAAACTAATGTTTGAAGTATAACTTCTATTTCGCATTATAAAAGCGTAACCAATAAATTTTTGTATTAATGTATATTCTTAAAAATATTGTTATTCAATTATTCAAATATAACTAGTGTAGAGGTGATAAGACATTTCTATACACAATATTCGGTGTTCTTCCGTTTGGTGTAAAAATGAAAAAATTTTTAGCACTTGGGACACGTGAGCAGGCTCCATATAGTTGGCCATGAGAAAAGCATGGTGTTTCAAATTTAGTCCTACCATATTTAGTCTCTGACCCTACGATTTGTTTATTGTTATAGCGAATGCCAGTTTTACTGGAAACTTTAAATGTTTAAATTGAAATGGCAGACTTTTTGATAATATTAGTATACGGGGAATAAAATCATCTTCCCCTTTTGATGCTGCTGTCAAAATTGTTGCTCCAATTAGATTGCGACTAAGATGCGACACTCGAAAGTCTTGTTCCATTGCATAGTTTTGGTGCGCTAATGTTTCTCATAAGTATAATAGGGACACCAATTTTCAACTCAATTTTATGTTGTGGAACTCCAGATATCTCGATAGAGTTCAGAAACTCAATTGGATATGAAGTAGAATGATCTTCGTTCACTACACTATCAACTGAGGTATATATTGTAGAAACAGCTGAAATTTTTTCCAAAATTTGATGGTTAATTTATGCTACACAATTGTTTTTCGATGCTAGTATAGCTCTCTCGCACAACCAATTTCCGTTTTCCTTTTTATTGTTAATTTCTGGATCAACTTTGGATATTTGCTCTTCTCCTGAAGAAACTAACTTACAAAATCCTTTTGGAAACGAAATCTCTCCATTTACATCTCCCGAAACTTGGCCATTCCCAATCTGAAGCAGTTCAGTTGCATTAGCTCCAGCTTCATGATCATTAAAAAGAGCTACTCGCATATTAGTTCTCAAACTAATTTTCGAAACCTTGTTCCATAAGGGTGAAGCTTTTAAGCAGGCCTTAATTTCACCAGCTGGAGTTCCTCTTGGCACTACGGGTAAAGTATGTCGAAAGTCCCCAGCAAGCAATACGACCATTCCTCCGATTATCTTATCATTATTAAAAGTAAGTTCTGCATTGTTTATCTGTTTTCGGCGCAGAATATACTCGGATAACTCATTTTTATATCGCTCCCAAAGATCCAAAGGTTTTCATAATCCACACATGGCAATCACAATTGCAAATAGGCCCCTGATTTTGCTTGGAGAAGAACATAAAGCAGATTCCTGCATAGCTAGTTCCTATTGACTGTCGTTTTCCATTAGTCCCAATACCTCGCATGCTTCTCGAAAAGTATGGCATTCATAGCCATCAATAGGTTTCAGATCAGCAAAACATGTTGGTCCCTTTATGTTATATAGTAACATTCGTAGACAATAGCGTTCCATATTGCTAACATGCACGGTATATACACGACCGATAGTATCTCCAGATCTAACTTCTGGCCAGTTTTCGACTATTTTACCAACTTTTCTACGTTTCCATTGTCTTTGAGCGATACTCCAAGTATAAAACCGAGGAGTAAACTTCAGGCTTTTAAAAAGCAATAAGAATTTTGAAAATCGGTTCATAAATGACAGAGCTAAGCACGGGTGGGGGCACATTTACCCACCGATTTCCGAAAAAAATTATGGGACTAAGCCGCAAGCAAACCATTTCAAACCAGAAAATAATTTTAAAATCGATTAACAAATGACAGAGTAATGCTTTGGGGACCAAAATTTTAAAAATATATTCCACCGTTTTGGCCTTTTTAGCGAGAATAAATTAAAAGACAAGTAAGCATCACGTTGTTCTTCTAGATCAATTCTATCTTTTATTAATTAAAATGCAAGCTTATATACTAATTTATTCCTTATGTCTGCATAATTGGTAAAACCAAATTCTGACGATAAAATATTTATTGAATTTCAATTCTTAAACATTGACATTGAAATTGTAAACATCAATAAACATTTCTGTTGCGACAGTTTGGAGAATCATTGAACTTATAATTTCCGCTGACCAAACAAAAATTTTTTATTAATTTCATCGAACAATTTTTATTTTTAGTCCTTATGTTACATCACATTGTACAAATATATATATATATATATATATATATATATATGTATATATGTATATATATGTATATGTATATATATATATATATATATATATATATATATATATATATATATATATATATATATATATATATATATATATATATATATATATATATATATATATATATATATATATATATATATATATATATATATATATATATATATATATATATATATATATATATATATATATATATATATATATATATATATATATATATATATATATATATATATATATATATATATATATATATATATATATATATATATATATATATATATATATATATATATATATATATATATATATATATACTGATTTTCAATATTCTTTGTTTGTTTGAAAGGCGTTGCCTGCAATTTTATTCTGTAATATTTTTCAAAAATCGATGGGGATGCTCACCCCCCCTTGCTTAACTATGTCATTCGTTTTTGCAAAAGGGGGAGGAGGGATGAGGGAAGTTTGGTCTTCCACACATAACTCTTTCATTTATTAATCGATTTTTAAAATTATTTGTGTCATTTGTGAACCGATTTTATTTTGTTTGAAAGGATTTGCCTGACGTTTAGTCGAAAATTGGTGAGGAAGTTTAAGATTAACTCTGTCATAATTGAACCGATCTTCAAAATAGTTTTTTTTTGTTTGAAAGAGCTTGCTTGAAGTTAGTCACATAGAAGTGGATATGGAGCGGACAAATTGGTATCCCGATATATTGATTATCGCATAACTATGCCATTTCATGACCGACTTCAAAAATTTTTATCTGAAAGGACAGAAAAGGTTTGGTACCATAAAAAAATTGCGGACGAACATACAATTAGTAGCAGGATACACTATTTGATCAAACGCATAATTGCATCCGTATTATAATCATTATAATCTGTTCAATGGGATATTTGTAATGAAATCGGTTTTTTCAGAGTTATTTCGTCCATATTGCTAGACCAGATAGACGCATTAAGAACTTTTCCTCAAAATGTTTAAAGCCCGTGCATCGCCGGGTCGAAAAAAGGTAGTTAATATAATATTTAACTCTTAGGTTAGGTTAGGTTGAACAGGCTGCCGGTTTCTAACAACCGGCCCACTTGGGTCCTTTGGTCCCTTTGTGATACCTGGGATGAATAGTAGGGAAATTCACAGAGGTGCCCCTTCTATCCCAGAGGTTGGGTCGGTGTTAAACCAACCCGAGTATCGTATGAATGAATTTATTCCCCTAATGTCGCATTCCCCAGGTCTGCTAGTGCAGGTAGTGACGGATTGCCCAAGTATGACGCCCTATTTCTATATAGTGCTGGACATCGACAGAGGAGGTGCTTGACAGTTTCTTCTTCCTCCTCGTTCTGACAACTTCTACGGAAATCGTTAAAAGGAAGATTTAATCTTCTGGCATGGACACCAATGAGACAGTGCCCTGTTATGACCGCTACGAGTATACGCAGCTGTTGACGAGTGAGCCGCAGTATGGTTGCAGATCTTGCGAAGTTATACTGGGGCCATTTGGATCTAGAAACCTCACAAGTGATTTCAGTTGTCCATCTGGTTTGCGCTTCTCTAAATAGTTGGTGCTGAATTTGTATTTTACAGCTTTTTAGTGGGACACCTACTAACCAGTCTATGTCATTTTCATGTAGTCGGGCACCAGCCTTGATTAGACCGTCCGCGATGATGTTACCAGGCATCCTCGCGTGGCCCGGTACCCAGAAGAGCCCTAGGTTCGCATGTCTCGCCATCTCATTCAGAGATGCCCGGCATTCTTTAACCAATTCCGATGTTGTGTAAACACCAGATAGAGCATGTAGTACCGCCTTACTGTCTGTGCAAATTCGGATGTCCTGATCGAATATCCTGTAGTACCTTAACCAGTTGGATGCCCTTTTGATTGCCGATATTTCAGCCTGAGTGATGCTACATTGGTTTGGTAGCCTAAAGTTTTCCCACGTTGCATTTGTGGGATGTAGAAACCCCCGCTCACTCCGATGCCCGACTTGTCGGGCATCAGATTAGGTGAGCAGTAGTCAGTGTGGTCGGGAAGATCTGAGATTTGCCCTAATATCGTTACATGGTCTATGTTACCCCGCTTCCATGCACCTGAGGCATCTAGTCTAACCGCCGAGTTCATGGCCAGTTGTTTGATCCTGAGTTCAGCAGGAAGCCAATGCAGTATGGTGAACAGTGCTTTGGATGGAGTAGTGCAAGGTGCACCCGTGATCAGCAAAGCAGATGTTCGAAGAACCTTTTCTATTATTTTAGAGTATGTGGCTTTATTTAAGGAAGTCCACCAGATGACAGACCCATACATTAGTATGGACTTTACCACCATTTCAAAAATACAATTGACGTTTTTGGTACTTACGCCCTACCTGTTGCCGACCGCCCTTTTGCAGGTGTATAGAGCAATAGCAGCCTTGGCTGCCCTAGCTTGAACTTTGGGATACCATGAAAGCTTAGAGTCCAGTATAATACCGAGATATTTCACGCTATCTGATAACCTAAGGGTGACTCCGTTGAGAGTCGGTAACGTGAAAGTCGGTGTCTTGTATTTTCTCGCAAAAAGAACAATTTCCGTCTTTTGAGGGTTAGCATTAAGACCACTTTCAACGCTTCATCTACTAGTGATACCTAGTGCCGATTGAAGACGTTGAGATAGAGTATCTAGAAATTTACCAGATATTGCTACTGCTACGTCATCCGCGTAGGCTATTGATTTAAACTTCATAGAGTCTAGTTCCACCAGAACCGAATTTATGGCGATATTCCATAGGATAGGTGACAGAACACCTCCCTGGGGAGTACCTCGCCTAACCGTTTTTTGAATAGTCGTTTGCCCCATCGTGGAGGAAATTACCCTATTTGTTAAGAGTCCTCGTATGAAGCTAATTGTTGTCTTTCTAGTTCCATAATGATGGATTCAGGTCGTACATTGTTAAAGGCGCCCTCTATATCAAGAAAGGCCACGAATGTATATTCTTTGTTTGCCAGGGATTTTTCAATGAATCCTACAAGCGAGTGAAGTGCCGTCTCAACTGATTTGCCCTTCGTATAGGCATGTTGGGAGGTTGATAGGAGGTTCGGAGAAATTGTTGATCTAAGGTGTAGATCAATTATCCGTTCCAGAGTTTTAAGGAGACGAGATGATAGGCTGATGGGTCTAAAATCATTCGGGTTTACGTGTGTAGTTTTACCCCCTTTGAAAATAAAGACCACGGAACATTTGGTGCATACTATCGGAATATACGACCAAGTTAGACAGGCCGAGTATATCCGAATGAGCCATGGAGTGATCACGTCTGCATTACGCTGTAGGTCAGCTGGAATAATGCAATCGGGACCCGGTGATTTGAACGGGTCAAAGCTGTTGATGGCCCATGGCCCACATTATTTTTTCCCTATTTAGGGTAATCGTGGCCATGTTAGAATGTATTGATTCTATGGCTGTAATCTCTCCCGTGTAGGGAGTGCAAGCGGGAAAGTGTGTGTTCATTAGTACCTCTAGGGTCTCCTGACTACTGGTGGTCCATCCGCCTCCTGATTTATTAATAAAACTGGGGACAGTTGGAAGAGTAGCCAAGATATATATATATATATATATATATATATATACATATATATATATATATATATATATATATATATATATATATATATATATATATATATATATATATATATATATATATATATATATATATATATATATATATATATATATATATATATATATATATATATATATATATATATATATATATATATATATATATATATATGTATATATATATATATATATATATATATATATATATATATATATATATATATATATATATATATGTATATATATATATATATATATATATATATAAATATATATATATATATATATATATATATATATATATATATATATATATATATATATATATATATATATATATATATATATATATATATATATATATATATATATATATATATATATATATATATATATATATATATATATATATATATATATATATATATATATATATATATATATATATATATATATATATATATATATATATATATATATATATATATATATATATATATATATATATATATATATATATATATATATATATATATATATATATATATATATATATATATATATATATATATATATATATATATATATATATATATATATATATATATATATATATATATATATATATATATATATATATATATATATATATATATATATATATATATATATATATATATATATATATATATATATATATATATATATATATATATATATATATTAGACCTGGCGTTAATAACAACTTTTATATATATATATATATATATATATATATATATATATATATATATATATATATATATATATATATATATTAGACCTGGCGTTAACAACTTTTTTTTGAAATTTAAATGTGGGTAGCGATAAAAATATGCGATTTAATATTAAAATTGATGTACCAAATTTTCAGGCTGATCGGATGGTGGCAACCCGTGCCACAATGAGGTCAAAGGTCAACATTTTGAAAAACCGCCAAAATATACTTTTTTTGCATTTAAAAAATTTTTTTAATAAGAAGAAATATAATAAATATAATGTGTTTTTATTAATTTTTGTTTAATAGCCTTATTATATTTATTTCAAATCAATGAAGATTTTGTATAGTTTGGGAAGTCCTTACGGTAGTCCTCTACAATGCGTAACAAGTACTGTTTATCGTCTTCGTTTTGTGTTAAGCATCTGTTATTAGTTTGACTTTTCTTTCGGCGCCATCATTCACAACAGTAATGGATTTTACGATCTGTTCCCCTTTACAAAATGCTTCGCGCTTAGGCCAAGTTGACGGATCAAAGCGTAAGAAATCCATAGAAATTTCCAAACGAGAAAAAAAAATTTTTGTTTTGGTAGTAACAAAAGAGTTTAAAACCTTGGATGTGAATAATTGTAATTCATTAACGCTTGCACACACTCTTTTAGAAGGAAAAATACCAACATCATCATCACAAATATGATTGTCTTTATCGGACTCTATTTGCAACGCCAAAACCATCTTCACCTTTATTTCTGAGTCTACATGGGGATCAAAAAAGGCAAGTGCAACTGCTTCCTCTGATAAATACCACAGATGGTTCCGAATTTTCCCAATAGCACTGTAGACATTTTTTTTATCAAAATAGCCAATAATCCCCTTTATCAACTGCATTTGCGGCTCTGAGACAGTATGGAATATAGAGACTTACTAAGAAAATGCCATACATGGGAATAATTCATTAAACTGACTAATTAATTGTCGATTTCAATAGCATTGATTAATAAGTAATGCTATTTAAATTTTTGGTATTACCATTACGTTAAACAATTATAGTGCTTTTTCATTAAAAAGATTTCATTACTAAATATTTAAAAAACAAAATCATTACCATTAACTACTGCTCTGAATTTCTAGAAGCATTATCATTATGTAAAATCACCCTCACTATATTTCTTTTCAAAAAAAGCGGCCGTTAAAAAGAATATAGCAGATATAAATAATAGTTCAAATTCTGGATGATTTTGTAAATTAAACATGGTTCAATTTTGAGTGATTCTGAAAATCTCGAAATTAATTACAAAATGAAAACGGTGAAAAAAACATCTGAAAAATTTCCTGGCATAAGCAAAAAGTTCCAACAGACCAAGAATCAAAAACCATCTCAGACATATGCACAATTTGTACATGTATATGCCAAATTCGAAAAGAGCTTACAAAGGTGGGAAAGTCTGCGGAAAATTCTATAACTTAAAAAACTTAAAAATTAAAAAAAAAATAGCTAAAAATTTAATGAATGAAAAAATTCGGAAAAAGCTGCGAAAATTTGCAAAAACTGGCACACATCTAGGAAATAGCAAAGACTAATTAATATTAAAAATCGGTAAAACTGTAAAAAGAACTGGCAAAAAATTAATTTTTATCGCGAAAATTCGCCAAAAATTGCAAAATTGCAAACAAGCCTAACATTGCTTAAAAGTACCTGAAATTGTAAGGAATGTTAAAAATTCAGAAAAAATCGCGAAAATAGCGCAAATTCGAAAAAACTTGCTAATATCGAAAAGATAGAAAACTCTGAAATTTACTAAAAATCTGTAAAACTAATGAAAGTCAAAAAAACTGAATAAATCACGTCAATCGCGAAAAGTCGGGAAAAATTTGCAAATTTGTAAACAAGCTCAACACTGCTTAAAAATAGCTGAAATTGTAAGGAATGCCAAAAATTCAGAAAAAATCCCAAAAATAGCGAAAATTCGCAAAAACTTGCTAATTTCGAAGAGAAAGAAAACTATGAAATTGATTAAAATTTGGTAAAACTCTAATGAAAGCCAAAAAACTGAAACAATCACTTCTATCGCGAAAATAGCGAAAAGTCGCGAAAAATTTCAATATCGGAAATGCCAAAAAAATCGCGATGTTAGCAATTTGTATACATACATAATATTGGTGACTTTTAATGAATTTTAAATAATTTTTGGATACATTGAAGAAGCCGCTAATTTATTTTTACATAATTTTGCATTGCCATGCTAAATATTATTTTGCTTTTGTAATATTTGCTCTCATTTGCTTTGCATCAGCTCATTTATTTTTCAAATAGCACGCTAACATATGAGGAATAACTCCAAAGGCCATATTTTTTAGTTATTCAACTTTACATATTTGTATTTATATGAACAATTATTTTTTCTTCAATTATAATTGGTAGTTGATAGATTTCATTGTTTTTTCATTACAAGTATTTAAACAATTGTAATTAAAATGAAAGCATTTGTAGTTTAAACTTTTTTCATTATAACTACGTAAAATAATGCCACTGAAATTTCAATACCAATGAAAAAGTCCCATGTATGGAAAATGCACATATTACGAATTCCATTCAACTGAGAAAGTTTAAAGTGTGCATGAAAAATATACATTTTTAGACAATAGATAGCCTAGGACATGAATTTTGCATGAGACATCGCTCCAGGTGCACGAAATGTGTAGTTGGGAATGCTACCACCTAGAAAAATTAATGCAAGTTGTAGGAGTTCTCTATAATCATGCCGAATGTGGACTTTCGCTAAATAATTCAGACAAAACTGCTTGCTTTTTTCGCGTTCCTCGACTGATATGACTCGCAAAACTTGTTGATCCTGCATACAAGTGCTGTATCCCTTTGAATTAAGTGTGCTCCATTCCCGCGCAAAACGTTCAAAAATCGCCTCCTCTGGGCCACTTGATTTTCCGAAATTAATTTCAAATACAGCTCTTAAAAGAATTTCTGCAATATGGTGGCGACATGGTAACCACAATAAGCTGTGTTCCAGTTTGCGTTCCAGCACCACTATGAGGGCCAGTATTTGCAGCAGTTGTATCTAAACATATCATGTCTAATGAATTCAGTATATTTATTTTTAGCAAATAGTCGTAGATATCTATCAATTTTTCAACGTTCTCCAACGTGAGCACAATAGCCAAACTTTATCTATTCCAGCAATTGCGGGAAGTAGCTTTCCGTCCCAATGTAAAACAAATGTTTCAGGGATCTAAAAAACTTAAGCTCAAAGAAAAACTTCTAACTTCGCCAAAATAAAAAAATACCTTGAAATTTTCAATAATTTCTTTGCCATGACACCGACGATATTTTTTACGCTGTACACGCAAACTTGTGCAATTCAGAACAAGATCCTCAATATTGTGACCCAACGATTTGGCAGTTGCACTGATGAAGTGTATAGCTAATGGAGATGACATATTGTCAGCATCCATACAAGCTAGCATGTTGACGTCTATAAAATTTTTTTTCACGTTTTCGAATCGGGTTATTGGAAAAACTTGGAATGTTATCAGTCTGTTTTACATCCTTCGCCTGCACATCATCTCCCGATTCATCACTCTCAAATTCAACATGTTCCATAGTTAAGACTGTAATAGAAATTAAGTGCAGCAAAACAATAGCCGCAGTGTGTCCAAATACTACATAATAATTACCTGAAGTGCCCTTTTTCTCTTCATAATTTTCTTTTCGACGTTTTTCATCTTTCAATCTTTGTAACTTTCTTTTCTCCTTATTTGTGACATTTTGATCGACACAAGTAATGCTACCAACACGCCCATTTTCTCGCTGCTTCGTTAAGAAGTCTCTATCTTCCTTTATACTTTTAAGTTTGAGAGCGTAAACGTGGGCAATGTCAAATAAATTGTTTAAATTTTTCTTAGTCATTTTCTATTTTGCGATGATTCGGGAACGGAGATTTACAGCCTTTTTGGACTTTTCTTCACTCTTCATAAAGTTGAATGACTTTTGCAAGACATGTTCTTTGATCTGCCGTTGGGATTCTAGCTTTTCCCCAAAAAGGCAATATTTCACTCAACGCCAATCTCGCACTTTCTTTTACTGTTTTATTTTCACAACGTACATTATAAAAAAAACACTGAAGCACTTGCTGTTTTGATGGCAATTTGACACCAAGTATTTTGGGTTTACATTTACCAATGAAGTACACATTTGCGTCAGCAGATCAAAGCCGTTTCAACGATGAACTTGTCTTCTGAGCCATTGAATTACGAAAATTAACAAAGTATTTTATTTTATAAGCTAAACCTTTCTCAACAATATTAAAATTTGCAATGACAAAACTTTACATATTCATAACAACAGCAGTGCCATGTGCTCACCAGCAGTACTGGAATAACGGTACGTTTAGACAAATATGCAGTTGTCAACAGATCAAAGCATAGAAATTTTCAGGCAGTTTAAAAACAGCGACAAACAAAAAATTTTACCTAGTTTGTCAAGATTTTTATATTTCCATATATATCTTTAGGCTATTTTTGGTCAATGTTAATTTTTTCTTGCGATGTAAATAAAACCAATTATTTAATCTTTATCTCAACGTTTCGTCGATGGTTTGTCGACTTCATCAGGAGATGAATTTTATTAAATTGATTATAATTTTACATCACTGTCTATTTATTCGTTATTAAAATATTTGTGTAAAGTTGGACAACACGTACAAAAATTAATATAATAAATAAATAAAATAATTAAATTAAATCACAGAATTGAACTAAAATTATATCACAGAACGTACTTTTATAAAAGATTTAATATAAATAAAAAATAAATAAATAATAATAAAATAAAATAAATAAAATAAAAAATTAATATAATAAATAAACAAAATAATTAAATTAAATCTTTTATAAAAGTACGTTCTGTGATATAATTTTAGTTCAATTCTGTGATTTAATTTAATTATTTTATTTATTTATTATATTAATTTTTGAACGTGTTGTCCAACTTTACACAAATATTTTAATAACGAATAAATAGACAGTGATGTAAAATTATAATCAATTTAATAAAATTCATCTCCTGATGAAGTCGACAAACCATCGACGAAATGTTGAGATAAAGATTAAATAATTGGTTATATATATATATATATATATATATATATATATATATATATATATATATATATATATATATATATATATATATATATATATATATATATATATATATATATATATATATATATATATATATATATATATACATATATATATATATATATATATATATATATATATATATATATATATATATATATATATATATATATATATATATATATATATATATATATATATATATATATATATATATATATATATATATATATATATATATATATATATATATATATATATATATATATATATATATATATATATATATATATATATATATATATAAATATATATATATATAACTATTCTACTGTATTCTGGCGCCTGCTGACACCGTGGGATAATGATTAATTTCTATTATTTGACATATTAATGTACCATTCTCTAAAACTCGAATTATAAATTTTTTTAAGAAAACGTAAGATTAATATATTTTTTTATTGAATTATATTAATTTATTTCCTTTCGCTGAAACTAACAGTGTCATAAATATCTAATCATTCGTAAATTTTCACTAATCATATTCATGTTACGTTTTCTTAATTAGATTAAATAACTAGAATTCATTGATAAAAAGAAGCAAAAGAAACTTACCACAATTTAAATTCTTTTTCACCTAACAAGTTTCACCAAATTTCCTGGTTAGTTTAATTTTTTTTTTAATTCTTTACATAATTTCAAATACACATTTAAATTAAATAAATTTTTTTTGGTGACCTAATATTATACTAACTACACAATTACCACTTAGTATTATCATTTGTTCAAAATTTTTTTATTATTTTGTTGTTTACTTATAAATAAATTGAGATTTATATATTGATTACGAATATGAAATTTTGAATTTATTTACGGTATTACGAAAGGTGAAGTCAAATATGGGGTAAATTATTTTTAATTTTATTTTGTCTTTTGTTTTGTTACGGGCTGATAACTAAACTTTGATTTTATGAGTATGGAGGGAGGGCTAGAACTAGTGTAGCAAATTCCATCACAAGTTATACACCAATCGTCAACAAATATCTTCTTCTTCTCTTTACCACTGTATGAATATTTCTATTTTCTCAGCTACCTAAACTTAAAGTCTTTTGTAGCGAAATTTAACTTTTTTATACGGGAACAAAGTAACCAACCTAACGACGAGCACGGCCCCGTTCCCAATACAATATACTATAAACATGGAATCGTTACAATTGTACAAATTTCCAATTAACTTAGTTTTATGAATACAATATATATGAAAATAACATAGATTTAATTTTGTATATAAAAAAATCTTGAATCAAAACAGCCTGATCAACTGTGTTGATTCAACATATATCCCATTTTTTCTTACTCGGCTATTGTAGAAAAGAGAGACATATAGTGATGTGAAGATGTAGAAGGAAACAAAACAAAACAAAAGTTTTAGCTCACAGTGAAAAAGTGTTTAATTAGCATAAAACTGCAAAAAATTATTGCTTTATAATGTAAAAAATAAAATAAATAAAGCATTTAAAGTGTGTTTAAGTGATATTTGAAAGTTTAATTATTAATTAAAGTGCAAATGAAGTGTTCTGTGTGCCTGTGAGTGTGTTTGTGCATCTGTTGTTGGTTCGGTAGCAAAAGTGGTTGAAAATTGTAGAAGCAAGCTGCAAAATGTATAAAAACTTTAAATGATGTGTATGAAATGTGGAATTGTAATTTTTTCGTGCATAAAATAATAAATTTATCCATTTATTTTTGAAATAAACAATCTGTTTTAATTGCAAACAATGAAAATTTTTATTCCGTTTTGCACTCGGCTTTCGTTTCAGTGAATATGCAATATCTTCCCTCTCTTTTCGCGCGTCTGTTTAGCCTGTGACCACAGTTGTACAAAAAGTATATTACAAAATTTTTATTCTTAAACATGAATTTTTAGGTTATATACAGTTCATTTCGCATTAAGTTATGCAAATACAAATTTAGAATCATTTGAGCTCAAAAATATTGATTTTCTAAACATTTTTTTGCAATTTTTCTATTTGGTACTAAACAATTTTATCTTAAATAACTATTTCATTCATATTATTTATTTACTATTAATTTCATTACTGTAATATACTTATTTTTTCGGTTATTGATTCTAATATC
>OY101451.1:53879468-53904578 GCA_956483635.1 Panzeria rudis
TATATATATATATATATATATATATATATATATATATATATATATATATATATATATATATATATATATATATATATATATATATATATATATATATATATATATATATATATATATATATATATATATATATATATATATATATATATATATATATATATATATATATATATATATATATATATATATATATATATATATATATATATATATATATATATATATATATATATATATATATATATATATATATATATATATATATATATATATATATATATATATATATATATATATATATATATATATATATATATATATATATATATATATATATATATATATATATATATATATATATATATATATATATATATATATATATATATATATATATATATATATATATATATATATATATATATATATATATATATATATATATATATATATATATATATACTATTTATATCATATATATTTTAAAAATGTTGTAAAAAGAACTTGTATCGAACACATCACCTTCTGCACGCCAGCCTGACCACTTACTCGTCCACCAACGAGCTCGTTTGTGAAATAGTGTATGTTCTTGTGTTTTGTACTAATACATTATTTGTAATAGAAAGTGTTCTTAGATTTTCTGTATATCATGTGTTTGTTGTAATTTTACCCTTTTTGTATTGTTGTAATTAGTTTTCATACATTATTATTATTATTATGTATTAGTTTTCGATGCGATGTCCATCATTCACAAGTTTTCAGCTCGTGAACAGCGTTGCCACTGTTGGTAGGTTCCTACCAAATCTGGTAGGAAATTTTTTGTTTGGTAGGATGGTAGGCTACATCAAATTGTGGTAGGTTTTAAGAAAACTTTACATTTATAGAAATTCCAAACAGACCCGGTGAAAAATCACTATTTATACAACATTGGCGATATAAAAACTTAAAATTTTCTGCAACCCTATATATTTCTCATAAGACAAAGAGCAAACAAAGCAGTTGTCAAAATAAATAAAAAAAACGTTAAGGGCATTTGCAAGGTGGTAGTAGTTAAATGGAAACTGTAAAGCAACAACAAAAACAACTTTGTTTTTTCTTCTTAGTAGACTTTAATGTTACGCCTGCGTGATAACACCATCATAATATACTGCGCAATGCAACTATGACGATTTTTGATTACTCTATTACTCTTCGTATCAAGAATCAAATGCAAAATCGCGTCAGTGTTCATACAAATAATTTTTAGTGTTTTTTGATACTTTAAACATAAGTATGTACATTTATTTGTAAAATGGATAGGTAAGATAATTTCTTTTTATTTTCGTAATGCTTATAATATAAAAAAATATTTTTTTTAGATTTTTAATAAAAAAGACAAAAGCAGTATCAATGGGCACTGATGACGATGCTTCTAATAGGTAACGAAATTTATTACATGTATGAACACTTCAGCCAATATTTAATTTTATTTATGTATTTGCGATTAACAGCAATGAAACAACTGAACAGCAAACAATAAAAAGAAAATTTAGGACAGAATGGTTACAGTCTTTCGGGTGGCTGCGAGAAAAGGATGGTTTTGCATTTTGCGTTGCTTGTTCCAAACAGCTAGTAAGTCATTGCAGTCACCTAAAGCTGCATGAAAAGACTACGTTACACATTTAAAAGTATGAGATCCTAAAAAAACAACTAACAATCGAACAATTTTATACTAATGAACAACAAAACAAAAGCCAACAGGTTAGAAATGCGGAATTTACTCTTGTAATGTTTTGCATAGCACATAATTTACCTTTATTGCTAATGGATTATTTACCAGCGTTGTTGGTGGAGTGCTGCCCAGATTCAACAATAGCAAAACTCATCAAATGTAGTAGGACAAAGTCAGCTCAAGTGGTTGACTATATCGCTAAACAGGCAAGTCAAAACGTGATATCTATTTTAAAAAATAGAAGGTTTTCTTATGTTTCAATGAAAAAATGCATTGTTTTAGTTGCACGTTTCTTTGACGGTGTCAAGTCGGTACAAGATAGCTTTATCGCCTTATTGGAGCTTACTAAAGCAGACGCCATTTAAATTTTTCTTCTAATAAAAGTTTTTTTATCAAAAAATATTCCTTTAAAAAATTTAATCGGTTTGGCAACAGACGGAGCTAACGTTATGGCTGGTAATGTTGGTGGGCTTAAAACCTTACTAAACAATGAAGTCGAGATATTTTACATTAAGTGCACTTGTCATTCACTCCATCTCTGTTCAAGTTACGCATGTAAACTTTTACCAAAAAATATTGAGGTTCTTTGTCGTAATATTTACAGTTATTTTTCACATAGCCCTAAAAGAATAACTGAACTAAAAGAATTTCAGGAATATTGTTCTGTGCAACCACATAAAATATTAGGTGTATCTTATACAAGATGGCTTTCTTTAGAGGGAGTAATTGCGAGAATTATAGAGCAGTGGGATGCTTTAAAACTGTATTTGATATCCTGTTTTTATGAAGTTAATGGTATAAGAGCTGCAGAACTTGCAGAAAATATGTCTGATAAAGTCAAGTGCTACTTTTTATTTTTGTCATATATACTACCAATTTGATAAACAACAATGCTGAAGTTGATTTTAAAAACAAAGATAACCATATAGACATTTTAAACATTTTTATTGGCACAAAAGCTGAAATGTACCTTGATAAAAATCTCGGTGCAAACGAAATTTTTGAAGTTATACAAGAAATATCAAAACTTTATATTGAGCTGCTAGATCAAATAAAATCTAGATTCGATTTTAAACGTGAAGATATTAAACTGTTACAAATAATTACTCCATGCAAAGTGTTGTCTAAAGAAGATTTGCCTATATTGCCCCTGGTTTTAAAATTTTCTAATCTTGTGGATTGTGACCCCGATATCATTATTACACTTGTTACGATTAACATAAATGAATCTTTCAGCAGACTTAGATATTGATTTATTTTGGGATAAAATTATTTCTATTAAAAACGGATTAAATCAGAACACATTTGGTGATCTTACTAAATTTGTATTTAATTTACTTTCCCTGCCACATAGCTCCGCAGCTGCTGAACGAAAGTTTTCAATGATTTCGTTAATAAAAACAAGGTTAAGAAACAAACTCGAAATGAGTACTATTAACAACATAATGCCCTGTAAAGAGCTTATGAAAAATAATGATGTACATTATGTATGGTCAGCTAAGCGGGATTTTTCTAAAAAGTAAATATTGTACATACTTACAATACATACGCTCAGAAATACATAACGCAAAACTATTTTCAGTTGATAATGAGTTTTTTATTATTATTTTTTTTTTGTTAGGTTTGTTATAGTTCATACAGACATAGTGTTTGTATACTGAAAATATTTTATCAATAATATTTATTTACTTTATTAACGTTATGAAATAAATTTTTTGTACAACTTTTGTTTCCGTTACGTTTTTATTTCTGTTATTTATTAAAGCTTTGTATGATTTAATAAACTTTATTTAATAAAAAAAATAAATAAAATATGTACGCATATGTTTGTTTTTAAATGATTTTAAAAATTGGTAGGTTTCAAACCATTTTGGTAGGTTATTTAGAGAAATATGGAAGGAAAATATTTTTGTCAGTGGCAACGCTGCTCGTGAACCGTAATAGTTAGAGACCTGAAATTTTTATTAAAGTTAACGCAACAACAAACAGTCAAAATAAAATAGAGTGATATTAAAAAAAGGTAATACTGATATATTCGGCTCACCCTCAACACTAGAGAGGCTTAGTTAAATGATTGGTAATTTGAGCGTATATAAGCTAAACATATTTTTTGGTGCAATTACCCTTTTTTTATTAGATTTGATTTAGTGTCCAGGGGTGAAAATTTTTTTTCAAGGATGGAAAGCCAACATTTTAAAATTGTTTAAAAATTCAACTTAAAATGAACTTTTGAAACAATTTTTTTTTATAATATACCTACAATTATATTGGTGTCTATTTGGGAATACGCGTCGACTAAGTGAAAAATACATGGCAATCAAAAACAAAACTGCATAAATTGTTTTTGTTTATCATATAAAATTTACCGGTTTATTTGATTTTAGAAATGTATAGAAAACAAAAACAATTTGTGAAATTTTGTTTTTGTTATCATGTAACTTTTCACTACTTCTACGCGTTTTCCCAAATAGACACTATTATATATATGTAAAAAAAATAGGAATAGTTCTCTTCAAATTTATTTTTCATAATTAAAACTAAAATTAAAGATTTTTAACCGGACTTTTAACCGGTTTAATATACATATTTGCAAAATATTTGTACGTAATTCCGACCTATTTGCAAAATATTTAAGGTGATATTTTGAAAATATCGAAACCAGAATATTTATTATGGTTTTATGGACGATAAAAAAAACTATAAAGAAATATAATGTTGTTCTTCTCCTTTTCATCAAAAACAGTAATAATTTTGAAGTTTTAAACTCGATTTGTTCTTTTTTAATTTCTTTAAAAAGTGAATTTCTTTATTTTGTTGTCTTTGCTCAAATATTAGAAGATTGCGATTTTTACTTTATTAGAAAAAATTTAGGCCCTAATGGTGTAAATCACTTCATTAAATTGAAATTTATATACACAGAAAATAATCCATGCTACATTTTACGAAAAAACTTTCGTAAAAAAATACACTCCAAAGAAGTCATGAAAATGTAGAGTTTGCGATCCGGAAGTAGTGCAAATTTCGAACATTTCTAATGATTATTACATAGAGTTGTCATTGCAAGATGTTCTCTTTTTCGGTACATAATCACTGAATTGGGAGCGATATATAGGAAAATTTCCTTTTTTGCGTTCTATAATATTTTTCTCCAGAAAAAAGAGTACAAAGTTACACATTTTCACAACTTGTTTCTGTTTATAACGCAAACCACTGTTTTCATGTATATTTAATTAAATAACTTTTAATTTTTAGACGAAAATTAGTTCATAAATTTTTTTACAAAATTGATTTTTCCAAAAGCTTGTCATGTTGTTGTTGGTTTAAGTAAAAATTTTCCAATAGCACAAAAACCATAATATGTTGTGTAATGCACAATCAACTTTTCGCGATTTTTTGTACAGATAAGTAAAAAATGCTGTTAGTTTCAATATTCTTCGTTGCCTTAATGTGCTACACAGAAAAAAATAGACAAGAATTATATTCAATAAAACCATGTTATTAAAAAAAATATGAGTTTCAATAACATTTATCTTTAACATAATAAAATATTTCGTTGGAAGTATTACTCTTCCATGCCGGTTATTTCTTTTCTTTTTATACATAAGTACTTAAAACAAGTTGTATCCCATAAAAAATAAATGGGATATGGCTCAGCTATAGAGAGTATGCTTTACGTCCGGAAAGCCCGGGTTCGTATTCCAGCCATGTCAACATTTTTTTAATTTATATATATATATATATATATATATATATATATATATATATATATATATATATATATATATATATATATATATATATATATATATATATATATATATATATATATATATATATATATATATATATATATATATATATATATATATATATATATATATATATATATATATATATATATATATATATATATATTTATTTTGAAATAATTTTGTTATCAATATAGGGGAATTCTTTATCACAGGAAATTTGGAAAAAAATTATTGAATACCGGGATTTTTGTTATCAAAAACGAAACTTATTTTTTTCTGTGTAACTGATATTTGATTTGAATATAATTCAAATCTGCCAAAAAAGTATGTTAAATATGCTGGCATACAAAGTGCATTTAAAAAAGTATTTTCCTGTTTAAACATAATTTTTCAAAAATCAACAAATATAATACATACACTTTGTACAAAAAACTTCATACCATAAGAGGAAAAGAGCATACATTAAAATAAATTATTTATGGAAAATAATAATTTAAGAATTATTTTTCGATAAAAAAAAGAAATAAAACTCAATGTATCGTCAGCTTTTTATTATTTTGGCGCACCGAACATAAAAAAAATTGAGTTAGGTATGGGGTGTAATATATTAAATAACCCCTTTGAGAATCCAAAACCTGTTTCACGAAATTTTTTATGGTTTCTGCGATATCAAGCATTAATTTTGCTCAATATCAAAAATTTTACCACATTTTTAGTAATTTTTTTTTTACCAAAAATAAAAAACAAACAAGTAAGAGGATATGCCGAATCTTATATACCCTTCAAAAAGAAATATAAAATGTATATCTTTGGTCACAAGGTACAGCAGTTAATTTGAGTTAGGACAAAGTGTATTTATCATTATAATTCTGTTTATTTCTCTTAACTGAACTGTTGTTTCATTATAAATTAGATTACAAATTAATATAGTATAAAATTTCTAGCACTAGCTTAATCTAATTTCCCTGATTTTACACAGCGATTTTAAAATTCTCACTAGCCAAAATCGAGTTTAGTCGTTATTCCTTGTGGGCACACATGTACTTGCAATTATACACGAAATATCTATGCAATAATTTCCAAATAACTTTCTTAATTACTGTTTTCGTAAAATATGCAAATTTTTTGCATTTAAGTAGCTATTACGTAATAAAGTATTTTGTAATACATACATAATTTATTCAATTGAGAGTTTTTTTAAAATATCTAATGTGTAATTTACGCATCAGATACATACCTATTTGTTGAGATTACGTGTGTTAGTTGTACAAAAAGTATATTACAAAATTGCTATTCTTAAACAAGAATTTTTAGGTTACATATATACAGTTCATTTCGCATTATTTTTACGCAAATATAAATTTAGAATCATTTGAGCTCAAAAAATATTGATTTTCTAAAAAATTTTTTGCAATTTTTCTATTTGGTACTAAACAATTTTATCCCAAATAAATATTTTATTGATTTTAATTATTTACTATTAATTTATTTGCTATAATCTATTTTTTCTGTTATTGATTTTAATATCTTATGATAAATAAGTATCTTAATTAACATTAGGTATATTAAGAAACATTTAAAAAAATAAAAGTTTCAGGCGCCGTGAATTGAACCCGGCTGCCGAGAGAAAAACAACAATTGGGAAACCGCCTAGCTCTCAGCCACAGAGTTGAAAGGGTTTAATTAAATATAAATACTTAGTAGCTGGTTTGCAGGGTGAGTCATACAATATCTGAACTAATATTATATGAATCGTCGTACAAAAGTTCAGATGATAGGGATGGTTGCCAGATTTGATGATTTATCGTCATTTTGACGATTTTCGGTGTCAAAAATGAGATTTTAACGACTAAACGATTTTTACTTTAAATTTTTGGCGTTTTTTTTTATTTTTGGACGATTTTTCATGGAGCCATACCTATTATGTATGTACAAAAGGTCATGACAAAATGTTTAGAAAAAAATTGCCTATCATCATGTGATAGCCAATACTAAATTAATAATAAAAATCGTTATTGCGGGTCATTTTGGCAGCAAAACCTTTCACACCTATTGCAATTTCTAAAAACCCACAGATAGTTTTTTTTATTAATTAATAGACATATACATTGTTTATCGATTTTTATAAAATTTAGTACGAATGATGCCTTTGGCGGAACTACTGTTAGTGCAAAATCTTAGCTCACTACTTTGCCTAGATCGCGAAATATTGCAACTTTAAAATAGGAAAACTCATCAAAAATTTACAAGATTTGTTTCACAAAATTATGTATATATTTAAAACTACTTATCCTAGATACTCCATTAAGGTGTCATATAAAGGTCACAAAATTACCCTTAAAATTAAATATGATTTGATTTTGCATTATTCAGAGGTCAAATTTTGCGGACCTTATGTTCGCGGTCGATTTTCTCGAAGCATGGTATTTTTACTATGCTAAAAAAAACTACATGTTAAGGGCAATTTTTGCCTTTTAAATTTAATGGGGTAAGGAAATTTTTTATGTATATTTTAACTAGGGCATGTCAAATTTGATACTTGCAAAAATAGCAAAAAAGTCATGCCCTAATGAACGTATATAATATCACTTTTCCAGTAGTTTTACTTGTCGAATTGACTTTGTATAAAATGTGCAATTTAAGGACAAAAATCTGCAAATCTCACTATGTCAATTTTTCAGTACTATATAGTTTTATATAGTTTTAAAGATATTTATACGAAATACTGTATTTGATCGCTAGAATGTTGGGAAACCTACTTACACGCTTAATAACTGCCGGTATGTATTGCCTTTGATATTTGACATAAGATAAAGGGTTTGTAACTTTTCAAAGTTGTGGTTGAAGTCTACTGACGATTTGGTGAAGCGCCAATGGAATGCATACAGACAAATTATGACAATATGTCAAATAATAAATTTCTTAAAGAAAATAAAAAATTTTAGTTCAACAATTTTTGCAAAAATTTTGTAATTTTTCACTCTCATTTGAAAGTCTTAACTTTAATTCCTTTTCACGACTAGATGAATTGAGATAACTAAAAAAGAAAGCACGATGTCATGAGACACCGGGTTGGAACTTAGTTCCTTACGTTATACTTACCTTACAAATAGTCCCTTACCCCCCTAGTGGGATTATTTTCGAAAATATATATATGTAAGTAGCGCTTATGCCCTTCCAGACTCAGATCTAATAATATTTCAAATTTTATTAAATTTAGCTAGATAGTTTCAGAGAGGCAGAAATTTCTCTTTCCCTTCCCCCCGCCACATGGTGATCCCATTTTTGAAAAAATATATAGTTTCGAAAGGGCAGAAGTTATCTCCTTCGTGGTCCTATTACGTGTGTTTCAACAGGGTAGTCCACATTTCAACATTCTTAAATCTCAGATCCTCCTATATGATTTCTCATACGTACATCGTCATGTAAGCGGATCGTAGGTTTCAAAGATACAGATTTACTACCGTTTTTTCTTAATTTGGTCCACTTTGTGACGTTTGATGTAAAATAAAGCCAAGTTCCCATCCAAAAATTTCGGTCGTAAAAAGTACTGAGATCAAAATAAGGACCAAGCTCTTAATAGGTCAATACCAGCACATTTCTGGGAACCCTATAAGCTGTAAAACGTTTCTGATTTCAAATAATGATGGAGTTCACGCAACAATCTGTAACTATTTACTCGTTAAATTGGTAAAATTTTCCATATATGAGAATTTCCGGGGAAAAGTCTACTTTTCGTAACGTAATGCCAAGATGCAGTTCAGCTGTATTTCAAAGAAAATCCAATCTTTTTTTTACTTCTTTGTACATTTTGTGTAGGTCGTAAGTAGTTCTACATTTAGTAAAATTTTAGGGAAAATCGATGCACATGGTTCCAAAATACAAGCTTAATTCGAATATGGCGTTACCTTTCAGATGGAAATGCCCATATTTTATTGCTGTAAAATTTATTTTAAAAATTTTTGACAGCAAAATGCATAGGATATTTCACCAATTTAACGAGTAAACAGTTACCGAATGTTGCGTGAACTCCACGGAGCGATTTCTGAGGACTTCCAAGAAAATGCTTCATTGACTCGACTTTAGTAGCAGAAATATTTGGTTGATTCCAATATCGTCGCGTTTCTTTTCAAACCACGTAAGTGCCAACCACTCCTTTTTCAGGAAACGAAAAAAATTAACAGCTTTTTGAATATGGGTTTTAAAATATTTTTTTTACAAAACATAGTTTTGCGATTCTCCGAAGGGTGTAGAATCATTTTGTGAAAAAATTTTTTATCTCAAAAATACAAAAATTTGGTGGTTGAGCCTTTAACATTTCCAACTTTATACTTTAAGAGGTTTTCGAAATGGCTTTAATTTTTTTTCAATACACAGTTGTCAAGATGAGAATGCAATCGGGTGGCAAATTTTATTTCCTACCATAAAAGCAAAAAAGTTAAATTTGGAAAAATGACGCTTACGTAGTTTAAGAAGAATCGCGATGATATGCATCATTGCACTGAAGGGTTCAACAAATTCAAGATTTATTGCTTCCGTCGCATGATTAATATTCACTGCTCAAAAATTTTCTTTTTTGGAAAGTTTAAATTTTCTAATGAAATTTCTTAGAATAATTACGATTTTCGTGTTAAGCACATACTAATTACCCTAAAAGTTGCATTAGAAAAATTAAATTTTCCAAAAAAAAATTTTAATAACACTACGCCATTTGGAATCTTTTCGTTGATCCCTATTAAGAATCGAAAAAAGCTTTTTTCCCCACTCTAAAATCCATATTTATTTATGAAAGTTAGTGAAAAACATGCAGACAAACGGACACCATGTAATAAAATTGCATATACATTTGGACAATTTTTATCGGGGTCGCACTGTAAAGAGATAAAAACTTTTATGATATAGCGAGGTGTGTATGTGTGTTTAGCCAGAACTGCAGCGATCTTTTGGCTTCTTAGTCGACAACATACATATTCACTTATACCAAAGACATTAAGTTAAAATGTTGCACGAAATGAAAGACTTATTAAAAACGCCATAAGCACAATAAACCGAAGAGCAAACATCGATTAAACATTATTTATGGGGCTTCACCTAACAATGTTTTTTTGACATTCGTCTCTATTTCTACCTTTTCATGTTATAGCTGATTTGTTTAGTTTTTATATCCAAACGCATGAATGTCTACTAAATATTCTCTACTGCACACATACCTTTAATAATATTAATGCATGGTTTTAGATTTTATTATATCCAAACCATTTGAGTTGAAAAGTTTGATTACTTTTGACTACTCAATAGTTATTGCGATTTGTGGGAAGGAAACTTTTGCTGCAAGTACACATCTATGTATGTACCTAACGAACTTTTTTTGTCTAACTCGATCAGGAAGTCTGCATACGTTGCCAAATTCGAATCCGAACCCGGTCAGAAAGCATACGACTGGTTGACAAGAATAGGCTCTTCTTAGTATAAAAAAATTCTAAAAACTTTGTATGAGATAATTTTTTATGAGGTCTGAACGAATTCTCTGGGAACGCACAGTGACATTGGGTTCAAATGTATTCAAAGTGGCGGTTAATTGAAATTTTTTGTCATAATAGCTTGTATTGGCTAAAACTAGATAAATTTTTTTCGCTATGTAAAATTCAGTCATTTACATTGTTTACACACTCCGCATTTAGCTATCAAATTTAGATATTTGCTGTTTTCACAAAAAGGTATATAATTTTAACTTAACAGAAAAAAGCTTATTTAATTTAATATTTACAAATGTACTTTGCGGATGTGCCCTAAGGTGATTCGAAAGTTATTTCGGAAAAGTATTGCGTAAAATAAATTTTAAATATTTGTTTTTGCGATTTTATCGTCATTTTTTATTTCTCTATCTTACGCAGTTAACTTTTTACGAAGGCAAAATCCTCTATCTCATCAAAATATTATTTAAATAAACTCAATTTATGTATATTGAAATTATCTGGGGCCTAATCGTCGCTTTCCATATCGAGTAAACTATCGTATCGAATAAAATTTCGACACGTATCGAATGGATGGATTACAGCATTCGATACCTATCGAATCGAAATGTTTAAGAAGTGTACCAAGTTTATTTTATAGCGGTTGTTGAATCGACTAAAAATTTATAATACATTAAAGAAAAATTGTGTGTTTCTAGCAGCTAGTACAACAACCAATTCGATTGGCCAACTGTAATAAGGTTTATAGGTAATCTTCCATGCTTTTTTGCAAAACAAACACAATAAAAGAAAATATTGTATTTGAACGCTCTAGTGCTATCGAGAGGAATTTAAACAGCAGCTACTCGATTATCGTATGCCGTAATCCCAAAAACAAAAATGTTGATCAATTCTGCTCGATATCGAATGCTACGATTCGGCCCCTGATTTTTTTTTACAATCTCGTATGATTAAAAACTTGCTCAAACTGTAAGGAATGTCAAGACCTTGGGAAACATTGCGAAAAGTACGAAAATTCGCAAAAACTTGCTTATATATGCAAGACTACAGTGTTACGATTGAATAAATGCGCCAAAAATTTAAGAATACTGTAAACTTCGGAAAAATTACGCATATCTCGAAAATAGCAAAAATTCGGGAAAAATTTGCAAAACTTTAAACAAGCCATAATTTTGACTAAAAATCTCTAAAACTGTAAGGAATGGCAAAAATTCGAGAAAAAAATCGTGAAAATGGCGAAAATTCGCACAAATTTGTTAACAGCGGCATGATAACAAAGTCTAATATGTTCTAAAAATCTTGTAAAATTTAAAGAGCATAACAACTTGCAAAAAGTCGCTTCAATCCGAATAATGCAAAAATGCATCAGTTTTTGAAGTAATCTTAGCACTCTGAATGTGACTTTGCTAATATATTTAAAATTGGGTCAGTAATTGTGGCAATTCTATTTATTGTAATCTAAGACAGCACAATTATTCTAAGGTGGAATTGATTATTATCCCAAGGTACAATTAAAACCTACATATCAATGTACAAAATCTTCTATCTTATAACGTTTGAGTATTTTCGGATCTTTTCATAAAATTGCCAATAATATAAATTACACACAATATTAACTCCTGGATTTTAAAATAGTTTGGAAAATCCAAAAGTGCACGCCTCATAATCTCAATTAGACCGTGAAATTAAATAGGCTTCTATTCCTAATTATACTGAAGCGTAGAAAGAAAAAAAGGACGCAATTAGTGAAGTCTTTCGGTCGTTATCATGACCACATACAGGATCCGTATATACAGACAAACGGACGTCCAATACATAACTTTTTTAAACAGTTTTTAGTTTAAATAATAAAAATGACATTAAAAATGTCATGAGTGTTAAAAATAGTATTTTTTCTCAATATGTGTGTGTATATATTTTTTACAAATGCAATATATGATAATAATAGATCCATTTTAAGTTTGGAAAATCGGTAGTTTCGCGTGAAGTGAGAGTAGTACCCACCTCAACGCTTCGCTTATGAGGCGTGCAATATATTATAGAACAAAGATTTTAAACCTATCAATGAACGAAGTGAACAATTTTTATGCTCTTCTGAAAAGTTGTGATTTTTGATATAGAGAGATGGCAAGGTATTGCGTAAAATAAGCCGCATCTATGGTATAAATTAAGAAGTAAAAAATTTTTGTTTGCAATTTTATCGTCATTTTTTACTTCTGTATCTTTTTCAGTTAACTTTTTACGAAGGCAAAATCCTCTATCTAATAAAATATTATTTAAATAAACTCAATGTAAACTGAAATCATTTGAAATGCAGTCTATTTGCTGATAGTTAAGCATTATCTATATGCATTTCATTGGCGCTGTACCAAATCCTCAGTAGACTTCAACCACAACTTTGAAAAGTTACAAAGGTGAAAGTCTTAAAGGTGAAATCATTTGAATTTTTTTTGATAATCTTGTATTATTAAAACCTGCTCAAACTGTAAGGAATGTCACGACCTCGAGAATGTATGTACAAAAATTCGCAAAAACTTGCTTATATATGAAAGACTAAAATGATATGGTTGATTAAATGCACAAAAAATTTAAGAAAACTATAAACTGTGAAAAATTACGACTATCGTGAACATTCGGAAAAAATTTCAAAACTTTAAACAAGGCAAATTTTCCCCCTTAAAATATTGATTACCGCATAGCTCCTCCATTTATGCAGCGATTGTCATAATTCCTTTTTTGTTCGAAAATCTTTGCCTGCAGTTTGAAAATCGGACGGGCCATCGTCCCCCCCCCCCACCCTAATCTCACACAAATATTGCATCGCATAACTCCTCCATTAATGAACCGATTTTCAAAATTATTCTTTTGTTTTAAAAGGTTTGCTTTCTGTTTGGTCGCATAATTTGTTTTTAAAATCGGTGGGGCGATTCGCCCCCCCCCCCAAATATTAATTATCGCATAGCTCTGCCATTTATGGACTGACAAATGCTGACAAATGACAGAGTTATGCGTACAGAGAGGTTTGTACAGATTTTATCCCCTCCTGGTTCAAAATCCGGGAAACAACTGCAGTCTGTATTAATTGTGGGCCAAATATCTATCTGTGTACCGAATTTCATTTAAATCGGTTCAGCCATTTAGGCGTGATGCCGTAACATATGACAACTAAGAGAGTTATGCGTGAAGAGGCAGGGAGGTTTTGAACCATTTTATTCCCTCCTGGTTCAAAATGTGGGAACCAAATATAGCCTATCTTAATTGTGGGGTAAATATGCACCAAATTTCATTTAAATCGGTTCAGCCATTTAGGCTTAGGGTCATAAATTCTGTCATTAGCTCCCTTTGCATTATATTCTAGAAATATTTATTATTAATTTTATTTTACATACAAATAATATATTAATTAAAATGATATATTGTGTTATAACCGCCTAAAAAGTAAATTTTACAGGAAAAGTATTTTTTAGTTATCCTTGGTTTAAATCGAAGTAGATCCCTTATATTGGCTGTATAGGATTGTAGTGGACTGTTATATGTAATGTTAATAGTTTTAATAAATTTCCTATAAGACAACGCATGATTGTTGGGGGTAAGATATTTTAAGACATTATTAATTTCATGAAAAATCAATTAATTTAATAAAATTGTTTTAAAACTAGTAATTATTATCCTTTTCAAGCTGTTCTTTTACCGTTTCATTGATATCCTTGCAGTTTTTGACACTACTTTTGCTCTACTTGCAAAAGAGAATTTTAGCTTAAGCGACACATTGCAGTTACAAAAAAAGTTAAACAAATTAAAATTTTAAAGGGAAAATACACTTAAGCTAAAATTTCTTGAGCTGTATTTCCGTAACGGTACATGGCAGGACTTTGAAACTTTGACAGATAGTCCGATTTATCGTAAATAATCGATTTTCGTCCAAAAACGATTTTCGAAAAGCATGTCGCTTGAGCTTTTTTGCCGCTTATGACTCGATGTTTCTTCCCTTTTTTATAAAAATAAACTTGCAAGTCATAAATTCCACGATATTTTTGTTTCTAAATGTTAGATTATTGTGTATATGATAGACTTTTACCTATCGAATGACAACTCGATAGACGTACACACAGAAAATTTTCAATGTAAAATCGTCAAAAACTAGGTTTAACATTTTCGGTAGTGATTTGCTTCATAGACGTTTCATGTTAACCCATTAGAGGTCACATAAAAACTGGATATGATTTTTTAAATTAAAATGGAAAAAAAATTTAAAAAAAAATTGTTTTTCAACCGAGTTTTTGGGATGACGAAATATTAGTTGATCCATGGATTTCCCATTGCTTAGTACATACACCGCCAAACGTTAGCAATAGATCCAGCATGTATGTAAATAGTACCCACCACCACTTTTTACCATGAACAGCAATCCTATATAACAAGATAGACTGATCGAGCTCATTAACACCACCAATGTTTTTGTTGTAATTTTGGAATAAGTGGGGTATCTCCACATCAGTCTTCTCACGCTAAATCGAACACCATCGCTTAACCGTTCCTAGTGGTGCAATTGTATTGTATGGTTCCCATTGTGCGAATACTGCTATACTTCCTCTTACAAATAACAGATCATTTTTTTTCGAATCGGTAGTCATAAGAACCACGATCTTTCTTTTTCATATCCTTCGCGTTAGTCAAAGGACATTTTCCTGTTGTTTTCCCTGACAGTTCCTGTAGCACGGTATACCAAATTTCTAAGATCAACTAGAAGATCGTAACAATTTAAAAAAAAAAAATGATTATCTGGAGTACAATTCAGCTTCTCCAACAAATTTTTAACAACACGTGAACCTAATCGATCAGAAGATTGTACCTGCGATTTTCCGGAGTACAAATCAAATGAGTAGGAATAGCCTGTACCACTAGCCGCAACCCAGTTTTTGTAGCCGAATCGAACTGGCTTTCCTCGAATAAATTGCATAGCGGGATGGTGGCCATAATATTTTACCATTGGCTCGTTTTCAGGGTTCGTACTCGTCAAAAATTCAGGGTTCTGCTGAGAGGTTGAGCTTTGCGATGGAAAACATTTACACCAGATAGGGTTTCTTTGCTTTGACGGGGTTCAAACAGGGCAATTTTTGTTGCGCAACTTTTAATTCAGCCGCGAGAAAGGCAGAGAAAATCTGTGTTGCTTTCTCTGTCTTTCTCGCGGATGAATTACAAGTTGCGCAACAAAAATTCACCAGTGTGAACCCTGTCTTTGCAAAGTCTTGCCGAGTTTTCTTTGATGCCAACGGGTGTATGGTTGGTGTTGTTACATTTATTTTTCTACATTCCTTCTTACGTCTACAATTAGAGCAGGAAAAAAGCCTGCTTCTGTAGTATATGATAAAGTAAGAAAATAAAAACACATCATTGATTACTGTATTCATGTTTAAGCTTCTTATTTATTTAAATAAGTTTGCTACAATATCTTCAGCTTTTCTATGGGATTTTTGGGCAAAGGTTCCCTGACGATCTGCATTTAGCCCAAGTAAAATGAGCATAGGAATCAACATTAAATGCATCATAATTTGGGAACCACTGGAAATATTCATCTTATGTTTTTGGTGAAATGATAGTTGTACAAGACCTAACTACCATATAGAGTTTGGTTTGATTCGGAGGGGGTTGGGCCCAATCACTCGTTGGTTTTATATGGAATAAGTTCTTTATAATTTTAGAAATACTCGAAATGCTTTTTTAAAAAATCGATTTTTTAAAGGACATTTATCAAATAATATTCTTCTAAATAACTTAATAGCTTAATTGTTAAAATTCTTCTAAAAGTTTATATTTATTCACTTAAATTTACATGAAAACTCAGTTTTGCGTTTAAATTCGCATACAAAGAAACAAATTCGAAAATGGGTAATTTTTTAATCTTTTTTCCTTAAGGGAAAGTCATTATAGAACACCGAAAAAGTAATTTTTCCTAAAATCGCTTCCAATTCGGTGATTGGTAATCTAAAAAGAGAACTTCTTGCAATGACAAGAATATGTAAATCTTATATACTACCCTTCACAAAGTAATATAAAAGGTATATCTTTGGTCACAAGGTATAACAGTTAAGTCGAGCTAGGAAAAAGTGTATTTATCATTATAATTTTGTTTATTTCCTTTAACTTAACTGTTGTTTCATTATAAATTCAATTACAAATTAATATAGTATAAAATTGCTAGCATTAGCTTAATCTAATTTGCCTAATTTTACGCAGCGATTTTAAAATTCTTACTAGCCAAAATCGAGTTTAGTCGTTATTCCTTGTGGGCACAGATACATGTACTTGCAATTATACACGAAATAGTTATGCAATAATTTCCAAATAACTTTCTTAATTACTGTTTTCATAAAATATGCAAACTTTTGTATATACATATGTAGCTATTACGTAATAAAGTATTTTGTAATACATACATAATTTATTCAATTGAGAGTTTTTTTTAATATCTAATGTGTAATTTACGCATCAGATACATACCTAATTGTTTAGATTACGTGTATTAGTTGTACAAAAAGTATATTACAAAATTGGCATTGTTAAACAAGAATTTTTAGGTTACATATATACATTTCATTTCGCATTAATTTATGCAAATATAAATTTAGAATCATTTGAGATCAAAAAATATAGATTTTCTAAACATTTTTTTGCAATTTTTCTATTTGATACTAAACAATTTTATCCCAAATAAATATTTTATTGATTTTATTTATTTACTATTAATTTATTTGCATTAATCTGTTTTTCTGTTATTGATTTTAATATCTTATGATAAATAAGTATATTAATTAACATTAAAAGAAACATTTAAAAAAAAGTTTCAGGCGCCGTGATTTGAGCCCGGCTGCCGAGAGAAAAACAACAGTTGGGAAACCGCCTAGCTCTCTCAGCCAAACAGCCACAGAGTTAAAAGGGTTTAATTTAATATAAATACTTAATAGCTGGCTTGTAGGGTCATACAATATCTCAACTTATATTATATGCATCGTCGTACAAAAGTTCAGATGATAGGGATGGTTGCCAGATTTGATTATTTATCGTCATTTTGACGATTTTCGGTGTCAAAAATAAGATTTTAACAACTAAACGATTAAGTTTTTAAGAATTATAAGTTAGTTAACACAATATTTTAGAACTTTTAAAACAATTTTGATTTTGATTAAGAACTTTGCAGCTTTTTCTACAATATGTAATAAAAGTAAAGAGTAAATCATTTTAATCATGTTAATATTTTTAGTATTATATGTTATTTAAAACCTCTTCGCTCCATAATCTATCAAATGCTGCATATGAATGCAGCGCCGGCCCTAGCATTTGGCCAGGGTGGAGCGAGATTTAATATCGGCGGCCTTTGTTCAACAGAAAAAAATATGATATTAAAAAAAAGTTTTTGAAGGTGATTTAAAATTTTATTATTGTATTTATCTGGCTTGATGAATAATCTTGTGTGACTTATTATTTCTTTTCATTTAGATATCTATCGTCAATGTTGGCAGCCAGCTAAAACTATGAAAACGCTTTTTAGTTTTAATAACTTCCTATTTTAATATACAAAATAGGGAAGAGCTTTTGAAGCTGGCGACTATTTTTTAACATAGATATCATTTACTTTTCTCAATATTTTTAATTGAGTTTTTTCCAGTTCAAAATAAATTAAATGTTAAAACTGTGTTAAAATTAAAAGCAAAAAATTTTTGTTGCAAGTGAGCGATAAGTTAAAGGCAAATTCATCTTTCCTGGTAGGTTAAATTAAATTTGTAATTATGATAAACTGTTTATCATTTCGACAAAATCCTGCCTTTAGCTATTACCAAGTTGTAATAATGGCCCTAAATAATACAAAGTTTAAAAAAGACAAAAAATTTTGGCAGTAGCGGCACTAGTTTTATCAAATCGAGGCGATTTTAATCGACTTGAGTTACAGAAAAGGGTTGATAATTGTAGGAACATACATATTATTTATCGATTAAGTCAAATTATTACACTCCTGTTTCTTTAAGAAAGCTTTTAATGCTATATAACGTAATTAGTATCTGGCGCCAATTTCAATCAGTCACTAGAAATTGTATATCTATGTAGGTATTTTAATAACTAATTAAAGATACCACGTTCGGTATGTCGTTATAGATTTACATTAATCTATTAAAGGTTACTTACCTTTCTTGGCAAAATTTACAATTAAATAATGTTTATTTATGGATTGAGCATTATCATTTTCAATTGATGAAATTGCAAGGTCTGACATTTTTTTATGAGCTAGGGTCGATCTTATGCTAGGAACTCAACTGGGACGAACGACGAATTTTTGGCTGCAAATATTCGTCGTCAAAAATTAAATATATTTGTGAATATGAAAATACACATAATAACGGCGTCGGACGAAATTCGTCATACGCGGCGAACTCTGAAAAGATTTTTTTCTATTTCTTACGCCGGCGAACGACGAACAAATCAGTGCCAAGGGACCATGTTTGGTTTTAGTTTTAAAGTATTTTAGTAAATAAAATTAATTTTTATGTTAATTATTGTTTTATTTTTATTTTATAGCATTTGAAATAAATATAGATAATAATTAACTATAAAAATTGCTTTAAGTTGTGTTTTTGTTAATGTCATATATTTTAAGTATGTATTATTTTAATATAATCACACTTTGCGCACACAGTAAAGAACTTTATCAACTATAACAGCTATTTTGCTTCATACGACGAACTTAAACAGCGAATTTTTATCGACAAATTCGTCGCGTTGGGCGAAATTCGTCGTTCGTCCCAATTGTGTTCCAAGCATTAAGTAGGTTTTTATTAGCTTCAATTTACTAAAACTACGCTCACCTTTCATATTTTAAAAATTTTTATAATAAAAACATACAAATGGGCTAGAAATTGCTTTTCGCATTTGGATTTTTTGCGCCCCTTGATATTCCAAAAACCATACAATGTTAAATTTTGATTACACTTAAAAGTCCATTTATTCAATATTTTTTGTGGGATACCGAGTTCTCGGTAAGCCACAAAAATATTGAATAAATCAACTTTTAAGTTTAATAAAAATTTAACATTATATGGTTTTTGGAATTTTCTACTTAAAATACGCAGTATAATCATTTGAATTATGTTATCAGAATTTATCAAAAAATTTCGCATAGGATGCAGAGCTATAGTTGAGCGTTTTTTTTAGTGTTTAAAAATTTTTTTATTTGATATACATCCATATGTATGTATGTATGTATGTATGTATGTATGTATGTATGTATGTATGTATGTATGTATGTATGTATGTATGTATGTATGTATGTATGTATGTATGTATGTATGTATGTATGTATGTATGTATGTATGTATGTATGTATGTATGTATGTATGTATGTATGTATGTATGTATGTATGTATGTATGTATGTATGTATGTATGTATGTATGTATGTATGTATGTATGTATGTATGTATGTATGTATGTATGTATGTATGTATGTATGTATGTATGTATGTATGTATGTATGTATGTATGTATGTATGTATGTATGTATGTATGTATGTATGTATGTATGTATGTATGTATGTATGTATGTATGTATGTATGTATGTATGTATGTATGTATGTATGTATGTATGTATGTATGTATGTATGTATGTATGTATGTATGTATGTATGTATGTATGTATGTATGTATGTATGTATGTATGTATGTATGTATGTATGTATGTATGTATGTATGTATGTATGTATGTATGTATGTATGTATGTATGTATGTATGTATGTATGTATGTATGTATGTATGTATGTATGTATGTATGTATGTATGTATGTATGTATGTATGTATGTATGTATGTATGTATGTATGTATGTATGTATGTATGTATGTATGTATGTATGTATGTATGTATGTATGTATGTATGTATGTATGTATGTATGTATGTATGTATGTATGTATGTATGTATGTATGTATGTATGTATGTATGTATGTATGTATGTATGTATGTATGTATGTATGTATGTATGTATGTATGTATGTATGTATGTATGTATGTATGTATGTATGTATGTATGTATGTATGTATGTATGTATGTATGTATGTATGTATGTATGTATGTATGTATGTATGTATGTATGTATGTATGTATGTATGTATGTATGTATGTATGTATGTATGTATGTATGTATGTATGTATGTATGTATGTATGTATGTATGTATGTATGTATGTATGTATGTATGTATGTATGTATGTATGTATGTATGTATGTATGTATGTATGTATGTATGTATGTATGTATGTATGTATGTATGTATGTATGTATGTATGTATGTATGTATGTATGTATGTATGTATGTATGTATGTATGTATGTATGTATGTATGTATGTATGTATGTATGTATGTATGTATGTATGTATGTATGTATGTATGTATGTATGTATGTATGTATGTATGTATGTATGTATGTATGTATGTATGTATGTATGTATGTATGTATGTATGTATGTATGTATGTATGTATGTATGTATGTATGTATGTATGTATGTATGTATGTATGTATGTATGTATGTATGTATGTATGTATGTATGTATGTATGTATGTATGTATGTATGTATGTATGTATGTATGTATGTATGTATGTATGTATGTATGTATGTATGTATGTATGTATGTATGTATGTATGTATGTATGTATGTATGTATGTATGTATGTATGTATGTATGTATGTATGTATGTATGTATGTATGTATGTATGTATGTATGTATGTATGTATGTATGTATGTATGTATGTATGTATGTATGTATGTATGTATGTATGTATGTATGTATGTATGTATGTATGTATGTATGTATGTATGTATGTATGTATGTATGTATGTATGTATGTATGTATGTATGTATGTATGTATGTATGTATGCATGTATGTATGTATGTATGTATGTATGTATGTATGTATGTATGTATGTATGTATGTACATATGTATGTATGTATGTATGTATGTATGTATGTATGTATGTATGTATGTATGTATGTATGTATGTATGTATGTATGTATGTATGTATGTATGTATGTATGTATGTATGTATGTATGTATGTATGTATGTATGTATGTATGTATGTATGTATGTATGTATGTATGTATGTATGTATGTATGTATGTATGTATGTATGTATGTATGTATGTATGTATGTATGTATGTATGTATGTATGTATGTATGTATGTATGTATGTATGTATGTATGTATGTATGTATGTATGTATGTATGTATGTATGTATGTATGTATGTATGTATGTATGTATGTATGTATGTATGTATGTATGTATGTATGTATGTATGTATGTATGTATGTATGTATGTATGTATGTATGTATGTATGTATGTATGTATGTATGTATGTATGTATGTATGTATGTATGTATGTATGTATGTATGTATGTATGTATGTATGTATGTATGTATGTATGTATGTATGTATGTATGTATGTATGTATGTATGTATGTATGTATGTATGTATGTATGTATGCATGTATGTATGTATGTATGTATGTATGTATGTATGTATGTATGTATGTATGTATGTATGTATGTATGTATGTATGTATGTATGTATGTATGTATGTATGTATGTATGTGTGTATGTATGTATGTATGTATGTATGTATGTATGTATGTATGTATGTATGTGTGTATGTATGTATGTATGTATGTATGTATGTATGTATGTATGTATGTGTGTATGTATGTATGTATGTATGTATGTATGTATGTATGTATGTATGTATGTATGTAAGTTGTGTTTTTGTTAATGTCATATATTTTAAGTATGTATTATTTTAATATAATCACACTTTGCGCACACAGTAAAGAACTTTATCAACTATAACAGCTATTTTGCTTCATACGACGAACTTAAACAGCGAATTTTTATCGACAAATTCGTCGCATTGGGCGAAATTCGTCGTTCGTCCCAATTGTGATCCAAGCATTAAGTAGGTTTTTATTAGCTTCAATTTACTAAAACTACGCTCACCTTTCATATTTTAAAAATTTTTATAATAAAAACATACAAATGGGCTAGAAATTGCTTTTCGCATTTGGATTTTTTGCGCCCCTTGACATTCCAAAAACCATACAATGTTAAATTTTGATTACACTTAAAAGTCCATTTATAAATCAACTTCTAAGTTTAATAAACTTTTAAGTTTAATAAAAATTTAACATTATATGGTTTTTGGAATTTTCTACTTAAAATACGCAGTATAATCATTTGAATTATGTTATCAGAATTTATCAAAAAATTTCGCATAGGATGCAGAGCTATACTTGAGCGTTTTTTTTAGTGTTTAAAAATTTTTTTATTTGATATACATCCATATGTATGTATGTATGTATGTATGTATGTATGTATGTATGTATGTATGTATGTATGTATGTATGTATGTATGTATGTATGTATGTATGTATGTATGTATGTATGTATGTATGTATGTATGTATGCATGTATGTATGTATGTATGTATGTATGTATGTATGTATGTATGTATGTATGTATGTATGTATGTATGTATGTATGTATGTATGTATGTATGTATGTATGTATGTATGTATGTATGTATGTATGTATGTATGTATGTATGTATGTATGTATGTATGTATGTATGTATGTATGTATGTATGTATGTATGTATGTATGTATGTATGTATGTATGTACATATGTATGTATGTATGTATGTATGTATGTATGTATGTATGTATGTATGTATGTATGTATGTATGTATGTATGTATGTATGTATGTATGTATGTATGTATGTATGTATGTATGTATGTATGTATGTATGTATGTATGTATGTATGTATGTATGTATGTATGTATGTATGTATGTATGTATGTATGTATGTATGTATGTATGTATGTATGTATGTATGTATGTATGTATGTATGTATGTATGTATGTATGTATGTATGTATGTATGTATGTATGTATGTATGTATGTATGTATGTATGTATGTATGTATGTATGTATGTATGTATGTATGTATGTATGTATGTATGTATGTATGTATGTATGTATGTATGTATGTATGTATGTATGTATGTATGTATGTATGTATGTATGTATGTATGTATGTATGTATGTATGTATGTATGTATGTATGTATGTATGTATGTATGTATGTATGTATGTATGTATGTATGTATGTATGTATGTATGTATGTATGTATGTATGTATGTATGTATGTATGTATGTATGTATGTATGTATGTATGTATGTATGTATGTATGTATGTATGTATGTATGTATGTATGTATGCATGTATGTATGTATGTATGTATGTATGTATGTGTTGGAAATCTACTTTATCATTTTTAACTTTAATATTTATATTTATAAATATCAACATAGCTTTGAAATTTCTATGACATAATTGTTTTAATATTTTTCAAATGTATTTTATTCAAACTGAAAATTCGAACAATAAATATTAATTAAGGCTTTTTTCTAAAATACTTTTTTATTAAATTACAATAGGTTATGGGCCCAGCCCAAACCTTGTGCATAATTAAGAATTGCATAATATTTATTTTGAACGGGAAAAATGGCAATAATTTCAGGAAGAATTCCTTTGTTGAACGGGAAAAATTTTTCGACTTGGTTACCACAAATGGAGGCAGTTTTGCATAAGAATCGATTATTACGTATGGTAAGAAATCAAGAAGCCAAGCCAGAAGTAGTCGTCGTCAATGAAAATGCAACAGTAGCAGAAAGAAAATTGTACGAGAATTATCTAAAGAAGCAACGTGAATATGAAGATGCTGATCAAGATGCCCGTGCGGAAATTATTATTGCTTTAGACCCTGAAGTTGTGCGAATGGTAAAGAATATTAAGACATCACATGAGATTTGGTTGTATCTCAGGGACACTTATGATCGCAAGTCAACAAGAAAGAAGGCTGAATTATACCGCAAATTGCTGAATTTACAAATGGCTGAAAATCAGAATATTTCGCAGTATTTAGTGGAATTTGATGTTGTAGTCTCCGAACTTCGTGAAATGGTGAACGATTTAGATGAAGATTTCCTGAAGGTACTTTTATTGGATGGTTTACCAAGCAAGTACAAATCGGTAAAAGCAGCATTTGACACTGCC
>OY101451.1:53904778-54013778 GCA_956483635.1 Panzeria rudis
AAGGGATAAAATTACAAAATATTGAGTTTGAAGACTCTTACTATCATAGCTTTTCAGATAGTGCGTAAGTATTATGTATGTGTGGGGAGTACTCCATCCCTCGCACCTATCCCATTAGTTTCTAACTTATCCTCGTATCTTGTCTTCAAATTACTTCGTACCAAATTTTAAGACACTATTGTATATTTCCAGATGGCGCGTAATTACTAATTACTTTGTATTGAGAGTACCCCCTTCCTTCCCACATACCCCGCAAAGTTTTAAGCTGCCTTCGTATCTTGCCTCCAAATTAACTCATACCAAATTTTAAGGCTCTTACTATTAAAGCTTTGCAGATAACACATATGTAGGTACACTAAAAATATTCCGTACTTAAAATTAACTGAAATTGCAATATAAAATAAATTAAAACTCAATTAAAAACCGGTCTACCTATTTTTCATTTAAGTTTAACAAAAAGTTTATTCAACTTTAAATGATAAAAAGTTAACAGACTTAAAACTAGGGATGTAACGATACGCCGTTTCGCCGATCCGATACCGATACCGATACTTAAGAAAAAATATCGCCGATACCGATTCCGATACCGATACGAATATTGAAATTGAGTTCAAGTTTAGATTAGCAAAACTCAAGCGCAATTTTTTTATTATAAAAAATTACAGCGTAAGAGATAATTAATATTTAAAATTGATATTAACCCAGTATAAAAAGTTGGAAGTATTTTTTAAGGAGCTACATTTTCTTTGCTTCCAAAAAATCTATATTAAAAATATGCAGATAACACAGTGCAACAGTCCAAAAAACACACGGACTTGACAGTATAGATTCGATTGTACTACCACGGGGTAGTAAAACCCTATACTTACCTTGGCGAATTTGGTGACCAATTTCGTTTTATGTACCTCCAAAGTTTTGGAAAATCAGCGGGCCCTTAAAAAAATTTTTATCAACTTTTGGCCAACAGAAAATTCAAACTTGGTGATACCGCTTAATTATATATGGCAATAATGTAGCTAAGAGTTCGCTAAACAGATTTTATTACCATTTTATGGCAAAAAATTATTTTTTCGTGCACTTTTTTTTGAAAAATTAAGGGAAAAATTTTTTTTTTCACTTTTTCCAGAATAACTTACAGGGACTCGTAATTTTTTATTAACAATATTAGCTACGGTAAAGCTGAGCAACTTTTGTGAACATGTCAATACAATCTGAATGTATCTGGGCACCCTAAACAGCCCAGTAGTGAAATTCACTAACTTTTAACGCTTAAATAAAAGGTAATTTTGTCTCCAATAATTACTGTTTGAATTAACGCTTATTTCATTCGTTAACTTCGTGTTAAGGCCTTTGTTAAAATTTTATATCACTTTCCAACACTATTAAAATAGACGAAAAGCACAAAGTGGAATAGAGAAAAAACAAATGAATTTATGCTTGAACACGAACATATTTTCATGAATTTCTTTAATTTTGAGAAATAAAAGTTAAATTAATTGTTTATATAATATAAATATTGTTATTTATATATAAAAGATTTCGTATGCGTGTATATTGTTGTCGAATAATTATTTGAGTTTTGCCAAAAGACGACGTGCTTTAAGTGAACAGCTGACTGTTGTCTATTCAATAACACCACAAAAATTATTGCCATTTAGTTAACGCAGCTAGTAGTGCTTAAAAGTTTAATGAATAGTAAAAGCAATAATTTTGGTGTTAACTTCTTTAAACGCCTTGTTTAGCGTTAAAATAAGTTTATGAATTGCACTACAGAAAAACTAATTTCTACCTTAAAAGTTTTCGTTTTTTACGAGTTAGGCTATATTTTTATTGCATTTTTTTACTTTTTTGTTATTGTTCCACTTCTTATGTTGCTGAATTTAGTATTTACTATTTTTTATTGTTTGTTGTTATTTTGCCAAATAATGGTAATGAATAATTTGGAGTCCCTATAAGTTATACTGAAAAAAGTGAATAAAATAATTTTTTTAATTTTTTTTTTCAAAAAAAGTACATGAACATATTATTTTTCTGGTCCACACAATGTAAGTGAAACACAACAGAGAAGTATGCACTTGAATATACTATTTTCAAAAAAAAAAATATTTTTTTAGCATAAAAAATAGTGAAAAACTAAACGCCATAATCGCATAAAAAAATTGTGAAAATGGGTAATTTTTTATCCTTTTTTCTTGAGGAAAAATCATTATAGATCACTGAAAAAGAAATTTGTCCCAGCATCGCCTCCAATTCGGTGATTGGTAATCGAAAAACAGAACTTCTTGCAATGGCAAGGATATGTAAAACTAATTAGAAATTATCCAAATTTGCAATACTTCCAGATCACGAATTCTACATTTTCATGACTTCTTTGGAGTATCTTTTTTTGCTGGAATAAGATTTAAAAAACAACGACTTGAATTTGAATTCATGGTAAAATTAACAAAAAATAAATAATTTTTTTTACAAAATAATAGTATAAAATATTATTAATTTTTAAAATTGATATTAATAAGATTTAAAAAATAACGAAATGAGTTTAGTTCATGGTAAAATTAACAAAAAATAAATAATTTGTCAGAAAAAAACTCTGAACAATTTTTTTAAAGTATCGTCGTATCGACAGTAAAATATCGCTGATACCGATGTATCGGAAAATCTGAAGTATCGCCGATATATCGGTATCGGTATTCGTTACATCCCTACTTAAAACCATAAAAAATTAATGATTCCTTATTTGTTTGGATCAATTTCAGTGTTAAAAGAACTAATAGCAGCTTCCGTAAAAATAAAAGAGGTTTCCCTGTTTCTGCTATTTTTACTGCTAAATAATCAACCCCAAGTTCCGTAAAAAGAATTGATTTTTGCTTTATTTTTAAATGTTAAGATGCTTATTATTTCGTATTTTTAATTATTATTTTATTAAATTTATATTTTTACTCACTGTTATGTTAACTTCTACTGAGAATCGAACAAAAACAAAACTCGCTCGGGTTTGAAATCCAACGTATCAACCATCTGGCCAAAGCATAGTATGTAAATTAGCTGCACGAATACAACATAAACTTATTCAATTTTATGCATTTAACATTACAAATTAAAAAAACACACGCTGGTCTTGGCTGAAATTGAACATGTGACCTCTCGTTTAATAGTATAACGTACTAACCCGTACACCACTGATTTTAAATGTGTATTTATATAATTTCAATTGCAATTTCCGTTAATTTTACGTACAGAATATTTTGAGTATTTGTGTGTGCGTGTTATTTCTATGCGTGTACTTTTTTGGTACTTATAACATAAACAACGGACTATATTGAAAACAACAGCAGATCCTTATAATATGTATTTATTTATTGAATGTTAGAATCAGCTAAAAATAAGATTGCTTAGGATTTTATATGTTTACTCTTTTAAAAATGATTGCACGGAATACTTCTTGGACAAAAGATATTCCGGTACTGTCGTAATATTGTGAGTGTACATAATTACTATTAAGTTTGTAACCCTTTCCTCGCAGATACCCCGCCAGTTTTTTTATCTACGGCCGTGCCTTGTCTTCAAACTAACTCGTACCAAATTTTAAGGCTCTTGATATCATAGCTTTCCAGATATCACGTAATTAGTAATAATTACTGTGTATGGTTAGTACACCTCTCCCCGCAGCTTCTCTACTATTTTTTTTGCATATGATCGTGTCTTGTCTTCAAATTAACTAGTACCAAATTTACGGCTCTTCCCAGATACTACGTAATTACTATTTGCTTTGTATGGCGGGTACCCCTTTCCACGCATCTACCCCGTCAGTTTTTCACTTATGAGCGTGTCTTGTTTTCAAATTAGCCCATACCAAATTTGAAGACTTTACTATCTTAGGTTCTCGAATATCACGTAATTGCTATTTACTTTGCATGGGGAATAACGCTTTCTTCGTAGCTACCTTGCCAGTTTTTCTCTAACGGTCGTGTCTTTTTTTCAAATTAACTCATATCAAATTTGAAGACTGTTGCTAATATACATAGCTTTTAACATATAAGATTATTATTAATTAAAATAGTGCGTACAAAATTTGAATACTTTGACTGCTATAGCTTTCAAAATATAAGATATTTCGTTCGTATGTGCGTATGTGCGGAACCTAATACGGATGCAAAGCTTCAAGTTGATCGGACGTCTTGAAGTTTGTGAAAATTAGGTTGAAAGTTTCCGCTACATACATACATACATACAAGTGAAGCTAATAAAAGCGTGTTAAAAAGTTTGCAATGTCTGAATATTTTATATTTTCAGAAAAGTAATTCAAAAATACATTCGTCTGTCTACCAGTAGTGACTTCAAACCTAACAATTTCCGCTTAACTTCATAGGATGGTAACTCAAAAGGCCAAATTGACTTTAAAGCAGTTTTGCAAAACATCTTAAGTACAAAACAAGGAAAAAAGACAATTCCAAAATATTTTTCAAAACCATTCTACTTTGCTTCAACAAATAGTGAAATTTTTCCTTTTTTCGTTAATATCTCCAAATACGATTTTTAGACTTAAGATGTTATGATAAACCGACGCAGATTTATAGTAGTCATTCTGTAAAGCAGCTATGCAATAATTTTATTATCTAAAGCAGCGTTGCCCAAATCCTATGCGCTTGGTGCTCAGTTGGTTTTGTAAAAGCACTTAGCTATATGCTGTCTGTTTTAATACACACATACAGCACTCAGCACTAGCAATAAGAAATACACAAACAACTTTGTCTTAATAGTTTTTTTGTCGTTCTTCACCATATACATGAAATATTTTTTTATCTTTTCTCTTTGTATGTATTGGTTTTACAACAAAAAATATTAAATAAAAATTAATTTTTCTTTAAATGTATTGGTGTTTGCCCCTCCATAAAGAACTTTTGGGCACCCTGATCTAAAGAAACCAAGATTATTTTTTTGTTTCACATGCATGTGCATTAGGATGGTCCTTATTTTTCAACTTTGTTGTTTTGACCGTGACTCCCCCTTAAAATGTTCGTTATGGTATAAAAATACGGTATGCAAAAAATTATCACGATACGGCGAGGCTAAGGCGTGGCGCATCGCTCTTGAAAATTGGTGCAAAATATTAAAAATAAAGTTTTGCTGGTTGTAAGAAATACATACTTATATTTATTTATATTAAAAAATATATATTTAAAAAATGTATTTGACTATAGATAGAATACAAAAAAATTATGAACATACATATCGTCATATAAAATGCAAAAGGGCCATCTATCATTATTAAAGACAGTTTTTACCTTTCCTGAAAAAAAATATATAGATTGGCCCTTTTGTATTTTATATGGCGATACATATGTGTATATGTGTGTATAAATGCTATAAGTTATTTATACTTTATGTTATTTATGTATATGTTATTTTATTTCAAAAGAGAATTTTTGCTTACAAGGGGGTAGAGTTTCCGATAATCCGCTACAATTTGTACTATCAATTGCTTTTCTTCTTCATTTTTGGATAACACTAAATTAAAATCTTCCATTAGCTTAACTGCTCGTTCTGCCGAGTCATTAACAACAGTCCATCAAGAAAAACTATACTTAATTGAAGAAGTTCTTTATAGTCATCACGTGGTTATTTTACTTCAAGAGTTTGAGATGCAAATTTTATAATCTCGGATACACTCCCAACTGCATCGTTAACTTTGTGATTTTCAACTCCACTTATAAATTTAGTTTTGTCAATTTTGCTCCAAGCATCTCTAAATCTGCTGAATATTTGTACGTTAGGGCGTGATGATTTTTGCATTTTTTCATCGAAAACACTTCTTAAAATTATTTCATAGATGTGATGACGGCATGGTAAATATAAAAGATGATATTGCTGGGATTCCAAGTAAGTGTTCCTTGCCATTGTATGATATGACTACAGGAATGCGATCAATAGATTATTTTCCTATTATCGATGGCAAAATTTTACCATCCCACTGAGCTGTGATGCTACGAATTTCTTCTTCATTAAATTTGTCTTTAATTCTTTTCCCAGTTTCAACTCGAAGTTTTGAATGTATTTTGCGAATAGAACTTTTATTTATTACTAACTCATCTACATTATGATTTAGAGCTTGAGCGGTTGCTACAAGTATTCGCACAGCGTCACGGACACTAACTTTACATTTATCCAAAACTGTTACAAGGTTTGCCGTTACAAAATAAATTTTGCATGGTTTTCTTTTAGGTTTACTTGGTCCATGATTCGTAACAGTAAACTGAAACTGCTCAGTTATTTCATCTTCACTATCGGTTACACTGAAGTTTTGTTCTACTTTTTTTTTCTGGAAAAAATTTTTTAATGAGGCATTAATTCAATTAACGTCCGAAACAAAAATTCACAATCTTGAACAAAATCTTAAAAAAACTTTATAGCAAGCAATTAATTATATTATGCAGAAAATTAATATGAAAAATATTTTATTTTTCAGTGATTTTTACTCATATTTTTGAAAAACCTTTTCTAAATTTATATTTTTTGAATTTGCGATATACATTTCACCACTATAGTTTGCTTTATTTTATACATCGTAATACAGACGATGCAATTTAGCCTCATAAGTTTCACGCCTACGGTTCTCTTCATCTCGCCGAAGATTTTTTCCTTTCTTTCTTTGATTAATAAGAAACAACTTATCTTCTTCAATTTAAATTTTTTCTAAAGCGTTTGCGCGAGCAACATCAAATAAATCATCTAGTTTGTCTGTAAACTCTTTTTCGCGTTTTTCTTGTAGTGATGAGTGGCGTTTGCTTGACTTAAGCAATTTCTTCCATTCTTTGTATAACGCCTCTACTTTTATAATGTTTTTATCCGTTCCCTTTATTGGAACTCGAGCCCTATTCCACAAAGTTTCTACTTCTTTCACGACAAGGTGGGCACTTGATCTTAAATTTAATTTTACTTTTTTCAGATTGTAAAATAATACTCGCAAAACTTGGATGTTTGATGGTAACTTGGCACCAATAATTTTACTTTCATCATGGTCAAATAAATATAACTTCTGTCTTAGGTTTGCGGTCATTTTCACACTTTTTACACAATTTTTTACTTTTAAGACTATTTCTATTAAGTAACACACTCTTCTAATTCACAAATTTCATCAAGTGTCATTTCAGAAGGCCCCTTTTACTTTTCTTAAATGCTGCACCACAGTGATGCCAATTTTTTTCTTAACAAAAAGGCGTAAGAAAAAAGGGATAAAATTACAAAATATTGAGTTTGAAGACTCTTACTATCATAGCTTTTCAGATAGTGCGTAAGTATTATGTATGTGTGGGGAGTACTCCATCCCTCGCACCTATCCCATTAGTTTCTCACTTATCCTCGTATCTTGCCTTCAAATTACTTCGTACCAAATTTTAAGACACTATTGTATATTTCCAGATGGCACGTAATTACTAATTACTTTGTATTGAGAGTACCCCCTTCCTTCCCACATACCCCGCAAAGTTTTAAGCTGCCTTCGTATCTTGCCTCCAAATTAACTCATACCAAATTTTAAGGCTCTTACTATTAAAGCTTTGCAGATAACACATATGTAGGTACACTAAAAATATTCCGTACTTAAAATTAACTGAAATTGCAATATAAAATAAATTAAAACTCAATTAAAAACCGGTCTACCTATTTTTCATTTAAGTTTAACAAAAAGTTTATTCAACTTTAAATGATAAAAAGTTAACAGACTTAAAACTAGGGATGTAACGATACGCCGTTTCGCCGATCCGATACCGATACCGATACTTAAGAATAAATATCGCCGATACCGATTCCGATACCGATACGAATATTGAAATTGAGTTCAAGTTTAGATTAGCAAAACTCAAGCGCAATTTTTTTATTATAAAAAATTACAGCGTAAGAGATAATTAATATTTAAAATTGATATTAACCCAGTATAAAAAGTTGGAAGTATTTTTTAAGGAGCTACATTTTCTTTGCTTCCAAAAAATCTATATTAAAAATATGCAGATAACACAGTGCAACAGTCCAAAAAACACACGGACTTGACAGTATAGATTCGATTGTACTACCACGGGGTAGTAAAACCCTATACTTACCTTGGCGAATTTGGTGACCAATTTCGTTTTATGTACCTCCAAAGTTTTGGAAAATCAGCGGGCCCTTAAAAAAATTTTTATCAACTTTTGGCCAACAGAAAATTCAAACTTGGTGATACCGCTTAATTATATATGGCAATAATGTAGCTAAGAGTTCGCTAAACAGATTTTATTACCATTTTATGGCAAAAAATTATTTTTTCGTGCACTTTTTTTTGAAAAATTAAGGGAAAAATTTTTTTTTCACTTTTTCCAGAATAACTTACAGGGACTCGTAATTTTTTATTAACAATATTAGCTACGGTAAAGCTGAGCAACTTTTGTGAACATGTCAATACAATCTGAATGTATCTGGGCACCCTAAACAGCCCAGTAGTGAAATTCACTAACTTTTAACGCTTAAATAAAAGGTAATTTTGTCTCCAATAATTACTGTTTGAATTAACGCTTATTTCATTCGTTAACTTCGTGTTAAGGCCTTTGTTAAAATTTTATATCACTTTCCAACACTATTAAAATAGACGAAAAGCACAAAGTGGAATAGAGAAAAAACAAATGAATTTATGCTTGAACACGAACATATTTTCATGAATTTCTTTAATTTTGAGAAATAAAAGTTAAATTAATTGTTTATATAATATAAATATTGTTATTTATATATAAAAGATTTCGTATGCGTGTATATTGTTGTCGAATAATTATTTGAGTTTTGCCAAAAGACGACGTGCTTTAAGTGAACAGCTGACTGTTGTCTATTCAATAACACCACAAAAATTATTGCCATTTAGTTAACGCAGCTAGTAGTGCTTAAAAGTTTAATGAATAGTAAAAGCAATAATTTTGGTGTTAACTTCTTTAAACGCCTTGTTTAGCGTTAAAATAAGTTTATGAATTGCACTACAGAAAAACTAATTTCTACCTTAAAAGTTTTCGTTTTTTACGAGTTAGGCTATATTTTTATTGCATTTTTTTACTTTTTTGTTATTGTTCCACTTCTTATGTTGCTGAATTTAGTATTTACTATTTTTTATTGTTTGTTGTTATTTTGCCAAATAATGGTAATGAATAATTTGGAGTCCCTATAAGTTATACTGAAAAAAGTGAATAAAATAATTTTTTTTATTTTTTTTTCAAAAAAAGTACATGAACATATTATTTTTCTGGTCCACACAATGTAAGTGAAACACAACAGAGAAGTATGCACTTGAATATACTATTTTCAAAAAAAAATATTTTTTTAGCATAAAAAATAGTGAAAAACTAAACGCCATAATCGCATAAAAAAATTGTGAAAATGGGTAATTTTTTATCCTTTTTTCTTGAGGAAAAATCATTATAGATCACTGAAAAAGAAATTTGTCCCAGCATCGCCTCCAATTCGGTGATTGGTAATCGAAAAATAGAACTTCTTGCAATGGCAAGGATATGTAAAACCAATTAGAAATTATCCAAATTTGCAATACTTCCAGATCACGAATTCTACATTTTCATGACTTCTTTGGAGTATCTTTTTTTGCTGGAATAAGATTTAAAAAACAACGACTTGAATTTGAATTCATGGTAAAATTAACAAAAAATAAATAATTTTTTTTACAAAATAATAGTATAAAATATTATTAATTTTTAAAATTGATATTAATAAGATTTAAAAAATAACGAAATGAGTTTAGTTCATGGTAAAATTAACAAAAAATAAATAATTTGTCAGAAAAAAACTCTGAACAATTTTTTTAAAGTATCGTCGTATCGACAGTAAAATATCGCTGATACCGATGTATCGGAAAATCTGAAGTATCGCCGATATATCGGTATCGGTATTCGTTACATCCCTACTTAAAACCATAAAAAATTAATGATTCCTTATTTGTTTGGATCAATTTCACTGTTAAAAGAACTAATAGCAGCTTCCGTAAAAATAAAAGAGGTTTCCCTGTTTCTGCTATTTTTACTGCTAAATAATCAACCCCAAGTTCCGTAAAAAGAATTGATTTTTGCTTTATTTTTAAATGTTAAGATGCTTATTATTTCGTATTTTTAATTATTATTTTATTAAATTTATATTTTTACTCACTGTTATGTTAACTTCTACTGAGAATCGAACAAAACTCGCTCGGGTTTGAAATCCAACGTATCAACCATCTGGCCAAAGCATAGTATGTAAATTAGCTGCACGAATACAACATAAACTTATTCAATTTTATGCATTTAACATTACAAATTAAAAAAACACACGCTGGTCTTGGCTGAAATTGAACATGTGACCTCTCGTTTAATAGTCTAACGTACTAACCCGTACACCACTGATTTTAAATGTGTATTTATATAATTTCAATTGCAATTTCCGTTAATTTTACGTACAGAATATTTTGAGTATTTGTGTGTGCGTGTTATTTCTATGCGTGTACTTTTTTGGTACTTATAACATAAACAACGGACTATATTGAAAACAACAGCAGATCCTTATAATATGTATTTATTTATTGAATGTTAGAATCAGCTAAAAATAAGATTGCTTAGGATTTTATATGTTTACTCTTTTAAAAATGATTGCACGGAATACTTCTTGGACAAAAGATATTCCGGTACTGTCGTAATATTGTGAGTGTACATAATTACTATTAAGTTTGTATGGGGAGTAACCCTTTCCTCGCAGATACCCCGCCAGTTTTTTATCTACGGCCGTGCCTTGTCTTCAAACTAACTCGTACCAAATTTTAAGGCTCTTGATATCATAGCTTTCCAGATATCACGTAATTAGTAATAATTACTGTGTATGGTTAGTACACCTCTCCCCGCAGCTTCTCTACTATTTTTTTTGCATATGATCGTGTCTTGTCTTCAAATTAACTAGTACCAAATTTACGGCTCTTCCCAGATACTACGTAATTACTATTTACTTTGTATGGCGGGTACCCCTTTCCACGCATCTACCCCGTCAGTTTTTCACTTATGAGCGTGTCTTGTTTTCAAATTAGCCCATACCAAATTTGAAGACTTTACTATCTTAGGTTCTCGAATATCACGTAATTGCTATTTACTTTGCATGGGGAATAACGCTTTCTTCGTAGCTACCTTGCCAGTTTTTCTCTAACGGTCGTGTCTTTTTTTCAAATTAACTCATATCAAATTTGAAGACTGTTGCTAATATACATAGCTTTTAACATATAAGATTATTATTAATTAAAATAGTGCGTACAAAATTTGAATACTTTGACTGCTATAGCTTTCAAAATATAAGATATTTCGTTCGTATGTGCGTATGTGCGGAACCTAATACGGATGCAAAGCTTCAAGTTGATCGGACGTCTTGAAGTTTGTGAAAATTAGGTTGAAAGTTTCCGCTACATACATACATACATACAAGTGAAGCTAATAAAAGCGTGTTAAAAAGTTTGCAATGTCTGAATATTTTATATTTTCAGAAAAGTAATTCAAAAATACATTCGTCTGTCTACCAGTAGTGACTTCAAACCTAACAATTTCCGCTTAACTTCATAGGATGGTAACTCAAAAGGCCAAATTGACTTTAAAGCAGTTTTGCAAAACATCTTAAGTACAAAACAAGGAAAAAAGACAATTCCAAAATATTTTTCAAAACCATTCTACTTTGCTTCAACAAATAGTGAAATTTTTCCTTTTTTCGTTAATATCTCCAAATACGATTTTTAGACTTAAGATGTTATGATAAACCGACGCAGATTTATAGTAGTCATTCTGTAAAGCAGCTATGCAATAATTTTATTATCTAAAGCAGCGTTGCCCAAATCCTATGCGCTTGGTGCTCAGTTGGTTTTGTAAAAGCACTTAGCTATATGCTGTCTGTTTTAATACACACATACAGCACTCAGCACTAGCAATAAGAAATACACAAACAACTTTGTCTTAATAGTTTTTTTGTCGTTCTTCACCATATACATGAAATATTTTTTTATCTTTTCTCTTTGTATGTATTGGTTTTACAACAAAAAATATTAAATAAAAATTAATTTTTCTTTAAATGTATTGGTGTTTGCCCCTCCATAAAGAACTTTTGGGCACCCTGATCTAAAGAAACCAAGATTAATTTTTTGTTTCACATGCATGTGCATTAGGATGGTCCTTATTTTTCAACTTTGTTGTTTTGACCGTGACTCCCCCTTAAAATGTTCGTTATGGTATAAAAATACGGTATGCAAAAAACTATCACGATACGGCGAGGCTAAGGCGTGGCGCATCGCTCTTGAAAATTGGTGCAAAATATTAAAAATAAAGTTTTGCTGGTTGTAAGAATTACATACTTATATTTATTTATATTAAAAAATATATATTTAAAAAATGTATTTGACTATAGATAGAATACAAAAAAATTATGTACATACATATCGTCATATAAAATGCAAAAGGGCTATCTACATTTTTCAAAAAGTATCACGAGAGATAAGAAACGCAATGAAAAGGAAACCATTGTGATTATAAAACCTATTTTTTCTGAGTAGTATCATTATTAAAGACAGTTTTTACCTTTCCTGAAAAAAAAATATATAGATTGGCCCTTTTGTATTTTATATGGCGATACATATGTGTATATGTGTGTATAAATGCTATAAGTTATTTATACTTTATGTTATTTATGTATATGTTATTTTATTTCAAAAGAGAATTTTTGTTTAAAAAGGGGTAGAGTTTCCGATAATCCGCTACAATTTGTACTATCAATTGCTTTTCTTCTTCATTTTTGGATAACACTAAATTAAAATCTTCCATTAGCTTAACTGCTCGTTCTGCCGAGTCATTAACAACATTCCATCAAGAAAAACTATACTTAATAGAATAAGTTCTTTATAGTCATCACGTGGTTATTTTACTTCAAGAGTTTGAGATGCAAATTTTATAATCTCGGATACACTCCCAACTGCATCGTTAACTTTGTGATTTTCAACTCCACTCATAAAGTTAGTTTTGTCAATTTTGCTCCTAGCATCTCTAAATCTGCTGAATATTTGTACGTTAGGGCCTGATGATTTTTGCATTTTTTCATCGAAAACACTTCTTAAAATTATTTCATAGATGTGATGACGGCATGGTAAATATAAAAGATCTTTTCCGATCGCTTGCTGTAAAATAACACAAGCGCCTTGAAGTCGGCCTAAGTTAGAAGTTGTGGTATCGCAATATAAAGCTTCTACTTTGTCACTTAGTCTCCATTCTTGCAATAGGTCATACATTACTTCCGATTGGTGCTTTCCAGTTCCAGATGATATTGCTGGGATTCCAAGTAAGTGTTCCTTGCCATTGTATGATATGACTACAGGAATCCGATCAATAAATTATTTTCCTATTATCGATGGCAAAATTTTACCATCCCACTGAGCTGTGATGCTACGAATTTCTTCTTCATTAAATTTGTCTTTAATTCTTTTCCCGGTTTCAACTCGCAGTTTTGAATGTATTTTGCGAATAGAAGTTTTATTTATTACTAACTCATCTACATTATGATTTAGAGCTGGAGCGGTTGCTACAAGTATTAGCACAGCGTCACGGACACTAACTTTACATTTATCCAAAACTGTTACAAGGTTTGCCGTTACAAAATAAATTTAGCATGGTTTTCTTTTAGGTTTACTTGGTCCATGATTCGTCACAGTAAACTGAAACTGCTCAGTTATTTCATCTTCACTATCGGTTACACTGAAGTTTTGTTCTACTTTTTTTTCTGGAAAAAATTTTTTAATGAGGCATTAATTCAATTAACGTCCGAAACAAAAATTCACAATCTTGAACAAAATCTTAAAAATACTTTATAGCAAGCAATTAATTATATTATGCAGAAAATTAATATAAAAAATATTTTATTTTTCAGTGATTTTTACTCATATTTTTTAAAAACCTTTTCTAAATGTATATTTTTTGAATTTGCGATATACATTTCACCACTACAGTTTGCTTTATTTTATACATCGTAATACAGACCATGCAATTTAGCCTCATAAGTTTCACGCCTACGGTTCTCTTCATCTCGCCGAAGATTTTTTCCTTTCTTTCTTTGATTAATAAGAAACAACTTATCTTCTTCAATTTAAATAATTTCTAAAGCGTTTGCGCGTTTTTCTTGTAGTGATGAGTGGCGTTTGCTTGAATTAAGCAATTTCTTCCATTCTTTGTATAACGCCTCTACTTTTATAATGTTTTTATCCGTTCCCTTTATTGGAACTCGAGCCCTATTCCACAAAGTTTCTACTTCTTTCACGACAAGGTGGGCACTTGATCTTAAATTTAATTTTACTTTTTTCAGATTGTAAAATAATACTCGCTAAACTTGGATGTTTGATGGTAACTTGGCACCAATAATTTTACTTTCATCATGGTCAAATAAATATAACTTCTGTCTTAGGTTTGCGGTCATTTTTACACTTTTTACACAAACTTTTACTTTTAAGACTATTTCTATTAAGTAACACACTCTTCTAATTGACAAATTTCATCAAGTGTCATTTCAGAAGGCCCCTTTTACTTTTCTTAAATGCTGCAGCACAGTGATGCCACTTTTTTTCTTAACAAAAAGGCGTAAGAAAAAAGGGATAAAATTACAAAATATTGAGTTTGAAGACTCTTACTATCATAGCTTTTCAGATAGTGCGTAAGTATTATGTATGTGTGAGGAGTACTCCATCCCTCGCACCTATCCCATTAGTTTCTCACTTATCCTCGTATCGTGTCTTCAAATTACTTCGTACCAAATTTTAAGACACTATTGTATATTTCCAGATGGCACGTAATTACTAATTACTTTGTATTGAGAGTACCCCTTCCTTCCCACATACCCCGCAAAGTTTTAAGCTGCCTTCGTATCTTGCCTCCAAATTAACTCATACCAAATTTTAAGGCTCTTACTATTAAAGCTTTGCAGATAACACATATGTAGGTACACTAAAAATATTCCGTACTTAAAATTAACTGAAATTGCAATATAAAATCAATTAAAACTCAATTAAAAACCGGTCTACCTATTTTTCATTTAAGTTTGACAAAAAGTTTATTCAACTTTAAATGATAAAAAGTTAACAGACTTAAAACCATAAAAAATTAATGATTCCTTATTTGTTTGGATCAATTTCACTGTTAAAAGAACTAATAGCAGCTTCCGTAAAAATAAAAGAGGTTTCCCTGTTTCTGCTATTTTTACTGCTAAATAATCAACCCCAAGTTCCGTAAAAAGAATTGATTTTTGCTTTATTTTTAAATGTTAAGATGCTTATTATTTCGTATTTTTAATTATTATTTTATTAAATTTATATTTTTACTCACTGTTATGTTAACTTCTACTGAGAATCGAACAAAACTCGCTCGGGCTTGAAATCCAACGTATCAACCATCTGGCCAAAGCATAGTATGTAAATTAGCTGCACGAATACAATATAAACTTATTCAATTTTATGCATTTAACATTACAAATTAAAAAAAGCACACGCTGGTCTTGGCTGAAATTGAACATGTGACCTCTCGTTTAATAGTCTAACGTACTAACCCGTACACCACTGATTTTAAATGTGTATTTATATAATTTCAATTGCAATTTCCGTTAATTTTACGTACAGAATATTTTGAGTATTTGTGTGTGCGTGTTATTTCTATGCGTGTACTTTTTTGGTACTTATAACATAAACAACGGACTATATTGAAAACAACAGCAGATCCTTATAATATGTATTTATTTATTGAATGTTAGAATCAGATAAAAATAAGATTGCTTAGGATATTATATGTTTACTCTTTTAAAAATGATTGCACGGAATACTTCTTGGACAAAAGATATTCCGGTACTGTCGTAATATTGTGAGTGTACATAATTACTATTAACTTTGTATGGGGAGTAACCCTTTCCTCGCAGATACCCCGCCAGTTTTTTATCTACGGCCGTGCCTTGTCTTCAAACTAGCTCGTACCAAATTTTAAGGCTCTTGATATCATAGCTTTCCAGATATCACGTAATTAGTAATAATTACTGTGTATGGTTAGTACACCTCTCCCCGCAGCTTCTCTACTATTTTTTTTGCATATGATCGTGTCTTGTCTTCAAATTAACTAGTACCAAATTTACGGTTCTTCCCAGATACTACGTAATTACTATTTACTTTGTATGGCGGGTACCCCTTTCCACGCATCTACCCCGTCAGTTTTTCACTTATGAGCGTGTCTTGTTTTCAAATTAGCCCATACCAAATTTGAAGACTTTACTATCTTAGGTTCTCGAATATCACGTAATTGCTATTTACTTTGCATGGGGAATAACGCTTTCTTCGTAGCTACCTTGCCAGTTTTTCTCTAACGGTCGTGTCTTTTTTTCAAATTAACTCATATCAAATTTGAAGACTGTTGCTAATATACATAGCTTTTAACATATAAGATTATTATTAATTACACGGTCCTATTCTACCAATAATTTGACATACATACTTCGCATCTTACTCTCAAAATAGTGCGTACAAAATTTGAATACTTTGACTGCTATAGCTTTCAAAATATAAGATATTTCGTTCGTATGTGCGGAACCTAATACGGATGCAAAGCTTCAAGTTGATCGGACGTCTTGAAGTTTGTGAAAATTAGGTTGAAAGTTTCCGCTACATACATACATACATACAAGTGAAGCTAATAAAAGCGTGTTAAAAAGTTTGCAATGTCTGAATATTTTATATTTTCAGAAAGGGCAGTAGGTATAGACAAAAGTAATTCAAAAATACATTCGTCTGTCTACCAGTAGTGACTTCAAACCTAACAATTTCCGTTTAACTTCATAGGATGGTAACTCAAAAGGCCAAATTGACTTTAAAGCAGTTTTGCAAAACATCTTAAGTACAAAACAAGGAAAAAAGACAATTCCAAAATATTTTTAAAACCATTCTACTTTGCTTCAACAAATAGTGAAATTTTTCCTTTTTTCGTTAATATCTCCAAATACGATTTTTAGACTTAAGATGTTATGATAAACCGACGCAGATTTATAGTAGTCATTCTGTAAAGCAGCTATGCAATAATTTTATTATCTAAAGCAGCGTTGCCCAAATCCTATGCGCTTGGTGCTCAGTTGGTTTTGTAAAAGCACTTAGCTATATGCTGTCTGTTTTAATACACACATACAGCACTCAGCACTAGCAATAAGAAATACACAAACAACTTTGTCTTAATAGTTTTTTTTGTCGTTCTTCACCGTATACATGAAATATTTTTTTATCTTTTCTCTTTGTATGTATTGGTTTTACAACAAAAAATATTAAATAAAAATTAATTTTTCTTTAAATGTATTGGTGTTTGCCCCTCCATAAAGAACTTTTGGGCACCCTGATCTAAAGAAACCAAGATTAATTTTTTGTTTCACATGCATGTGCATTAGGATGGTCCTTATTTTTCAACTTTGTTGTTTTGACCGTGACTCCCCCTTAAAATGTTCGTTATGGTATAAAAATACGGTATGCAAAAAATTATCACGATACGGCGAGGCTAAGGCGTGGCGCATGGCTCTTGAAAATTGGTGCAAAATATTAAAAATAAAGTTTTGCTGGTTGTAAGAAATACATACTTATATTTATTTATATTAAAAAATATATATTTAAAAAATGTATTTGACTATAGATAGAATACAAAAAAATTATGTACATACATATCGTCATATAAAATGCAAAAGGGCCATCTACATTTTTAAAAAAGTATCACGAGAGATAAGAAACGCAATGAAAAGGAAACCATTGTGATTATAAAACCTATTTTTTCTGAGTAGTATCATTATTAAAGACAGTTTTTACCTTTCCTGAAAAAAAAAATATATAGATTGGCCCTTTTGTATTTTATATGGCGATACATATGTGTATATGTGTGTATAAATGCTATAAGTTATTTATACTTTATGTTATTTATATATATGTTATTTTATTTCAAAAGAGAATTTTTGTTTACAAGGGGGTAGAGTTTCCGATAATCCGCTACAATTTGTACTATCAATTGCTTTTCTTCTTCATTTTTGGATAACACTAAATTAAAATCTTCCATTAGCTTAACTGCTCGTTCTGCCGAGTCATTAACAACATTCCATCAAGAAAAACTATACTTAATAGAAGAAGTTCTTTATAGTCATCACGTGGTTATTTTACTTCAAGAGTTTGAGATGCAAATTTTATAATCTCGGATACACTCCCAACTGCATCGTTAACTTTGTGATTTTCAACTCCACTCATAAAGTTAGTTTTGTCAATTTTGCTCCTAGCATCTCTAAATCTGCTGAGTATTTGTACGTTAGGGCCTGATGATTTTTGCATTTTTTCATCGAAAACACTTCTTAAAATTATTTCATAGATGTGATGACGGCATGGTAAATATAAAAGATGATATTGCTGGGATTCCAAGTAAGTGTTCCTTGCCATTGTATGATATGACTACAGGAATCCGATCAATAGATTATTTTCCTATTATCGATGGCAAAATTTTACCATCCCACTGAGCTGTGATGCTACGAATTTCTTCTTCATTAAATTTGTCTTTAATTCTTTTCCCAGTTTCAACTCGAAGTTTTGAATGTATTTTGCGAATAGAAGTTTTATTTATTACTAACTCATCTACATTATGATTTAGAGCTTGAGCGGTTGCTACAAGTATTCGCACAGCGTCACGGACACTAACTTTACATTTATCCAAAACTGTTACAAGGTTTGCCGTTACAAAATAAATTTTGCATGGTTTTCTTTTCGGTTTACTTGGTCCATGATTCGTAACAGTAAATTGAAACTGCTCAGTTATTTCATCTTCACTATCGGTTACACTGAAGTTTTGTTCTACTTTTTTTTCTGGAAAAAATTTTTTATTGAGGCATTAATTCAATTAACGTCCGAAACAAAAATTCACAATCTTGAACAAAATCTTAAAAAAACTTTATAGCAAGCAATTAATTATATCATGCAGAAAATTAATATGAAAAATATTTTATTTTTCAGTGATTTTTACTCATATTTTTGAAAAACCTTTTCTAAATTTATATTTTTTGAATTTACGATATACATTTCACCACTACAGTTTGCTTTATTTTATACATCGTAATACAGACCATGCAATTTAGCCTCATAAGTTTCACGCCTACGGTTCTCTTCATCTCGCCGAAAATTTTTTCCTTTCTTTCTTTGATTAATAAGAAACAACTTATCTTCTTCAATTTAAATTTTTTCTAAAGCGTTTGCGCGAGCAACATCAAATAAATCATCTAGTTTGTCTGTAAACTCTTTTTCGCGTTTTTCTTGTAGTGATGAGTGGCGTTTGCTTGACTTAAGCAATTTCTTCCATTCTTTGTATAACGCCTCTACTTTTATAATGTTTTTATCCGTTCCCTTTATTTATGCATTTAACATCACAAATTAAAAAAAGCACACGCTGGTCTTGGCTGAAATTGAACATGTGACCTCTCGTTTAATAGTCTAACGTACTAACACGTACACCACTGAATTTAAATGTGTATTTATATAATTTCAATTGCAATTTCCGTTAATTTTACGTACAGAATATTTTGAGTATTTGTGTGTGCGTGTTATTTCTATGCGTGTACTTTTTTGGTACTTATAACATAAACAACGGACTATATTGAAAGCAACAGCAGAGCCTTATAATGTGTATTTAGTTTTATTTATTGAATGTTAGAATCAGCTAAAAATAAGATTGTTTAGAATTTTATATGTTTACTCTTCGGGAGAAGGTAACGCAGCAACAATTTTATCACATTCCGTTTTGTGTTGTTCCATAGTCCATTCATTGTGTGTATATTGTAGGCAAGTATTACAGAATGAAAGAGTGCCACAGTGCTTTGTTGTCTGGCGCCTTAATAATCTGTAAAAGGAATAAATTTATATATATATATGTATATAGTTATTCACACACATGTATTTACTTGCTTACCTTGATATATCTTTAATAAAAATGTAATGGTGAATGTCTCCAGCTTCCAGCAGAGTTAAATTAACATGCTTTATTTTTTCTTTTTGTGTATTGTAGAATGGACCAATGATTTCATCCTTCTCATTATCATACCCAAATACATTCACACTTATTCCATCTTTCCTATCCTCAAATACTTTGATGTTTTTTAATGCCAATGGGAACTTTAAATTTGTGAAGTCAAGCACAATTCCATTTTGCAAGCAAATAACATCAGCGCTAATGTTTTCGATGTTATATGACCTGCAACGTTCCTTTATCTTTATTATTGTGGTATCCAATGCGGCAACTAAAGCCCTTTTAAAACAATAATCATCATTGTTTTCAATGTTGATACAGGCCCGCTTTTTAGCCAGTTTTAATGGTGTGCTTATCCAATGAGATCCTTTTACTAGTGAACTTTTGTTTATGTTAATTTCAGCGCGAATAATTCTTATTAAAGTCGACCCAGAGTCTCTTTCCTGGAATTCTGACATTTTATTATGAATGTCCTGGAATTGTTTTTCAATTAGCTCATCTACATTACTTCCCAGGCACAATAAATCCATTTTTGCTCTGTGTGAAATTTGACACAAGTCAATTTTTTCACCAACAATTTTTATGCACTTTCCAATAAGAGTTACACAGAATTTTAAAATATTATATTTAACCAAAATTTTTTCAAGTCTTTCCTTGAAAATAGGTTTATTTTCCAGAGCAAAGTCTTCAAATAGAAGATCATCTTTTTTGTTGGGAATTCCATATGTTGCAATATTTTTTTTGAATGCACTGCTTATTTCATAATATTTTGGTTCTACATTCAAAGGAGTATTATCATATTTACCGCTGGGAGTATCTATGTCATCAAACGCAATATTATCTAGTTGTTGCTGTTGTTGTTGATGATGCTGCTGTTGTTGGTGTGGTTGTTGTTGATGTTGTGGCTGTGGTTGTTGTTGCTGTTGATATTGTTGCTGTGGTTGTTGTTGCTGTTGAGGATATCTGGCAAATTGATTATTCAAAACTGAAGGATAATAGTTGGGCATATTATATTGCTGCCATTGCATTGGTGATGTATATTGATAAGGAATATGAAGATGATGTGGAATTTTTGTGGGTACTGAAAACTGATTATTCCATGACATTGGTAGCGGATAGCTGGTAGACATACCGTATTGCTCATAATTCATTGGTAGTGGATATGGTTGGTACCGTAGAGAAGCTTGGTGCTGATGTTGTTGTTCTCCATTTGAGCCCTGATTGATGATCACTTGACCTGGTTGACCATGATTTCGGACGTGATCCAAGAACGCTTTTTGGTATTTGTATACCTTATTACACAAATTACATTGATATACAGAAGAACTAATTTTTTTATTTATTTATTTAATCAAATTTATTTAATTATTTTATTTTATTTATTTAGTCCTTTTTTCAAAAACACTATAAACTTCTTTATTAATAATTTTTTTGCTTTCAACCGCACTTAATGAGATATCAGAATATACCGATGAAAATCTTCATTATTTCTTCTACTTATATACATCCTATGAGAATCGCGTAGTAGGCATCAAGTCTAATTTTTTATTGATATTACGAGATTGATGAAATTCATATGTATACATAGCAACAGCAAGAACTAGAACATAACGTTGTGTAATATTTTATTTTATATAAATGATGACTAATAAAATTTTGTTATCAAATGATGACTCATTCTCAAAAAATGTGCAGCTGAATAAACAAAGCAATAAACATGATTCTGCAAAACAAATAATCAGACGGACATTTCAAATGATGACTCATTCTCAAAAAATGCGCAGCTGAATAAACAAAGTTATAAACATGATTCTGCAAAACAAATAATCAGACGGACATTTCAAATGAACACTCATTCTCAAAAAATGCGCAGCTGAATAAACAAAGTCATAGACATGATTCTGCAAAACAAATAATCAGTCGGAAATTTCAAATGATGACTCATTCTCCAAAAATGCGCAGCTGATAAACAAAGCAATAAACATGATTCTGCAAAACAAATATTCAAATTATTATCCCAAGAAATAAACAAGACGGACATTTGAAACGACATACACACATTCTTCACAAATCTAAAGATAAGAAAAAAGAAACACACACACACACACCCCCATCCCCCACACATTCACGCACCCACAGCCATGCACAAAGTAAATGTAAACACAAGCATCACAAAAAATTATCAAGAACAAAAAAATAATAATAGCGACACAATAAACCCCGTAGGAACCCACGTCGACTTTTTTATCTACAAGTTTGGTGACGTTGTCACCAAACTTGTCTACACTCTTTATTTCCACATATAATCTAAAACACTACCCAATCTCTCAATATGACCCTATAAGAACCACATTGTCTATACTAAGCCAATACTTTCAAGCTCCAAACTCACTACCCAATGGCTCAATATCACCCCATTAGAACCACATTGTCTATACTAAGCCAATGCTACCAAGTCCCGAACTCACTACCCAATGTCTCAATATCACCCCATAAGAACCATCTAGTCTATACTCAATCAATTGTTCCTAGGTCACTATCTCAACACAGCCACAACCCACGAAGCGACGGAAAACATCCAGGGTCTATGGTAGGTATCGAACCCCACTCACCCACAGATACACCCATATCCGAAATTCATATAACAAAAAACATTATCTATGATATAATTTCACACTAACACTTTAACTCAATAATAATTCATCACAATTTTTTACCAACATTTTACCTACAGGGTACTTTCATTTTTTTTCCCACGGGTATCAAATTACACTTTTGTTTATTTAACAATTAAAATTTCAAAATTTCAAATTTTAATTACCCAAATTTTAAAATTTTAATTGCGGTCATGCATACAGTTCCCTACTACTAATTGGTATAACATTTCCCTCAGAGCAGTTAAACCTAACAGCCCAACCTAAATAAGAGCGTTGAGCGTCGCGTAAGCAACAGGGCACGTATTTACAGTACATTTTAACACAAAATATTTACTCTGAATGTACTGTAAATAAGTACCCTGTGTCTTACGCGACGCTCAACGCTCTGATTTAGGTGTTGCTGTAAGAGTTCTATATATTTTATTTGAAATGAATCCTTGTTGAATACATTATCAGATATTTCTAAAGTTAGTGAGCTACATCTACGCAATTTTTTCGTACACTTTTAATTATCTTATTGTCCACCAATATTAATGAAACATACATATACGGTTAAACAGATATTTGTGTCTAGATGTGCGTAATATATTTTTTTACCGAAAATCCTCAAAATTCCAGATGTTCCCCAGAAATATCTCCGTTTGAATTTCGGTCATCCGGCAATCCTAGTAGTTGTTTTATTACTTAAATCCGTTATTAATTTAATTTGTTTCATGCTTTGAATTTTCTTGTTTTCTACACAAAATGATAAAGCATTTTGACAATTGTGTAATCTTGATGGTATTTTAAGTCTAATCTAATAACAATTAAGTTATTAAATTTCTATGGGTCTAATCTAATATGTATCCAAATGTTTGTAAATGATGTAAGCTTCCCTTACATCATCTAAATTAAAATTTTATGAATCTTCAACCAATGAAGAATGGAATATGGTAGGTAATAACATATACCATAGTCATACAAGTTGTTTACAACTAAATAACTTAGATAATTTGATTTATTACTAAAGTTCTGTGTTACATCATTGTACTACATTTGAATGTAGTACATACTTTTCCAACATATTCATAATCATCCTTACTATATGACTAATTAGTAATCATTTCTTCGAAACTAATTCAGATGATTACACGAGGAGATACCTGTACATATAATTAAGTAGAATTCATTGACAATTCAGTTATTCTGTTAGCAACGTCATCATATCAACCATCATCGTATAAAAAACCTTCTAGTGTGTTCGAACTTGATGACTTGATAATATAAATCGAAATTAGTCAATAAAATATAATTTAGTAATGCGTTTTTATCGTTCACTATAACTTTCTTTAATATGAATATGCATAGATACATAATTATTTAAAAATTCTCTTATAAATATTATAAATAATCATGTATATATAGCACATATGTCTAATGTTGAATTAAAGGAATACTTAATATGATAACTGTAAGCAAATGGAATATGCTTTTACAATTATCTAACAATATTTGAGTTTGGTATATTCACTGATTCCTAAATACAATCGAAATCTGTACATGTATACTATAAAAGGCCAATATATTTGCTTTTTTTAAGTTCTCCCCTTATGTTTTTATTAAGACTTTCCCATTATGGTATTGAATTAAGCACATTAATCTAATGGGAATATTTTGGTAGTTGACTTATTATCAACCTGTAATTTAATAATATTCAAAAAGATATCGATTAATAATATTTCGAAATGTATCTACAATTAAATTGAATTTTCAAGCATATGTGTAGTAATATGAGTTTTAAAAATAGCACGTATTTGTATATTCAGTTTCGGTATGGAATTAGTCAACAGATTTCACAGAATCTCATTCATAATAATAATTTGAATTTACATTAATTCAAATAATTGAACTAGAAAGCCTAAATAATTACTTTCATCTTAGATTTTGCATTTATTTGTATCAAAAATTTTCAAACATGTAATCATCACAATCTCTATAATAAACACTTGCTTCTTTCATATTTTTAGAATGTTTTATTAAACGCTGGTGTTTTAAAACAACCAGCTTTACTCTGCACATCAAAAAAAAAACTAACCTTGTTTAGCAAATCAGTATAAGAAAATGTATGTATTATTAAGTAATATATATACATATTTATGTACGTTCCATGACACGCTTCAGAAAAATAAAACAAAACTTAAACAATAGAACACATCAATACAAAGATTATCTATCGATCACAGCATACTAATACCATCTACTACTTTCCAGCGGTCAAGCGAAAAGTTAACTTATAAAATCCCTACTTGATAAAATATTTACTGTAAAGAAATATCTTTGTATATCAAATAAACTCATTAAAATTATTAAAAATATCGGATGTAAAAGTAATAGAAATAAATAATGTTCCTGTTTTCCATGTATAGGTATAAGCCTTCAAATTAAAGAACAACAACCATGTAATAAGTATATTGATAGACCTTTCACCCTCAAAAATATAACCGTCGAATACTAAAATAAATTTCCTGAGTCATGAAAACCTTCCATGACTTCCTCCATAAAAAAAAATCTTCAGGTCCTCAAGTAGAGCTCATTGTAAAACAATCACACAAAGTGATAAAAAATAGTCATGTACACGCACAGCAACTACCACTACAAGCTCAAGACTATACAATCTTTATATGTACAGATCAAATGATAAACAAAAATATCCAAGTCAGCAGAATTAAGAATATGTACATAAAAAAATGTTAAACGAAAAATTAATATGTGCAACCTCAAAAAGAAATTTATATACATACATACATACATAAACAACCTACAAAATAGCAAAATTTATATAGATACTAGATCGATCACAACAGACATATACCGAATACACACACTCAAACCAACACACACCTACAAAAAGTGATGACGTAATACTCTTACACAAACATAACATATAATAAAATTTCATACTATGTATTGTGAAGGACAGCACATACAAATGTATGTAGATGTACCCATACGCAACTATATGCACACACACATACACAGCCATACACACACACACACACTACTAATTCATAATGTTGTGAAAATCAAATTCCATTGTCAAAAAATAAACAAGATTAAGCAAAATTTTAATATGGACAGACAGACATCAATCCACATGTACAGACTCTTGATGTAAACACAACCTCTAACCAACCCCCACCAACAAACAAAAATTAGGATGATGACTCATTCTCCAACACATCCACCTGAATAAACAAAAAACACCAACAAGATTAAGCATGCATATTTAACGTAATTAAATATTTCAGACCATCTGTCATACTAAGCAACACAACAACAAATCCAAACGATCATGCGATTATTTGATGCAAAAAAAAAATACCCCCACTTGACATAAAAAAAATATTATAAACAAAAAGCAAACGCTTATTGTATGTACGTATGTATATGCATACATATAAATTGGAACTTAACACCCCCCTCTAACACTTCCATAACCACATTCTGAAAATATACAAACCCTCCACCATTCAATTGGTAGACGGACATGCTTAAATAAACACAACTACATTTTAAATGTAAACGCAAGCACCACAAAATAGCCATAAATAAATCCCTGTAGGATCAATGGGGCCAACTGTCTTCAAGTCACCTCTTGTGTCGTCAAGTTTGGTGACATTGTCACCAAATAGTCTACACTCTTTATTCTACCTATAATGGACAGAGAAGTTTTTGACAGCCTCTCTAGTGCGATCTTCAATGTCTCAATATAATCCCCATTAGAACAATCTAGTCCATACTCAATCAATTGTTCATAGGTCACTATCTCAACACAACCACAACCCACGAAGCAACGGAAAACATCCAGGGTCTATGGTAGGAATCGAACCCCACGACCTCTCTACTGACAGGCTAACATCGCTAATACTCACCCACAGAGACACCCATATCCGAAATTCATATAACACAAAACATTATCTCTAATATAATTTCACACTAACACTCATCATTAACTCAATAATAATTCATCACAAATTTATTAACCACATTTTACCTACAGGGCACTTTCATTTTTTTCCCACGGGTATCAAATTACACATTTGTTTATTCAACAATTAAAATTTAAAATTTTAATTACCCAAATTTTAAAATTTTAATGGCGGTCGTGGCCCCAGTTCCCTACTACTTAAATACTCAGTCATGAACTGTCACTCTACTCTCTCAATTTGTGTTCTCATTTACTTTATTTTGTGTAAACGAACGCAATTAAGTTAAATGCAGTCAACTTCAGTAAAAATGTGTAAAAACTTTTGGGTACTCGAAGGGACATTTTATCAAATTCTTTTAAGTTATGAGTTTAGTCGAACTGTATGGGTTTATATCCAAAGAAACTTTATTATTTTTGGATTGAGTTCGGTTTTAATTTAATTTTTCAATTAAATTATATTTTTATTTAGATATAAATGTGAAGCATGTAGACAAAGAAAATGGTGTAGTGTATGTGCGTGTGTAGATGCATGAGATTTATCTTCTGTTTGTTTAACTTCGCACACACACATACTCTAATGTTTGCAACTTAAACAAATTACGCTGTTATCAAGTTTACATCTCTTGCAGCTGATGTTGTTTAATTTTAATGTCACTGTTTATAATTGCAATTAAGCATTCTCGACTAATCTTGTAAGTTCTAGCTACTGTTTCCTGAAGATTCCGGAAACTTCCATTTTCCGTTATTTTGAATTCTATTGGCAGTTGTCGAGTGATGCCAAGTTTAATTGTGGTACTTGGTTGCCAGGTTTTGATTTTATTACAGTGATTTAGGGGTATAAAACAGATAATGATCGGGTTGTCAGTTTGTGCCGTTACATTTGACTCTGCGTTTTCATTTCGTAACAATATCAACCATCATCGTATAGAAAACCTTCTAGTGTGTTCGAACTTGATGACTTGATAATATAAATCGAAATTAGTCTATAAAAATATTGTTTATTAATGCGTTTTTATCGTTCACTATAACTTTAATATGAATATGCATAAATACATAATTATTTAAAAATTCTCTTATAAATATTCTAAATATGCATGTATATATAGCACATATGTCTAATGTTGAATTAAAGGAATACTTAATATGATAACTGTAAGCAAATGTAATATGCTTTTACAATTATCTAACAATATTTGAGTTTGGTATATTCACTGATTCCTAAATACAATCGAAATCTGTACATGTATACTATATAAGGCCTATATATTTGCTTTTTTAAGTTCTCCCCTTATGTTTTTCTTAAGAATATCCCATTATGGTATTGAATTAAGCACATGAATCAAATAGGAATATTTTGGTAGTTGACTTCTTATCAACCTGTAATTTAATAATATTCAAAAATATATCGATTAATAATATTCCGCAATATATCTACAATTAAATTGAATTTTCAAGGATATGTGTAGTAATATGAGTTTTAAAAATAGTACGTATTTGTATATTCAGTTCCGGTATGGAATTAGTCAACAGATTTTACAGAATCTCATTCATAATAATTTGAATTTACATTAATTCAAATAATTGAACTAGAAAGCCTAAATAATTACTCTCATCTTAGATTTTGCATTTATTTGTATCAAAATTTTTCAAACATGTAATCATCACAATCTCTATAATAAACAATTGCTTCTTTCATATTTTTAGAATGTTTTATTAAACGCTGGTGTTTTAAAACAACCAGCTTTACTCTGCACATCAAAAATAAAAAAACTAGCCTTAATTAGCAAATCAGTATAAGAAAATGTATGTATTATTAAGTAATATACATACATATGCTCAATGACACGCTTCAGAAAAATAAAACAAAACTCAAACAATAGAACACATCAATACAAAGATTATCTATCGATCACAGCATACTAATACCATCTACTACTTTCCAGCGGTCAAGAGAAAAGTTAATTTATAAAATCCCTACTTGATAAAATATTTAATGTAAAGAAATATCTTTGTATATCAAATAAACGCATTAAAATTATTAAAAATATCGGATGTAAAAGTGATAGAAATAATTAATTTTCTTGTTTTCCATGTATAGGTATAAGCATTAAAATTAAAGAACAACAAACATGTAATAAGTATATTGATAGACCTTTCGCCCTCAAAAGTATAACCGCTGAATAGTAAAATAAATTTCCTGAGTCATGAAAACCTCCCATGACTTCCTCCCAAACAAAAAATCTTCTGGTCCTCAAGTAGAGCTCATTGTAAAACAATCACACAAAGTGATAAAAAATAATGATGTACATGCACAACAACTACCACTACAAGCTCAAGACTATACAATCTATCTGTACAGTTCAAATGATAAACAAAAATATCCAAGTCAGCAGTATTAAGAATAAGTACATAAAAAAAATTTAAAAGAAAAATTAATATGTACAACCTCAAAAAGATATTTATATACATACTTACATACATAAACAACCTACAAAATAGCAAAATTTATATAGATACTAGATCGATCACTACAGACATATATCGAATACACACACTCAACCCAACACACACCTACAAAAAGTGATGACGTAATACTCTTACAGAAACATAACATATAATAAAATTTCATACTATGCATTGTGATATTCAAATTCCTTTGTCTAGCAATACGAAACACTGTTTCTTAAATAAATAAACGAAGGTGCCATAACGACACCTTCGTCTCACCAACGAAGCAATAGTCGGACAGACAAAACCCCATAAAATAATAATGTCACCTTAACATCTATCTACAATTGTTACATTAAAATAAAGAAATCAAAATATCCATCACAAGTTCATTAGCCCTATTCAAAAACTCTGGTTATCAATACTATGGTCCTAAAATATTGAACAACTGAAATGCACTTGTACATAAAAAAACCTCTGCAAACAAAATACATATTTCAAATAAAATATATTAGCATATTTATTAGCTACACACAACTACAAATCCAAACGATCATGCGAATATTTTGCAACAACAAAAATAAACAAAAGCTCTCACTTGAAAAAAAAAACTGAATACAAACATAGAGCAAACACTTATTTGTATGTATTTACATGCATACATTAAATAAATTTGTAGATATGTACATAAGTATGTACACATATTGGCAAATTTCATACCCATGCGATTGTGTACTCAGAACATTTAGTAGAACTTAACACAGCTCCTCCTCCCCTCTCACACTTCCATAACCACATAAAGAAAATATACAAACCGTTCACCAACCGACTGACGTTGAGTCAAAAATGGAAGGACACGCTTAAATAAATAGAAACAAAACATTTTAAAACTTTAAATATAAACAAATTGAATTTACCATACATAGAACAAAGATAAGCTTGACAATATCAAAAAATTTCATCGTCCACAGTATTATAAAACACTGATCTAATCAAACGGATTTTAGCATAAACATACAAAAAATATGGAAGGTCACATACATGAGAACACTTTATACTACATATGTACATCACATGTCGCCCACAAAAACAATTCAAACTATTTTAACAACATACCTCCAAATCATGGACAGACTCAAATTCCTACATTCAGACATATAGAAATTCCCACAGACAGACAGAAATTCTCACGCCCCCCATACTTACACTAACAAATTGAAAAGCATCAAGCTATGAACATCTCACATACACAAATATATATTCTCACGGACAGACATCAATCCACATGTAGACATACGATGAATTTCATATACATAGCAACAGCAAGAATTCGCACGATCAGCACAAAATCAAGGACAGCACATACAAATGTATGTAGATGTACCCATACGCAACTATATGCACACACACATACACAGCCATACACACACACACTACTAATTCATAATGTTGTGAAAATCAAATTCCATTGTCAAAAAATAAACAAGATTAAGCAAAATTTTAATATGGACAGACAGACATCAATCCACATGTACAGACTCTTGATGTAAACACAACCTCTAACCAACCCCCACCAACAAACAAAAATTAGGATGATGACTCACTCTCCAGCACATCCACCTGAATAAACAAAAAACACCAACAAGATTAAGCATGCATATTTAACGTAATTAAATATTTCAGACCATCTGTCATACTAAGCAACACAACTACAAATCCAAACGATCATGCGATTATTTGATGCAAAAAAAAAATACCCCCACTTGACATAAAAAAAATATTATAAACAAAAAGCAAACGCTTATTGTATGTACGTATGTTTATGCATACATATAAATTGGAACTTAACACCCCCCTCTAACACTTCCATAACCACATTCTGAAAATATATTGGGTGTTTTTTATTGAGGTATAGAACTTTAAGTTGGCATCACTTTTTTAACTGGCGGCCATTTTGTCAGCTGTCAAGTGATTAATATTTAGTTTGGTTTGCCATTTCATCATGAACAGGTTGACAAAAGAACAACGCTTGGTGTATGGGCCGAAAATGAGATTGATCTCGATGTTGATTTTCATCGCAAAATTTTGTTCAGTGATGAGACTCATTTTTGGTTGAATGGCTACGTCAACAAGCAAAATTGCCGCATTTGGAGTGAAGAGAATCCACATGAGACCCTTGAGACGCCATTACATCCACAAAAACTGACTGTTTGGTGTGCTCTATGGGCTGGTAGAGTCATTGGGCCATACTTCTTCCGAAATAATGTTGGAGAGTCAGTTACCGTTAATGGAGACCGGTATAGAGCCATGATAACCGACTATTTTGTTCCCGAATTGGATGGCATGAATGTGGATGAGTTGTGGTTCCAACAAGACGGCGCTACATACCACACAGCGCACGTCACAATCGATTTATTGAAGGAAACATTCGATGAGCGCATAATTTCGCGGAATGGACCTGTCAATTGGCCATCAAGATCGTGTGATTTGACACCATTGGATTATTTTCTTTGGGGATATGTGAAGTCGCTCGTATACGCCAACAAACCAGAAACGTTAGGGGACTTGGAAGCCAACATTCGTGGCGTTATTGCCAACATACGGCCCCATATGCTCGAAAAAGTGGTTGAAAATTGGACCTGTAGAATTGGCTTTATTCGAGGCAGCCGCGGCGGCCACATGCCTGAAATCATATTTAAACATTAATGGCATAAAATTATCCTTCCAATAAAGCCAAATTGATGGACATTAAAACGATTTTCTTGTGTTTTATTTCAATTCGAAGTTATATACCTCTAAAAAAAACACCCTGTACAAACCCTCCACCAGTCAATTGGTGGACGGACATGCTTAAATAAACACAACTACATTTTAAATGTAAACACCAGCACCACAAAATAGCCATAAATAAACCCCTGTAGGATCCATGGGGCCAACTGTCTTCAAGTCACCTCTTGTGTCGACAAGTTTGGTGACATTGTCACCAAATAGTCTACACTCTTTATTCTACCTATAATGGACAGAGAAGTTTTTGATAGGCTCTCTAGTGCGATCTCCAATGTCTCAATATAATCCCCATTAGAATCATCTAATCTATACTCAATCAATTGTTCATAGGTCACTATCTCAACACAACCACAACCCACGAAGCAACAGAAAACATCCAGGGTCTATGGTAGGAATCGAACACCACGACCTCTCTACTGACAGGCTAACATTGCTACCACTCACCCAGAAAGACACCTATATCCGCAATTCATATAACACAAAACATTATCTTTAATATAATTTCACACTAACACTCATTATTAATTAACTCAATAATAATTCATCACAATTTTTTAACCACATTTTACCTACAGGGCACTTTAATTTTTTCCCCACGGGTATCAAATTACACATTTGTTTATTTAACAATTAAAATTTCAAATTTTAATCACCCAAATTTTAAATTTTTAATTGCGGTCGTGGCCCCAGTTCCCTACTACTTATTTACAAGTTTTTACTGCAGAAATGTTTGCTAGTAAAATTTAGTAAAATGAGAAACATATGATTCAAATGGTAAACAGACTAAAGTACACAAAAAAAACTAAATTTCATTTTCTGTAAAGGAATTCAATGAAATAGTAAATATTTTGTCTATGAACGGACCTACAAACGTTTTTGTAAATATAGACAAAAATACCTCAACAATTTTATTGAAAAAACGCGTTTTTTTTCAGTACACAAATTTTTTAAATCTATAAAACAATTTGTCTAAAAATATTTACAAATTGTAGACAAAACAATTTACTAAATCAAACAAAAATATTTACTGGATTTTCTGAAAAATATCAATCAATATTTCTGTCTGAATTTAATGAACAATTAGTCTAAAAATTATTAAGGCCCTTATGACACTTGCTTTTTTTGTCTTTTTAAGATTTTGAAAAACAGTACAAATATATTGTAATATAAAATTTTATCAAGAGCGAAGAGTTCGGGTATTAAAAAAATCCCAAAACGTCAGAATTTTTATATGTGTTATCGATAAAAAAAAAGTCTAAACTGTCAAAAAAATCTAAAAATTGTAAGCTTAAAATTGACATTTCGAGGTAAAGCGTTACAGTGCTGTCGATTCATTAGTTTTAAACCCAAATATAGCGATTTTAGCGCTAATTTTTCCAAACTAGCTATTTTTTGCATAATAAAAAGTGGCAGCATTGAAATTAAACAACAAGAAAGTAGTAAACAAAAACAATAATTTCGTATATTCTTCTCTTTCTTATATTCCCATTTCACTGTTCCAATCTTAGATTAATAAAAGACGGAAAAAAGTAAGTGTCATAAGAGCTTAAGCAAAATAATTTACTTAATACAAACAAAATTTTTGAATGTGTCATCATCATGACTTTGCTAAATGTGTTCAAGTCTGAATGTTTATCTAAATACTCTAAAAAAGTTATTCACTCAAAAATCTTTTGCATGGTAGAATTATACTACAGGTAGTAGCGAAGCTACAACAACCCAACAACAGCAAAAACAACACGGCTTTTTATTGTTGTTTATGTTCGAGGTTGTCAAAAAGCACAAAAGAAAATTTGAAAAAAAATTTATATGTTCACATGTGTGTGTTTACCAGAGACTTGCGCCGAGACGGCTGAGCCGCGGCTAAGCCGAGCCGCCGACTAATTTCCACAGCCGCCGCCGATTTATCTTGCGGCTAAAATCGGCTTAATGGAAGCCGCCACCGACGATCGTTTTTCGGCTCAAAAACGGCTTAAAATAATCCGCCGATTGCTTTTTTTAATTTCTACTTCTACTTTTTTATGTTTTTTTCATAATTTTTGTTCAAGCATTATTTTAGTAATTTGCAGTCTACACCCAACTTAACATTAACTTCAAGTTAATGTTAAGTGTAGACCGCTCAAGTTAATGCTTTTTTCAGGGTATAACATAGTTGTTAGTGCAATTGTTTTAACAGCGCAGTAATAACTCCAAGTTACAACAGCATATCAAGTTAGGAACAGAATGCTCACTTTTGACAGCTAAAAGAGGCTGTTGTCATGTGTTGTGCATTTTTACATACAAAGTGCTCTTACTAAGATAATATGAAGGACACAGTCAAGTTAGAAACCACATTATAAAATAAGAATTGCGTTCCCTCTCATACAATCTTCGTAATGTTGTTGTATAGTGACGGGTCTAGTTAGTAGTCTATGGTTAGGTGGAGACGTAGAGTAAGATAACGAAAAATATTTTTGTATGCATTACTCTGCGATCTAGGCTTGCCAGATCAAAATTGTGAAAAAGCTTGACATTTAGAGAAAAAAAGCTTGATTTAATAAGACGAATTGCCAAAAACTGTCAAAAACTATTCAAAAAAATAAATATTCATTATCCGACTTAAAAAAGGAGAAAATTATCAATTCGTTTGTATTTCTTATGTGTTCCTTCAGGGCTCTGCCATATACGACTCGAGTTGAAATTTTTTTTCTTTATTTGGATTATATTACTTACTTCCTAATGGGTCCTGTTTTTTATTTCATAAGAATTTTTATTTTTTCCCACATATATTTGGTATTTCTTTACTTTAATTTGTTTGCAAAAAAATATTGAAAAATTAAATTGCCATTCAAATTAATTCTTATCATTAATTCGGGAAATTACATTATTTTTCTTTCTTTACAAACGCATTATTAATAGGAATCGAAAATACAAACGAAGTTAATTTATGAAGATTTCCTCTTCATCCAGTTTTTAAATTAGACCATATTTAGTCATTAGAAATATCTTTGAGAAGAAGCTCTTAATCTGTATATAATTTATTATTTTCTATAGACTCGACGAATTTCCATTGATAGTTCCCAGCAAACAGCTTTTTGCAAAAGTGAAAATTACATTTAAAAATTTATTAGAGAAAGACTTTCATTGTAACCCAAAGCGTATTAATAGCAAGTGGCCTTATTAGTACGACAACAACTGGACTTCACCTACCTGTCATGTGAAATGCATATATAAAAAGTTTTTATTTAGTTTTTTTACATAGAGTTTGACATTTTGGTAAAGTTCATTTACAATAATAAGGCCACCTGGTATCAATTCGCCTTGCTTTAGCCTATGTCTATACGTGATAAATTTTTATCATGACAAATGTCAAACTTTATATTGAAAAATAACCTGCTTTATCTTATCTGTTTTTCCTATATAGAATTTGCCATTTATCATGATACAAATAAATCAGTTATAGACGTTTGTTTCAATATACATAAATTATAATGTATTATATATCCGAATAATTCTAGCATGATTCATGAATTAGATTCCAACGGTAAATTATATAATTGATGTTCATGCATAAAATTGCGAACAGAGAAATTAATTTTTAGCTTGACAAATAGCTTTTTAGGTTGAATCTGGACAAGCCTTAAAAAAGTTTGACAATCAAGCCTTTGCTTTATTTTTCATAACAATTTAAAAATTGTTGAGAGGCAAAGCAATGCTTAATTTCTATGCATTTTGTTTGGTTAAGAATTGGTATGAAAAAGAAAAACCAATTTAACAACAAAATGCAAATTTTCACTTTTATTAAATGTCCATGTGCATTTCCAGCCGATTTTCAGCCGAATTTGAGCCGCCGCCGACTATTTTTTCCCAGCCAGCCGCCGCCGATCAAAACCCCTCGGCGCAAGTCTCTGGTGTGGGTGTGTGTTGGTATAACATAAACAACTTTTGACAGAGTCGAACCCAAAAAAAAAAAGTTCGTTAACGCTTCACCACTACCTGTATTATTCTACCATGATCTTTTGTAAACAAACTTGGTACAATTGCATTCTTCTTTTTATGACTGTTGTTGTTATTTGTGTGTATGTCGTCATCGGGGTGGGTTTTTATTAAGGTTTTTATTGTTGTTTTTGGTGTTTGCGCATGGTGATATAAGTATACAGGTGACCGCATAAGGGAAATAAATACAACAATACAACAAAAAAATAGATGATGTTTTTCAAAAATATATACGTGCTGGACGTGGATTATGCACAAAACTAGCAGAGTAAAAAATAATCAGCTGACGTTATGCTGCCACCTGTATACTTATTTCACCATGGTGTTTGCGTTCTAAATAAAAGTCAAACCATGGTAGAATAATATGCAAGGTAGCCCTGGAACGTCAGCTGATTATTTTTTATTTGGTTTTTTCATGCTACGAACTGTCAAATGTTGTGTATATGTCAAGGCACATTCATTACAGGTACCACCATAACTAAAACAAATACAACACCAAAAACAGATGTATTTTGGTAGTAGAAATACCCCAGAAATATGTCAAATCCATTATCTGTGAGTCGCACACATTCATAAGCTCTCTCAAATTTACTAACGCACCCCCGTTGCTGATAGAAAACTCCCAGACATGTGTCAAAATCTATTGTTTATGTGACGCACACATTCTCAAATGTACAAAAACATCTGTTCTTGTAGTGGTACCTGTTCAATATACCTTGTTATATGTGAAATAACTCGTTGCACACACAATACCACACGTATGTTGCAGCTTCTATTATACAAACACACACATACCCTCTCTATTAATGTTTGACATTTTCTATCCCAAAATCAGTGTTGTGAACTATTAATAACCAAATACCGCTGTCCACCTCCTTAAAAAGCGCTAGATTAAATTGAAATAAAAAACCTTTAAAAAAAACATATATATTGCATGTTAGAAGCTTCGCAGATGTTTTCAATATTTCAGCTTATTATTGAGTTAAATTTTGAAATAACGGTGTAGGGAACCACATAAATCACTTCGGCGTAGCTCTCTGCATAAGAATCGACTAAAGGCTGAAAGTAGATTGTTGTCGCAGTTTGCTTACTTCATTCCATTTCACATATTTGATCTTGTTATAGAGAATACCTAAAGCAAAATTCTATGCGAGAATAGAATAGCCGTATAAAAAAGAGCTTATGAGAAAAGATTGATGTCAAATAAGTATTGAGAATTGAATAAAAAGTTAGAAAAATTCAGCATTCAGTATTCCAGGTATACAAGTGCAATATCCCGATACGCTCAATTATACCCAAATATATTTGTGCAAATTGGTAAATTTTGAAACAAAATATTGTTACCAATAGTTTTGGATACATTATTTTAAGATAAAAATATTTAATTAATTTTTATTGCAAAGCCAAAATAAAACTTTGAGAAGATAAAATCGATTAAAAATCCCTAAAACTGTCGAAAGGCCCAAAAACGCTTGAAATCAATCGCCTATATCACGAATGTGCAAAAAATTGCTCTTTGTGCAAAAATCAGCACGGACTACCAGTCACAACTATTTTGATTGTCTACAGACAATGTCTTTACTTTTATTATTTAAATTAATACAATTTTATTTTAAGAATCGGAAATTTAAGTCTTTAGTCATAATGTTAGAGTAATGACTATTTTTCAGTCACAATACTTTCTGTGAATAGGCATGTAAATGTCCAAAAATTCTTGACAAAAAAGCGCCAATTTAACGCTTTATTTATAAAAAGCGCTATAGGGAAAAAATGCGACTTTTGCTATACCAAAAAGCGCTAAAACTAACGTCAATGGCGCTGAATTGGCAACTCTGCCCAAAATGTACATTTGTATTAGTTATGCGGCTACCTGTTATATTATTCTACCATGAGTCAAACAAACAATTCACAGATTATGTACAGAGCATTTACTTTTAAACAAACTTTTGTTTGAAAATTTTTTGGTAATAATTTTTTCTGTGTAGGCAGAATAAAGTATACAATTTTTAAAACCATTAGCGAAAAAAAGAACAAATTAAATAAAACTGGCACAAAAATATAAATATTTTTCGCTTGTTACTTCAAGCACATATCAGAGAGCTGCACGATCAATGGTTTTTGTGATTTAAGCACACTCGTCTAATATGCGGTTGCGGCGTAATCGCCACCGCATTGCTTTTGCTCAAGTATTCGCCACACCGCATACACTTGAGTATTGCTAGTTTGAGCTTCTAGCATACTCCAAGGCGAATTAATTTTACAAGGTGGTGTCATAGGCGAATTCAATTCGCTTTCATGGGATTTAGTTTTTGTATTAGAAGCTCTATACGTCAAAAGCAAGGCGAAACACCATGAGAAATTGCTGTCAGTGTGACCGTTGAAAAGGTTCAAATGGTGGCAGAAATAACGGATTTTGAAGAAAAAAGTGGCACCAAAGAGATATTTTACAAACAAAGTGGAGACATTTTTTAAAACGAATTGATGGAATTGAGGCTTCGATAGATAATTTAATACAAACAGTAAATTTTTTTTCAAACAAACTGAAGCATCTTTAGATTTGTCTTCAGATCACTCACCAACTATTGTCACTATATATTGAGTGCTCATTGCCCAGAAAATATTCCATTAAAAACGCCTACTGACATAGACTACTCTATTAGAATGTTTAAAGCAAACCTTAAGGCCTAGGCCACACGGGCGTTTTTAAAACGCGCGTTTCTGTTTTTCTGTATTAAATAGGAAAGTTTAAAAATTTAAAACTTTCAAATTTAATATAAAAAAACAGAAACGCGCGTTTTAAAAACGCCCGTGTGGCCTGGCCCTAAGCAAGCTGCTCTAAATGCTACTACTACAAATCTTCAGGTGAGATATAATAAAATTTTTTCAGCAGATGTAGAACGGCTTTTATCCGAAAAAAGAAGAGTTCGTAGAGAATGGCAACGCTACAGATCCCCTCAGCTAAAATCTAGGCTGAAGGAATGTACTAAACAGCTGAAAACTCTAATAGAATATCAAAAAACCGCTTCTCTTCAAAACTTTCTAAATGGGCTCGACGCAACACCTCAAACAGACTATTCGCTATGGAGAGCAGCCCGAGGCCTCAAAAGACCGGTGATATATAAGCCTCCATTGCGAGCTTCGAATGGAGACTGGGCAAGAACTGACGCTAAAAAGGTAATCTGTTTGTAAACCACTTGCAGAAAGTATTTACTCCAAATACGTCTGAAACTATAGTTGAGCTGCCACCAGTCCTCGCTATACCAGATGTTACTTTGAGGTTCAATATTCGTGAGATTGAACACTATATTGCGGTCTTAAACTCGAAAAAAGCTCCAGGCGCTGATAAAATAAGCAATAGAGCTACCCTATACTGCAAAACGGATAATTTTATTTATTTTAACAGTATTTTGCGCCTCAAACGCTATCCCGCAGAATGGAAGGTTTCGCTGATTACCATGATACCTAAACCAGGCCAAGGTCATACGAAGGTGGAGTCCTATAGGCCTATAAGCCTATTGTCTAACATGTCAAAATTATTTGAAACGCTACTTATGAGTAAGCTAACACCCATACTGAATCGTACTGGATGCATTCCAGACCACCAATTCGGCTTTAGGAGACAACATAGCACGATGGAACAAACACATAGACTCGTGAACGTGGTTAGAAAAACCTTCGAAGAAAAGAAATATTGTTCTGCGCTCTTCATCGATGTTTCTTAGGCTTTTGATAAAGTATGGCACGAAGGTTTAATGCATAAACTAAAGCAAAACCTACACGAAAACATCCTACAAATTTTAGAAAGCTACTTAACTGAGCGAAAATTTTTTGTTAAAGAAGGTAATTTTCTAAGCCCTCCGCAACCCATTGAAGCCGGAGTTCCTCAAGGCAGCATCCTCGGTCCTGTATTATATGTGATATATGCCTCTGACTTCCCGGTAAGCAGTCACATATCAACATTCGCTGATGATACAGCTTTTCTAAGTGTTCACAAAAGGCATCAAGAAGCCACCCGCAAACTGCTAGATTATATACCCCAGTTGAAACAATGGCGGATAAAAATTAACGAACAAAAATTTCTACACATTACATTGTGCAAAGAAACCTGCCCACCTATACAAATAAATAACCAAACTATACATCAACACACTGAAGTAAAATATATCGGTGTTCATCTTGATCGTCGTCTAACATGGAAGGCACACATATATGCAAAGGTGACCCAAATGAAATTAAAAGCAGCTCAAATGAATTGGCTCATTTGAAGGAACTCTACTCTAAGCCTATATTGTAAACATCTTCTATACAACTCCATTATAAAACCAATATGGTCCTACGGAATCCAGTTATGGGGCACTGCCTCGGCATCAAATGTTAAAAAAATTCAAAGGCAAAAAAAATAAAATACTCCGTACGATTACACCCCATAGATGTGCCGCTGGTTAAGACAGTGTTTTCTAAACACGTGACAAGCTACATAAAAAAACTTGAGTTGCACCCAAATCCCATAGCCCGAAACATCATTAACTTTAGAGGCCGCACTCGGCTAAGAAGGAGGGACACTCTTGAGCTCAGCCGAACACGAGAGACATAAACAACCAAACAACTAACCGCTGAAACAAATATTTTTGTCTGGCACTGGCTGGACTTAAAAATTAAAATTTTAGAGTTAAGATTTGATTACTTATTGTTAGTTCAATTTTATTGAAGATACAATAAATAAATATAACCGGAAAATAAATTAACTAAACCAAATTATTGCATTTTTATGTATTTCGTAGGCAATAAAATTTTTTTTGGAAAAATTAACCAATTTTGATATTTTTTCTTTCTAAAATTTCACAAATTACTTAAACATTGGCACATAAGTTGTAATATATGAACAATTCATACAAAAATATTATGGGAGCCAATATAGGTAGCTGTGTTCGATTTTATATAAAATAAACATTTTGCAGATCAGTCGAGAAATGGCGGTGCTCTGAAGGAACAAACATAAAAAATACAAACGTGTTGCTAACCTTCCTCTTTTAATGACGTGGACTAAAAAGAACATTGTAGAACAAAATCTAAATTTTAAAAATGACAGACTTCTAGCGAATGATCGTGGTAAAAGATAGACAAAAATTTTTTTATATTAAATTTAAAAGTTTTAAATTTTTAAACTTTCAAATTTAATACAGAAAAACAGAAACGCGCGTTTTAAAAATGCCCATGTGGCCTAGCCCTTAAGGCTGCAGATTTGAGCAAAAAATATTTTAATTAAATACATAAAAGCTATTTTTACCTTAATAACAATAAAAAATGGAAATAAATAAAAATTTTAACATAATTAGTGGTGTCAGTGGTCCTTTCCAAACCGTAAAGGTGTGCAGAAAATAGCTTAAATGGCTTTAAAAATCGCCAATTAAGAAATAAACTCAATATTTGAAATGAGTAAGAGTTGTGAATACAGGCAGCTAATATTGTTCGATTAAACTTATACAAAATGTAGCACCCGGCAAGATTATGGGTAACACCTAAAAAGTGTTACATATACATATACAATGTAACATAATTTTCCAGAAAAGAGATCTCCATAAATCTTCGACTTAAACGGCGATACAGCGCACACTGGAAAAACGGCCAATCTAGTGGCGAAAAAATTTACGGATGAATTATAGGGAAGGATGTAGTCTACAAGGTGTTTTAAAGGTTAGGCAGCTATTTGTAGCACAGTGGGCGCTATATGTTGTTTCATAAGACCAATTTTACCGATAAAATTCTTAAGTTTTCGAAAACCCCATATCTTCCAAACTAATAGTCTGATTCACAAAATTGTATAGATACGTTATAGCCAAGGATGTAGGTTATAAATTCTGTAAAAATTAGACAGTTTTTTAACACTATGGGCTATATTTTACCGATAAAACTATTTACTTATCGGAAAGCTTACATATATCTTCCAAACTAATAGTCTAATCCACAAAAAACGTGTGCACGAATTATGGGAAAGGCTGTAGGCTATAAGCTTTGTAAAAAACTAGGCAGCTATTTTTAACACAGTGGGCGCTATATGTATGTTGTTATATACGACCAATTTTAAAAATTCAAAAAAAATCCAAGTAATAACAAGTGGTTTCGGAAGCAAATTACAACAAAATCATTACAAGTAAAAAATATTTAAAAAGGTGTCTACATAGTTAGAAAAACCGATTTAAAGTCGCATACGCAAGTCTTCGCAGCTAATTTTCGGAACAATATTACTCCATAATATCTATATTAAGATTAGGGAAGTAACCGATACCAATATATCGGCGATACTTCAGATTTTCCGATACATCAGTATCGGCGATATTTTACTGTCGATACGACGATACTTTTAACATTTTTTTCATAGTTATTTTTACATATTATATATTTTTTGTTATTTTTACCATGTAATAAATTCATTTCCTTATTTTTTAATTCTTATTAATAAAAATTTTTAAAATTAATAACATTTTACGCTGTTATTTTGTTAAAAAATTTATTTATTTTTGTTAATTTTGCCATGAAGTCAAATTTAATTCGTTGTTTTTTAAATATTATTCCCAGCAAAAATACACTCCAAAGAATTCATGAAAATGTTAAATTCGCGATCCGGAACTATTGCAAATTCGGATCATTTCTAATTAGCTTTACATATCCTTTCTTGTCATTGCAAGAAGTTCTCTTTTCGATTACCAATCACCGAAATGGAAGCGATGTTAGGACCAATTTCTTTTTCGGTGTTCTAAAATAATTTTTCCGCAAGGAAAAAGAATGAAAAATTTCCCATTTTCGCAACTTGTTTTTTTCTGCGAATTTAAGCACAAAACTGTGTTTTCATGTAAATTTAAGTGAATAAATATAAACTTTTAGAAGACTTTTAGTAAATAAGCTATTAAGTTATTTAGAAGAATATTAGTTGATAAATGTTCTTTAGAAAATCGATATTTTAAAAATAATAGCGAGTATTTTTTAACATTATAAAGGAATTACAAAACGTTTACTTGCTTTTTTTACTAATTATCTGCATATTTTTAATATGGATTCTTTGGAAGCAATGAAAATGCAGTTACTTCCAATTTTTTATACTGAGTTAATATCAATTTTAAATATTAATAATCCCTTACACTGTAATTTTGTATAATAAAAAACTTGCCATTCTTGAGTTTTGTTAATCTAAACTTGAACTTAATTTCAATATTCGTATCGGTATCGGCGATATTTATTTTTAGGTATCGGTATCGGATCGACAAAACGGCGTATCGTTACTTCCCTAATTAAGATTCCAGATATACTAGGGTATACTTTTTTGTATTTCTATACAAATTTAGAACCGTTTTCAAAGCAAGATTTTTCTGTATTTACGTAAAGCCGTTTAAAGTAGCTGATATAACACTTAATCAAAAAAGTTACTTTGTCCGAAAACGTTTATCATAATCGACCGGTTCAATACGCCAACAAATAAGGTGTTAAAATCAATAAGAATTACAACCCAATTTTTCTCAATGTTTAAAATGCCGTATTTTCTGAACCAAGTAACTTAGTGATAAAGAACGCTTTGATGCTGCGCTTAAACTTTTTTAAATTCAACATTTTTGTCTTATTTTTCCGCCGCTATATTGGTTTTTTCCCTCTGTGCAGCGGGCTGAACTGTCTTTAAAATATATTTATCAGAAAATTTTTCTATATGTAAGACTTCAAGGACACCGAAGCTCGAAACTCAATTTAAACACCAGAAATCATACAAAACTTAAAATGTGCTTAGAGGTTAATTTCGAATTTATTTACAATATGTTCTATAACATCCTACAAAACCGGATTTTACAAGGCTAGTTTGTATTAAAACATGTCTTACATAAAATTACAAAAGAAAGCTGTAGATATACGGCTATACGTTTTTTATATTATCACACTATAGAAAGCTCTCATAATAGCATAAAAAACCACTTCATAGAAAATAAAAGAAGGAGCATAATCTATCAAAAGATGGCAGATTTATAACGTTTTCTTTTTTGGAAAAAAATGTTGCGTTGTTTGCACTTTTCAAGGAAAATCTGCAATATAATAATTTTTCGTGGAAGTGAAGTTTTTAGAAATTATTGTATCATCCCTTACAAAGTTAAATTTTTGCTTTAAAGGAATTCTACATTGCGAAATTTTAATAAGAAGTAAAACATGTTACTTTTATTTAAGAAAATAAAACGTGGCAAGGCAGTTGCAAGTGTCCATTTTATTCGACGAAGGGTCACACTGATTATTGTTGTTTATAAACAAATTTTGACACGCCGAGCTTCTAAAAAAGGTAGTCAGCTGTTTTTATAACACCACCTTGTAAAATTAATTCGCCTTGGCATACTCAATCATATCAATCATATGCGTTCGCGGCAGGCCTGCCATATTTGCCGATTTTTTGCCTCAAATTTATCAAAGTGCCGATTTGCCGATTTTTGCTCCGAAAATTCCGATTTTTTGATAAACTCTTAAAACAGGGTCACTTTGTTTGTTTTATTAAATTTATTAATTTTGAGCACCACTGGAATATAATAAATACACTGTTACATTAAAAAGAGCCAACTGTTAATCAGTCAGCGCTTTTACTAAAGAGAAAACGGATTAGGCTTATTTACAATTACCAAGTAAACATATTTTTGACATGTCTAACGTCAGTTAAAATCTGAGACTTTTCCAGACAATCAACCAAGTTGTATAAAATTCCCTCAGACATTTGGCAGATTAGTCGGCAGTTTTCTGACACGATGTTTCTGATGTTTTCTGAAATATTATCCGATTAATTTCCTTTGAGATATTTAACAGAATAGTCTGCACATTTTGTGATTTACGTCTTACGAGTTTTAGCAGCTACTTCTGCACATTGTCTGATTTTAGTTTTTGTAATAGTTCTCATTTATCTCTTTAGAGTTTGCGCATAAATGTTAGAATTTTCAAACTTATAAAATATGGGTAAATGTTTTCTGATGAGCTGCCATTGGCAGCAGAAAAATGAAGAAAAGTCAAAGAGGTCGTAAAACATTCTGATTCTATGTGAGAATTATACGACATTTCTGATAAATTTCAATTTTAGATCCGAATTGTTCCGATATTATTCAGACATATCGAAAACTCCTTTTGAATATCCCCAGAAAATTCTTCAGAGTTTCTACAGAATTCTTTGAGACATTTCGGCAAAGTTTTTAGAATTTCCTCAGACAAAGACTTCCACTTTCTTGTCAACAACTCAATAGAAATTTCTTTTTCTATTTTATTTTCATTGATTTTTGTGTTATTTAATATTATAAACATTAGTTAATGCTTAATTGTTCTGTTTGGTTATTTTTTGTTAATAAAAATGTGGTTTATTGTATTTAAAATGGGTATTTTGAATTTGCCGATTTTTTTAAATTGAGGCGCCGCACAGTGTTGCGAAACCGGAATTTTTTTGAAATCATATTGCCTAAACTTTAATTTTAATTGTATCGATGGGAAACTTCTACAGATTGGTCAGAATGAAATCCCAAACAGAATGAGTGAAAAAAATTTACACCGAAAAAAATTGTTGGGTCAAAAAAAAAAAAAAAATTGTTCGAAAAATTAAAAAAAAAATTTATTTTAATTCTTCTTTTATTTCTGATAAATAACCTATGATTAGTTTTTAAAATAAATTATAGGGTGGTCCGAACAAGAATTATAAACGTCAAATTTTCATGATTTTTCGATATTTGTTGAAAAACTCTGAAATTTTATATAAAACCAAAATCTATTTCATTTCTTATTTGAAAGGTGGCAATAAAAGCTTTAATTTGATACCGGTTTGAAGTCAATAGCTTCAGTTTTAAGAGAGTTATGCTCATTTTTGTGGAGTGCTAGAATAGATGTAGAAGAAAAAAAAAACTTTGAAGATACTATTTTATAACACAGGCATATTTTATTGCATTCTACAGAAAAATTACAAATTATCAGTCATCTACCAATAAGTTCATTGCTTCCTCTGATAATTCCAGGTGTTTCTTCTCCTTCAGTATTCTCCTACTTGTGATTGCGGGATCAGAATTGGCGAGCAGATAATGTAATATGTCTTCACAATTGTCTTTTCTTGATGTTTTCCTCGCATGGTAAAGCCTTGTGTTTCTGAAGTCCTTGTTTCCTGCTTCCAATGCTTCTTCTGATAGTTGGCCAATGGGGACCAAAAATGAACGAATTATTTCAGCTCCATGAATAAGAACCTTGTGGACAGTTGGTGGCATATAATGCCACGAATATTTCTTTACATAGAAACCAGCAGTTTCTTTTCCGCACTTCGAGAACTTATCGCAGTCTATCTTATATCCAGAAGTTATAGCTTGAAAAATACTAGAAAACCTTCTTATAAGTTCGGTATCTACTCCTGTGGCCAGAGCGGTTTTCTCAGGATCACTAAAGAATTTCCTTGCTGTGTTACCATCATTAGTTGTTCCACTTCCTTGTTTCACAACATCAACAGTTATTTGGAGCCGATCTTTCAGATTTTGTTGAACTTCCTTTTTTCTTTGATCTCTAATAATCTTCTCATCTTCACTGAGCTTAGTTCTCTTTGTTTCCCCTGCCTTGCGCACAGTGATTTGATAAGCAATGTTCAGTAGGGTTTCCATAAATCTTATTCTACAATGTAATGTTGATAATCCAAATCTATAAGCTTCCTGATTGGGTGTCCTTTTAACAATTCTGTCCAACTGATTCATTTCACTGGGCTTTGCGTGGCAAATGCAACACGTTGCTGCAGACTTGTTATCAGATAAAGAATTACAGACTTTTCCATCAACCATTGTTTCCTCCAGTTTATGTTCTACTTTAAATTGTAATCCGCTTATGTTGATAATCGTTTCGTGTATACTATTTATTTGTTCTTTCATGAGATCGTCCTGTTGCTTTGTATACTCTCCAGTCTCCTTAGCATATTCAAACTTGATTGGTCTGCAATATCTGGTTGATGATAGTGTTGGATTCTCCCATACTTGTTCTTTATTGCATGAAAGAACTAAAAGAACCATAGATATACTGAACAAGCTACCATCAGTTGCTGTATTGTCAGTAAAGTTTTGTTTATACTGGCTATGTCCTGAAGATCCATCCATACCCCATTTGCTAATCAATAACATTTCTTTCTCTGCATATGCTTGAAGGTGGTCAATTGATTGGGATTCCAGTATTCTATTCGCGGTGTGATCCAAAATAGATTGTAGTTTGACTGAAGCAGATTTTCAGTTACCTCGACATCCTCTGGATAACATTTCTTTTTCTCCTCTAAAAGTTTTCTGTAACTAGGAAAGTAATTGTATTTTTCATGATATTCTTTTAACTTTTGCCACTGATAAACGCTGAGTTTCATGTCCATGAAGAAAGCCAAAGCTGCCTTTATATCCCCTTCTTCCTCTTTTCTCAATTCTTCAGCTGTGTATTTAATTAAATCTGCAGAAACCTCTTCTGTTTCCATTCTTTGTTTTCTCACAGCATAATGTAAATTCCTTAGGTTCGGGTTTTCGTTTTGAAGTAGTTGGATGATTTCCAACTTCAATATAGCCCTCTTGAATCCAGTCCGTAGCTCCAAGCCGTTCATACATCCTGTTAAACTCTTGAAGACGTGTATTGTACTTATTGACGAACTTTTTGAATTTATCTTTTATGTGTGGAAATATTAAACTACTTTTCACTCCATGCTCATGATGAAGCAATTCCAAAACATCCTCCACATATCTAGTTTTACTCTGTTGCATCAACTCATGCAGTTCCTGATAGGAAATTTTAATGTATTCCATAATTCTTGACTGTCAAAATTATAATGGAAACCACAGTGAACTTCATTGCACTTTTATATGCATAGTGGAGAAAGATAACGAGGAGGAGATCATGAACTTATTGAACAAACAACACAAAAACATCGTATTCACAATGGAGAAACAAGAGAACAACAGCATTAACTAGCTGGATCTAACAATAAAAATTATAATAATATAATAATAATAAATGATAAGAGAGAGAGAACGGTACCACCACAAGCTAAAAGAAAACACTATATAAAGACGGACACACATGCGGACTAATTAGTGACAAAAGAGAAAACACTGAAGATGGCGATTAGCCGAAACCGGTCTGAAAATAATAAAAATTTGACGTGGGATGACCGAAAGTCACCCGAAAACCAATATGATTAAATTATTCAATAAGTGATTCCGAGAATTTCCGTTCTATTTCTATGGAATAAATACTGAGAGTGATATACTAAAATCGCTATAACTCCCAGGAGGGCAGGTATGGGCAGCTGATTTTTTCACAGTTCGTTGAAAACAAATTATGTAACATTTCTGTAGTGGTTTGGAACTAGGACTCTCTGGGACTTTTTAGATATTGCTTACCTAACCCAAATTTTAAGGAAAAATGGACATTTAGTCGGGTTTTCGCTCTAAAAAAGGTGCATATGAAAATGTCTCAAACAATATTCCTTTTTTTTACAGAAGATACTTGTCCGAAGGCAGATTTTTTTTCCGAATCAAAATATCTGTCACCAAAATCAAATGAGATCATTTTGAATACAGCCCTGAAATCCCCTCTTTTCGTAAAAATTTTGTATATTTGACTTCTAAAATCAATTAAAAATCAACGGGCCAACATAAAAATAAGCTTTATGTGTTTTTTGTTTACTTTGAATGTCTGTGACAAAATTGCATCATTAAAAACACTGAAAAAAATAATCGGAAAAAAGTTACTTTTCCACTAGGCGAAACACAGTGCGCCGATAATGCCGATTTTATTTGGAAAATATGCCGATTTTTTGTCAAAATCCTCTGGCACCCCTGGTTCGCGGTGACTGCTCTGCTTTACTTTTTTCAGACATTCGGCAGTCGTACTCTTACTTCATGTACACAACAAGAACAATATTTGTATACGATCATACGAGCGCGCTCATTGATGTGTGCAAGGTAGATTGAACAGGTACCACTACAAGAACAGCTGTTTTTGTAAATTTAAGAATGTGTGCGTCACACAGCCAATAGATTTTGACACATTGCCGGGAGTTTTCTATCAACAACGGGCATGTGTTAGTAAATTAGAGAGAGCTTATGAATGTGTGCGACTCACAGATAATGGATTTGACATATATCTGGGGTATTTCTACTAACAAAATACATGTGGTTTTTGGTGTTGTATTTGTTTTAGTTATGGTGGTACCAAGGTGAATTAATTTTATCAGGTGGTGTTGATTCTAAAACAACTACTACATTACAATAACATTTGACATCTCAGCCCCTATGTCAACGTATACAAATTTTGACATCCGAGCATCTAATTTGCGGAAAAAAAGTAGAACAGCTGTGCTTATGATATCACCTGTATAAATCCACCTCGGGTGGTACCTGCGTAATTATACAAAAGCTGTACCAAGGTAGATTGAACATTTTTTTTATAATTTTTGCTTTATTAAATTTTTGCACTACTGTACTACCCAAGCATATTGATACTCACCACTAACAATATTATTTTAAGCGTGATTATTAATTCATAATCCACACAAAAAGAATTTTTTTTTAATTATTTAATCTAAAATAAGTTAGTTTCCAACATCGTTGCTGTTCCACCTACGTACATCAACAAAATTATACTCAAAAGAGAGATAATAATTCGTATACACCATGATACAATAATAATTATGGCAAAAAACCGACTTCAATGCATAACTCTCCATAAATGGCAGAGTTATGCGATAATCAACTGAAGTTTTTTATGTATCTGGTCACGTGTTTAGAAAACACTATCTTAACCAGCGGCCCATAGCTGGATATCGTAGGACCATATTGGTTTTAGAATCGAGTTGTATAGAAGAAGTTTACAATCTATGCTTAGAGTAGAGTTCCCTCCAATGATCCAATTCGTTTGAGCTGCTTTTAATATCATTTGGGTCACCTTTGCATTTATGTGGGACTTATATGTTAGACGATGATCAAGATAATCAGCGAGGTATTTTACTTCAGTGTGTTGAGGTATAGCTTGGATATTTATTCGTGTAGGTGGACCGGTTTCTCTGCATAATGTAAAAGTAATGTGTAGAGATTTTGGTTCGTTAATTTTTATCCGCCATTGTTTTAGCCATTGTTCCAACTGTGGTATATACTCTTGCAGTTTGCGGGAAGCTTCTTGTTGGCTTTTGTGAACACTTAGAAAAGCTGTACACACAGAAAAATTTCCATGTAAAATCGTCGAAAATCATGTTAACTTAACATATTTCGGTCGTGATTTTTCTTCATAGGTGTTTCATGTTAAATCAACATGATTTACAATAATCTTGAAAGAAAATTTTTCCTTTTGAATTAATTATATTTCATGTTGATTTAATATTCCAGTACAGTTAAATCAAAATGAAGTTGATACTGAAATAATACGAAAAGTCAAATTGAATCAAAGTAATTTCGAGTTGAATTTGATATTGGAACAACACGAAGAATCATGTTGAATCAAAGTTGTTTCAAGTTGAAACAACGTGAATTTGATATTGGAACAACACGAAGAATCATGTTGAATTAAATTTATATCAAGCTGAAACAACATGATTTTAATGTAGCTATTTTATTAATAATTTTACTTACGTGATAGTCATCAGAAAACTTTTCGTTGTAGCTGACTGCCGCAGCCAAGATTTGAACTCGTGCCACCTGCATGATAGTCCACGCGCAAACCACTGCAGCCACAACAGCTTCAAATTTTTCTTTACTTATACACTTAATAAATACCATCGTATGTAAAATGCATTTCGTTTTAATTCAACATGATTTAAATGATTATTTAACATAAAACTTATTTGAAATTAAAGTTATAGTCATGTCGATAGAAAATGAAACTTAACGTTTATAACAAAATTGTTTTAACGGTGATTTAAGGCTAGATTAATTATTTTCCGTTTAAAATTAATATGAAACAATGGTAATTTTAGACCAGCAGCAGCAAATATTCGCTGGTAATTCGTTTTTTGTCGTATAGATAGACGACACCTATAAGAATAAACAACAACAAGTCACACAACTAAGCAGAACAGTGAATTGTAGCAATGAACAAAGCAAGTAAACACTACACACTCAAACGGCAAATTATTTCTTGTAAATTTAATATGATTTAAAATTGCGGCATGTGGATTTTACATTCCTTTTTTTCTGTGTGTATCATCAGCGAATATTTATATGTGTATGTTACTGCTTACCGGCAAGTCAGAGGCATTCTAAAAGTAGCTTTCTAAAAGCTTCAATGTGTTTTCGGGTAGCTTTTATTTTAGTTTATGTATTAAACCTTCGTGCCATACTTTAGGTCCGCTTGTTTACTTTTGCAGTAAAATGCAAAATTACTGAGTAAACCTAAAATTTTACTCTCAAAAAATTTTATTATCCAAAAAAGTACACGAACCGAAAAATAGTATATATTTTACCGTTGGAATCTAATTCATGAATCATGCTAGAATTATTGGGATATATAATACATGATTATTTATGTATATTGAAACAAACGTCTATACCTGATTTATTTGTATCATGATAAATGGGAAATTCTATATAGGAAAAACAGGTAAGATAAAGCAGGTTATTTTTCAATATAAAGTTTGACATTTGTCATGATAAAAATTTATCAGGTATAGACATAGGGTAAAGCAAGGCGAATTGATACCAGGCCGACTTATTAGTGAAAATGAACTTTACCAATATGTCAAACTCTATCGGCCATGTTCTGAAAAGCATTTCGTTTTGAAACCGCAAAATTTCAGGAAAAAATTCAACTAAAACGGTCATTTGTTGCAACTTTTTAATTTATTTTTATGTTTCAGATATTTTATTCGAACTTAACTTCGAATGCACTAAATTGTCCGATTAAAAGAACACTGTTTTTCATTTGTGTAATTTTGGGATTTCAAAACGAACATGGCCGTATGTAAAAAACTAGATAAAAACTTTTTATGTATGCATTTCACATGCCAGGTAGGTAAAGTCCAGTTGTTGTTGTACTAATAAGGCCACTTGGTATTAATACGCTTTGGAGTAAAGGTTACAATGAAAGTCTTTCTCTAATAAATTTTTAAATGTAATTTTCACTTTTGCAAAGATCTGTCGTACCTTTATTAAAAATAAAACACTTGTTGTTGGGAACTATTAATGGAAATTCGTCGAGTCTATAGAAAATAATAAATTATATACAGATTAAGAGCTTCTTCCCAAAGATATTTCTAGTGACTAAATATGGTATAATTTAAAAACTGGACGAAGAGGACATCTTCATAAATTAACTTCGTCTGTATTTGCGATTCCTATTAATAATGTAATTTCCCGAATTAATGATTAGAATTAATTTTAATGAAAATCTAATTTTTTCAATATTTTTAGCAAACAAATTAAAGTAAAGAAATACCAAATATATGTGGGAAAAAATAAAAATTCTTATGAAATAAAAAACAGGACCCATTTGGAAGTAAGTAATATAATCCAAGTAAAGAAAAAATTTTTCAACTCGAATCGTAAATGGCAGAGCCCTGAAGGAACACATAAGAAATACAAACGAATTGATAACCTGCTCCTTTTTTGAAGTCGGATAATGAATATTTACAGCCATATTTATAAATATTTAAAACAGGGTAATAAACTACTTTTAAGCAAAATTTCATAAAATTGCATTCATAAATGTATATTACATGAAATTTTAAAATAGGTTTAAAGATGGTATGCACCTACTATAAACCATAGATTATACGTAGATAGTCAACTGAACTCCTGTCAAAAAAATTTACAACTCTCTTCACACCTATGGGTATTTTGTCATCCAACACACTGAGAGAGTCATTTCAACACTCATCAGAGAGCGTACTTTTTGCACTTGAAAATGCACTAAAATTTATTTTTTTTGCTCACACAAACACTATTTTATATTATTAAATTTTTTTATTTGCCATATAACAAATTTTATGTGTCTTCTTGCTATAATTTTAAAATATTTGTTTAATTTTGTTGACATTTGTGTGTTGAAATTCATCAAAGTTTTCAACCGTTTTTTTTTTCATTCAACAGTATTGCATTTTTGATACTATTTGAGACAATTTTTTTTAGTGCCAAATAAAAAAAATGCAAAAAAATGTTTAGCGAATCAAAATTTTTTAAGCTCTATTGCATTAAAAATGATTCTAGATTCATATTTCATTAATTAATGCAAAATTCATTGTATATAACAAATAAAAATTCGTGTTTAAAAAATATAAATTTTGTTAAATACTTTTTGTACAACTAAGTATGGTTTTGTAGCTGTGGGGAATATTTTATTTTAAACCAATACTAAAACAAAATGTTCTACTAACACATTCTTAAGGGCATAATACACAATCAATCAGCTTGATGTCAGATTCGTGTACGTGTGCTTGACGAAAAATCAAAACCAAGTAGATTTTCCATCAATCGTCGTCGGTGTCACTAATACTAACGAAATTTCACACATACTATTACCACGCTTGTCAAGCATGTTGACTGTGTATATTGCCCTTTAGACCTAGGTTTTTGACAGCAGACTTAGGTTTTTGAAGTTTTAGTTGACTATCTACGTATAATCTATGCTATAAACCTTCAATATTTCCATATCATCGAAATATCAATTTAAACTTCAAATATCTTTGCAAGTTTAGCACACAGACATACATCAAATACTTTAAATTAAAGCTTGAAGTCTTCCATATAAGCGTTTAAGTATGTGTTTTTTAATTTGATAGAATATGCCACTAAATTATTTAAGTTAAACAAAATTCGCAGCAAAATTAGCAAAAAAGAAATGTTAGTGATGTAGAAACAATCAACCCAAATAAAAATAGGCTCGTTATTCGAGTACCTTTTTCATATATGATGTAAAGAGTCGTGTGAACTCTTTTGTAATCGTTTCACATTTTTTATTTTACTTCATAGAAAACTTGTATTAAATAAGTTGAGAAATATATGTGTCGTTTATTGTAAAAGTGCGGTAACTCCATCTATTTAATAAATACATATTTTTGTAGAATATTATCACATTTAGTCATATCTATCGTAGTTACAATGAAGCAACTCCAATATTTGCACCAAAACCCCATAGATTGCGTTACTTGTTTACTCGCGGAAGTAAAACTGCAAAATATTCACTATAAAAGGCTCGTTTTCTCGAAATTTAATTACATGGAGATAATTCACTGTTACAATGAACGACACATATTATAAAGAGAGTTAAAAAAAAATAACTTAACTTCACGAAAACAATAAAAAGCTATTCATTTATTTCAATATCCGAATGAAATCATATTCTTTTTATTGCAACATTAAACTCCAAAACATGGTAGCATTGCCAGTATCGAAACCTAAAAGCACACAATGTCTGTTGTAGTGTTTATGAATGCAACTTTATATTAAACAGTTTTTAGCGTTTGTTTGTGCATGTGGCTGTTATTCTTTTGAATAAGTTTAAGTAACTGTCAAGATTTTTTTGGTAAATCAAGCTTTTTTCTCTAAATGTCAAGCTTTTTCACAATTTGGATCTGGCAAGCCTAGGTCGCAGAGTAATGCATACAAAAATATTTTTCTTTATCTTACTCTACGTCTCCACCTAACTGTAGACCACTAACTAGACCCGTCACTATACAAAAACATTACGAAAATTGTATGAAAGGGAACGCAAATCTTATTTTATAATGTGGTTTCTAATTTGACTATGTCCTTCATATTATCTTAGTAAGAGCACTTTGCATGTAAAACTGCACAACACATGATAACAGCCTCTACTAGCTGTCAAAAGTGAGCATTCTGTTCCATATTATGTGCACCCAACTTGATATGCAGTTGTAACTTGAAGTTATGACTGCGTTGTTAAAAGGATTGCACTAACAACTATGTTATAACCTGAAAAAAGCATTAACTTGAGCGGTCTACACTTAACATTAACTTGAAGTTAATGTTAAGATAGGTGTAGACTGCAAATAATGCTGAACAAAAATTATGAAAAAATTCCATATAAAAATAGAAGCGGAAATTAAAAAACCAATCGATATGTATCGAAAAAAATATATCGTGTGTATTTTGCTTTTGTAATAGAGTGTAAAAATATTTGCTTTTTAGGAATGTAGAATGCGCAGCTTAAAGGCTCATCTGATAGATACAGGAAAAGTTTTGTGATAGATACAAGCAATCACAAAAAAATTAATTTTATTAAAAAAAGCCAATCGAATTTTAAAAATAATTAATGAAATTACTGTTTTTCTTGAGAGTGCATTAATTTATGAATAATTCAAGATGTTTACTGCTCCGCTGCCAGATTATTATGAAATATTATGCTATTTACAAAAATATGTGTTCTACATGCTTGGTATTAATACTGATATATGTAAATATTTTTTTCTCATTACTCTGCCGACGTTCTCTCTGATATTAAATCAGAGTTAATCGCTTGTGAAGACATGGTGTATAATAAATGACAATTATAATCCGGATCTTTCATCAGGCCTGTTAACCAAATTGGGTTTAAAAAATAACTTATTATTGAAATTCTAATTTAAGGTGATAACGAATGTTAAAGCTTGTAATTTAACACTTTTCTGGAAGCAAACTTAAGCTTTTCTGTAAAACGGTGAAATGACAAGTTTATTCAACGTTTCATAGTAATTTATATTCTCGTTTAATGAAAAAATTTAAAGTAAGCTCGCCTGTTTTTTAAATCACGAGCTGTCAAATCATGGTGATTTACAAAAATTAACAAATGAAAAATCATTGCTTTTGTAAATTGCTCAATTTATAGCGTTGGAAGTTCGAATGAAATATTCTATTGTACATAAATACCAAAAAATTTAAATACCACAAAAATGAACTATTAAGAGTTTGTTTTTGAAATCACGTGATTTGAAATCAACGTGATTTTCAGAACAGGCGGGATGTCAATATTTTTAACATGAAATACATTGAAACGAAACAAAACTCTTTCACAAAGCACTGTTGATGATTGTTTTGTATAAGACAAAGGGTTTTCGGCTAAAAAAACAAAAGGCTTTGACTATGGATTTGAAATACTTGTATTTAAAATATGTATATATGTACTTGAACTACAAGTACGAATTTTGCTATACAAGTACGAATTTTGCATTTGCCGAAGTATTCTGACATTTATATTTGAAATACTTATGTACATACATATGTATGTCTGCCACTTGGCTCGTTTACGGTAATCTCCGAAACTGGACAACCGATTTCAATTGAGTTTAAATGGTAGGTCACAAGACGGGGAAAGCAATGGTGTCAAAAATAAAACTATAGTTGTATTGGTGAGTAAACATAATACATATGTATAATATAACAAAATATATTAACTCAGGACTCATTATAACTTTATTTATTTTCATAACAGTGGAGTTCACAAAACATTTGGTATCTGTTTGTTAGTTGAATTGGTAAATTTTTCCATTTATTTTGTTGCTTGAAAATGTACCAACAATATTTTGACAACAATATGTATGCAGGACTGCCAAAAGTGTCGATTTTCAGCATTTTGCCGATTTTTCCATCAAAAAATTACTACAGTACTTTTCGCTTATAGTCACAACCTTTAGTTGCAAGCAAATTGTGGACTATATCGCTAATGTGACTAATTTCCATATATACCATTCGGCATATAACCAAATTCGCATACAAAAGTTAATAACAAGGTATTTCATCCCTGGTACAAAAGACTGAAAAGTAATATTGCCTTCTAGTGGAGTGTTGCTGACAGGAATACTCAACGATTCAATGCTTTCATAGTAATTTTTTAAATGGTTTCTTGCTTCAATAACTAAACAATTTAGTAAAATTTTCAATATAAAGCAAATTGTATGTATGAATTTCTGTCTTTTGTAAGGTAACTGTCTATACGTATGCGTAGATGCAGGTTTTGGTAAGATGAAGCATACCTATATATCACAGGTTAGTATAGTATCAAAACAATAACGAAAAAGAAGGACGATGGGAGCCATTGTAAAACTAGCTAGCAGTCGTGTTGGGGGGGGGGGGGGGGGGTTCTTGTCCTCATTCTCATATTGCACTTTCCCAGTTACATTGCTCTTGTATTGTAGACTTCCTCTTAGAAGTTCATTTCTACCTGCTAAACTATAAATAATTAACAAAATCAATTTAACAGATTACCCCGAGTGTAGGTCTTGATTGGGGAAATTTGTCGAAAAGCATCCCCTCCACCAAGGTGTTACTGGAGGGTTACTTCTTTACCCACGCCGACCATTGTCCTAGTGACTATGATATTTTATACTAGGACCACTTACTTAATTTCACTCATCCCACATTCAGTAAGAATGCCACAAAAGTATACTGTTTACCGATTCATAGTAAATCTTACTCCTGTTTTATTCAAGATTTATAAATTTTTTTTTTTATTTATTTATTTTTTTGCTTTTATTTTTTTTATATTTTTATTTCATTTTTTTATATGTATTTATTTATTGTATCTTCTATAAAATTGAACTAACAATAAGTAATCAAATCTTAACTCTAAAACTTTAATTTTAAGTCTAGCCAGTGCCAGACAAAAATATTTGTTTCAGCGGTTGGTTGTTTACGTCTCTCGTGTTCGGCTGAGAGCAAGAGTGTCCCTCCTTCTCAGCCGACTGCGGCCTCTAAAGTTAATGATGTTTCGAGCTAGGGGATTTAGGTGTAACTCAAATCTTTTTATGTAGCTTGTCACGTGTTTAGAAAACACTGTCTTAACCGGCGGCACATCTAGGTCTTTATGAATTAGCTTGTTTCTGACATACCATGGGGCTGCTGTAATCGTACGGAGTATTTTATTTTGATGCCTTTGAATTTTTTCTACATTTGATGCCGATGCAGTGTTTCATAACTGGACTCCGTAGGACCATATTGGTTTTAGAATGGAGTTGTATAGAAGAAGTTTACAATCTAGGCTTAGAGTAGAGTTCCTTCCAATGAGCCAATTCATTTGAGCTGCTTTTAATTTCATTTGGGTCACCTTTGCATTTTTGTGTGACTTCCATGTTAGACGACGATCAAGATGAACACCGAGAATTTTACTTCAGTGTGTTGAAGTATAGTTTGGTTATTTATTTGTATAGGTGGGCAGGTTTCTTTGCACAATGTAAAAGTAATGTGTATAAATTTTTGTTCGTCAATTTTTATCCGCCATTGTTTTAGCCATTGTTCCAACAGGGGTATATAATCTAGCAAATTGCGGGTGGCTTCTTGATGGCTTTTGTGAACACTTAGAAAACCTTATTCATCAGCGAATGTTGATATGTATATGTTACTGCTTACCGGCAAGTCAGAGGGATATATCAGATATAATACAGGACCGAGGATGCTGCCTTGAGGAACTCCGGCTTCAATGGGTTGCGGAGGGCTTTGAAAATTACCTTCTTTAACAACAAATTTTCGCTCAGTTAAGTAGCTTTCTAAAAGTTTCAGGATGTTTTCGGGTAGGTTTTGCTTTAGTTTATGTATTAAACCTTCGTGTCATACTTTATCAAATGCCTGAGAAGCATCGATGAAGAGCGCAGAACAATATTTCTTTTCTTCGAAGGTTTTTCTAACCACGTTCACGAGTCTATGTGTTTGTTCAATCGTACTATGTTGTCTCCTAAAACCAAATTGGTGGTCTGGAATGCATCCATTACGATTCAGTATGGGCGTTAGCTTACTCATAAGTAGCTTTTCAAATAGTTTTCACATGTTAGACAACTGGCTTATAGGCCTATAGGACTCCACTTTCGTATCATCTTTGCCTGGTTTAGGTATCATGGTAATCAGCGAAACCTTTCATTCTGCGGGATAGAATTTTAGGCGCAAAATACTGTTGAAAATAAATAGAATTATCCGTTTTGCAGTATAGGGTAGCTCTAAGAGCATTTTATTGCTTATTTTATCAGCGCCTGGAGCTTTTTTCGAGTTTAAGCCTGCAATGTAGTGTTCAATCTCACGAATGTTGAACCTCAAAGTAACATCTCTTGCGATGACTGATGGCAGCTCAACTATAGTATCAGACGTATTTGGAGTAAATACTTTCTGCAAGTGGTTTACAAACAGATTACCTTTTTCACCGTCAGTTCTTGCCCAGTCTCCATTCGAAGCTCGCAATGGAGGCTTACATATCACTGGTCTTTTGAGGCCTCGGTCTGCTTTCCATAGCGAATAGTCTGTTTGAGGTGTTGCGTCGAGCCCATTCAGAAAGTTTTGAAGAGAAGCGGTTTTTTGATATTCTAGTAGAGTTTTCAGCTGTTTAGTACATTCCTCCAGCCTAGATTTTAGCTGACGGGATCTGTAGCGTTGCCATTCTCTACGAACTCTTCTTTTTTCGGATAAAAGCCGTTCTACATCTGCTGAAAAAATTTTAGTATATCTCACCTGAAGATTTGTAGTAGTAGCATTTAGAGCAGCTTGCTCAAGATTTGCCTCAAACATTCTAATAGAGTCATCTATGTCAGCAGGCGTTTTTAATGGAACATTTTCTGGGCAATGAGCATTAAAATATTTTTCGTATTTCAACTAATTTATACGTGTGGTTGTCATTGTTAAATCACAAGTGGATGAATATGTTGTATGTGAATATATAGTGACAATAGTTGGTGAATGATCTGAAGACAAATCTAAAGATGCTTCAACTTGGATCATTTCGCTGGGCACACCCTTTACCACTCCAAAATCAATAGCATCAAGTATTTTTCGGCGATCTGTTGGCCAGTAAGTTGGCTGCCCACTTGATATAACAGTTAACCGCATTTTTGATATTGTGTCAAACAAAACGCGACCCTTTGGCGTGATGAGGCGAAATCCCCAGAACGTGTGCGTAGCGTTGTAATCACCGGCGGCCAAAAAGCGTGGGCCTAGTGAATTAAAAAATCTACTATATTGATTTTCTGTAATAGAGTACCTGGGAGGAGAGTAAATTGATGAAATCACCAGGTTTTGAAGAAAAGCTTCAATGCAGATGTTAGTTGCTTGAAGAGTCTTCACAATGATCACTCATTAAGTAGTGTTTTAATCGCGATTTTATTAGTATACCCGAGCCACCACAAGCTCTATCTTGGGGGTCCTTTGTGTCGTAGAGAGTATATCCGTTGATTTAAAAAAAACTTCTAGCAGTCAAGTGCGTCTCAGAGATAAGCATAACATCAATTTGTTTATCCATCATGAAGTATTCTAGTTCGTTTTTATGTTGGCGGATGCCGTTTGCGTTCCAGAAACAGATTTTTAAGTTCATGGTTTGTTTAATACAGCCTGCAATAATGTAGACTGCATTTTCAACACTTCCTGCATCATGCAGGTCATGTTGGTTGTAAAAAAATTTACGGTTTGTATTAAATTTTCTATTGAAGCCTCAAGCCGATCAAAATTGAAACCACTGTTTTCGTTGGCAAGAGGCCGTTTTTGAGCTGTGGGCTGGTTAGACTTCAAAGCATTAGCGTACGAGAACTGGCTGTTTGGTATGTTTTGCGCTATGGGCTGGTTAGCCTTAAAAATTTTGGCGTATGAAGGCCGGCTGGTAGCTGGTTGGCGCAACTGGGGATAATTTGTATTGTCGAAAGTATTAGGTTGAGCATAGATGTGATTACGTCTGTTAGACAAAGACTGCTTAACATGTTCATAGACACTGTAGTTTGCAGTGTGATTTTGATGGCAATTGCTACACTTTTTATTTTTGGAATCATCTTTTTGCTTATCACAATTGGCAGTGCTGTGTTGTTCACCACAGACGACACAAACGGTGCGCAACTTGCAATATGTTTTGGTGTGGCCATATTCTTGGCAATTTAGACATTGAATGGGTCCTGCTCGCTTGTGTGGTTCCTCTACGGTAACTGGTCGGTGCAGCAAATATCTTAAGCTGTATATGGCGTGTACTTCATTCTTTTTTAATTTCATATCACCTGGTTCCATTATCACACGAAATAGTGGTTGGGGAACTCGCTCTCTAGTATTAATGTTAGTTAAATTTTTTACTTTCAAATTATTATTTAGGAGACCCGCTTTTACCTCTTCTGGATCCACGTATGAATCGATGCCTTTTATCACTACCTGGAGGCCTTTTGCACTTTTCAATTGGTAGGTGTAAAAATTTTTATTTTGTGTTTAAAACTCCGAAACTACTGAGCGGTAATGATTTTCTTCATTCACTTGAATTTTTGTATCATTACTCGCACCACGTTTTATCGGGATCACATAAAACGCCTCTTCACCGATTAATTGTACTAGCCTTTTAATTAGGTCATTTGAGTTTTTCTCTCTTAAGTATGTTGGGGGCGGCTTGCTTGAGCTGACAGTGGTGATTTCGTCTTCGTCGTTTTGTAGAAGTAAAAATCGGTTTTAAGAGAGCGCCGCATTCGATTTACCATCAATGGACATTTTCGCCAATGGAGCGAGGTTTTTCGATCTTGGACTTCTTTGTCTTTTTTTATTATTTACCACTTTAAAATAACGATCAATACCCACTTGGATTTTTGGATTTTCTGAATCAGTTTCTGGGGGGACACTTTCTGTCGTTTTTTCTTTTCCAGCTTGATGTTGGCTCATATTCTTGGCACTTGTGCTTTGCTGTGAAGCTGGTATCAAAATATTTACTTTTATATTATGGTCTGTCATAGACATTGAATTTGAGCGTACCCGTGTACGCAAGTGTAAATTTTTGTTTACTGGGTTATCACATTCTTCAGCAACAACAGTAACGTAGGCATTTCTGTTGTTTGTTGTTGTACTCGTACTCATTTGGTACGAATACCAAATATATTTGTTGTTCGTGTGCCTACTTGCTTATAATTTACTTTACAAAAAGAAATGAAAAATGTATAGCTAAGTAAAATATTAAACAAAACGGTGTTTGTTAATACTTTGTTGTTGCGAATATTTGTTTTTTTTAATATTATATGTATATTTTTATATTGTTTATATTTTTATGTTATATTGTAATGCTTGTTTCTACTTCGAGAGTAAGTTGCGATTTATAAAATAACTAAACATTAAATATACATTACGGGAAAAGGTAACCTATGTATGTATGTATGTAAATATGTTCTGATTTGAAAATTCATGACGGAAATGTATTGTTTCTTAATAACATAAAATTATTTGCAAATTATTCGACCTTTATATATAAATAATATTTTGCCTAATTGCTTTAAGCTCGAGGTCTAATTCTTCTATCCTAAGTCGTCAATTCAAATTATTCGCCTATATTTCGATATTCATTGAATATCATCTTCAGGGCTTTAGTGTATTTAAAAAAAACAACAATTACAAAAGGCAAAAAATATTAAAAACAAACAGGTACACATGGACTTACAGAAAGAAAACATAAAAACATACGTACAGAATATTCAGTATAACAGAAATAACAATAAAAACATGCATGTGCATGCACATACATAAAAAACAATGTTGTAATACAACAACAACATACATACATATACAGTGCACGTCTTCATGCATCGACATCCACTATTATACTGATCATACCTAAAAAATTAATTATTGAACTTTGCCCGTTGTTACTTTGTTTATTAAATATCTATAACTTTGAGCGCAATTCTCAGTGTCAATTTTAAAGTTCATTCTCCTTTTTTTTGGTACGTTTATTATATGCAGCATTTCCAACATATAGCGGCGTTTATAATTATTTTCAGTTTTTAACACTCTCACTTTCTCAAAATCAGGACTGTGTTTATTTTGTGCACAGTGGGTTGTTAATGCTGTTTTTTGGGTATTATAAGTTCTTAATTTTTGGTCTGATTTATGTGCCGCTAGTCTCGTCTTTAGTTTGTTTTTGGTTGTACCTATATAAACCATGTCACATTTTGTCATATCGTCTCCATTACAAGGTATTTCATATATTACGTCTAACTTTTCTAAATTAGGTATTTTATCCTTCGTCTTGCTAAATATTATTCCTAAGTTATTTTTAGTCTTATGAGCCATTTTCCAGTTTTCACAATTATATATATTTGAATTTTCAATCCTTTCCGATAGATCCGGTATATACGTCAGAGACTTGTAGTTCATTTCAGGTTCTAATCTGGTTTGTGGTAGCCTGATTATGCCTTTATGGTAATCTTTTATGAGTTTCTCAACAAGTCGTCCTGGAAAATTGCTATCAAATAATATCTTTTTTATAATTTTTATATTGTCGTTATGATACTGAAGGTCACTGATATTAAGGGCTCTTTTTTTATAAAATAGTTAGCCGTGTTAATTATAACTCTCTTAGGATGTTTTGAAAAGAAATTAATAATCCTACCGGAGGCCGTAGGTTTTTGATACCAGTCAAGTTTTAATGAGTTTCCTGTTCTAATGACTAAAGTATCTAAATATGGTAGTCTATTATCCCTTTCTTTTTCTACGGTAAACTTAATATTTCTGTGAAAACTGTTTAACTTCGTCAAAATCTCTTCAATTGCACTTTCCCGAACTATACTAAAAATGTCATCTACATACTTCGCCAAAATTTTTGGTTTATGAGGTAAGTTGTCAATAACTGTGTCTAAAAGTCTTTCCATCACAATGTCAGCAATAATTGGCGATGCTGGTGATCGCATAGGTAATCCCCTCAATTGTAAATATATATTATCATTATAACTAAAATATCTGTTGTCCTTAATGCAAAATTTTATAATCTTTAAAAATAAGTGTTTAGTCATATTTGTGTGTTTAGAAATTTCGTCCCATCTATCATCTATAATATCTAAGGCTAAATCTACAGGGATACTTGGAAACAGCGAAACAACATCAAAGGAAATCAATCTTTAATCGTCCATTTAAGTCAAGTTTCTTAATCTATTCTTAAATTCTATAGAGTCCTTAACATTATATTTTGAATCTAGAGTGAGCCGTCGCAAAATACCAGTGATATACCTACAAAGCTCGTAGGTAGGAGTATTAATGGAGGAGCAAATAGGTCTTAATGGATATCCTTCCTTATGGATTTTAGGAAGACCGTATATCCTAGGGGCTATCGCTTTGTCAGTTTTTAGTGTTCGTTTTTCCATTTCATTAATAATGTTGTGCCTAAAAAGTTCTTCGACTAGCTCATTATTCCTTCTTTGAAATGTGCTTGTAGGATTTTTCGTCAATCTTCTGTATGTCATCATATCTCCAATAATACTTTTCATCCTTGAATCATAGTCATCTTTAGTCAATGCCACCGTCACATTACCTTTGTCCGCATTTAAAATTTTTCTATCTTTATTTATTTTTAAAAACTTTTTTATCTTGTCAAAAAACTAAAACGAAAAACTACGGGAAAAGAAAAGGGTTGAACTAGATATAAAAATAAACAAAAAGTGGTTTGTAAACAAGACGGGAGTTTCGTTTCCAGAGGAAGTACAATGGCTTCTTTCCTTAGGACAAAAACATGGCTTGTCGCAGACGAAAAATACATTCCCTATGCTGCGATACGTAGCAGAGAGTAAGGACTTTATTCAAACGCTGCAAGATAAAGAGGAACAAGAAATTGCAAGGACAAGATTCGCTTCAATAGTAGACAACCTTTTAAACAAATTAAAAATCAATAACAGAGATAAATATACATTAAACGTACTTGACGTATATTTACAATTGAGGAGATTACCTATGGGATCACCAGCATCGCCAATTATTGCTGACATTGTGATGGAAAGACTTTTAGACACAGTTATTGACAACTTACCTCACAAACCAAAAATTTTGACGAAGTATGTAGATGACATTTTTAGTATAGTTCGGGAAAGTGCAATTGAAGAGATTTTGACGAAGTTAAACAGTTTTCACAGAAATATTAAGTTTACCGTAGAAAAAGAAAGGGATAATAGACTACCATATTTAGATACTTTAGTCATTAGAACAGGAAACTCATTAAAACTTGACTGGTATCAAAAACCTACGGCCTCCGGTAGGATTATTAATTTCTTTTCAAAACATCCTAAGAGAGTTATAATTAACACGGCTAACAATTTTATAAAAAGAGTGCTTAATATCAGTGACCTTCAGTATCATAACGACAATATAAAAATTATAAAAAAGATATTATTTGATAACAATTTTCCAGGACGACTTGTTGAGAAACTCATAAAAGATTACCATAAAGGCATAATCAGGCTACCACAAACCAGATTAGAACCTGAAAGTAACTACAAGTCTCTGACGTATATACCGGATCTATCGGAAAGGATTGAAAATTCAAATATATATAATTGTGAAAACTGGAAAATGGCTCATAAGACTAAAAATAACTTAGGAATAATATTTAGCAAGACGAAGGATAAATACCTAATTTAGAAAAGTCAGACGTAATATATGAAATACCTTGTAATGGAGATGATATGACAAAATGTGACATGGTTTATATAGGTACAACCAAAAACAAACTAAAGACGAGACTAGCGGCACATAAATCAGACCAAAACTTAAGAACTTAAAATACCCAAAAAAACAGCATTAACAACCCACTGTGCACAAAATAAACACAGTCCTGATTTTGAGAAAGTGAGAGTGTTAAAAACTGAAAATAATTATAAACGCCGCTATATGTTTGGAAATGCTGCATATAATAAACGTACCAACAAAAAGGAGAATGAACTTTAAAATTGACACTGAGAATTGCGCACAAAGTTATAGATATTTAATAAACAAAGTAAAAACGGGCAAAGTTCAATAATTAATTTTTTAGGTATGATCAGTGTAATAGTGGATGTCGATGCATGAAGACGTACACTGTATATGTATGTATGTTGTTGTTGTATTACAACATTGTTTTTTATGTATGTGCATGCACATGCATGTTTTTATTGTTATTTCTGTTATACTGAATATTCTTTACGTATGTATTTATGTTTTCTTTCTGTAAGTACATGTGTACCTGTTTGTTTTTAATATTTTTTGTAATTGTTGTTTTTTTAATGTTTTTTTTTTAATACACTAAAGCCCTGAAGATGATATTCAATGAATATCGAAATGTAGGCGAATAATTTGAATTGACGACTTAGGATAGAAGAATTAGACCTCGAGCTTAAAGCAATTAGGCAAAATATTATTTATATATAAAGGTCGAATAATTTGCAAATAATTTTATATTATATTGAACGGGTAGCACGCTGCAATTAAATATCACAATGGTTTATAGAAAATTAAAAGCAAACAGAAACATACCTAATATTAACAGATATAAAACAATAAGAGATAGAACGCTCAATTTAAAAAATTCAATAACCTTTTTGGTACGTTGTAGAAATATGGGTATAACTCCAACTTTTATTGAGAACGCTACGAAGAATATATACAATATTTTTGATACGAAAGTTATCACAAAATCCACAATAAGACAGACACTTCTTAAATACATACAAAATTTTCATAATAAGATTCTTAATCTATTAATAAGACTAAAACATGAACTATTAGAAATAAGTAAAAAAGAGGAACAATGTATCAAAACTTTAATTGATCGAAAGTTGACAAGGGAAGAGTCAGAAGAATTGTGGAATAGCGAAGAGATTCTAACAAGATACATGGAACAAAAATTAAAAATTAGATACAAACAAAAATTCGAAAAACTACGGGAAAAGAAAAGGGTTGAACTAGATATAAAAATAAACAAAAAGTGGTTTGTAAACAAGACGGGAGTTTCGTTTCCAGAGGAAGTACAATGGCTTCTTTCCTTAGGACAAAAACATGCCTTGCCGCAGACGAAAACTACATTCCCTATGCTGCGATACGTAGCAGAGAGTGAGGACTTTATTCAAACGCTACAAAATAAAGAGGAAGAAGAAATTGCAAGGACAAGATTCGCTTCAATAGTAGACAAACATTTAAACAAATTAAAAATCAATAACAGAGATAAATATACATTAAACGTACTTGACAAGACAAAAAAGTTTTTAAAAATAAATAAAGATATAAAAATTTTAAATGCGGACAAAGGTAATGTGACGGTGGCATTGACTAAAGATGACTTTGATGTAAGGGTGAAAAGTATTATTGGAGATATGATGACATACAGAAGATTGACGAAAAATCCTACAAGCACATTACAAAGAAGGAATAATGAGCTAGTCGAAGAACTTTTTAGGCACAACATTATTAATGAAATGGAAAAACGAACACTAAAAACTGACAAAGCGATAGCCCCTAGGATATACGGTCTTCCTAAAATCCATAAGGAAGGATATCCATTAAGACCTATTTGCTCCTCCATTAATACTCCTACCTACGAGCTTTTTAGGTATATCACTGGTATTTTGCGACGGCTCACTCTAGATTCAAAATATAATGTTAAGGACTCTATAGAATTTAAGAATAGATTAAGAAACTTGACTTAAATGGACGATTAAAGATTGATTTCCTTTGATGTTGTTTCGCTGTTTCCAAGTATCCCTGTAGATTTAGCCTTAGATATTATAGATGATAGATGGGACGAAATTTCTAAACACACAAATATGACTAAACACTTATTTTTAAAGATTATAAAATTTTGCATTAAGGACAACAGATATTTTAGTTATAATGATAATATATATTTACAATTGAGGGGATTACCTATGGGATCACCAGGATCGCCAATTATTGCTGACATTGTGATGGAAAGACTTTTAGACACAGTTATTGACAACTCACCTCACAAACCAAAAATTTTGACGAAGTATGTAGATGACATTTTTAGTATAGTTCGGGAAAGTGCAATTGAAGAGATTTTGACGAAGTTAAACAGTTTTCACAGAAATATTAAGTTTACCGTAGAAAAAGAAAGGGATAATAGACTACCATATTTAGATACTTTAGTCATTAGAACAGGAAACTCATTAAAACTTGACTGGTATCAAAAACCTACGGCCTCCGGTAGGATTATTAATTTCTTTTCAAAACATCCTAAGAGAGTTATAATTAACACGGCTAACAATTTTATAAAAAGAGTGCTTAATACAAAAAAGATATTATTTGATAACAATTTTCCAGGACGACTTGTTGAGAAACTCATAAAAGATTACCATAAAGGCATAATCAGGCTACCACAAACCAGATTAGAGCCTGAAATAAACTACAAGTCTCTGACGTATATACCGGATCTATCGGAAAGGATTGAAAATTCAAATATATATAATTGTGAAAACTGGAAAATGGCTCATAAGACTAAAAATAACTTAGGAATAATATTTAGCAAGACGAAGGATAAAATACCTAATTTAGAAAAGTTAGACGTAATATATAAAATACCTTGTAAAGGAGACGATATGACAAAATGTGACATGGTTTATATAGGTACAACCAAAAACATACTAAAGACGAGACTAGCGGCACATAAATCAGACCAAAAATTAAGAACTTATAATACCCAAAAAAACAGCATTAACAACCCACTGTGCACAAAATAAACACCGTCCTGATTTTGAGAAAGTGAGAGTGTTAAAAACTGAAAATAATTATAAACGTCGTTGGAAATGCTGCATATAATAAACGGACCAACAAAAAGGAGAATGAACTTTAAAATTGACACTGAGAATTGCGCTCAAAGTTATAGATATTTAATAAACAAAGTAAAAACGGGCAAAGTTCAATAATTAATTTTTTAGGTATGATCAGTATAATAGTGGATGTCGATGCATGAAGACGTGCACTGTATATGTATGTATGTTGTTGTTGTATTACAACAATGTTTTTTATGTATGTGCATGCACATGCATGTTTTTATTGTTATTTCTGTTATACTGAATATTCTGTACGTATGTATTTATGTTTTCTTTCTGTAAGTACATGTGTACCTGTTTGTTTTTAATATTTTTTGCCTTTTGTAACTGTTGTTTTTTTAATGTTTTTTTTAAATACACTAAAGCCCTGAAGATGATATTCAATGAATATCGAAATATAGGCGAATAATTTGAATTGACGGCTTAGGATAGAAGAATTAGACCTCGAGCTTAAAGCAATTAGGCAAAATATTGTTTCTTAACAACTTTTTCCTAAGTTGCTTAAATATTTATCATGGATATACATACTATGTACATACGTACGTAGTTCACATACATACATATGTACATGCGAAAGTATTACTAAAGCGGCCTTCATACTATTAGATTTAGTATTAATACTTGTCAAAAACTCAAATCCTAAGTAAAAATCCAACAGTGTGAAAACAAATTGTTATGATTTGTCAAATAATACGTAAAGAAATTTGACAGTATTATGGTATTCGTCATTTTTAGGAAATTTTCTAAACAATCACATTTTTCATTTTATCAGGGTTGTCTTTTCCACAAACAAACATAGGAATAACAAAAACAGTTGTGTATTTATTTGCCAGTATAAATAAAGAAAAAGAAGAACGAAAAAATTTGCTTTATTGCAAATTATTTATGTTACGTTTTATTTGGAATGTGATAGTGTAGAAACAAAATGTAATGAGAAAAGTTTCTGTAAGACTTTTTGACAGTCAGACTGATTTTGATTTGATTTTCGTCTAACAAAATCTAATAAAAATCTCAAAGCTTGTATTACAATGTGAAAGCGCCATAAGTATGACTAAATAAGTAGGTAAGTTAATTCTTCGTTATGACAAAATTTTAAAATCCATGGCTAAAAATTGTGTTTACATTTGCCCATTGTGTACTTAGATGTACCGTTTATGCATACTCCGTTTTATTTTGGTTTTTGTATGTAGGTACATCAAATCAGAAGCATATGAGCAACACACAGAAAAAAAATTATTTTTAATTAACAAATTCGTTGTGCCAAGTAAAAAATTAATTAAATTTTCACCTATAAACGAATTGTACCAAATTTAATTGAAATAATTTTTGTTAAATATTTAATAATAATAATTAAAAGTTTAATTAAAATATTTTCAAGTTTTCAATTAAATCATTAATCATAATAATTAAAAAATAGCTAAAAATTTGCGATTTGGATTGGAGGTAATGATGGATGGATGTGTTCCAAATGGTCTAATGACGTTATCTTGACTTGAATACTCACTTATTAATTTCGTTTTCGTAATTATTAATTTTATATTTTTACTTACTGTTTGTTATTTTAATTTCATCTGCGGGTTGAACTAAGCTCCTTCTGTTTTGAAATCCAACGCACCTACCACTGAGCCAAAACAATGCTTGCAGACAGGCGGCAAAAAGTTAAAATAAACTTACTCTTAAATTTTCACTCCCGCTGAGTACATATTGCTTTTATTTATAAATGGTACAAATCATGGTATAATAGGTGTACATGTGGCGGCAGCCGATTATTTTTTGCTGTTAGTTTTATGTATACCGTACGTCAAAGACGTGCATTTTTTGACAAGCATTACCTATTTTTTTTGGTATTATAGTATTTGTTTGCTGTATGCGGCCACTTTGTATTGTTATAACACCGTTGCATTGAATGCTTTGCTATATATAAACGCTCGTCGAAGTTCTTGTTGTTTCACACATTGGTTATCATTTGTATGTATGTGTACTATTCGTGGGTATACATACAAATGATAGCGAATGTGTGTAATCAAAAATCATGTGTTGATACTAATAATTAAATATTTAATTATATCAATTAAATTTAGAGTCCGACCGAATATTCGGTTTCGGCTGATATTCGGCTTAGGCCAACTTTTTGGCCGAATACCGAAACCGAAACTTTTTTATTCTCTATAAATAAGGAAGTTAATCGAAATAGTATTTTCCACATTTAAAATATGTCACCGTCATATCTGTTTTTCCCGTAATATATCTTTTCAAATTGAATGCAAATTTTACTTAGTTTTATAAAGCGCAACCAAAAGATATACATAGTAACATAAACTATTCAGCTGATTATTGCCAAAATAAACTAGGGAATGGTAAACCGATTTCGATTCCAATCGAAAATCTATTTTGTTATAAATAGATTTTTCGCAGTCGAATTTACTTCTGGAATTTTGCACTGAAATTGATTATTTGTTTTTTTAAATAATTTCAAAATATAACAAAGCTCATTTTCAATCTTCACGATAAATTCAATACCGTCGAGAAAAATTCTTTTTTTTTTGTATATCATCGATGAAACTTGGGCGCAAACAAAAATATTTAACTTTAGTAGAAAGTAAATAAATTTACAGTCAAAAATAGGATAATATCCCACTTTATATCTTTTTGGTTATTCCGACACAACTTTTTGATTGGTGCTCTTGTAATGTCATCAATAAAGTGATAAAACACTCCTCAATGTATGGTTACCGAACCTAATATTCTTTTCATCTATTTCTATTCTATTCATCATTTAAGCTAATTTCATGCCAAGTTTTTATTAGTCATATGCTCGTAAATGTTTAACTTTTATATTTGATCGATGGAATGAAATGTATTCAATTTCTACTATTATTTTGACTGACACTGTATGTATGTAGAAATACTCTTACGCCCTTTTTCACTGTGTGCAGTTAAAAGTTTGCGTATACTTTAACGGAGAGTTTTGTATTTGCCGTTAAAAACCACGTTAACTTTTAATCACATTGTAAAAAGGGCCGTTGATAAAATAAATGACTTTTCAGTTCTGTCAAGTTTTTTAAAATTTCAATATCAGTTAATGCTAAAAAGTTTCGACAAGTTTCGGATTCGGCCGAATATTTGGCCTTTTTGCCGAATATTAGGTTCGATTCGGGTTCGTCCTCAAAAAGTGGTTTCGGTCGGACTCTAATTAAATTATTTAATTGAAAGCTTGATTTTTTGAAATTAATGATTTAATTAGAAAAAAACTTGTAATATTTTTTTCTGTGCACCAAAATATAATTTTAACAAAAAAAAAATTTGTGTTGTTGTTTTTTACAGTCAATGTGCCAGTTACCCTAATTCATCTTATTTTGGCAAATTCAAAAATATATAAGTAGTTATATACTTCGGTATGTACAAACAACGACGAAACCCTTAAATGATCATCAAGCACAAAAAACACTATGACGAGTGCACTTTTATTTATGTTACCCTTTTATTAGAGTTGTGCTTATCAGCTCTTTTGAGAGAGCGTCCTTTTCCGCTCAGCTCACTTTACTGAACTATTTCACTTAGTTAGCTCAGTAGCTTAGTTAGCTCAATTAGATCAGTACATCAGTTAGCTCAGTAGCTCACTTGTAAAAGAGAAATTACTAATTTTAAAATTATTTGTATAAATGTATTATCTGCGGATAATCAATTTTATAAAAGAATGTTCTCTAATTAAATTTGTATATATCATTTTTATGTATTTTTATTGCCTCTCACATAAAGGGTTTTCCTATTTTCCCTTTAAGTTTTTTATATAACGAAAACATTGTCTGTAATATAATGATTAGTAAATACATTCGTTGTAATATCTTAAATATCTCGAAAAATGTATGTATTCAAATATTAAATATAAATAAAAATGAGTTTTTAAATTAGAAAAATTAATTAGTAGCTCACTTGTTTACAAGGCAACTTCCTAAAGAAACATTTCATCAAGGCGAATTCATAACAAGTAAAATTGACAGCACAGCCACAAACAATATGGCTTGTGCGCACCTGGCGACTTTTTTTGTTTATTTATAATATTTAGTTAGAAGACAAAATTTGTTTGTCTTGATAGCATTATAAATAATACTGAGAATTTAAGAAATTGTGAAAGAAAGTAAATAAATATTATATAAATAAAAAAATGGACTTTTTTAGAATAGGGAGCAAGTAAAAGTTTCCATTGTGCTAAAAAAAGTAATGTGTACTAAAAAAATGTATTTTCTTCAAAAGATGTGTGAATTAGGTTTTTGAATGTGTTAGGTTATAGTCTAAGAACATTTTCGGGTGTTGGTTCTTGATGTTAGTGCGCCGTGAACTATGAAACAGCAGACACAAAAAGAAACAAAGAAAGATGAAACATTCACCTTAAATTCGCCTTGTGTCTTTCACTGAGTTAAAAATGCTCAGTAAAGTGAGCGTTTCACTTCGCTCAATTGAATGAATGATTCAATTGAACTAGTTCGTTCAGGAGCCGCACAAGTCTACCGTTTATGCCCTTTATTTTAATTTTTTTATTTAGTTTTAGTTTAAAGCACGTTTACACTTGAGCGATCACAATAGGGAGATTGTTAAACTAAAATTTTGGTGAACAAAATTTTTTTTTATATTTTACTCCTGTTAGCAACTATTCTTTTTTGGAGAGTTTAATAGCCCCTAGCATTTATTTAAGTTTATTTTAATTTTTTTATTTAGTTTTAGTTTAAAGCACGTTTACACTTGAGCGATCACAATAGGGAGATTGTTAAACTAAAATTTTGGTGAACAAATTTTTTTTTTATATATTACTCCTGTTAGCAACTATTCTTTTTTGGAGTGTTTAATAGCCCCTAGCATTTATTTAAGTTTGGCGTTTAATTTTTCTTTTTAAGTATGCATTTTGGGGGGGGGGGGGGGTTTATGCAATTTGTGGCTTTTACGTGGGATTTTTTTGCGTTGTATGTTTCCGTTGAAGAGTTGTTTTTCCCGACCTCCTTGTCAGGGTTTTGGGATAGCCACAGATGTAGGGTGTTGGCGGTATTTTGTAAAGATGTGTTAGGTTTTCCGTGGAGCTACGCTTAACAGCAGGCTTGAAATGGTAATTAGGTACCGGTATCCCGTAAAGGAATTCGCAGAGTTAGGGTTCACTAAGTGCGAGGCGCTCTATGCTCCAGTGCGAGCTACTGGCGCAGATCTATCAATGTCAGGGCAATGTGCTTGCTAGGCACGATGTAAAATACTTCTTGGGCCTGCTAGTAGGGTTGATAGTAACTTTCCAAGGCGTGTGGGGGTGTAGTTCCAAGCGATTGCAACGGAACTACGCCGCAAACCCTTTGGAAGACTTCTTCGTGACCGAGAGGTCAACGAGTGTAAATTTAAATTCAATATATAGCACGAGGGTGATATTTGCCGAAAAATTATCGTCGAACGCCGTAGAATGGTTACTGCTAAAGAAAATTATTCAGGGTCAGTTTGGAATATTAGGGATAGTTTCAGTTACTTGCCTTTAGATGCCAATGTGATTCGGGAATAAATACCGGTGGTTTTTTAAATCAATTTGCAGGGATTAGGTTTTTAATCGAAGATGTAGTTGGCCCGAAATTTAGAAAATGTTGTAATTTGTTTCACTGCTAAACGAAAAAGGAAATATTGTTCTGACAGAAAACCGAACGAAGCCTCGTAGCAGGAAAGATTTTGTAATAGATTAGAACTGAACTGTCAAATGACCAAAAGGTTGCCGAGGGTAGACTGCCGTAAAGGTTTATTCTGTGTACAATAAAAAGGTAAAAAGGAAGCAATTTCGATTCGAATACAAGGGAGTCACTACGGTTCTCTCAATTTTGATAACAAGAGCGCTCGCGAAACCTACAAGTTTTGCAGTTATATTTGATATTGGCCACTTTGATAACTATTTAACGCGGCAGGAAATTTCTATGACAAATTTTTTCCTTTTTTTCAACAGATGTTCAGTGTGCAAAACGTAATATTATTCTACGAACTATTTGTTGTTACGTATATACATATGTAGTTGTTACCATGGCATCTAAAGGATATACAAGCCGAGTTCCTTTACCATCCCTAAATGACCATTACAAACGAGATTATTTTTTTAGCGTTGCGTTTATAAAATAAGCTGGACAAGAAGGGAGTTTACGGCCGGATGTCTTTGCCGTGATAAGTAGCTACTACTTTACCTTGAAGATCTTCTAACACGTAATAATGGCTACCTTATTTTTCACGAATTCTGGCTTTTAGAAATACAGATGCTAGTTTGGCATTAAAGTTATTTGCGGCATTACTTTGGGAAAAATTTCGGCGAAAACTTCCCGGTTTACTTGGAAGGATTGCGGCTTTGTGCGGAAGTTATACTGATGCTGGTTTTTCTCATAAGCCTGTCTCATAAATTTTTCAAGATCCTGCCTAAGTAGTTGTAATATATCCTTGCAGTTTTCGTAACAAATCGTACGAACAAGCGTGAGTTACCATATTGAAGCCAAATAGGACGTGATATGGGGAGCAGTTAATAGCTTGATAATACGAGTTGCGAAGGGCGCAACTTATTGTACTTAGTTTTTCATCCCATTGTCGATTATTTATCAAATAAGCTCTTATACCCGGAATAAAGGAGCGGTTTACTCTTTCAGACGCATTGGACTGAGGAGAGTACAAGGCGGTATATGTATGCGTTATGCCATATGTGGTGAAAAATGGGCTGCGTTCGTTGGATCGAAATTGGCTGCCGTTATCGCTGACGATTTACCTTAGGTACGCCGTACACGTGATATATGTTTTTTCTTCTAAATGTTCTTGAATGCTGCTGGCTGAAAATTTCCGCAAAGGATAGAGCCAGTGGAACTTTGAAAAATGATCAAGGATAATTAATGAAGGAAAAATTTCTTGGAAAAATCGGCGTTACTCAGGACTGGAGCCGAGGTAAGCAAAATTTTTACGTTTTCAAAAGCGATTTGTGCAGAATTGTTCCACTTGAACACCTTTTTTGTCGACAAAACTTCGGAGATGGGGAATACTTCTGAGGAGAAATTTCATATAAAACGACGGTACCATCCGGCTATTCCTAAGAATCGTCGCACTTGTTTTAGATTCTTCGGAGTAGGCCAGTTGGTAATGTCGCTTATTTGCTCCGGATCGGTGGTAATGCGTTCGTCCCCGATCACAAACCCAAAATAGTTGACTTTCGTTACGCAAAACTTGATTTTGGCTATGTTCAATGGCAAATTGGCTTTCCGAAACTGGGCAGACATTCTAACTAAAATTTCTAGATGTGACTCGAAATCCGTGATACTATTATTAGGTCGTCTAAATACCCGAAGGCGCAGTGGCGAAGATCAGGAGGAATGAGTTCATCGACTAATCTGCACATCGTCTGTGGGGCATTGCAGAGCCCAAAGGGCATCACTACGAATTGGTAGAGAGGTCTCCCTGGGACGAACTTTGTTTGGTTTTATCGCCAGCCGCATCGCCGAGCTCCAGGTGCAGTTTGATGGTTCTATCACTCCTAACTCTAACATTCGATCAATTTCACTGAATATGAGTGTCTCCACAGCTGGGGAGACCGGACGATATCTCTGTTTAACAGGGGTGGCATTTCCAACATCTATGGTATGTGTAATCAACTTTGATCTGCCTATGCCCTGCTTCTGACAGTTAGGGAATAAATTTATAACAGTGTCCAGCTGTTGGCGTTGCACTAGACTAATTGGATAGTAATTATCCTCTATATTATCAGCTGGTATCACAGGCCCAGAAAAACTTTTCGACGTTCCAGTTACCTCACATAATTCAGTTGGAGAATGTTACGATATTCGCAGACTCGATAATGTCAGAGATTAATTTAAAACATTTCCAAAAAACTAGTCCCAGAACCAATTTCTGTGCAATTGACGGGATAATATATAATCTTATAGAGTTCGTAGCAGTCTTAAATTCCATTTCTACAACCGACTGTATCTTACCATCAGCGGTCTTTGCATACGATTTACATTTGTAAAATTTGTCAAACTTAAAGAAATCTAACGTTGCCAGATCAGCACCTATGCAGCTTACATTCGCACCAGTATCCAATAGCCCATACTCTACAAAGTCCAAAAAGGAAACCTTCGCATAGTAGCGCTTATCCTTTGGGTTGAAGACAATCGTTGATATAACCACGCTTTTAAAAAATTTCCAATCTTTATGATACCTTCGAAACCTCAAAGTGGAACTTTTTACCTTAGTTTTTCGTTAGCACCAACTGCATGAATACTATCAATCCTGCTCGCAGAGTCAATAGTAAAACTTTGATTTTTTTTCTCATTATATAATTGCAATCGTTCATGGTAAGCTAAACGTGGATAAATAGGTCTTACCAGGCGCTCTTGCCAGTTTGGCTAGCAGCATGAATCAAACCATTGTGATCTCTCGAAATATCGTGACTGGGTTGTAATATATGGAGCTGTTTAACATTCGAATTTGAACTACACAGCTTGTCACCATCAGATAGAGGACAAGGGTTTTGGACAGATGGGGATGAATTTTTTTCTAATAATGAGATGGGTGATCTGGTCATAATCTGGCCATAACAAAAGATGGTTCGGTTTTTGAGACTGTCCTCCCAATGATGACCAGTTTCGTCACAATTCCAGCATTTTGTGCTAGTTTCGGGTCTTTGAACTGCCTCTACCGGTAAAGTGCCTTCTTCGGATAGTTGAGAGCACTCTACATTGCCATCATCAGTCACTTCTGCTACGCGACGGGAAAAGTTAATGTTTTGATTTTTCAAAGTGAAATTTCTTCTGACATGCTCGTCAGCTAAGAAATTTTCGCGGATTTGCACCAATTTACGGAAGTGTGTCAAAGAGTGCACAGGCACATATAGCAAACCTTGCCTTATTTCTGGCCTAAGGTTGCGGGCCAAAATCGCCACAAGCTCGACGTCAGATATGGGGGAGGGTAACTTATCTATTATTGTAGATTGCTTAAAAAAATTCATCAAATGTTTCGCCTGGTTTCGGTTTTCTATTCCAAAGCTCCTCTCTTATATCAAACGGTGACTTAACGCTGCGATATTGACATCGGATAGCTTCACAAAAAGAATTCCATTCGATGCTGTGTGCCCTTTTGTGATAGCGCCATTACCATCCTCTGGCCTTCCCCGTCAACAGAATATGTAAATGTCTACAAATAACAGAAAAGTCCCCATTAAAATAGTCTTGGGTCAACGTTTTCAGCCGATAAAAATTACTCTATATTAAAACCCATTGAGCTGCCATCGAATTTCAAATGCCAGTTTTGAATTATCGATGCTACTTTTTCTCCGCTTATTGTACTATAATTTGTATTGGTGAACACATTATTGTTTAAAGGGTATTGAGTATTTAGATTGCTGCGTGGTTGATAACATTTGGCGTTGTTCGTGAGGTTTAACTTTAGCAACAGCCGAGAGAAATTCTCCTCCATCATTTGATTGAATACATTAACTTCGACTAGTCCTTCTACGTTGCCGCGAACTGGAGTTGATGCAGGAGTAGGTTGATAGGGATGGGAATTGTGATCCACTACAGAGGGAAGCTCTGGAGGTGGTGGAGTGCGATGGTCATATACTCTATTGAGACGCTCTGAACTTATTTCAGGTCGTATATTTGCATTCGCGTTTTCTACTGGATCATTTGAATTAGAGTTTGGAGCCTGTTGAAATCGGTCTCTGCTCACACTCCTAGTGACATATGTTTTGGGTATAGCTCCCTGACCTTTACTTAAAGTTGGATTTGAACTACGAACATTCTTAGGCTGAATTACAAGTTTTTTCAGCTCGTTAAGACTACATGATCTTTTACACACCGGACATTCAGACGAAGTCCCCAGATGGGCTTCTATACACAATCGATGATACGCATGACTGCATTCCTGAATTATGATACACTCTTGACCTTCGTTCATTGCTTGCTTGCAAACATGGCACACCAAGGGTCCTATGGTGACTGGACCCAACGGTAGCGGTGGTGGTATCTGTGTACCAGATAAAGGGGAATGTTCTACAGGCATTGTACTCGGAAGTTCCAGAAACCCGGATAAAAAGTCGGTAGCTCGAATTACTTTCTTTGATTTTATACGATTAAACCAAAGTCGAACTTTTCTGGCGTGCTAATTGTCTACAGAGATAGGTTTAATTTAATTGGGTTTTTTTTTTGTTTCGGATAGAAGAGGGTTAAACAAAATCTTTATTGCTGTCTCGGGGCATAATTTGTATATAAAGGGCACGGTAAAAGATAAATAGTATTATATTTCCGGGAAATAGAAATATGCGGAAATAGCTAGGAGTTTCCATAAAAGTTCAGGATCTAAAATCCGATATAGATAAGAAAATATGTCGGGTGTATCGTAGGGATTGCCTGACGTAATTAGCATCTAAATATAATTTGTATCTTAAAATTCAATTAATAGAATTAATTCAACATACATGATTTCGAAGAAGTTCACATTAACACGAAGCTTCTGATACCACGCCTAAACGAAAAGGTTAAAATAGAAGGAGTTGTTTGTGAAGTTTTGTTTTTATAAGTATTAAAAAAATCAGAGTAGGATGATGTAGCATTCTAGAACATGGTGTCGATGAGGAAATAATTTATAAAATAATACAAAAGTATTATGTATTGATTCTTTGGGGCGCACTTTCGACAAAAATAAAAAAAGTTTGGGCTATGGAGCTTAATAATTATATCAAAAGATGAAGTTATAACCTTCCACACAATTTACGTTTATGCCATTTAATGTGGCTTTTTCAACGTGGTACTCTCCCTAAATGGGTCAGTACTTGCAGTGAGCAAATAACTGCAATCCACATAAAGTTCGAGCTGCTGGTTCTAAGCTTCTAACTAAAACCAAATTGATATATTTATTTTGCTAAATGAAGCAAAATGTAGTTCCCACTTGGGTCACAAATAGACGAAAGGGTTCCTGCTAGCTAAAGGGTTAACTTATTCAAACCTTGTGTCGTCAAATAGTCAAAATCCACTAGATCACCGAAGTTATTCAACCATTAGTTCTCCAATGCGAAAATTTTCCTCAAGCTTCATCAAAACTGCTGAAATCTACCTTTTAATAAACAGAGCCGCAGAAACCGAGGTATTTCTACGGGCCCCACGTTGGGCGCCATTTTATGTAACGTAACTCTCTATACGGATGCGTAGATGCAGTTTTGGTAAGATGAAGCATACCTATACATCACAGGTTAGTATAGCATCAAAACAATAACGAAAAAGAAGGACGATGGGAGCCATTGTAAAACTAGCTAGCAGTCGTGTTGGGGGATTCTTGTCCTCATTCTCATATTGCACTTTCCCAGTTACATTGCTATTTTATTATAGACTCTCTCTTAGAAGTTCATTTCTACCTGCTAAACTATAAATTATTAACAAAATCAATTTACTACCCACTCGACCACAGGGGAACTTATATTTCAATGTTATAAATACCAGTTAAGCTGGAGTTAATATCTGAATATAGTTACGGAACAGGTTCCTGAGTGGCATGGCAGTCTCATTGAAGTGAGACAATTAATATTATATATATACTATATGGTAGGCCTTAGATCCAGGTGCATCGAATTTGTTCAGTGCCGTTTACTACAATATTAGCCGGAGTACCAACTAAATTGACTGAAAATGGTTATTATATGACCATTTATACAATATGTTTTTTTCATTATTCACTACTACTTATTTTTGGTACCAGTCTCATTTTCTCAAGTCATAGGACGAGTACTTTTGGATCATTTGTCACCAAATTTGCCGCAGGGTGTTTAAAAGCGAAATCTGTCGGTCGATATATTGTTATTAACAAAAATTGTTGAGTACCTCAGTTACTGTAGATAACATTAGAGTGCAAAAGCGACCTCATTATGGCAAAATTTACAGTCTTTGAGAAGTTAACTGCAATACCTTCGCCAATGATGTTTTATTAGCAGCGCATGTTTCGCATTACTTAAACCCTAGTTTGCCTACCCTAGTTTCTTTATTGAACTTATTATAAACAATGGTGTATCGTAAACAAAAATTGTAAATGAAATAGCATTGTCTAAATTATTGTAGTTAGCTAACTAAAGACTGGGAATTTAGATTCCAGAATTGAAATTTTTAGTTTTTAAGTGTACACCTTATTAGAATTATAATATTTTTGCTTGTTCTTTATAGTATAATTAAACAGACATACGTACATATGTATTTATATGTTTGAATAAATTTGCACTAAAATTTAGTTTGCTAAAAAGTTCTACATTGTCTTTTTATTTAAAGAATATATAAAACATTGTAAAGGATAATTATAGATTCATAAACAAATATATTTCTATTTTTTAAAAGATTAGCTAAACAAAATTTCACATAAGATTTGCTAAATAAATCAAACACCTTTTAAAGGATGAAGGATTAAATCTCTAGCATTTTTCTAAAAATTCGATACTATCGATATTATCGATAGTTTTATAACGAACTATCGAATGGGGCGACTATCGATAGTTTTGCAACTCTATTAATAAATCCAGATATCGTAATGCAGAAAGAAATCATAACTATTTTTGATATTCTTAGGAATTTCAGAATTTTATACATTGAAATTTCTTGCATTTGAACAAATATTCAATAACCCTTCATGGCATTTGGGTAAAAAGACTGTAATTGATTTATATAATTTTTGGTAAACAGTTTCTGAAATAAAGCTAGGTGATTCCACAAAGGCTTATCTAGAGTTAGCAGAATTTGTGAAACAAATTATGGTTCTTATCCACTCGTCTGCCGGACAAATACCCTCCAGGAAATGCGGATAGTGAAATAGTAGTGATTTACTAGTGGCATTGTCAATACTACTACTGACCAGGTGTACCCCAGCCAATGTAATCTCCTATAGACATATAACATAGGCTTGTCATTGAAAATCTACCAAAGACTTTAGCACTATTGAGGAGGTATTTCTTTTACGACTATATGGAGACATTTGAACCAACGATGCCCTAGTATATTTAAGTGACCCCCACACTTAAACACATATATTTTTTTAATATTATCTTTTATATAAAAAGTTAAACAAATTATTTTTAAATTATTAAGGCCGAAATATCTCTAAAATCTATATACCTTTTTCGATTGATTGTAGCTTAAAACATATCAATTGAAATTAAAAAATTTTTATTCCAAATTAAAAAGTTTGCAATTTAGTTTATAAAAACATCAATTGAATTTAAAATAAATCAATTGATATTCAAAAATCCTATTTGAAATACAAAAATTTCCTTTGAAATTAAAAAATTGAATATATATATATATATATATATATATATATATATATATATATATATATATATATATATATATAATTATATATATATATATATATATATATATATATATATATATATATATATATATATATATATATATATATATATATATATATATATATATATATATATATATATATATATATATATATATATATATATATATATATATATATATATATATATATATATATATATATATATATATATATATATATATATATATATATATATATATATATATATATATATATATATATATATATATATATATATATATATATATATATATATATATATATATATATATATATATATATATATATATATATATATATATATATATATATATATATATATATATATATATATATATATATATATATATATATATATATATATATATATATATATATATATATATATATATATATATATATATATATATATATATATATATATATATATATATATATATATAAAATTTGATGAAAAGTGCGTTAAAAGGGACTTTCAAAAGTGCTTCGTTTTCAAAATCGATTTCCATCACATACCTGTATGTGTATTTTCAGTTAAAAAATTATATTATTCTACTAAAGGTATATGTGTATTTTCAGTTAAAAAATTATATTATTCTACTAAAAACATTTGTTTAAATTGAAGCATTCAATCAGTGCGTTAAAGGGGACTTTCAAAAGTGCTTCGTTTTCAAAATCGATTTCCATCACATACCTGTATGTGTATTTTCAGTTAAAAAATTATATTATTCTACTAAAAACATTTGTTTAAATTGAAGCATGCAATCAGTGATCTGTGGTGCTGCATGTGGTGCTGCAAGTTAATGTCAAAAATATAAACTGTGTTGCCAAGTAATAAGTTTTAGACATATTTTCTGGATTGTAGTATCATAATAATTATGCTTTTAACTTATTTTATGTATATTTAAAAAGAATTGTAATTTATTTCTTCAAATATAGATTGCGAATACATTTAGCGTCATTGTATAACATCAATTTTATAAAAAAAATTATATTAATAATTAATGTCAATAATTTCCCTTCAAAATGAGCGTGTATAAGTTTTTGGCAACTGGGATTTATACAACTTGCAAAGGAACTTTTACCTGGCCTTTACACATGCAAGTGCAAGTTCGAAAAACTCAATACACTCAAACTTTTCTACTAACACACTTTTGGTTCAGCTATGAGAAAGACAGAGAAACGAATATAAATTGCTTTTTCGTTGATAATACGTACACAGAAGTAGCATGCAAGTACCTACATGGCTAAACGCAGGGTTACCTGACTGTGTAGACACTCAAGCTACTTGCAAGACTTTCGGCTTTTTCTTCGAAATTTTCATTAATAATACGTATACACCGCTTGCAAGTCATTACTTGCATGTGACAATGGGGGTTACGTATCTCTACTCGCGCGTAAAAAGAAAGTTGTCGACTTTTTATCTAGTACAATTGTCGCTAGAGAAAAGAGTGTTGACATAGAGACATATGGTTATAGGCTGACTAGAGGGTAGCTAAGGGAATTAAATTGGATTCTTTGTGAAAATTTTTAGTTTTCCGTGCAGCCGCAGATGTTTTCAACACAACAAAATGAGAGAATAAAAAATAATTTTCTAGCTGTCAAAAACTTCTCTTCTCATTAAACGCAAAATAAAAAGTATAGACGATTCATTGACAATGTCACCAAACAGTCACCAAACTTGTCTACAAAAGTGGTGACTGGGAGAGACTTGGCCCCTGGCTTTCTTCAGGGTATTTAGTGCCGTCAATTTAACAACCACACATACTGATTAAGTCTTTTTTAATATGTTCTGCAGAAATACCAAGGAAGGAATCGAACCTGCGTGCTCTAGTTTAATATTCTAGCACACTCTTCATTAAACTACGGGAGTAACTAAACTAAATTTCGATGATCCTTAAAAAATGAAACTGTAGAAAAAAGCTTTTTATTCTACAGATTATTTGAAACTCATAAAACCAATTGCTTTGACACCAGCGTTACCGTTGGTGCTACTAAGTCCATGTCCATATGAAGCAACTTTTGCTTCTGCAACTTTCTTAAATTTTCTTTTGGAGTTGCATTCGTGTCCATATAATGAAATTCTTGCTGCGCAGCTTTTCTTTTTTTACATAGAATTTGTTGTTGCTTAATATTACGAAGAAGAAAACAAAAGAGAGTTGCATGTACATGAAGCAGTGTACCCCTTCCCTATCTTCTCACCTCTCTCTCCCATAAACTCAAAAGTTGCGCAGCAAAAGTTGACTCGTATTGACATAGACAAAAGTAGCAATTTGCCTCTTTTTCGACTGCTTGGATATTATTTTGCTACTTTTACAAAATGCACCCAAATGTGATCCTTTTTTAATTCTTGCCAATTGTTTGATACTTTTTAATAAATGAAGAGATACTTTAGACAATTTTCCTTACGCAGTGAACTCAGTGGTGCTTTTTTTGCAAAATCAGGCTTTGCATAACACTGCTTTACAAGCAAAATTTATAAAGCTTCTAATGCATTTTTTAAGGTGATTAAGATATGTTTAACACGAGAAAAGTAAAGAAAAAATTTTAATTTCGGCCATTTCCAGATAACGGTACATTTGAGTTTTTTCGATTTATACTTCCCAGAGTCAAAAACTGGTTCGATTAAAGTGATCTATATATTATTTGACAAGCTTCAAAATTACGCATCGAATAGCGGATAATTGGCTTTGATCGGATAAAAAATGACTATGTTATTGGTGGTCAAATTTTGCAAAATTTCTTGTTGTTTCTTCGGAACCTGTACCACAAATAATTGAACAAAATTGGTACATAAAAAATGAGAAGTAAATTAATATTAAGCTGGAAAACGCAAATTTTGTATTATGATTGTTTTCTTTTCAAATGAAATTTATTGATGAAACTGAGAAGCATATTATAGATCAAACAGAAAGCAAAAAAGGCTTAGTTTTGTGGGAAATATTTTCAAAAAGCATGAAAAAAAATTATTTTTCCAATATTTTGCTTCATAAGTACCACAAAAATTTTCTAAATCAATTTTTTAAAAAATTTTAATTGTTGCACAGGTCTCTAGCAATAATTTGGCTTTTACAGATTTAAAAAATATCAATTAGTCGACGAGTTATAGCCAAAAAACCATATAAACAATATGCTGAAAATCAGCATTTGACTGCAAAGCTCGAAGGTCGATTAAAAAAAATTTTGAACTAACATAAACAAACGCCGCGATACGGGTCTTATAATTTAGCCTCTATTTTCACCCCTCACTCTCAGAATCGACCTAACTTTTGCTAACTTGAATTTGTTCCACAGTGTATTAGCAAAATCCATAGTTGTAAACTTCTATTGAATAGTCTATTCGATTTAAAAAAATTAAGCTATAATGGACCGAAATTGGATAAAAACTAAAAATAGTATAATAAGAAAACAAAACACAAATATTTAAATTTATTAAAAAAATACACTATGTAGTAAAAATAAAAATAAAACAAAACTATTAAATAAAAGATTAGCTAGTAAAATGAAATGCTAGTGTTTACGTTTTTTTCTTCTAGCATTTTTAATTTTTATCCGATTTCAGTCCATTATTGCTCAAAGTGTTTAAAATCGAATAGACTATTCAATAAAGGTATTTAGCTAGGAGTTATTTTATTTCTGGTACAAAACAGTTCCGAATAGACAACACTTGGTGAAAAACGATAATTATTAAAAAAAATTAAATTCGATTCCCTATAACTAAATCATTTTTTAACCGATCAAATTCAATTATCCACTATTCGACGCGTAATTTTGTATCCTTTCAAACAATAACACTTTAATTAAACCAGCCTTGGAATGTGGATAGCGCTTTACCGAGAAGTATACATCGAAAACGCAAACGTACCGTTATATAGATAATGGCCGAAATTAAAAAAAATTTTATTTTATTTTTCTCCTGTTTAGCATGTAAAGCAGTGTTATGTATTACGGATTCTACAGTCGCCAAACTACATAGTAGGGTATTCATTTAATGGTGTTTCTGCTTTAATCGGTTAATCGCTCGATTATTTAATCGAGGTTAATTGCAGTATTGACCGGTTAACCGATTAATGAAGTTTTGTCATAAATCAAGTAGTTTTAGCAAATAAAATTGCATAAATTATCTTTTATTTTGAATTTATTAGGAAAAAAAAACAATAACATAACAAACATAGCAATTCTTGAACTTAATCAAGCAAAAAAAATCATAAATATGTGTTCATTAAAAAATCAACAAGTTTTTGATATGTCAGTTATTTCAATATTTTAAGGAGATCTTCTAAAACAATCTTTTAGAAAAATTATTTCTTTAGTTTCGATAAAACTTGGCCTGAAAAAATCCGTTCATTTATCGTAGATGTTGAAGAAATCGAAAGCAATCCATAATACAAAACATCTAGTTTCTCAGTCCTTTTCCTGGATTTCTCTAAACTTATAAAAGTTTGCATTATGCCATTTTTTAAATTTTCAACACTTCTAATTGTTGCGGCTAATTCTGTAATGCATTTCTTGTATTACTATCGATAGTTTCTTCTGTTGTAAGGTCATCTTCTAATTCGTGCTGGCAGAGCTCAGTGAAAAAAGTTTATTTCCGAATTCCTTAGTTTCCGTTTTTGTACTGTATTTTAAAACACTGTTGCTGGAAGGAAATATTCCTGAGTGGAGGTATAAAATAATGGAATTCGTCTCTCATTAACTCTAATCCTTAGATTTTTAATTAAATCGTTGACAACAGTATTATTAGATTTTATAAAACTATTAAACAAAAACTTAATACATAATTCCCTCAAGTTCAATTAGAGTAGCTGAGTCCCCTGAAGAAAGCCAGGGGCCAAGTGTCTCCAAGTCACCACTTTTGTCGACAAGTTTGATGACTTTTTGGTGACGTTGTCAACGAATCGTCTACACTTTTTACTTTAGCTTTAATGAGAAAAGAAGTTTTTAACAGCTAGAAGACGATTTTTTATGGTCTCATTTTGATGTGTTGAAAATATATGCGGCTGAACGGAAAGTTAAAAATTTTCATAAAAATCTAATTTATTTGTCTTAGCGGGTAAAAAGTTTCATATGTGTTGACTAGAATCAATGCACTAGTGAATCTCTGGTACCATTGCCTCCATATGGTCGCATAAGAACCACCTGGTCTATAGTAAGTCAACAGGTCCGATGTCAGTAGTGGAATCTCAATGACAAGCAGATTTTAAATGTCTATAGCACAGAACATGGCCTGGGTACAATTAGTCAGTAGTACTGGACAATGTCAATAGTGAATAAGTACAATTTTACCATCGACATTTCCTGCAGGGTATGTATGCTCATATAAGACTCTCTGAAAGAGAATCACTAAAATACAAGCATAATTAGTTTAATAAAAAAAATTTTTTTAACATAAAAACTAGTTTATATAATATATAAGCAAATGAATTTATAGGAAGCGATATAACAAATTTTGTTTTCAAATTTAAAGCAAATTATTACATAAAATGTTTACGTACACATAACAGCAAATAATTACATAAAATGTTAATATACATATGCATTTTATAAATTGTTACTTGTTGTTGACATGTTTTTTAAAAGCTTTCAACTATATATACTCATATAAGACTCTCTAAGAGAGAATCACTAAAATACAAGCGTAATTACCCTGAAGAAAGCCAGGAGCCAAGTGTCTCAAAGTCACCACCTTTGTCAACAGCTTTGATGACGTTGTAAACGAATCGTCTACACATTTTATTTTAGCTTTAATAAGAAGAGAAGTTTTTCACAGCTAGAAAACGATTTTTTATGGTCTCATTTTGATGTGTTAAAAATATATGCGGCTGAACGGAAAACTAAAAATGTTCATAAAAAAATCTAATTTATTTGTCTTAGCTGGTAAAAAGTTTCACATGTGTAAGTCAACAGTTCCGATGTCAGTAGTGGAGTCTCAATGACAAGCACATGTTAAATGTCTATAGCACAGAACATTGCCTGGGTACAATTAGTCAGTAGTACTGGTGACAATGTCAATAGTGAATCAATACAATTTTACTATCGACATTTCCTGCACGGTCTTTACTAAATTCTTTTATAGGCACGTCGAAAGATTTTAATGTCTTACTCAAGTTAAAATCACTAAACACATTTATTTGTTTCTATGAAAAGTAATTTCTAAACACATACATTTTGTATATGAGGCGAAACAAATAATTAAACACACAAAAAATACGTTACAATACTACAAAATACGAAAAAGTTTATTACGTCGGTTAATCGGTTAATCGACTGAAATTAACCGGTTTAACTGTTAATGGAAAAAAGTCAATTTTAAATTAACCGGTCAGTTAATCGGATAGTAATTAACCGGTTAACCGAATGAATAGCCTACTACATAGCTTTAGTACGCAATTTTGAATTTGATTAATTTTTTTTCAAATTTGATCACGAGTAAGATATTCTTTAGCATAACATTTAATTTTAAATCTTTCAGCTTCAGATAGAGATTTTCGCCGACCCCCATTTAAGTTTCAAATTATTTGATCGGCTTACAAAGATCAAAAATTAAAAAAAAAAACTAGCAATTCGCGGCGAAGTTATACTGTAAACTATTCTGATTAGGCACTGCTCTTGGACAAATTTTGTTTTGCAGCAATTATATGATAATGGTACAATATTTCCGTTAAATTTTTTGCACAGATTTCTCGTAGTGCATATCGTCCCCTTAATAAAACAATAGTGTATAAGTTTTTTGCCATTTCGAGATAATGGAGTTTAAAGTTTTTGTGTTATTAGACATATGGGAAAAGAGTAATATTTCAGAAAATAATCGCTGTTTTGAAGTTGTGGCCATTTAAATATGTGGTGGATTAATCAGGCTACTAGTAGATTATATTTCATTAATTTACAAGTGCTTTAATTGCAAATAAATGGGATTCAACGTACCATGATGTCACTTAGGTTATTTTATTTGTTTTATAATATGTATGAAAATCATTATACACTATTTTATTTTGTATGGTATACACTATTTTATTTGAATCTTTTACACCATTTATCACCAAATACTTTTAATTTGTCGGACAAATGTTCATGCAGTAAAACAAAGTATTCGTACTTAACAATCCATTTTATTCATAATTCACAGTCATTTTTTGGTATTTCAATGACACGTTCTTAATTGTTTTGCAATACAATTTTTACACAGTTTTAATTAATTAAAAAATACATGAATAAAAGGAATTATTCATCAATATTCATCTACGGAAATATCCTCCTCCACATCAGGCTCATCCAAGCAATTTTTATTTCCCCCGAGTTGAAGATTAACATAAAAAGAATGAGTTTCTCTGGGAATGAAATTTTTGGAACACATTGTACTTTAAGGAAGATATGGTAAGCTGTTGCTTAAATTTAGGGCACAAATCACAGTTATAAGTGGTTGATTTCTTCCTCTTTCGTTCCATTATGTCAATTGTTTGCCACTCGGAGAAATTGTGTATGATATATAAAATAGTGTATAAGTGTCATACGTATTGACTCCAAATAATATATGTTAAAAAATAGTGTATATCAATACACGTCATTTTTCGATTTTATTTTGTTATGAAATAATAAAAATAGTGAATAATAAAAATAGTGTATGATTTTTATACACTATTTTTCTTTGAAATTATATTCAGAGTAACAACTAATTAAAACACCATACCTGCACTTTCACAATTATTAATGAACAATTTCAAACACGCAATTATGCGCTAATATTTCAATTGATCTTTTGACCCACTTTGTGGAAGTAGAATTTCACAAAATTTTGACCACATTTAGAATCAGTTATGTAGATTCTTATTATGCAATAAGAAATATTATTTATTAATAAGTCCAATTATAAGCGATTTAGAAAAAATTATAAATTCGGAAATGTATTCATTCTGTAAATCATTTATATTCCATGGTATGTATTAAAGGCCATGACTCACTATTCTACACAATCTCGCGATCTGCCAAATATGACATGTGTGCTAAAAAATTATAGTATTGTGGACTTAAAATGCAACTGTGTAGCCCAGTCAAATAAGCAGAAAAAAGGGGCCAACTGCGGAATGAGAGATAATAAGTTGAAAATTCGTATACAACTTCTTTTTGGTGTTGTCTCACAAGTCTCATAAAATCTCGTGTCTGCGCGGTAAGATATTTAAGGTCAAAGGTCACAAAAATATGTTGTTCGCGATTATCTCGGTTTCTATAGCTGCAATGATGTTAGAAATCTTAGAGCATAAAATTTGGGACAAATTTTCTTTTAAACAATTTTTCATAGGCCCGACCTTTTTTGAGATAGAGGCAAGAGAGCCCGGTGCGCTAAGCAATGCGCACTGTAATGCAAGGCCAACCGTGAATATTAGTGAATAATACTTTGTATTAAGTTATGGAATGAGAGATAATAATATATTTACCCGTTTTATTTCTACTTAAAATCTAATTTAAATAAACTAATATAAAATTAGAATATACAATAAATATTTCATCTAATGAGTTTTTAATTACAAAAAGTAGGTACACAGAAAAGAAAACTCAATCCATCGGTATTTAAATTAATCCCAAGCGGTGTCAAATCCTGAAAGCAATAACAGAAAGATTGATTGAATATTCAAGCGCAAAACACTTAATTTTAGCCTGATTCGGCTTCATGTAAAAACAATTCTTATTTTAGGTACCACAATGTTTATAAACTTTATATACAATCGTACTCGTACTGTGTTGGTGTTTGTTTGCTTTGATGATAGCCACAATTCACTGATGTGATCTTGTTGTTGCTTTGTTGTTATTTATTTTCATTTCTTGGGCATAGCCGACAAGTAGCGACAAATGTCGTATTACATGCTAGATTCAAGCCCGCTGCATAGTTAAATCAATCCCGCCGCACTGCGTACTTTAATCAATCCCTCCGCGTACTTAAATCAAGCCCAAATCATATTTAATTCTCCTTATTTAATCCTAGAACAGACTTGAGAATTTATATTTTTAATATTTAGCTAAATTTAATACTGTTACGTATTTGTTATATTTTAAAATGTATTTTTGTTCATTCCTGGGATTGAACAGGTTATCATGTTTGTAAAACAATGCCTTAGACAACTCAGCTAAATCAGTACATGAAAGATCGACACCTAAAATCCAGCATACACCAGCAGCAAACAAAAATACTAACAAAAAACAACAACAAGAACACAATAGTGAATTTTGGCTATCAGCAAGCAAACAAATACCAACAACCTACGACTTTGTATACAGTTTATAAAAATATTCGTGCCTAAAACAATAATTTTTGTACTTAATTTAAGAAATTTGTACGTGATTCAAGATTTTTTACATGATTTAAGAACTTTGTCCCATTTTCGGCTTGATTTAAGTACACTTTAGTGTTATTCGTACTTAAATTTTTAGTACGACTCGTACTCAAAGTAAGTAGAAAGCACTTGAATTTAGAGCTTTTTGTGTAAGTATTATTAAAGGAATATATTAGATATATGCAAAATGTTATTAGCTATAATGTATTAACTAATATATAATACAAATTGTTTAATGTAAATGATATTTCAATTATTTAATAACTTTATACAAGGTATTATTCACTGAGATTCTCGGTTCACCTTGCATTACAGTGAGTATGGCTGAGCGCTGCGTGCTCTCTATCTCAAAAACGGTTGGCGTATGAAAAAATGTTTGATACAAAATTTGTGCTGTACAGTTTTTATAACAACTGTTAACATCATTGGAGTTACAGAAACTTAGATAATTGCGAAAAACTGATTTTTGTGACTTTTGACCTTAAATAACTTAACACGAGATTTTATGAGACTTTTGAGACAGCTTTTAGAAAACCAAATAGAAGGTGTATACGAATTTTCAGTGAAACCCTAAAATGACTGGGCTATGTGTCACAGATTTTTTTTAAAAGTCGTGCGATTTGGAAAAATTATGACAATTTTCATCAAATGATAGTTTCTATGCGATTATGTGTATACACAAAACAAACGTGTTTTTGCATAATTTTTGTATGATACTGTGGCACCTACTACGTCATTTTGAAGCAATTTTTTAGACGGTCAGACGTGTAGGACAGTGAATTAGGGCCTTACATCCAGTTTTTGACTTAGTAATTAAATATTTATTTAGTTAATTTTTATATAAATTTAATTTGTAATTAAATACAACTTCTGTTTTTCAGTCGCATTTAGTTGTTCTTCTTTAATTCTGGCAAAAATATGGTAGTACCATAAAATATCACAAATTCCCCATGAATTTCCCAAAAAAAGCAGCTGTTCAACATAAACAAAGAAAAATTCCAAAAAATTAATTTTTCTACATTCAGGAAATAAGAATAATGAAGAGTTTCTGCAATGTTTTAAACAAAATCACAAAGAGACAAATATATACAAAGAAAGTCCAAATTGCTCGGCAACAAAAGTTGAATTGTCACCGGCCACAATTTTTTTGTTTCCACAAGAACAACAAGAGTCAAAATCATATGGTAATTTATAAAACTTAAATCGAATTTCAATGTACAAGCTTGGAGTTATAAGTTATATTTAAAAATGGTCTATAAAAATTAATTTTCTATTTAAACAGAAATTAAGTTTAAAAACCATTTAATTACTAAGTAAAAAACTGGAGGTTAAGCTTGTAAAACTATTTTTATGTGATCCATTTATGTTTACATACCACATGAAATTACTAGCGATTGCTATTTTTTGTTTTCTTATTAATAAAACAACGAACAACGCTTAGTTTTGTTTATATTTGTGACCAATTACGTTTGTTAATATCGTTGTTTTTAATTCAGGCTATTTATGTTTTCTAGTTTTATTATTATTATTTAAATTATACATTTAATTGTTCGTGCTGTCCGGTTTTTTATAATTTATTTAGTAATGTAAACTGAAAATCGTGAGTACAACATAAAAAATTAATGTAATATACATGTAACTACTAACAATAATAAATCTTTGTAATTTGTTGCTAGAATCCAATAATAAAAAATTCTCCTGAAGACGTCGGAAAAAAGCCGACGAAACGTTGAGAAAAAAGATGAAATAGATTGGCTTTATTTGCATCTTATAAATTAAAGAAACTGACCATAAATAGCCTGAATTAAAAACAACGCTTAGTTTTATTTATGCCGATTTTCTCAGATTTTTCGAATTGAAGGGCCGAAAATGACGATTTTTTCCACAAAAAGTGCAGATTTTTTATCAAAATCATTTGGCAACCCTGTATGTATGGGCAATATTACTAATTTACCGGGCAAACAGTTACCTAATATTGTTGTATTCGTTGTTTAAAGAGAATTAAGATTTCTAATCATCGTATGAATTGGGTGATACTCTATTGTAAATGCTAAAAACTTAAAATACCACAAAAACCCACCTATAAGTTAGCCATTAACAGTTTGTTTTTGAAATTACGTGATTTGAAATCACCGTGATTTTCAGAACAGGCGCAATGTCAATATTTTTTCACATGAAAAATATTGGAACGAAACAAATATATTTCGCAATTACGCTCACTATCGATGCTTGTTTTGTATAGCAGTGAAAATATCATAGTGTAGTTGATAGTTTGCTAGAATATTAACCGAGACGCTACAGGTTCAAATCCTGCCACGACCTTGTCTGTTTCTGCAAAAAAAAAAACAATATGGCTTAAGCAGTATGTGTGTTTGTTAAAAAATAAATGAAAATATTTTACACAGAAAATTTTTAAGTGGAAGAACATTTACGATCGTAAATAATCGTTATTCGTCAAAAAATAAAGTTTAAAATATTCATCGCTTAAGACTTTTCGGCAGTTAAGCCTCGGTATATTAAAAACCGATACACCACCGGGTAGAAAAAAAAGCTTGTAATAAATAAAAAATTTAATGCAGATTTGCAAGAAAAAACTTTATATCTATATTGCCTAGGAGCGCAATATTTATTCCCCAAAGATACTGCTTGTATGAAGCTACGTTTAAGAATCTATACTGAAAATAATCCATGCAACATTTTACGAAAAAAAACTTTCGTAGTTACTTTTTTGGTAGAATATACGAAACTTTCGTTCATATTACGAAAAAAATTCTAGTCAATACTTTTTTGAATTTTGAATTTAAGTAACGAAAAGCTTTCGTATATATTTTTCCTTGTTAAAAAATGTATTTGAAATAAAAAAATAAATTAAAATTATTTTTTATAAATTAACATATTTTTCAGATGTAAGTAAGTAAAATACCTTTTTCACTACCGCGGTTGCGCCAAATTTTTTTCTCTCAATTATTTTCGTACATTTTGTATATCTTACGAAAGAATTTCGTAATGCAGAACTACGAAATATTTCGTAATATGTACGAGCATTTTCGAGCATATGTTGCATGGGATTTTTCAGTGTAGAGTTCATGAAGGGGTGCACTACCGTGCGCCAGACCAAGTTCCTGCTACACAGTGTGTATTATTACACGAAACAATTCGGGCTGTTTTTACCCCCCTCATAACTTTGCACCACTTTATCATAAAATAATGAAACTTGAAACATAAGGTCTCCCTACATCATAGGTGAAATTTCAAAGTTCTACCGTAAAAGCTTCCCGAGATAACAAGGTGTAAAAATTGCATATTTTAGTACATATTCACTGACTCACTGACTCATCAATATTATTGGGCACTTCCACTATAGCTAGAGAGTTAAAATTTGGTATGCAGATAGGTGTTGGCGAGCAATTAATCAGACAAATCTGAAAAGGGGAACTTTTCACCCCGGAGGGACTAGGGTTCCCCCTTTTTGTATGGGGCACTTCCAGTATAGTTAGAAAGCTGAAATTTGGTATACAGGTAGGTCTTGGTGAGCAATTAGCTAGAAAAGTCTGAAAAGGAGCATTTTTCACCCAGGTGGGGACTATGGTGTCAACTTTTTATATGAGGTACTTCCAGTATAGCTAGAAAGCTGAAATTTGGTATACAGGTAGGCCTTGCTGAGTAATTAACTGGAAACATCTGAAAAGGTGCACTTTTCATCCAGGAGGGACTAGGCTACCCCCTTTTTATATGGGGTACTTCCAGTATAGCTAGAAAGCTGAAATTTAATATACAGGTAGCCCCTGATGAGCAATTAACGAAAAAAAAATTGACAACCGACAATTTCTATCTGGGGGGAGTAGGGTTCCCCTTCTTTTTTTGGGGCACTTCCAGTATAGCTAGAAAGCTAAAATTTTGTATACAGGTAGGCCCTGATAAGCAATTAACGAAAAAAACTTGAAAACGGGCAATTTTAATCTGGGGGGAGTAGGGTTCCTCTTTTTGTATGGTGCACTTCCAGTATAGCTGGAAAGCTGAAATTTGGTACACAGGTAAGTCCTGCTGACCACCTAACGAAAAAAAATTTGAAAAAGGGGTTTTTTCAGCCGGGGGAAACTAGGGTGCCCCTTTTTTGCACGGAACACTTCCGGTATAGCTAGAAAGCTGAAATTTGGTATACAGGTAGGTCTTGATGAGCAATTAGAGAAACAGTATTTTAAACGGGCACTGGTAATCTCGAAGGACTATGATGCCCCTTCTTTTTAAGGGGAATTTCCAGTATAGCTAGAAAGATGAAGTTTGGTACACAGGTAGGCATTGTTGAGCGAACAACCAGAAAAATCTTAAAAGCGGCATTTTTATCCGGTGGGCCTAGGGCGCCACTTCCACTGTAACCAGAAGACTGAAATTTGGTATACAGGTAGGTTTTGATGGGAAAGTAATAAGAAAGGTGGGACAACGGAAATTTTTCATCTAGGACTTATTGTGTGAGGCACTTATTGTATCAAATAAAAGCTTAGAAAAGAGAACTGAGATCCGCACAAACACATAAATATGAAAATAAGGCCAAGTTCCTATCCAAAAATTTCGGCCGTAAAAAGTACTGAGATCAAAACAAGGACCAACTTCTTAATAGTTACAATACCATTTGATTTCTAGGCAACGTGTAAGCTTGGCAACATTTTTCCTATATTAGAAAGGCAAAAAATATTGTCAAGCTAACAGGTTGCCTAGAAATTAGATGGTATTGTACCTATCAAGAGCTTGGTCCTTATTTTGATCTCAGTACTTTTTACGGCAAACATTTTTGGATAGGAACATGGCCTTATTTTCACATTTATGTTTTTGTGCGGATTTGTTTTACTTATTAATATGTAGTTCTTAATTCTACGTCTCCACCTAACTTGAAATGGTGTTGTAACTTGAAGTTATGACTGCGTTGTTAAAACAATTGCACTAACAATAATCTTTTAACTTGAAAAAAGGATTAACTTGAGCAGTCTACACTTAGCATTAATTTGAAGTTAATGTTAAAGCTAGTCATTTTATGTTAGTTGTAGAACGCAAATAATGTATTTTGAAATTTGTATATTGCATTTTCAATACACACGGTTAAAATACTGTCATTTGTATATTAAATATTTAGCCTGAAAGTATTGATGGTACGAAACCGGCTGCTAGTTTGCACTCATCTGTTTTCTAACGAATTCAATTTTTTATTGATATTTTGAAGTAGTGGTACCAGTGTTGCCAGAAAAGTTATCTGGACGAATGCTAAATGGACCAAAACTTAGCATATTGTTTTGGCCCATTTAGCATTGGACCAAAACTTAGCATATTGTTTTGCTCCATTTAGCATTCGTCCAGATAACTTTTCTGGCCAACGTTCTACAGACGAAAAAAAGAATGGTAAATAAAAATTTTTATAATTATTATCTAATTCCTTCTAAATACGACGATACGAACCTTACACTATATCGCGCCGTAACGGCAAAAAAGACGTGATCGAAATTTACTGTAAACAAGCGCACACAAACACATATATTGAAGCTGAATATTGATATGTTTAGCAGCCACTTTAAAATCAATTAATTTCGAAATAGTCACATTAAATAAATTTACACTTTATTTAGTATATCGATGGTCATTCGTTGACAACACCTAACTGAATTTTTATTTATTTTCACAAAACGCAGAAAACGTTATATGTATTTATAAATCGCTAATAAATTTTCCTCAACGTGGATTGCAAATGGTGTGTACATAGAGGCACATAAACATATGGCTTTCGTACATGCTGACATGGGAAGCGTCTACATGTGGTGCATGCCAAGTACTATTAACATACATACATGTAGCAATTCTGATGTTTAAACATGTGCTGCCTTTGCAAATGTGGCCGCTTCGGTAACATTTGAATTTTGGGACAAAAGTACAATCACGCACATATTATCAAAATTTTACACCATGTAGCCACTACTACTCATTTAAAAAATGCAACCAATATGCTGAAAATTCTCGTGACGTCAGACCCACATACGCATGTGAATTTTTACATTTCGTGTACTATTGGGTTTACGTATAATAATTTCTGATAATGCCAGATCGTAAATTTCAAGTTTATTTGTCGATTTCTTTAAAAAGCAAAAATATGTACAACTGAACTTAACTTGAGGTCTACACGTAACATAATATGTATGATGAGATTGTCAAATTCAATCGCAGAGAGAATTATGTTACGTGTAGACTTCAAATTAGTGTAATCTCAATGTTATAAGAATTTTTATGAGAGCGTTGTTATAAGAAATCTTATAACAACAATCTTATGAGATGAACTGTCAAAAAACACATGTATATGAAAATAAAATAGTGTGCATGTGTGAGTGTTTATTCAAATAAATGAAAAGCGATGTTTTTTTATAAAATTTCTGTATTAAATAAATGAATAAATGTGTTTAATTGATTTATAAATTTAAATTTGTGTGAAAAATTAAAAATAAAGTAACTAATCATGCAAAAGTAGTACATGTTAGCTCGATGAGCATTTGCATAAAATGAAATCTTATCGGAAAAGTAAAATTACGTTTTTTCTCATGTTATCTCAAAGTTAATGTCTCGTGAAGACGCTGTGTAAGAGTAAGGCTGAGGCCACACGAGCGGTTTTACATTCGGTGTTTCTGCTTTTTATATTAAATTTTAAGTTAGAAAAAAATGAGATCTTTCAAATTTAATGTAAAAACTGAAACGCCACGTTTTAAAAACGCCCGTGTGGCGTCAGCATAAGAAAGCATATTATAAAGCGGCTGCAGTAGCACAGAAAATTGTTTTGCTTTTCTAACAATAATGCCACTTTTGTTGTAGAGCTACGACTACTTTGTTTGATGTCTTGAACAATAAACAAAATAAAAGTTGTCAATGTGTTAGTGGCTTTAATTTTATTAAAAACTTGTATGAATATGTGCATAAATAATAAAAAAAATTATAAGACAATACAAAATTATTGCAATGAAGTGAAATATTAGGCTTCACCAAAATTTTATTGAGTTTTTTGCAAAAATATTTACTTGTCGCAAGCAACACATCAAGTGAGTGATTTTGACATTGCTTTCGCATTACTTCGACATAGTGGAATCGGATTTTGTATGAATACACATATGCACGTCTTCTTACGACTTGTCGCTCGAGTGATAGTGCGCATAGATGTATGATTAGAGGTTTTCTTTCGCTAAGAATAAGAACGCACGTACACTGCCGATATTGTGGAACATTATGCTCTATTTTTGTCAAAGTTTAGCAATTATTTTCTATCATTTTAAAGTCTTGGCGTTGATTCCTTTTCACGACTAGATGAATTGAGATAACTAAAAATATTTTTGTATTGTATGCTATCAGGGATCGTGGTGAAAATCATAAATTATTACCGGAGATATTGGCGAAATAGAGAACAAAGTCGAGGCTAAAACCCAACATTTTAAAATTCAAACCCAAATATCTTTGAAAATATTAACGATATCTTAATCAAAGAACTGTATTTTCTTTATCTGTTTATATACTTTACACAAAGTTTAATTTTATTAAAACCGGATAACGTTTCTACAACTTTATGAGGCCGATAAGGTTTTTCATGCCCGAGATAGTACGATTACTACGCCCAGTAGCACAACGGGTGGTCAAATACATTTTCTTCACCCACATAGTCAATATTTATGATGCAAATATTAAATTATATCCCAAAATTTCTTTTAAAAATTTTCGTTTAAACTAAAATTAACATACGAAGTTTTTTCGAAAAAAAGAACACGAGATTTCTAATGTAAATATCGAAAATAATTTAAAACATTATTTCCCTGCTGTTTCTGAGGACTTCCAAGTAAAATGCTTCATTGACTCAACTAATCTTTCAAAGGAAACGGTTAAGGATGCCCAGTGTGTGGCTTATTTTCGAGAAATTTGGTTGCACAATGCCTAGAAAGCTGAATAATATCTTTGTTTAGAACGTCAACTATAGATTTTAGTTCTCTTACTACTTCCTCAATGTTACAAACCCTTTTTGTCTGCTTTCAGTGTATTGTAAAATATTGCGAGTTGGGCTAAAAATTTAGTTATATATTCATTGCATTTTTTAATTAAGTTTTAAGTTGTGGCTGCTTTTTAAGTAAAAGCTATTTTTTAAGTTTTGTCCGACTTCTTTATTGAGTCACTGTATTTTTTTTCCAAAAAGTAACCAAAATGTGAAAGAAATTCAAAGGTGCAAATTACCAAAACGACAACACTGATATTTTGTACAAAGTACATTCACACCTGAATTCACTTTTGTTTATAACAATGGCGGACATTCTCTCGTTTTCCTATGCAAACGTGCATAGACTGGTTTTTTAACATCAACACACGTACACTGTGCGAGACTCACAGACTATCTATTTAGCCGTGAAGCACATACGATAACAAAAAATAAGGTAGTATATGTTTGGACACTACTGCCCAGCGGGAAAACTGAGAAGACCTTTTTATTTTTGGCCTTATTAAAGGCCTGCTTAGACAGTTTTTGTTATTCAATTACCATTCTTATTTAACTGCTAAAGAATGCCTTACAGAAGGCCTCGGATCTTCCGTATAAAAGATAAAATACACATTCCACATTCGCTTCAATGAGAAGCGAGAAGAGAAGGAGTAGTATTTTTTTTTGCCAAAGCAAAAGAAACTCGTTTTGTTCAGCGTTGTCAACTTTTCAATTCCAAAAAGCACTGAAACAAGTAAAATAACGCGTAATATTTGAAAACAGCACTGTTTTTTTCATTTTATTTAAAAAAATTCTTATATTGAGTAATTTCAAAACTTTGCGAAAAGGTCAGGATTTTCACCCTATCCGATTATAATGAAATTCTACGTACGGCTATCAAGTCTAAAATTGAGCATTGGAATGGGTCGATTTATTTTGCAAAAATTGTATAGTAGATACATAATCTACGGACGATTCTAAGAAATTCACGCCAAGGAACCATAGGTCAGAAATGAACTCCTACCTTTCGCAAATCGACATAAATGTTTTATATGGGATAAAACAAATAACACCAACAACCCAGTTGGAATTCCGATTTATATAAAATTTGGTACGAATGATGGCTGGCATCTGGCATATCTATTATTACTGAAAAATCATAGCACGATCTATGTTCTGGTTCGCGAAATAAAGCGATTAGAGAATGGAAAATTAAAAAAATCGACTAAACCAATTTTACAAAATTATGTACATATTTAAACCTACTTACACTTGATGTTCCACAGTGGCAGGGATGCCAGAACTCCTTCAACAATAATGGCAAAAGAAATAGCCAAAAACTGCTAAAAACTAGCCAAAAAAATTGCTAAGCGAGATTGAATGCAAAAATCATGAGTATTAAGCAAAAGTAAGAAAGTAATATATCATATATTATCTCTTACATCAAATTGTAAAGATTTTTTTAAGTAAATAGAATCCTATGGATTGCCATTATTGCCCTCACCGAAGTTTTTTCTTTTTATTAGCAAAATTTTTTCCTAGCAATTTTTGTCAATCTTAAAAAGTTTGTTGAATATAGCTTATTAATACAAGTATTTCAGATAGTGACAATCCCTGTATTTTTTCCCCACCTATCGATTGCCATTAGCTCTTATTGCGCTCACCGATTTTTGAAAAATGTTAAAAAGCTTGCTGGATATACCTTCTGAATGCAAGTGTTTCAGACATTTTCAACCCCACTTTCTGAATTCTATTTTTGCCTCCAATCGATTGCCATTAGATTTTATTGCGGTCAACAAAGATTTTTATTTTTATAAACGAAACACTTTTCGGTGATTTTTGGCCAATCTTTAAAAACCAAATACCTTGTTTTCATTCCTGAAAAATGGTTTGGGGTTTGACGAAAGTATGTTTTCTTCTCATGCGTGCGAAAACAATAACATTGTATTTTTTGGTAGTAAATAAGTGTTCCATGTTGCGATTTAAAATTTTTTATGAAAAATCTGTAAAAAATTTCATGTATGAAAAATATGGATAAAAAATTGCTAGATTAAAATAAAAGTGGCTAAAAAATAGCTAATGGCTAAATTAACTTTTCTTCTGGCTAAACCAGATGAAAAATGGCTAAGTTTAGCCAGAAAATGGCTGAATTGGCAACACTGCCTAGTGGTGTTATATTTTATATCTCAGTGGTGCTATGATTTTATTTCTCAATCTTCAGAGATACAATTTTACTTTCCTTTTGTCTCTAAAATTTGACCTCTTGCCCTTTCCCATTTTTTGGTATCAATGATGCCTCTGGTATAACTAGTCTTAGTGCAAAGTCTTGACTTCATATACTTTCAGGTTCGCGAATTATAGTAACTTTAAAATGGGAAACAAAAATGTACTAATCAAAAAAAAAAATAAAAATTAGCAAATATATACTAAAACGGCTTTACAAAATTATGTATGTATTTCAACCTATTTACCCTATATGTTCCATTGAGGTGTCATATTAAAGGGAACAAAGCGGACTTTTCATTTGTTATGCTTTTAGTTTGCAGTCTTTAGAACTCCAGTTATGTAGATATAAAGTCAGTAAAAATGGACCTCTGAAGATTGAAAAATAAAATCGTAACATACTTACATATACCATTTTAAGGCCAATTTTAAGGCCCTTTAATATGAGACCACAGTGGAACATTTAGTGTAAGTAGTAGAAATAATTTTGTAATGTCGGCTTAATACATTTTTGATGAATTTTTAAATTTCCAAGTCTCAATATATCGCGAACCAGAAAGTATAGTGAGCCAAGATTTTGCACTGATACTAGTTACACCAGTGGCATCATTCGTATTAAATTTTATAAGAATTGGAAGGGAAATATAAACTGGTATGCTGGTTGTATTTGTTTTCACCAGTATATAAAGTTACATATTGATTTGCGCGGGCTAGGAACTCATTTCTGACCTATGGTTTCTTGGCGAAATTTTTTTTAGAATTGTCTGTAGATTACGTTTCTGCTACACGACTTTTCCTTATCTCTTCATACAAATTGACTTCCTCTGTTCGGCATCTCGGCCATTTTTTTTTAATTTTGTCATATTTAAAATTGAATAGCCAGCTTAGTCTAGACGATATGTTGAATCAGCATATTTATGGTAAAAAATTTGTTACCAGTGCCAACATATCGTGTAGACACAAAATTTTTCCATTTTTTAACGTTGTCAACACACGTATGTTCACGATTTTAGCATATCGTGTAGACACCATATTTTTACGTTTTAACAAATTTACTACGTATGCTGACAGATACATATGTTGTTTGTTGAAAAGCGTACGCAAGCTTTTCAGCATATAACAAATTTGATAGCATATAGAATTTATATTTCAGCTCAACTCTCATATTATATGTTAACTATGTTGCCTGATTCGGCACGGGACATTGCAATTTCTGGGATGTTATCAATTTCTTGGGTATTTTCGCAACTTATTTGATCTTCCTATTCTTTGCAGCTTAGTAATTTCTTCGAAACAAGTCAAGCATACCAACGCTGTTGAAAATTAAAAAAAAGAAAATCATAAAGTAATAGCACTTTTTAGACAAACAATATTTGTGAATTTTTTTCGGCGCTCTCTTTTGGTTCCGGAGTTACGGGGTTCAAAAATTTTATTTTGAACTGGCCATAACTCCTACAATTCTGCACGGATATAAACGACATGTACATCATTTTAAAGCGCTATAAAATACCTTTCTACTGGTTTATATCCGTCAACCCAATTTGATATTCGTTAACCTATTCTGAACCAAATACTGTTTTAAAAATTGTTAACCTGACTTTTTACGTAAACACAACGTTATCTGAAAAAATGACCAATATATCGATACATAAGCATGTATATAATTTTGTAGAGAACCTTCCAAGTTTTCATTTGATATTCTTATTTTCATTATGTATGTCGAATGGCGGTTTCGCTGAGTAAAGAATGATTGACTAACCGGCCTTTGGCCGGGCTTAGGAATTTTCTCCTCTATGTATGTCGAATAGTGGCTTCGCTGAGGAAAATTGTTTTGCCTAGAAAAAAACCTGTTATAAATTTTAGCATCTCCAGTAGAAAAGTATTTTAGAGCACTTTAAAATGATATACATATCGATTATCCATGAAGAATTGTAGGAGTTATGGCCAATTGAAAATAAAAGTTTTGAGCCCCGTAACTCCGAAACCAAAAGAGAGCGCCGAAAAAATTCACAAAAATTGTTTGTCGGAAAAGGGCTATTACCTCATGATTATTTTTATTTTTCAACAACGTTGGTATTCTTGACTTAAGCCATTTCTTCAACACATTTGAGCAATTTTTCGCGTATTTTCTAATTTTTGGCGTTTTTGAGAACAACGCTAGTGTTATATACATCGATGATGTTATATTTTCTTTTTAAATATTTATTTGGCACTAAAAATAATAGTTTTGCAATAAAAGCGATAATTGATAGAAATAAGTAATAAGAAAGAGTATTGTAAAATTTATTTGAAGTTTATAAACATATGTTTACACGACTCTGCATATATATCATCATACGGAATTCAACATATCATGTACACGCAAAAATTGTATGCTAACTGATATGTTGACATATCATTTGCTGTTATATGTTGACTTCAAAAAATTTGGTACTTTCAGCATACCGTGTAGACGCTTAGCATATTGAATATGCTGACAGACGCATTTGTTGTTATTTTAAAGCATATGAGTGTTAGCATACATTTACTGATTCAACATACCGTCTAGACTAAGCTTTAGAATGCGACATCATATAATTTTGGTGTCATTCGAAAAGTTTTAGTCTTATCTTAACAAGTATTGATTAAAAAGTGTATAGCTTCCTGCTACAAGTGCATCTAAATTGGCAAAGTATTCTTTATAATTTAGCATCCTGAAATATAGTATTTTTTTATTTTGATTTTTTTAAGAGAAGTAACACAATCAGGCAATTAATGCCTACAATCTTTTTTTCTATTTTTTTTCACAGAATGCATTTAGTTGACAAGGGTCTATTGTGCATAGTTTTCAAGTTGTCCGGTGGACGTTATTTCCATGAACATTATTGCATGCCACCTAGAATATATGTATGTCGAATTTCGTTGAAATCGAAGAGGGTAAATATATAAACTCTTGTTTTTGTGTCAACATTTTTTTAAATTACTCTTAAGTGTCAAGCAAACGAAATACGTGCAAAAATTATTTTCTATATGGACTTTGACGCATTTAAAAGAAAAAAAAAAAAGACGGCTGATTGCTCGAATGCACTTCACATAAATTTTCTATTTTTATTCTTATGCAAGACTGCAAAAAAGGATGTTCAGGAAATAGTTACATTAACAAAAAATTTTACCTTTAAAAATATTTTTTAGATAAACAAATTTATTTTTAAATTTTGGGTTAAGCACAGCGATGTAATTTTTGGGATTTTTTTACGATATAACAAAAAACGATATGACATACTGTGTTGTCATATCGTAGGTTTTTTACGACATGACAATATTGCGATATGACAACACCGTATGTGACTTAGTGTTGTCATATCGTAAAAAACTTACGATATGACAACACAGTATGTCATATCGTTTTTTGTTATATCGTAAAAAAACTCAAAAATGGCATTGCTGGTTTTGTAAAAGTTATATTAAAAACACCGAGCACTAGCTCTAAAAATATTCGCTTTGAAAACATTCAACAAACATTCTCATATTCTTTCTTCAAGTAATTTGTATATAAAGCTGAAATTTACGTGCAAGAGACATCACATAATTGGTATTATGTCGTTTATGATGGAGTTTATGAGTATAAGTTAATACTTATACCGGCGAAACTATTCACATCCAAATCCTTCTTAATAAATACATTCGTATAAAAATTACTTTAGAGGAAAGGAAATAATTCGACATAAAAAATAACATGAACCAATAAACAAGCCGCTATAAAAATAACGAGACTAAAAAGGTGTACCTCCAATTGCTTTTTGATAGACCTTCCTTAGAAAGCCTTCAAAATTACCTTTATAAAAGGTCTTTTGTCAGGCCTTCCAGAATTAGCAAACGGAAGACCTTCCCCGCAATGACAACGTGTGTAAAAAATATATGAGTATGGAATGGAGCGAGCAGGCCTTGTTTATCCAAAAGAGGGGGAATAGAGGCCTTCTAGAAGGCAACCGTACTCCTTCTATTTCCCGCTGGGTAGTTTAAGCAACAAAGATTTCAGCCAGGCAATGAATTGAAAATGGGTTGAGCCGCCTATACAAACGAACACAATTAGCGTTTCTCTTTGAGTACATACTCTTTTCCCCTTACTTTGCTGAATGCGAAATATTTGTTTAAGTAGCACTCTATATGTAAGCACTCATTCTCAGACTCTTTTTCCCCTTAAATTATATAACTCAACATTTTCAAAGCAGTTTATTCTCTGAGCTGTTTAGCCAACATCAGGAGACACCTCTTTTTAATGATACGATACTGTCATCCCTTTCTTTGAATCGTTCGAATAGGCAACGCGGGCGACCAATCATTTTTTAGTATGCATTTCATTCTGCTCTCATCTCACACAAACTATAGTTGTTGGTAGAACATAAAACGTTATCGGCTGTTTCGTTACGAACGTCCATAAAAATCTAATGGCTGCACAATTAGGAAAGACATTTAATTTAACTGGGCAATAAATCGCTTCTAATGAAATTTCCATTGCAGAGTTACGCACATACAAAGTACGTACATATGTTTGACTGATTACAATAAACTCAATAATTGATATAGAAAGCTGATCAACGTAACAAAAATAAAGGCAATAAAGCTCGCAAATGAAGGAATAGCGATAATGTTCAGTAAAGTGTTTGGCTAGTTACATATGTATGTATGTATGTATGTACATATGTGATGTTACGAATATTCGAATCGCCGAATATTCGCCTCTTTCATGAATATTTTGTGAATACGTTCCAAAAAATAATACATACAAAAATACTGAAAATAAAACAAAAAAAATTTTAATTTTTATTTAAAAACCCTTTATTTAAAAACCCTTTAACGCAAAATAATAATCTTCTTTTAGTAAAGGAAAAATAAACAAAATATATGTATTTCACAACGACATGGTATTTAAAAGTAAAGTCATGTTAAAGTAATAATCAATGCTCAATAGAGGAATGTTGAACGTCAACAATAAAAGTTTTGAAGTCTTTTCTCCTTCAAACCTATTGCGACGCGGTGTGTAAATAAGCCCTGCACTACTAAACATACACACGCTGGGAACACTCGCTGGTGGTGTCACTAAATATTGCCTGGCTATAGGTAATAGAAGCTCGTATTTTTCCTTATTTACTTTCTAACAAAAATTTAAAAAAGTGGTACTCAGGTGCTACGTTAATAATTTGAAACTCAGTCATCGGAATATCGCAATAATAGCAGAGTTCAGTGTTTGATGCAAATGGTCTTGCTAATGTTAAATGCCTATGTATGTATATTGTTGTAACAGTTTTTCTCAATAGCGGAGTTTAGAATTTGATGCAAAGGTCTTTCGAAAGTACAAATGCAAAATATCGTAGCTTTTGTCCGAAATTCGACAATAAAATATACAAAATTTCATATGTGTACATATTTTGCATTTGCACTTTTGCAAGACCATTTCCATGAAACACTGAACTCCGCTAATTTATTATTATTGGCGCAAAGGGTAGATTTTTACAAGCTTTTAATTAACTTGCAATGTATGTTTCTTCGGATGGAGTCTTGCAACTCAATTTTGAAGCAGATACCTTCAACCGATTGAGCTGAAGTTTTGTATACGTGTTCAGTTTGGATGACAATGCATGGTAGAGGTGGAAAACTATCGATAGTGTCACTATCGAAAATTTTCGATATTTTGAGAAAATATATCGATATATCGATTCTAAACAATCAAAAGTTAGAAAAACTATCGATATATCGACGATACTATCCTGATACTATCAAAGTTTTATACTTCTTAGAGAAAGCTTTAAATATGTGTGCAAAAATGCTAAATAAAACCGGTTCTGACAAGAAACAGAACTTTATTTCTTAGTTAAATAAATAATAAAACTAAAATCCTTGCAACATTTCAATATAAGAAAAATGTAGTGAGTTCAATGATTTTTAAATCCAATTTAATTAGAAAAACATGTCTTGCACAACAATAGTAGTGTATCATTTACTATCGATAGTGGCAAAATAATATCGATTGTTTTTAAATAATAATCGATTGACGAATAAAACCATCGATAGTCATAAAACAAATTAAATATCGATATTATCGATAGTGCCATCGATAGTTTTCCACGACGGCAGCACACCCAAGATGATGGACTTGTTATTTTTAATGCACTCCTACAATATGGGCGTCAAATGAAAGGGAATGCGAAGAATAACTCAAAAAATAAAATGACGTCAACCAATATCCAATTTGGCGGACTGCGAAAGCTTGAATCTCAATTTTGAAGCAGATATCTTCAACCGATTGAGCTGAAATTTTGTATCCACATTCAGTTTGGATAACAATACATGGTTGGCTGTGTGACGTTATTCTAAATCTAACATGCTGGAACTCCCAAGATGGGGGACTAGCTATTTTTAATGTTCGAAATTAACCGGCCAACAACCTTGCAGCATTGATGAATGAGATGAACAGACTGAGAAACTTGTCCAGCGATAACTACAAAGTAAAAAAAATATTAAAAGTAAAAAAACTTTTTAAACACCAAGCTCTTCTTTAAATGATGTAAAAAGAAAAAAATAAACTTTTATGTAGATAAACAAGTAAATTAAACAACTTGATGTGATTTATTTTAGCTATTAAAATGTTTAAGCTAACGAGTACTTAAATCTCGTGGCAAGCTTTTATACCATATAAATTGTGTAATGACGTTACAAATTGTTAATAAAGGTTTAAAAGTAAAAGTTTATTATTTTCTTTTTAGCGAATTTAACTAAAATGCTTTTTACTTTTAATTTATTTTAATTAAATTTAAATATCAAGTGGCGCCAATTATTTAGATTGAATATTCGTATTCGAATTCGGCGAATATTAAAAATTGATATTCGTAACATCACCAATGTACATAAATACATACATACATACATATAGAATGTTTAATGGACATCTCGATTGACTCCACTTTCTATTTTTTAAATTATGTAATTGAAAAATACATACATATCGCGACCTTAGTATTGTTTTGGACCATATGCCAAAAAGTCGGAATGCAGAAAAACAACAAAGAAGATTTACATATAGTTTTCTCAAAATATATCCGATAGAATTTTTTTGTATTCATCACTGCTTCCGTCACATGTTTGGAAAAACAATTTACATTTTTGTGAACTTTCATCAATCCGATTAGAAATTGTTATGTGCTCCAGTAGCCACTTTTTTTATTTTATTTGTAAAAAGTACCTTTTGTTGCTCCATGTGTATACCAACTGCTGTGTATTAAGTAACTTCCCTACGGTAAATGGAACTGACACAAAACAAGTCACGTGGCCGATCCCCAGGTGGTAGGCACCAGTCCGAGTTCTAACACTTCCTATGAAGCGGACCAGCCACTTTTACATGGGGATGGCCTAGGATGGGGTTAATTGATACTTTGTATGCACCTTGTAACTTGTCGCTGAACTATCTTGTAGAGTCCCAATCGGTGTAGAATAATATAGATTATATACAAATATTATTCCAAAAATTCAGCTGTAATTATCGATTAATTTATTTTTTTTTATTGTTACAAATCCAAGTAGAAATTGTATTTTATTTTTAAGCGGTGTCTTTGATAGGTCTTCGAACCGGCAACCTCCGGCATGACAGGCTAGAACACTACCCACTCGACCACAGGGGAACTTATATTTGAATGTTATAAATACCAGTTAAGCTTCTCATTGAAGGGAGACAATTAAT